>CM046876.1:492145325-492780325 GCA_025667525.1 Glebionis coronaria | reverse complement strand
GAGGATATAGAGTTTACCTTAAGAAAGAAAAATGTATACTTGAAAAGGTACATGTTAGGTTTTTAGAAAGTAAACCTAGTGATCCTGAAAGTGGTCCAAATTGGTTATTTGACTTGGAACCTCTATCTAGGACATTGAATTATATGCATGTTACTAATCCAAACATTGTGAAGGTGACTTCAAATGTTGTGGAAGAACCAGTTGTCGATATTTCAGGTAAACAGGTTGATGAAGAGGTTGGATCACAAGCAGACAAAACAACACCCATACTTGAGTATGTTAGCATTCCCATATGGAAAGATGCATTTGCTGCTGCTGGAAAGGAAAAAGGTGGTCCCCAAGTATCACCAGTTGAAAACATGCATGATCCTTCAGGCGCTGACAAAGGAAATTATGGCGCTGACAAAACAAATTTAGGCGTTGATTGCTCAAACGTTGACAGCTTTGGTTCATGCGTTGACATATCTTTTGACCATTTTTTCTCTTCCAATAATTTTGAACAAGGTGAACCTTCAAACAGTCATGGAGGGGTTCATTCAGATGATGATGGAAGAGAGTCTAAAGAGGATCTTGGTAACTTGGAAGATGAGATTAAGGACAACACAATTATTGAAGGAGGAGTGCTTACTTCTACAATCAAAAATCATCCTCTTTCTCTAATTATTGGTGATGTGATGACTCATGTGCAAACTAGAAGGTCTCATCAGAATCATGGAGGATTTATTGCCAATATTCACAAGAAGGTTGATACCCCTCTTGTTCAAGCATGTTTGTTTGCCTGTTTTCTGTCACAACAGGAACCCAAGAAGATTTTTGATGCTCTCAAAGAACCAAGTTGGGTGGAAGCAATGCAGGATGAGCTTTACTAATTTGCTATTCAGGATGTTTGGGAGTTGGTTGATTGTCCCAGACATGTCAGACCTATTGGGACAAGATGGGTTCTTAGGAACAAAAAGGATGAGAGAGGCATTGTTGTCAGAAACAAGGCACGTTTAGTGGCACAAGGATATGCACAAGAGGAAGGGATAGACTATGAGAAGGTATTTTCACCTGTTGCAAGGATTGAGGCTATAAGGATTTTTCTAGCCTATGCTTCCTGCATGGGATTCACAGTCTATCAAATGGATGTGAAGAGTGCTTTTATTTATGGCACAATTGTAGAGGAGGTTTATGTCATGCAGCCTCCTGGTTTTGAAGATTCAGAACAAAAACATATTTTTGAAAAAAAACAAATTTGGAACCACTTATCTTATAAACCAAATGGTAACCAAGCAATGAAGTAACTTTGAGGAACAAGTTCACTGCCCCTTTGATTTTGTCAAAATCAAGAAGGCTCTGATCAACTTATGCCTCAAAGGTTCTCAAAGTCTTAGACAAAATTTTGAAAAGCTTTGATAAATTTTGAACAAATAATGCATGAAATTTAAAATCGGGAATTTAAATGTGCAAGTAAATAAAAAGGAACATAGTTGATTTGCAAGGATCAATCAAAAAATCTAAATATTCATTCAAAAGAGGTTTACAAAAAAACTGGAACAAAGTGAAAAATGCTAAGTCTATTGCCTTTTATACACGGCTACAATGGTTCTAGAAAGGAAAAGAACAAGCTAAACCCTAATTGTTGAATATCTATTCATGCCCCTCGAAGATTCGTATAATCTTGGCATCTTTGAAGTTCAAACTTGGTCCAAGAAGAAGCATGTGATTTCTGCTAAAGTTGTGATGTGCCAGCTGTTGAATTGATCTTAGTCATCCAATGTTGTTGGTGTAGAGCAAGAAAACTGCATCCACCATCCAATTGGTCAGGTTTTGGGAAGTAGGGAGAAAGTCATCGGGGCAGGGGAAGCATGTAGGGGGTCCTATAGTGAGCTAGAAAGTGGTTTGTGGGTAGGTTTTGGTTAGAAGATGGTTAATTGATGATCTAGAGTAGTTTATCAAAAACTCCTTTGGATTAATAAGTTTTAGTCATTATGGTTCATGTGGTTTTTAGGGAGAGGCTTAATATGTTTTTGTTAAACAATGGGTATTTTGCGCTAGTGGTAATTAAATAATACTAATTTGAAAGTTAATATTAATTAGTAAAAACAGGGTTTTAGTTGTTGGGTTTTGGACTGGGTAGTGGGTAAAGATGTGGGCTTAGTCGGGTTTGATGGTAAATGGGTTTACTTTGTGTTTTTTTTGCCCTTCCACTTAGAGTAAATTTGCAAAACAGCTCTTCCAACTTTTCAACATACTTAGGCAGATTTCCCTTTATATATCTTTGACATTTTGACATTTTTGGTCCTTGATAGTTTTGTAAACATTGCAAAAGGACTTGTTTGGCAATTTGATAATATTCCAAAGGCCTTTCTTGTACAATGATGAAGTTTAGGGACCAAACTTGTAATTATGAGATTTACAATGGTATAAATGTCAAATCTTCAAACTTGGAGGACCATATTGTACATTCTTCAATCTTCAAGGTCTTTTGTGGAAAATCAACAATCGGGTCGGGTTCTTTGTGTGACTTCGTTTCCTGTGTTCTTTTTTGCTTGTTTCTTGTGATCTTTTGTCAATTTCATGATATTTGTACCTACAATCACACATTGAACAAAACAACGGGTTTTTGCATGGTTTTAATGAAACTTTCCGTATTTTAAACCCGATTTAGGCGATGAGACTATGTATAATTAGAGTCTCATCCCATATTGACTCCAAAGAAGGATGGTACATGGTTTATGTGATTATGTTTTTAAAACATGATTGTATTCGATAAACTATTCGACCCACGTGCTCGCATTGATAATTTGCTTGACCAGATTAGTAGTGCTACTATTTTTACAAAACTGGATTTGAAGAGTGGGTATTACCATATTTGTCTTAGACCTGGTGATGAGTGGAAGACCACTTTCAAGACCCGTGAAGGTTTTATGAGTGGTTGGTCATGCTTTTTGGTGTATCAAACGCACCAAGTACACTTATGTGTGTGATGAATCAACTGCTCATGCCTTTCATTGGAAAGTTTGTGGTTGTTTATTTTGATGACATATTACGTAAGCTATATGAATTATGTGTTTATTTGTTAGTGAAAGTATGAGGTTGAAGTACATAATTTGATAATCATGGTACATATGAAAATTAAATGTGATGAAATGAGATCACATGTGAGTTTTATGAAAGTACGAATATCATTTTTGTAGGATTGATATGTAATATATACCTATTATATATATTATATATGTATTTTATTAGTTTTAGAATACTTTACATTTTTATAAAGTTAGATAAATAAAGGTTAGTAAGGAAAGTAGTTAGAAAGTTCAAGGTTTAACGTAAGACTTTAAGGTTTTAACCCATAAATAATTAAAAGGTAATTAAAATACAAGGTAAATAAGTAAAAAGAAAACCCGTGTTAAGTTGTGATGTGATAGTCCGGCATGTTGAGGCACGACCAGGACGGTGATTGTCCCGATTGAAGTTAGTGACTCAATGCGGGCGGTCTTGTGCAATGATCATGTGGTATGGTAAAGGAATTGATCCACTCCAAATTGATTAAGTGATATAGTGATGTGATACGTTTGTAGATGAGACAAACGAAGTGTGGTATATTATGATGGTATAGTAATGCATATATATGTGTTTAGTGATGTTTTGATTTATCGCGGTGTCGTTGCGGGTCTTAAACTTATAATATCTCATTAACCATCGTGTTGATATTTTAGCATCATTTTCAGGCAATCATGTTGTGAGTTAAGGAGTTAGCTATGGAATAGCTAGACCTTATAATTTGCATAAGCGGAAGAATGTGCTTTATGTTTTGTCTTTCATTTTAGAACATGTTTATTTTGATTTGTACTATGTGCGAGTTGTTTGTTTTAATAAATGCTATCACGGGACGCCTTGTGTTATGTTTTGTTTTTATGTCATCTTTAGTTTCTCTCAGTTGTGACGCTATTGTGTCGTGATGATATCTATTGATTGTGCCTCGCGATTTCGCTGTGGCAGGGTGTGACATATTGGTATCAGAGATAGTGGTTATAAAGAACTAGGTGATTGTCCTACACTATAACTTAAGAACCCCCCAGAGACAGTGATTCATATCGTTGGACCTGAATAGCCATCATCACCTTTTAAGGCTAACATATGTTTTATATCGTAGTTAGTCTTTAGTTCATAACATTCATATTGTTTGCAAATGATAGTACATAATCTTGATCTTGAATCTACGTTTCAATAAGAAACGTTTTAAAAACAAAATTGTATCCGATAAATGATGAAATAAGATCACAAGTGAGTTTTGTGAAAGTACGAGTATCATTTTTGTAGGATTTTTTGTACGTATGATAGGTAATATATGCCTATTATATATTATATATATATATTTATTAGTTTTAAAATACTTTCCAATTTTATAAATTTAGAGAAATGAAGGTTAGTAAGAAAGCTAATTAGAAAGTTCAAGGTTTAACGTAAGACTTTAAGGTTTTAACCCGGAAATAATTGAAAGGTAATTAAAATACAAGGTAAAGAAGTAAAAAAGAAAACCCGTGTTAAGTTGTGATGTGATAGTCCGGCATGTTGAGGCACGACCAGGACGGTGATTGTCCCGATTGAAGTTAGCGACTCAATGCGGGCGGTCTTGTGCAATGATCATGTGGTATGGTAAAGGAACTGATCCACTCCAAATTGATTAAGTGATATAGTGATGTGATACGTTTGTAGATGAGACAAACGAAGTGTGGTATATTAATGATTGTATAGCAATGCATGACGTTTTGATTTATTACGGTGTCGTTGCGGGTCTTAAACTTGTAACATCTCATTAACCATCGTGTTGACATTTTAGCATCATTTTCAGGTGATCATGTTGTGAGTTAGTGTGGCATAGCCAGACCTTATGATTTGCATAAGCAGAAGAATGTGCTTTATGTTTTGTCTTTCATTTTAGAACATGTTTATTTTGATTTGTACTATGTGCGAGTTGTTTGTTTTAATAGATGTTATCACGGCACGCCTTGTGTTATGTTTTGTTTTTATGTCATATTTAGTTTCTCTCTATTGTGTCGTGATGATATCTATTGATTGTGCTTCGCGATTTTGCTTTGGCGGGGTGTGACATATTAGTATCAAAGATAGTGGTTATAAAGAAGTAGGTGATTGGCCTACGCCATAACTTAGGAACCCCCAGAGACAATGATTAATATTGTTGGACCTGAATAGCCATCATCACCTTTTAAGACTAACATATGTTTTATATCGTAGTTAGTCTTTAGTTCATAACATTCATATTGTTTGCTCTTGAATCTATGTTTCAATAACCAAAGTTTTAAAAACATAATTGTATCTGATAAATTATTTATTCAATGCATATATGTGTGTTCAGTGACGTTTTGATTTATTGCGGTGTCGTTGCGGGTCTTAAGCTTGTAACATCTCATTAACCATCGTGTTGACATTTTAGCATCATTTTCAGGTGATCATGTTGTGAGTTAGTGTGGAATAGCTAGACCTTATGATTTGCATAAGCGGAAAAATGTGCTTTATGTTCTGTCTTTCATTTTAGAACATGTTTATTTTGATTTGTACTATGTGCGAGTTGTTTGTTTTAATAGATGTTATCACGGCACGCCTTGTGTTATGTTTTGTTTTTATGTCATCTTTAGTTTCTCTCTATTGTGTCGTGATGATATCTATTGATTGTGCTTCGCGATTTCGCTTTGGCGGGGTGTGACATATTAGTATCAAAGATAGTGGTTATAAAGAAGTAGGTGAGTGGCCTACGCCATAACTTAGGAACCCCCAGAGACAATGATTAATATTGTTGGACCTGAATAGCCATCACCTTTTAAGACTAACATATGTTTTATATCGTAGTTAGTCTTTAGTTCATAACATTCATATTGTTTGCTCTTGAATCTATGTTTCAATAACCAAAGTTTTAAAAACATAATTTTATCTGATAAATTATTTATTCAACCCCCCGCGGGTAAGTTCAGCACCCACCCTCCAGTTTCCACAAGTTTTGCTAGATTAATTGTAGTTAGACCTGAATAGCATCATCACATTCTCGTTGGGCCCAAAATTTATAAACCAAATTTACTATACAAATGAAAAAAAACAATCGCTCATAATTTTAATCTTGATAACCCAACTTGAATAAACCCAGCCGTAAAACCTAAACCAAGAATCCAATATGATCAAAAACTCTACTATAAATGTGCATACCATAATTCAAACGATCCGCAACCGCTTGTGTTGTATTTGTTAACTTAATACAATCAAGGTCTTTATTGATGAGGCAAAGGTCGTGCTTTGAGGGTGTTCTTTATCATTTAAGGATAAATGAGCTTGGAAGAATAAACTTGATTGAATTTTAATTTTTAACAGACTTTTTGAAACATCCATTTAGATGTTTTACTCGTAGTTTGGTGTTTAATTAGATGCCTGAAAGGGTTTTGGGTTAAAATGGGAACATAGTAGCATAATAAAGTACTTTCTGCCCAAATTAGTTGATTGTTATATAGTATCTAGTATGTTGTGTGTCGAATTTTATGGCAAATCATTTCTCAAGATACAATATGTAATTTGCCATACCAACACTGCTCTTACATTGTTGTGATAAGCCTCCTGAAATTGTTGACATGTCAAAGATTATAAGAAACAAGGAATCATGTACATGTTACTACACATGGTCATTTAGTAATATGATAAAACATGGACGAACTTTTATTTATTTTTATTTTTATTTTTTATTTTTTTAGAATGACGAACTTTTATGTCCATGTACGTTACCAGCAATGGCGGGTTTTAGTAGAGACTCGGGAGGGTCCTGGCCTCCCAAAGTTTGTGACGAGTAGTGTAAATACTATGCATTGTGTTTCAAAATTATTGTCCATTTTTTTATTTTGGTATGTATAAAATAATTCGGCCCTTGAAAATAAATATTCAAGGTCCGTCATTAGTTAACAGAATACCATGATCTTATCTTGTCTCATGACTATTTGGCTATACATGTCCTATGCTTTTGTTTGATTTCTGGTAGCTGATACACAATATTATTCTTAGCCCTTGAATATTTATTATTGTTAGCCTCTAACTTCATATTCACCACGATAATGTGAAAAAAAAATATGGGATAAAAAAGAGGGAAGCCCGGTCCAGGCCCTATAAAATCAGTAGGTTAAGAAAATAACAGACCAGCCGTTCAAAAAAAAAATTAATAATAATAATAGACCAGTTGACTACCTGACCCAACAAGATGAAACCAATTGGTCTTGTAAGTTCTAACTCAACCTAGTCCATACAGTAAAGAGAATTTTGAAAGAAAAAATAAATTAATTAATTTCATATATCACCCTACTTTTATAATTAGAGCCAATAGTCTTGTAAATTGTAATTCAACCTATACAAAATTTTGCAAGGTTGCAAAAAATCGTGAATCGCTAGTCGATCGTCGACCATCTTGTACCTTGTAATCATTCTAGGCGGGATTAATCGGTAATTAATCGGATTGACATTTTTAGCAAAAATTTTGTATTTTCGGCAAGTTTTGAGTATTTCTAAGGAGTTTTAGGTATTTTCTGCAATATTACTCTTAAAATACAACTTATCATACATAAAAGTAGCTACTATAAAGTGATAAACACAAGCTTATAGTAAATTTTTGGTATTTTCGGCAAAATTTGCAGGTTTCCGGCAAAAGTTTGACATCTCTTGACCGTCGTCGACCACCTCCATTAATCGTTTTTTTCATTAATCGACAAGGTTGAAGGCCTTATAGCGATTAAACGATGATTAATCGGTCTTTATAAACTTTTTTTTTTTTGCAACATTGAAATTTTAGAATTTTAGATACATTCTTTAGTAGAGCCAATAGCTTTTTTCTTCAAATCTTGAAGAAATGACGTGAGCAAATAATATTTCTTCCAAGTTTATTACACATAAAAAGTTACTAGAAAGTCTTTTTGCATTACAGATGATTTTGAAGGAAATAATGTCTTAGGAAAAGAGTTTACCATAAGGGATGCTTTATCAGAGTAGAAAACCAATTCCTCTAATAGTGCATAAGCACTGTGCAGCAACCAAGGGTGGAACTAGGGATACCGGGGCATTACCAGACCCTGACAGAACCTTTTTCATGTTAAAAACCACGACTTATTACCTTTCAAGAAAAAATTAATCATGATCTATCATCATAAATTTTTGTATATAACATTTCTTTAGCATCGATTCCGTCACTGATCCGGTCCAATTTAGTGTAGTTTCCAGCGGCAAGCGTAACTGACGACATTTGTGGATACGGTTTTAAAGAAATAACAAGTTGAAAAATGATGTATTCGCGTATATTATTATTAACTATTCAGAGACCATACAATATTCTTTGCAGATAACGAGAGTGGAGAGCAATGCAACTGAAGTAAACCAGTCATCAGTAGTTGTGGGCAAGTTCTAAAACAAGTTCTAAATAGTGTAAGGCGTGGCTGGCGGCAAAGCCAACCCTTAGCTTTTGCGGTTAAAATGAAGTTTTTGCGTCTTTAAGACGTGACTTAAGGCGACAAAAAATATGTAATTATTTATATATTTATGTAGTTTTTATAGGGACCGAGATTAAAAAAAAAGTTTAATGCCGCCGTGACGCGCCTTTTAGAAGGCTGGTTGTGGGAGTAGCTCTCATTTGTCATTTGACCTCAAAATGTGATTTGGAATGAACATGGCACATGGGACCAAGATTCTCACACAAACATAACATTCCAAAACTGATATTCAAAATATTGCCTACAGCTATTAATATTTGAATGCAAACAAAACAAACCACTAGATAGTACTCCATATCCTATGCTTTGAGCTTTGCAAAAAGAAACAGCATAACCTAACCAACAACCCATTCATGGATTCACCTTACTTTTGTGCAAATCAAAGAAACATTGTATAGAAAAAATCAAGAGCCATAAACAAAAGATACAACAAGTACATAGTAGTAGTAGTAAAAAAGTTCTAACCAGATTTCATGGTCTTAGAATAAGGTACCACTTTGTACTTCTAGCCTAGAATGAAGGGATAATAGCACCCAATGATAGTAGTATCATCATATAGAAGTTCATAGCAATTAAAAATTTCATTGCCATCCACACACAAATATTATATGATGATCACTACTCACTAATGCATAGGCAAGATGATGATTATTGGGTCCATAATCAACTAAAGACCTAGAATAAAACCATGTTCACTTGTACTTGGGTCCAATAGTTTGAAAGAAGTGCATAATGATTTCAAGAGTGTATCTTTGTCTGCTTCCCATCATTCATTTTACAACTTAAAAACTAAAAAAATATATATACTACCAAACATGGTAGAACAAGTACATTTTGTAGCAGAAAAGATGTGTGTCATAGTATATCATTATTCTTTTAACTTTTGTCTCATAGCCAAAATAAGAAGATTCCTATTTTGAATGTGATATATGATCCACCTCTTGATCAAACCAAGTTTCACATGAACTCCTAACTTTCCAGACTGTAATATTTGTAGGTATCCAAAAATCCAGATAATAACTCAACTAAATAAATAAGATGATCACAAAATATATATCAAGCAACCAATATAGCAGAAATTTGAATTATCTCCTAACCGAAGAAACATTTGTGATAAGAGTTTACTGCCAGTACAAGATATTTATCGCCGAAGATGATAACCACAACCTACTAATTAATAACAACTACGGGTAGATGGAAACAGAAATCACATCCTAGAAACTACAAAGCAATAAGGTAATACGTCAAGTTTGAAGCTGAAAACGACCCCATAAAGGGGGGTACAGAACCACATGATGTACAAAATATTGTTTCCCAAAATAATTGTATGCATCTTACCAGGATTGATACCTTCTATGAAGTGAAAGATAAAGGAATGTATGATAATGATGAGTGACGCCAAAAGTTGCATTAGTTTTCTCAGAGCATACAGTCAGTCCTTGCAGGCAATCTTCTGAAGAAGTTGAGCGGGACAGAAGGTAGCTTGTGGCGGAACCTCGGGTGTCTTAACACATAGAATCCAGTCAGGAGTGCCACAATTTGAAAAGGTGTCACGTACAGAACGATAGCAGCAATTAAACAGAAAATCACAAACAGTGCTGTAGCTCGGGGGTCTCTCCAGCTGAGTAAAGATTGCAATCTTTCCCCCTGTGTCGCTAGATCCCCAACCACAGTCTGAATCCTACCAGATATACTCCTTAAACGATCATACCTCATCCTTATCATATCAGGAGGGCGAGAAGTTGGAAATGTGTCAAATTCTTCATCAAGTTCATCAGGGTGTGCGTTATCTGCACAGGATAGACGAGTATCCATATGTGGTGGGTTCTTTGGTCTCCATCTGTAGTACCAAACTCCAATCAAAAAGAGATATAGAAAAATAGTGGGCAGAATCAACTCGGGATACAAGACCAGTATCAAAAAAAGGATATGGATGAGCACGGTAGTGATGGGATTCTTCCAATTACATATCTGATCAAACCACTTCCCGACTGCAATCAACCCACCCAAAACACCCATAATTCGGAAGAAATTGGCTTTACTTCTTCTCATACTCCACATGTGAGAACCCACATCAAGCATATACTCCACAACCTCTTTCCTCAATGGCGGTTCAGCACGACTAAGCCTCATGGATACAATCATAGTAGCTTGATGCCTTAAGCTATCAAGTTGAGCAACAGTTAACGGATGTATGTAGTGCATCTTGGGTAGCAAAGGTTGCGAGTACATATGCATCATGTTTAGTAAAGAAGAGCATGTAAACCTGACGGCCAAATGAATCTCGCCCATTTTTTTCACACCAGTTGGATGCAATACTAAGAGCGGGTATGAATGAGTGTAAACACGGTCTGTTTCAAGAGTTGACAGACGGATCCTGACCTTCCCGATCCTTGAATCCCTTGCCCCTCCATTCTTATCTCCACCTTGCAGATGACAATTATCAAACACCCCGATAGTTATAACTGTACACGGGTCAAAAACTTCCCAAGTATACTGCTCGTTCCACTTAGGCATAAAACTGTCGATGATCGTTCTGGTTCTGACCCATTTTGTTCCATACTTGGCTACACAGTACGCATCCGTTGTCGCCCTTCCATCTTTCGTCTTCATTGGTGATAAACCGTGTGCACTCAAGATTCCCACTTCAAGAACCCCAATACTATTCTTCCATAACTGCTTAGCCGTCGGCCTAAGATCGCTACTGTAGTGAGTAGACTCATCAAGAACATGATAACCACCTTCCAAACAAACCCTCATATGAAGCCTACTAGCAAACTTCACTTCCTTCTTCTTTTCCCCGTCAATCATAACATGCTTTTCCAAATTAAACCACCTAGTGTTAATCGCTTTATGATCCAACCTCCGATCCACATACTGCAAAGGAATAACACACATTCCAAGAGATTCATCCTTATTAGGCGCAACCCGATCTTCCACACTCAAAATCAAATGTTCATCAAATGGTTCAGCAGCTACAAACATTAGATCTTCATTCCACATAGGATTAATCGACTTATTCATCGATATCCTAGTCCGCAACGCCTGCTGTCCAAGAGCTGCCTTCACAAAAACTTCAGGAAACCGAGTTCTATCATTTGGTATCAAATCCTGCGCTTCAATCACATTAACTCTGAGATACCAAAGCTTCGGCGAAAGATACACTTTGGAACGAATATTAGCAAGCGCATCTGACCCACCAACTGTAGCAGCATCCGAGTGCCACGCTTCTGGAAACGCTTCATCCGCTTGTGTACCCCACCAAACCGCCAACATCAACTCCCCTTTCAGCTTATTCCTTTTCCTATCTTCCAGCCTATACCACTGAGGCGCTAAAGGACTATCAGGCGGCACGCGTTTCGGCACCTCAGTCAAATCAAATAAAACCCAACCCATAAAATCATCTTTAATCATATCCTTATCCTTAACGCTAACTTCCAACGTAGTCGCCTGAATCCTATCTCTAGAGAAAGCAAACACTTGGTTCCACTCAGGATTCGACTTCTTCTCGAAATGCCTCGTTGTTCCCTTATAATTCCCTAACCTCACCTCAGCGTACGGGTCACAACTACCCGTAACGTCCATAGCAGGTAACTCCCTAGCTTTCACTACACGAACATACAGATACTGCATTTGTTCGACAAGGTCATAAGTGCTAGTGAGTTTATCACCCGTGAGTTTACTTCCGCCGAGATGTGGCTTCGTCTCCTTAAGAGAAAAATCGTCATGCGGAGGCGGTCTGTGCATCATCTTGACTTCCTCACAACTGAAAAACATTAAAACAATAACACAATTTTAACAACTAACATTATACAAACCAAAAAAACAGAAATATTAATCAAATTACACCTCATTATTTATTAAACTACCAGCATCAAGTTTCTTAAGGCGTTTATCGTTCAAGATAGTGTGTGTGTTTGGCAATGAGCATTTATCATTTTAATTCTGTTTAGAACACTCCTATTTTAAAACAATAATAAAGGCAGCATTTAGAGTTGCCGTTTAGCTCTTACTAATTTCATCTAACTCGACTTTAACAGCTAGTAGTTCAAATCCTAGAAAACAGGATTACTAATTAAACTACAATTAATTAAATAATAATTAAACTACTATGTTTGACCCAAACTTTTTAGAGCTCGTGCATTTAGATTATGTTTAACTGCTCGCTAATAAAAGAAGCGTTTAGAGCTTATGCATTCAGATTATATACTCCATTAGAATCTGAAAAAGCTGAAAATCCGTTTAGTCACACATTTTTTTATAATTTTTTCTGGAAGGTTGAAATTCTCATTTTCCAAATTATAACTATAGGAAAGACCGCTTTACTCTTTCTTATATATTTTTCCATTCTTTAACATGTCATTTCATTTTCCAACTTTTTAAATATATTATCTAAACGCGTTCCCCAAATTTATAGCACATTTCTAGGAATAAAAACACTTATTCGTTTCGAAAAATATTAAAATAGAAAATTAAACAAAAAATTTCTACAACTAAACGCACCCTTAGTTTTTGACGTTAGCTTGTGATTTTAGTCATTTTTCACATACATAAATAAGAATATTTAATTAAATTATTTTAATAAAATTAAGTTAAAATAAAATATAAACAATTATAGAGAATATAAACACCTACATACTAGTAAACCCTAGAATCCAGGACTATTAATTAAAAAATAAGAAATAATAAAAATAAGACTAGCATTAATATTAGTACAATAAACAATTTCAACAACTTTTTTTTTATTAAACACCAAAAAAAAAAAAAAGTTTAAAAATAAAAATAATAAAAACCTGAGAAACTAAAAAAAGATGAGCTGAACACTTCAGATCTACACGCTCCTGCAACAACAAAAAGTAAAAATAAGTAGAAATAAAACCTAGAATGTATATAAAATGGTGTAGGTATATATAAGAGATACATTTTATTATTTATACTATATAAGTAAGGGTTAACAAAATGTTGATATACCTAACGATAAGTTGAAAACATGATGATAGATCTGTTATTGAGAGTGATGAAAATAGAGTGAAGAAGGTTTTAGAGAGAGAGAGTGAGTGAAAAGTGGCGATGAGTTGGGTGGGGGGATGTCTGTATGTCTGTCTTTTATGAAATGAAAGGAAAAAAGAAAAGAAAAGAAAAGAAAGGAAATGAAATGGAAGAGTGTAGTGTTGGGTAAGTTGCATATGTAGCCCCTGTAGCTTTGTGATTATTGTAATGGGGCCCTTTTGGTGTCTACTCAATGTGCATATCAAAAACATTTTGCTCAGGTTACAAGATTTTATCGGTAAACTAGGAACGTACTCGCGCGATGTAATTATTAAAATTTCGCTAGCATACTATTTTATGAATATATATATTTTTTAATAGTATTTTTACAAATTAATAGTTATAAGTTGGATAATTTTAAGTAATAATAAACCATTTCATATAAAAATAATATTACAAAATTATAATAAATGATCGTGAAAGATATTTGTTAATGTATGTATCATTCGTCATGATAATATATAACGTGTAAATATAAAAAGTCTTTGTAGTTTACATGTTTACACGTTTTCATATATTATAATAACATTAAAACTTTCTTATTTTGATATATTCAAAATCAAACACATATTTAATATTAAACTTACATTTGTGAACAATTTAAATACATGTATGCAAAAAAGTTATAGTTTATAACAATAATCATTTGTATATGTTGCCTATTAATTTGTATTCACTTTGTCATTTAATGTGTATTGCTCCACAGTTAATACATAAATAAATTTATGAAGTAATTGTGTTATACATGTTTGTACCAAAATATTGTAAGAGTGTAATATTTTAAATTTTAGAGAGAGAATGAATTCTCTTTTATGAGATTAGATTTATGTGTCGTTAAAAAAAAATTATATACTAAGGGATATTTTTATCAGTTTCGATGGAGCTTCTTCGATTTGTATTCTGACAGCTTTGTGGCTAGCCGAACTAATAGTGACTTCGATTCCAGTTGAACCCGTCGATTCGGTTTGGTTTTCAAAACTATGTACACCGTCATTTTAGGTAGACAACATATGTATGATTTTGTAGATATATGTTTATAATTGAATTACAATGTGTATATGTAATTTTATATTTAAGTAATAAGGTGTATTAGTTACATATTAATTAGTATTAATTTATTTTATTCTAAGTGTGTATTAATTATTATTGTGTATTACTTAGTTTTAACATGAGTATTAAATTATATTTTATTTTTTAATTGATTTCTAATTATGTTTTAATCCTTGTAGTATGTATTGTTTTAGTTGTAAATTAGGGTGAGAGGTGTTTTGATTATAGTATTTAATGTAATGCGTTGTTTTAATAGTATAATGTTTTAAGTTTTCTACTTTTATTATGTATGTTTATTTTGCTTATATAAATAGCATTATGTATTGTAACTTGAAATTTTCAAGTATTTTATAAATAAAAAGAGCTAAATGCTTTATAAGATAGTATGATATGAACCGAATTATAAAAAATAAAATAAAGAAAACTAGTGTTTTTGGAACTAGTTTTCCTCGAACAAAATTGACGGTATCATAATCGATTCAATAAAATGACCTGGGATAGCCCATAAAAACGGCTAAAACCGAACTAAACCGATTAAAATCTAACCAAAGGTTTCAAACCACACTGATTTGAGTCTATTCGGTTTATTGACCGGTTAAGTCAAAACAAATCGGTTTAAAAACCGAACCGATTTTGAAAAAAAAAATGATTTGCTTACCTTTAACGCAAAAACAAAACTAGTGATTCTCGTGATGTTATGGAACTCTGATAGAATTTTTACTTAATCTGTTGATTATAGTAAAAAGCAGTCAATTTTGTAAAATGTACTCGATCCTAATGCATTGTGTTTCTAGTTGTTGCTTCAGTAGTTCATCAGCGAAATCTAAAATTCACTAAACCTTGATCATTTTAATCGAAAATTGTATTTCTTTTTCTTTACTTTTTTCCTTTATACCACATTCTATGGTAGAAACGACCTGATCGAGCCTTAGCTCGTCACAGCTAGAGCTCAGTTCGTTTAAGTTGTATAAACTCGAGTCGAGCTCGGCTTGTTTCGAGCCTTGTTTTTTAAGCTTGAGCGTGGCTCGTTTATACGATTTGGCAATGAAGCTTGTCTCGAGCTCAATTCGTAATATATCTATCTTACGCTCGTTAATAAGCTAGTTATAAGTTCAGCTTACAAATGCATAACGTCTTGTATTTGTTTAATACTACAAATATTCAAATGTTGTTTAGGCTCGCGATCTCAGTAGAGATTTACATGTAAAGCTCGTACTTGAGGTCGTTTAAGTTCGGCTCATTTGAGCTTTTTATCGATCCGATCTCAAACTTTTTATGAGCAGCTCGACTTATTTTCACCCTCGCTAAAAAATTATGGATCCAATCAATTTTAGATTTTATTTTATTATTAGTGCACGTAAATGCTAGTATTATTATCAACAAGCCAAACTCATTCTACTTTTACACAAAAAGAAAATAAATTTGAACAATTTATTAACATAATGCAAGAACCAATAACACCACCAATGATGCGATTGATAGTGTCATAGGTCACAAAAAAGCCTTATAACGAGACTTACAATGTTTGCATTGCACATTCTTATATAAGAAAAAAAAATTCTTCTACTTTATAATTTTAGATATCTTTTTACTCATGTTAAAGTAGAAAATTATGATTTTTTTATGTTACATAAGACATTATGTTCAAATAATCTTGCAAGTGTGTATATGGTTTCATTTTTGGCTTTTGGAAATGGTTATAAACTTATAACGTTGACATTTTAAATAGATTTTTAAGTGAACTATTTTTTTTTCGACGCTACCAACGTGTATTCTCTCTACAAATAAGGATATACTTTAATATGACCTTTAAAACTCAATTCGATGATACGAAAATAATCTTTCGGCAACATCTCAATCTTTATAACTTTTGTTTTACCTAATAGTGTGAACTAAACCTGTCTCGGTAAGTGTAATTCTTTCAAAATTTGATATGCAAAGTTTTGGTGACTTGTTTACCTAACTATACGGTATGTGTTATTAGACAGTTTTGCATTACATTCGTTAAGTATTTGTATTATGGCCCATGTTTATATTAATGGCCTAAGCCCTGAACTAGAGTCTTCTGATGTATTGTATATATCTGTTTATTTGACATCAAGGAAATCAAGGAAAAATATTATTCTTCCAATATGGTATCAGAGCCATTTATTTTCTCATAAAAATCCTCCCCAAAAACAAAATATTCGTTCCTCTCCAACCCTATGTTTCTTCACCGACCGAAAAAAAAACCTCTTCAACATCCCTAATCTTCGACTCTTATGGCAGTCGATGATATACTACCACCACCCCCCAACCGATAAAATCATTCCTTTTAGTATCCCTATCAAGGTTCCTATTAAACTGGACCTTGAAAACATAATTATAAATCATAGAGTTCTTTCTCCCTCATTCACCTTGAAAGCTTGGGACTCAAAGCTCATGTAGAACAAGAAACCGCGTACATTAACGCGGAATGGTGTCAACTAGACAATCTCATCAAGATGTGGATCCTTGGTTCCTTATATGATTTACTTCAAGAACAAGTGGTAACGACTCCGGGTAATGCTAAAGCACTATGGAACCATCTTAAAAGTCTCTTCCATGACAATAAAGACGCTCATGCAATCTATCTAGATAATGAGCTTTGGTCCATTAAGATTGGAAATATGACGGTGAACGAATACTGCTACAAAATCACATACATAGGTCTACTCGTCTCAAGAATCTCGAATGTAATGTAAGTGAGAAGAATTTGGTTATCTATGCCGTTAATGGACTTGATCATTGTTTTGCAACACTTGTTGAAATTATCCGTCATTGTGAGCCTCTTATGTCCTTTGAAATAGTGTGTAGTATGCTCCTCTTGAAAGAATCCTCCTTTAAAGAAGAATCAGCCACCAACAATCTTGATATCAGCTCCTCTTCTCCCATCGTCCTTATGGCCTTTAACAACAAAGTTACCACCAATAAAGCCTCTAACCTTCCTCAAATTTGTAACTATTTCAATAACGGAACTTGTAGGTTTGGTGATAAATGTCGGTTTATACATGATTATCAAACCCGCCTGGTCTTACATCTCGAAACAAACCGACTGGTGGTATTAGTGAGGGAGATGCTCTTAGGCAGTTTGGTTCTCCACGCCAGTCGCATCCCTACTGGGCTCAGCAAGCTCCGCCTGGCTTCTACACAGCCTAACAGGCCCACAACACCCCCTACCACCCCACTCCTTCTGCGCCTATTAGACCAGCAACCCACGTTGCCTTCCACGTCCCACCAGCAGCTTACGTAGGCCTAACTACACCTTACAGTGGACCGCCCCAATCCCCACAAACACCTTAGCAGACCTATTTGGCAGGATTACATGTTGGACAATCGGCCCCTCCACCCTTAGGACAAGGCATACTCGGTTCGGCACTAGGCCACTATGGGTCTCAAGCTACTGCCCTCCCGAGCGCGTTTAACACTATGACATTGTAGGACCCAACTTGGCATATGGATACATGTGCCTCTTCCCACTTGAATTATGAGACATGTAATTTACGTACTATTTTTAATACACGCTTATACTCATCTATCTATGTTAGTAATGGAAATTCTATTCTCGTTACTAACACAGGATATAGCTTTATTCCTTCTACTAATCGCCCACTATGTGAGACCCCCAAAATCAGGAAAGGAAACACGTAGGCAGCAAGGGGGTGCCACGTCATGGTACAAGAAACAATGAAATACTCTAGACACAAAGTTGACGTAATAAAAACATATACATTACATCATAAAAATCTGAGTTTTTAAACAAAGGGTCCCGGAGTTTTATAAGCGGATAAATCTATTATTTAAACGTGGTTTTGTAACATATAGTTACCAAAAATACAGAATAACTTCTGACAGTTTTTTACCAAAACCAAACTTTAAAAAGTAACACAGAAGTCTCCAAGCTGCGAAAATATCCTGTGGGCTGTTAGGAATAAATATATGAGTGTTAGTTCCCCCTACTGGTTGGTCAGAGTTCCCCCTGCTAGAGTAAGTTCCCCCTGCCGAATAACAAAGGCAGGGGGATTGGTCCCCCTGCTGAAAGTCAAAGACCCTGCTACTAAGATAAACTTGGAAGAGATTATGACGCGTTTCAGTTACTACTCCAAGATAGTTTCCTAGTTTGTTAGTAGTGATCTTGTACGTGAGTCCTTGTGCTATAAAAGGACTCACTAGGTTGTCATGTAAAACATATCTTTCTCGGTTCATTTCATTTTCATACTTTAAGGTTGTGTAACCCTAATACCACTTGGGTATTTGTATATCTATGATATATTAAAGTTCAACGTTTGATTTAAACACTTGTTCTTGTGATAAACACTATATTCCGCATCTTGTTTAGTTACTTTGTGTTGCAAAGTTTCTCTAGTGTTAGATTGAATTTATTCTTTCTATCACAACCCTTAAGCAAGCTAAGGTTTAAGATCTGAGTTTAGGATCAACAAGTGGTATCAGAGCTTGTTGAGAAACTTTGATTAACCAAGAACAAAACATCTCTCACAACCAACATCAACCATGTCTTCAGATTCTCACTCATCCTCAAACAACAACAACTCTCTCAAACTACCTATTCTGGATCCTGAAAACTTTGAATTATGGGAATTTAGGATTTAACAATACCTCAAGATGGAACACTATGTTCTATGGGAGATCATAGAGTTTGGTGATCAATTCTCCAAAACTATAGCAGTAGAAGAAAAAGATAAGGGAGAGACTGGTGGTGAAAGCTCCAAAGGTGACAACAAGAAGAAATTTGTTGCTCTTGCTGACAAGGAGATACTAGCAAGAAGGCATGATGTTAGAGCTCACAGTTCTTTGCTGTTAGCTCTACCTGATAGACATCAGCTAAGGTTCAGAAAGTATAAGACGGTTAAGGAACTTTGGGAAGCAATAGGCAAAACATTGGAGGGAATGAGACTACAAATAAGAAGAAAAAGAATCAAATGCTTGATCAATTTGCTTATTTCAAAGCAATTGGTGATGAAGAAATTGGTGCTATCTACAATAGGCTTCAAGATCTGGTTGCTCAGTTAGAGTTCTTTGAAATAGAAGTGACAAGAGAACAGGTGAATACAAGATTCCTCAACATCCTTAAGAAAGAATGGTTTGTCTACAAAGCCATTTGGCAAGATAGGGATGACATATATGATAAGAACATTGATGACATATACAATAACTTGAAAGTTTTTGAGCCAGTAGTCAATGAGATGAAGTCATTAGGAACCATCCTCACTAATTCAAGTGGATCTGCTGATTATCCTGCTAATATGGCCTTCCTATCTCACAGTAGTAGAATCTCTGAAGGCAGTGGGATTGAAGTTTCCCTTGCTACCCATTCCCCTGCTGCAAGATCTGGATCATCTTATGATGAAGAAAGGCATGCAACATTCAGTCTTGACACTATTTGTGCTTTCATAGCATCCCAAGTATCACAAGGATCTACTGTGTTACATGAAGATCTGGATCAAATCAGTAAGCAAGGACTGGATGAGATGAACATCAAGTGGAACATGGCTCTACTCAGCATGAGGGCCAACATATTTTACAAGAAATATGGGAAGAAGATTTCGATATATCCTTCTGATGTAGCTGGATTTGACAAATCAAAGGTGGAGTGCTACAACTGTGGCAAGAGAAGTCACTTTGCTAGGGAGTGTAGAGGGCCAAAGAATGGAAGCAGCTATAGGAAGGAGAACATGGATGAAGATTCTGGTGCTAAGGCTATGGTAGCCATGCAAGGGATAGATAGAGCAGGTGGATGGGACTGGAGTGCTATGACATATAGTGTTGAAATAAATCAAGCGCTAGTTGCTGAAGAGAAAGAGGAAGATTTTGCTCTTATGGCTATGTCAACCTCTAGTTTAGACAATGAGGTATATGATGATTCATATTGTACCAAAGCTTGTAGAAAAAAATACCGAGTCATTAAATGATCAAATAAGAAAGTTAAAAGTTGATTACATTAAATGTGATCATGACCTAGATAACTACAAACGTGCTTTAGAACAGTTAGAGTCCACCATAAAGAGTATAAACAAAGAGAAAATGATTACAGAGACCATATTGTCGTATTAGAGAGAGATGCTAGAGAAAATGATGATTCCATTAAGGAATTAACTACTGAATTAGAAGTTTTTAGATCTAACAAGAAGATAGATGAACAAACTGTTGAAAATTTTAGAAAAGCTTCTAAAGATCTAACTAAGGCAGTTGAAATTGGGCAGTCTCCTAGGGACAAAACAGGTTTTGGTGTCAAAAATGAACATGCTACCATTCCACCACCACCTGCCAATATACATGCACCCATGCCTAGGAAAGATTTGTCTTGGACTGGTCTTTCTTGTTTCAAAAAGCAGGAAGATATTGAATTTAACTTAAATGCATACATACCAAAGAATCTAGAAACAAAAGAACATCTAGTGAAAACTAGTGTTGTTAGGGACTTTGAAAAAGAACAAATTGCTTTAAAACAGTGGAAAATAGATAACCCTGTTCTCTTTTCAAGAGAAGGATTATTTGGAAGTGATTCAAGTTCTAAGAGTAGTTCATCCAGAACCTCTAGCAGATCTGAATCAGGATCAAAGCCCCCTAAGACTACTGTTGAATATGCTGGTATGTATAGGCCCATTAGAGGTAATCAGAGGAATTAGAACAACCAAAAGTCTCATCAATTAGGAGAGGACTTTGTGAAAAACACCAAACCTTGTTTCACTTATGGCAGTTTTGATCACACTTATCAAGACTGTCAAGCACCAATGGAAATGGTGGCTGCAAATCCTTTAAAGGAAATGCAACCAAAAGCCATTCTATTGAATACAGGGGCAAAATCTTTTTCCCCTGCTAAGTATGTTGCCCCTGCTTTGAGAAACAAGGTATCTGATAAGTATGTAGTTCCTGTACTAAGAAAGGTGAATGATGCATGTCCCAAATCTAACTCTTATATGACCAAACCAGAACCTCATACTGCATATAAATCTGTTTATAGACCCTACCAACACGCCAATAGAGGCCAAAACAAAAGATGGGTTTCCTCTACTAAGCATAGGGATTCCCCTGCTAAGTCTAGGGTATCCCCTGCTGGCAAAGTTTTGCCCTCTAGAAACATAGGAAGATGGGTAAAAGCTGTGAAAACCTTAGCTCGTTGGGTTTGGGTACCCAAAAGGGGTACTCAATCCAATGGTGTATCTCTAGTCTTTAGCAAGTTATCTTACATTGATACACGAGGTAGATCCAAGTCAGTAATGGCTTGGGTCCCCAAGAGAAACTAAATTGTTTTTCTTTTTGCAGGTGACAAAGTAGACCATGAATGATAAAGCCTATTGGGATAGTGGATGTTCAAGGAGTATGAGTGGACATAAATCCTATCTGTCTAACTTTGTTCCCCTGCATGACAATGATGGTGTTTCTGTTGGAGATGGGCATGGAACAATCACAGGAAAAGGAACTATTGTCACTAATGGAATGACATTTGATAATGTTTACTTGGTGAAAGAGCTAAAGTACAATCTTTTCAGTGTGTCCCAGATGACTGATAACAAGAATTTTGTCCTCTTTACTGATATTGAATGTCTTGTTTTAGAAAGGAGTTTGTTCTACCACCAGACACTCCTATTGTACTCAGAACTCCAAGACAGAAGAATATGTACACAATTTAAAGGACATCTATCTTCAAGACAATGAAAATTGTTTCATTGCCAAAGCATCAGTTGATGAATGCAAGAAATGGCATACAAGACTTGGTCATATTAACTTCAAGAACATGAACAAGCTGGTCAAGTTTAATCTTGTTCATGGTCTTTCTTACAAGTCCTTTGCCAACGATCATACTTGTGTTGCTTGCCTGAAAGGGAAGCAACACAGAGCCTCTTACAAGTCCAAAACAAGTCTGTCCACCACTAAGCCATTGGAATTACTACACATGGATTTGTTTGGTCCTACTTATGTGGCAAGCATAATGAAGAAATGGTACTGCCTGGTGATTACTGATGATTTTTCAAGGTTCACATCGACATTCTTTCTGTTTGAAAATAGTGACACAACAGATGTACTCATAGGTTTTATCAATCAGATTGAACTTTCCAAGAGTATGAAGGTAGTGACCATGAGATCAGACAATGGTGGTGATTTCAGAAACAAGAAGCTAGACACTTTCTGTACAAACAAAGGAATAAGGAGGGAATACAGTATAGCAAGAAAACCTCAACAAAATGGAGTTGCATAAAGAAGAAACATGACACTTATTGAAGCTGCAAGGACTATGCTGTCTGATTCCAAGCTTCCAGTTATCTTTTGGGCTGAAGCTGTAGCCACTGCTTGTTATGTTCAAAACAGGGCCTTGGTGGTAAAGGCACACAACAAGACCCCTTATCAGCTTTTCAATGGCAGACCCCCTTTGATTGACTTTTTCAGACCATTTGGATGTTATGTGATCATTCTGAACACAATTGACAATTTAGGCAAATTCAATGAAAAGGGGGATGATTGGTACTTTATAGGTTATTCATTAAACAACAAGGGATATAGGGTTTTCAACAAGAAGACAAGCAAAGTGACAGAAAATCTCCATGTAGATTTTCTTGAAGACAAGCCTGAAGATGTACAAACAGGTCCTGATTGGTTCTTTGACATTGAAGTACTTTCAAAATCAATGATTTATGTGCATGTTGCTTTGCAAAATATTAACATTTCTGGTACAAAAGAACCAACTGTTGTGGAGAAGACACCAATGAGGTACATGACTGTACCCTCATTGTTTCCTATTGATGATGTTTCTACAAAAACAGGTGAAGAAGATGACACATCTCAAAGGAAGGAGCAATCAATCCCTTCTCCTGCTAAGTCAATTCCTGAAAGCAGGGGAATGGCTAAAAGCAGTGGAATCCAGGATTCCCCTGCTAGACCAAATGTTTCCCCTACTGCTAAAGAACCAGTTGTCAATGATATTAATGATGAAGAAAGAGAATCCCCACTCATTTCCTCATCTTCACTATCACTTTCTCTAGCAGTGGAAGCAGAATAATTAGGAATGGAGGTCCAAGTTATTCAGAGCTTCATTCAACTCATCAACATCCATCCCTTAGTCATGCAGTATCATTTGGAAGCTCTTTTGAGGATTTCTTTCCCAATCAAGATAGTACTATAAATCCTGATTTAGAAGAGGATGAAACAGAAGTAATCATGAGCATGCAACCTACCTACAGAGTCAATAAATATCACCCCCAATCACAAATCATATGTGATCTTGATACTCCCAGACAAACAAGGTATTCAGCAAAGGAACACAGCTTCATTGCCAACATTACTATGAAGTTTAACCATGACAATATGCAATGTTGTCTGTTTACTGCCTTTTTGTCACAAGAAGAGCCAAAGTAGATCTTCCAGGCTCTCAATGATCCAAGCTGGGTTGAAGCTATGCAAGAAGAACTCCTACAATTTGACATCCAAGAACTATGGATTCTGGTAGATTGTCCAAAATGGACAAGGCCCATTGGGACAAAGTAGGTGCTCAGGAACAAAAAGGATGAGAGTGGCATTGTAGTCAGAAACAAAGCAAGACTGGTAGCACAGGGATATACTCAGGAAGAGGGTATTGATTATGAAGAGGTCTTTGCTCCAATAGCCAGGATTAAAGCCATCATATTGTTTATGGCTTATGCTTTCTTCATGGACTTCATAGTATATCAAATGGATGTTAAGAGTGTCTTCTTATATGGCACCATTGATGAGGAAGTTTATGTGATGCAACCTCCAGGGTTTGAAGACCCAGAACACCCATACAAAGTTTACAAGGTGAAGAAGGCTATGTATGGACTTCGTCAAGCTCCTAGGGCCTGGTATGGAACTCTTTCTAAATACCTGTTGGATAATGGCTTCAACAGGGGGAAAATTGACCAGAACATGTTTATTAAGAAACAAAAGGGTGACTTTCTTTTGGTGCAAGTATATGTGGATGACATCATCTTTGGATCCACAAACTCTATGCTTAGCAAAGAGTTTGCCAAGTTGATGCAAGATAAATTTCAAATGAATGCAATGGGTGAACTCAACTTCTTTTTGGGGTTACAAGTTCAACAGAGGAAAGATGGGATCTTTATCTCACAAGACAAGTATGTTGCTGAAATTGTGAAGAAGTTTGGAATGTGTGAAGGAAAGAAAGTTTCCACTCCAATGGATAAAACGCATCCTTGGGGAAAAGATAGCCCAGGGAAGCCTGTTAATGTCAGGAACTATAGGTCCATGATTGGATCTCTCATGTACCTTACAGCTTCAAGACCTGACATCATGTTTGCAGTATGCTTATGTGCAAGATACCAAGTGGCACCCACAGAGTGTCATCTGTTTGCTGTGAAGAGAATGTTTAGGTATCTGAAGTGTCATCCAACTTTAGGACTTTGGTATCCCAAGGAGTCATCATTTGAGCCGGTATCCTATTCAGATAGTGATTATGCTGGTGACAACAATGAGAGGAAGTCTACAACAGGTGGATGTCAGTTTTTGGGAAGCATGCTTATATCTTGGCAGTGTAAAAAGCAGACTATTCTGGCCACATCCACTACTGAAGCTGAGTATGTAGCAGTTGTTGCATGTTGTGGACAAGTTATTTGGGTTCAGAACTAGCTGCTTGATTATGGGTACAATTTTCTTAAAACCAAGATATTCATTGACAATAACAGCACAATATGCATTATTAAAAATCCTGTTTTTTATAGCAAGACTAAACATATTGAAATCAGACATCATTTCATTAGAGATTGTTTTGAAAAAGGATTGATTGTCCCTAAGGCAATTGATATAGAACTTAATGTTGCTGATCTTTTGACAAAATCTTTTGATGTAGGGAGGTTTCAGTACTTGGTTACAAGTATTGGAATGGTCACTCCCTAAAAATCGATGTCTAAATTGTCTTGTATATTCAGGATTGTATCATTGCTGTTGTTGTGCATATGTTAGTCACTTTTTCCATTATTCTTCATTCCACTGCTTTTGAACAAAGATTTCTCCTGTTGGGGTTCATTCCCCTGCTAAGGCATTTTTCCCTGCTAAGAGTTTTTCTCTTAAGTTGGGTTTATTCTTTTTAAAGTGGTTATATGTGGTTTTTAGACTAACAATGCAGAGATCCAAATGGAGCATACTATATCATGGGAGGATCAGGTATATGCTCTATGTTTCAGGAGGTTAGGTCACACCTTTAGGACTTAGGGTATCCTTACGATACTCATATATGGTTCTAGATCATATCCACTGGTGAGTAGGGGTTTGGGACAATGAAGACTTGCTGCAAGCCTGTTGGAGTTCTGAAACCTTGAGGCACTGTAATGTGTACTTAAAATTCTTTATTGAGCAGCTTGCTGTCTAATTTAAGATTTTTTATTGCATATTGCCAAGACCAACTAACCATAGCAAGGAAATGGTAGGGATGGACTCTGGGGTATACTTATTTTCTTAGGTTGACCAGGTGCAGGATTGCTTATGTGTTTACTTTTTCTGTTTAGATCTTTGCTGAATGGAGAACTCTTGAGTTTCTATGTATCTAACTTGTTTTCACAAGGGTGTGCATTAGAGCAGAGCTATTTAGCATTGATCCATTCAGGATTAGTCTAATACCCTTAGGAAAGTTTCCCTCGCTTTAATTTTTGATACCCCTGCTAATACAACTTTCCCCTGCTTTGCCAAACATTCCCCTATTTGACCGTTGACCGACAATACCGTTGCCCTGCTTATAGCCGTTGGGCCTGCTTGCTAACTTTTTGGTTAGAGAATAATTTATTCTTTTCAAAAGATATTTAAGGCGCTTTCTTCGCTGATTGGTAACCTTTTCATTATTATTTCAAATAAATTACATTCTTATCAGGATTTATTTCTGATATTTTTGCAATTTGAAAATTTGGTCCAATCACAACTCTTCAATTCACCTATATAAACTCAATTTCCTTCACCAGCGGGCCTAACTCACTCTTTTGATCAAATCCCACTAATTTTTCACAAACATAAACCTTTTTACTCTTAAAATGTCTTCCACGACTCTCAAAATTGCTACTAACCATAATCAGATTGCTCTTTTATCACGAGAGCCTACTGAATTTACTGATGTTGTTGCTTACCTAAAGTCTTGCTATTTCAGGTTAGCCCTTGTCATCAATCCTAGAATTTACACCTCACACATTCAACAGTTTTGGTCTAATGCCAAGGTTGAAACAATGAATGGAGAGGTAACAATTAAAAGCCTGGTTGATGGCCATCCCAAGGTGGTTACACTTGCCTCTATTCGAGACAAATTAGTCTTGGATGATGAGGGTGGGGTGGTTGCTTTCAAAGAGGCTGAAATTTTTTAGGCTCTTACAAACTTGGGTACAACATTTTTGCTAATCAAAAGTGTAAATTTGCTAAAGGTCAGTTTACACCCCATTGGAAGTTTTTGATTCACACTATTTTGCAATGCTTATCATCAAAAACTACAACTTTTAATGAATTTGGGAGTCAAGTTGCTTCTGCCCTGATTTGCTTGGCAACAAGGAGAAAATATTGTTTTTCTCAAATGATTTTTGAAGGAATGATCAAAAATGTTTCAAGTCATTCAAAATTTTGTATGGATCCAAATGTTGAAATTTTGTTGGATATGAGGCAACATGGTAAAATTCGTCACAAGGACTACTTTGAAGTTAACCCCCATACAACCAAATTATTTACAACTCTTACAACACCTACTCTACAATTTTCTGGCAGGGCAGTTCCCCTTACACAAATCATGATGGACCAGATCAGAAAAGAAGTTGCTTCTAAACCAAGAGCAGCCAAAGCCCCTCTTACTAATGCCCCTGCCAGTCAACTTCCCCCTGCCAACCCACAACATGAAAGGAGAACCAAAACCAGGTTTGCTAGGTCTCCCTTGCCTAGTGAATCTTCAAAAGTAGCAGAGAGGAGAGTCTCCAAAAGGTTGGAGCACTCTGGGGGGTTTGGCTGCCACTACTGTCTCATCCCTAAGGGATGAGCAGGATAGTGACACCATAAGTAAGTCCTCTCCCTCACTCAGTGATACTCAAAGAGGGGAGCAATCTCCTCCTAGGGTTGAGAGCAGAATGAAACCACTATCCATCTTGGAATTGACGAATATGTGCATTAGCTTGAAAGAGCAAAATGCACAACTTGTACAAACTGTCAAAAAGTAAGGTCTGGTTATCAATAATTTGGAGACCAGACTTGCTACACTTGAGGGGAGGAGAAGACCTAAGCTTATTGTCTCTACAGATTCCAAAGGGGATGAAGTTCCTCAAACAGATGAGTCTACTCAGTGGTATGCATTTCTTAGTGGATAGGATCTAGGACACGAGTGGCAAGTGATGAGAAAGGAAGTGATAAGGGGAGTGCCACAAAAGATATTGCCCAAGCCTTGTTGAATATGGGCAATCAAGAAGAAGCCCCTGCTTCTACAAAAGTTTCCCCTGCTACAATTGATCCCCCTACTGTAAGTCCTTCTCCTGCTAAACCTATTACTCAAACATTTGTTAGGAAGAACATAAGGAAACCAGCTCAGAAGGGGATAAAAATTGGAGAAGCTGCACCCAAAGCAAAACCAACAGTGGATCCAAAAGACAAAGGAAAGGGGAAGATGATTGAACAGCCCAAGAGAAAGTACAAGCACAAAACGTCTGAACAACTAAGGGCTCAAGAGGAACATGATGAACAGGTAGCTCTCAGAATTCAAGAAGAAGAGCTACACATGCAAGAACAGAGAATGCAACAAATGAGGCCCAAAGAAATGCTTAAACAGGTTGAAATCATGCATAGAGAGCTGGATGACAGGGTACCTCATGTTCAAGAATTTCTAGACCAATGGGAAAAGGAGTTGGTGAATGCTCCTTTGGAAGACAGGTATGAACTGACTCTTTTGGTCTTAAATTATCAAAAGGAATATCTGGAAAGAAGGATGAGTCAGATTCAGAAGGAAAAGTATTTGAGGTCTGAGAAGGGGAGGCTGGCACACTACAAGGTTATGCTTAAAAGACACAAGAGGTGGACTGATGCTCACTTCAAAGATATGAATTTTGAGGCGATAGAGAGAGCAGTTAGGCCAATACTAAAGGAGAAAAATGTGGATGACTTCATAGGTGTAAACACTCCTAAAGAGGTTGAGTATCTCAAGAGGAAAGATGAGGTGATACGGAAAGCTAGGGAGTCCATAAAAAGAAAGGCTAAAGGAGTGGCAGTGGAAACAACACAAGCAGGTGCATCATCCCAAGCAGGTGCAACTTTTCCAGCAGTTGAAAGATCTGTTCTCAATGCACAGAGAGCAGCCAAAAGGATAAAAAGGATGGAAAAGGTTGGTACAGTTACTAAGGAAACTCAGCATCCTTCCAATGAAGAAATAGATAAGCATTTGATTATGGAAGAGAATGATGAAATTCCACCAAGTGAGTTTGGGAAGAAGTACGCCATAGTAGAGTATGTTGTTTATGAACACAAAGGGATGTCTTGGTGGAAGCTTACAAGAGCTGACAATACAGCTGATGCGTGGGGTCAGTAATAAGTTTTAAATTTATAAACACGAATTACCGGATTGACTAAAAACGCACGGGCAAGTATAACCCTTTTGTTTGTGTATAGCTTTTATGTGGTAATACCGAGATCATTCACGGGGATTTGGAAAACCTATGATTATTCTAAAATGAAACTATAATCGTTGATTGTAGCAATTGTAAGCAAGCAAATAACAAGTAAAATGATGAGATTAATAATATGATTACAGGTACACTTGGTAAAGACTAGTTTGAGCATTCGTAGTGGTATGATTGTGATGACACGTTAACATATATGATTATGATAATTAGATGGATAATTCAATCTATTGTTTTCAAAAGCTTTAATCTTCGTCAAGACCTTGGTTAAAGAAAACAAGCATTAGACTCAATCACTCAATTCAAGACTTAATCCAATTTCATCACATTCGATTCACGGTCATTTCACGAATTTGCTAACACTTATAATTATGTTTCTTGATAATCAAAACTTCTTAAGAAATGATCAATACAAAAGATAGCCAATCATAGACAAACCGGCTATGACTTGTTGATAGAAAATAACCCTTTCGACATATGAAATCTTTACCAACAAATTAAGTTTTGATAGCAATTGTCACATGAAACATAAATATCAATGGATCATAGGAAAGCTTGACATTGAATTAAACATAAATCACAATCACAACCACCACTTCATACTACAAGCATCATCCTACCAAGTGTAGAATGAAACTTAGCTACTCATAACAAATGATGAAATAAACTCAGAAATAAAGGTATTATAAGTCATAATCAAGAGTCTTACAAAGTGGAAAAATGTTACTAATGATTAGGGTAATGATCCCTAAGAGTTTCGTGATGATAACTTTGCTTATTGGACTCAAAAACTGACTTTTCTAGCACCATCTTGTTCAAATCCGGGAATGGGAGTTTGGACAAGGATGAGAGAGTTTATTTGATGTAGTAATAAGAAGATGATTGAAAGGTATTAAGAGATATTGATAGATGTGTAAAGATATATGAAAGGTATGACCCCTAGGGTCTTATTTATAGGCAAAGTTGATGGCATGGAGTGAATGCATGGCTTGGAGAGAAAGGAAGTCTAGAATGTTCTTGCATGGAGTCCCTTGAGCTTGCATGAATGTGGACACATTTCTGCCTAGACAAATGTTGGTGGCAACTTCACTTATGATGGAGGCAACATGAGCTATGATGGAGGCAAATCAACTCCCATGTGATGGTGGCAACTTCACTCTTGCCAGTGGCAAGTTGGATGTGTGTTGATGGTGGCAACTTTCATGCTGAATATCTTTATTTGCTCCTTGGAAATACTTGTTCTTTCACCCGGAATTAATCTTCAAAGGCTTGTAACTTGTACACGGGTCTTGAACTTGACTAGGATTCTTCGTACTCGTACAATTCTTTACTTTTATGTTGTTTTATACTCCATTTCTGCAATTGGCTACACAAAGACTTGCAAACACAATTGGGCACAAATATGCACAAAAGTATCATATAATTAACCAATATACATGTACAAAAGTACGGATAACGCTCCTAAAAACATGTTGGATTTAGGCGTTATCAACAGCACAGACCTTTCTAAGGTTAGATCTGCTATTTCAATCTTTAGACAGTGAGGACTTAGATGATCTATGGAAAATTTTGAAGAAGACATTTGCTGCAATTCCTCCTACTTTGGATGGTGTAGAGAAGGACTGGGTGATTTGGGACTGCATGCATAGGATGTATGAGCATGATTTGTTTGATCCTATCTTTGATGCAGTGAATGGGGGAAATATGCTATATTGGAAGCTGTTTACGAATTCTGGGGTTTATGAGGTAGCCATGGAAGGTGTAAGTGTTTATTTGCTTAATCATCATTATTATCCTTTCACTCAAGAGACCTTGAAGAAGCTGGCACAGGCTGATTTAATTGTGGATGCTAAAGCAGCTGTTGCTTATGATTTGGTAAGATTAATTCATAGTCAACTTTGGCCAGGAACTTTGTAAGCATCCTCATCAACTAGCATTTATTCAGAAACTTGTCTTTAGGCTAAAGAACAAGTTTAGGGGAGGATTGTGGGGAATAAATATATGAGTGTTAGTTCCCATGCTGGTTGGTCAGAGTTCCCCCTGCTAGAGTAAGTTCCCCCTGCTGAATAACAAAGGCAGGGGGATTGGTCCTCCTGTTGAAAGTCAAAGACCATGCTACTAAGATAAACTTGGAAGAGATTGTGACACGTTTCAGTTACTACTCCAAGATAGTTTCCTTGTTTGTTAGTAGTGATCTTATACGTGAGTCCTTGTGCTATAAAAGGACTCACTAGGTTGTCATGTAAAACATATCTTTCTCTGTTCATTTCATTTTCATACTTTAAGGTTGTGTAACCCTAATACCATTATTGGGTATTCGTATATCTATGATATATTAAAGTTAAATGTTTGATTTAAACACTTGTTCTTGTGCTAAACACTATATTTCGCATCTTGTTTAGTTACTTTGTATTGCAAAGTTTCTCTAGTGTTAGATTGAATTTATTCTTTCTATCACAACCCTTAAGCAAGCTAAGGTTTAAGATCTGAGTTTGGGATCAACACGGGCTCCCATCCAAGCAGAACTAAGTAGTATTACCTAAGATTAAACATGAAAAAGGTCAACACAAAGTTGAGTGATATTCATAGGTTTAGCAGTAAAGGTATGAAACACAAGCATTCATTTGTAAAACAAGAAATAGGGAAAATGGTTACGTACGATAACCATAGTCTGAAACCACTATTATTGCTATTTAGTTCATGAACTGAAGATTGACATAAGTGTAAGTTCCTCTAGTGAGTATTCAGCCTAAATACTCAAGTAACAAATTAAATGTTAAATGCGTCAATGGTTAACAACCGCAACATGGGACGGGGATTGTCAGTCCCGATGGATCCACCCACAACATTCGCGCTTAGCAACACAAGTAAATTAACGGTTCATGATCAAGAGAGGAAACTTAATGGATATAGACTAAAAACAATAATATCAATGAAAAACTATTGGAAATCATCAAGTTCTGGAAAGCATACAAGTTCTGGATACCATACAAGTTCAAGATAGCATACAGTTTTAAAATGAATGTGTTCCACCATGTAAAATCTCATCCCGCGTTTAGAAACAATGTGCATGTAGTAAAAAGGGGCTATGAACTCACCTTAAGCCACGAGAAAATTTAATCACGGAACTCGCAAGCTGAGTAGAAAAAGTAGTGGTAAGACGATAGCCGACGATATAGATGCCCGGTAAGACACGAAAGCCGCAACCTAACAAATAAGGTGCGCACTTTATTAATATACTCAAGTATAAACTCATACTTAGTAGAATCAATTGAATAAATTCAAAAGCATAGTATATACACAAGATCAAACCACACAAGTGAATTTACTAGACGCCTTTTATAAGACTACGTTATTAAGACGAGTGCTTCCGAAAACACTCAGCCAGTACATACAAAATGTACCCGCTGATTTACTATACTTAGACAACTAGGATTTTTATGAAACTTGGTGAAAAACTCAATCATAACCTGAATAAAATTCAGTTTAAATTTCATCCAAAGATTTACATTTTAGAACCACCAGATCAACACATTTCTAAACTTGAAAAACCGGACAGATTTGAACACTTGACTCGTGAAACCATTTTGACCATCTTAAGCAATACTATTTTCAAATCTGACACTTGATCATAAAAATAGACTCAAAACCTCAGGTTTAGAGCCTAAGAACAACCCTTGAATCTTTTTGAAACTCAATCTATAGTCCCCGAGATTTGACCAAATATCGACAACAATTTCGTGTTGTGTCGATACTCGCCTCCCGATACACGAATATTCAAACTAGTGTAACTTCCTCCTCGTTTTGAGTTAGAAGGCCCAATTTATATCAAAACGAGCGTCTCGACAACCACTACAACTATATTCTATCATCTCAACCTTTAGTCAAACTTTAACCTACGAAAACAGCCCTAAACTCACTGGTGTAAAACACCTTTTTAAAACTTACACCAAATTAATCTTTTGACTCATTTGAACCAAATTCATACTTCTAACATCACCTCCTAATCATTCTAAACAACTCATACTAACCCAAATCACTTGCATGTCAAAATTTTAACAAAACTCACTCAAAATTCATACATGCAATAACAAAAAAATAAATTATAATAATAATAACATAATCATACAACATAAAAATAGATCAGACTCTATTGTTCTTCATCAAATATTTTTGAAAGATAAAAGTTCTTGCACGTTAAAGATTTTTGTACCAAAATGACTACCTTTAGATTTTAGGAATGGGACTTTGTTTAGATTTTCATGGATCAAGATCAAAATCAAAATATTGGGGGTGTTTTGGTTTTATTTTGGGACGACAAGTGGTAGAGAGAAAGAGAGATTTTGTTGTGTGTCTTTTTTGTATGGAAAAATGAAAGAAAAGTAGGTGGAAAACCCTTATATAGTGGGGTTTAGGGTAAAATTTATAAACAGTGTATATTTTTGGACTAAAATGCAACTTACAAGTTAAAAAGCGAGAAATGACTAGTAGTCGACTTTTCAAAAATTCCCGGGAGTCGGTTTCGTAAAAATACTTTTTAAAAGTTTTAACGCACACAAAAAGTGATAATATAATTTCGACACGACTTAATGCGTAATTAAAATGAAATCGTCGAAAATATTAAATATCGAAACAATCGATAATAAAATGTAAAATTTTGGGCATCCGTCGGTATCGCGATCACTAGTAATTCTCGTTATTCGTTGATTTGAGTAAAATCTTGTAAAATGCACGCGGGTGCTTTTAAATCTGAAATTTTGATTTAAATAAATACGAAAAAATAAAATGTTAGGAATTATTTGTAATGTGTTAAGTACCGTTAGTATAAGTGTAAGTACTGTTAGTGTTGGCAAGTACCGTTAGTGTTAACGCGGTACATAGCAAGTACTGTTAGTGTAAGTACAAGTACTGTCATATTGATCAGAACGAATATATCTTTGTAAAGGATATGTCATAGTTATAGTTAGAGTATATCTTATGTGATATACTTAATAGTTTAGAATATTGATATGATACCGTGTGTGATATACTTATATCTATAGAATATTCTAAGGTTCTAGGGTTCCTTACTCTATAAAAGGAACATAGGTATGATGAGTCTATTGTACCTCATTCAAATCGATTAATAAGAGAATCGAATAGTTAAATGTAATTATGTTCTTCTTTGCTTTATAAGTTAGATTCTGCATAACTTATTTAGTTGAGTAAGAGTTCTCAAAGTGTTCTAGTTTGATTACAAACTATTATACTAATTCTTAGCTGAATATAGATCCATTCAAAGGGATCAACAAGTGGTATCAGAGCTTGTTGAGAAACTCTGAATAAGAAGAACACAACCCTAAAATCCCCACTCACACCAAAATCAATGCCTCACGCCGGTGATGACCCTCACTTGGAAGAAATTCCAGATCCTGATCCCATACCACAGGGACAACCTCAAGTTTTGCATCCTGCACTACCGCAAGGTGTTCAAGCCATAGATGCTGTAGTTACTTCTACAATTACACCTTCTTCCCATACTCTCTCTGCTGTCAAACTCCCTGTTCTCAAAAGTGATAACAATGAGACATGGGCTATGCAGATGGAACATTACTTGGACCACACAGATCATACTTTGTGGCAGGTTATCAAGAATGGGAATACACCTAAGAAGTTGCATTGGTTATCTGATGGTACATGTTATGCTTTACCTGTTGTCACTTCTGAACAGGTACAAGCAGAGATCAGAGAAAGAAAGGCCAGAACTGCTTTGGTTATGGCACTTTCAGAAGACATCTTACCTAGCTTTCATCACTACAAGGATGCAAATGCTATGTGGGATGCCATCAAACATAGATTTGGAGGCAATGACAAATCTAAGAATATGAAGAAGATTGTTTTGAAACAAGAATTTGATAACTTCTCATTTTCCAGTACTGAAGGAATCCATAGTGGTTATGGAAGGTTCAGCAAATTTCTCATTCAATTAGCATTTTATGGACTGATAATTCCTAATGAATAAGCCAATCTAAAATTCTTAAGAAGTGTTCCACAAGAATGGAAAGCAATGGCTATGCACTTCATCACAAGGGATGATCTGGATAGAACTCCTTTTGATCATCTCTATAATAATATTAGAGTTTATGAGATGGATGTTAAAGGCATTGAAGTGACCAAAGCAGCAGCAACAACAACAAAGTCTAACTTGGCTTTTGTGTCAGAAGGAAATAGCGGTCTTTACTCTCAAAATACCGCTGGTGGATCTAGCAGTGGTACTTACTTCCAAAATACCGCTAGTAAATCAAGTAGCGGTACTTACTTCCAAAATACCGTTGGGAGGACTAACAAGCAGTACTTACTCTCAAGGTACTGAAGGCAGTCCAATTACATCTCAAAATTTACAAGGAAGATCCTCACCATTGTTTGGTGACAATGATGCCTTCTTATTCTTTGTTGGACAAGACAACAGACCAAGGTTAACCCTCAATGACTTATTCCAAATGGATGATGTTGATGTTGAAGAGATGGACCTCAAATGGCAAGCTGCTACGATCTCTGTAAGATCTAATAGTTTCTACAAAAAGACTGGAAGGAAGATGACTGTTGATCCTAATGAACCATTAGGATATGACGAATCAAAGTTGAATGCTATAACTGTGGAAGGAATGGACACTTTTCAAGGGAGTGGAATAGGGATAAGGCTGATAAAAGCAGACAAACGTCCAAGAACAGCTATAGAACCAATCTAAGAATCTCTTAAAGCTTTCCAAAAGGAGATAGCAGGAGTCCCAAAGGAACTAAAGCATTGGTAATTGTAGATGGAGTGGTTAACTGGGATGAAGATGAGGAAGAAGAAGAGCTTGGTTTAATGGCTCTCTCTCATGAAGATAATAAGGTACATCCTTGTTCTAAAGATTGTGTTTTTAAATTAAATAGTCTAAAAGTAGAACTTGATAAAGAGTATCAAAAAGTAAACACATGTACCATAGAAGCAAATGCTTTTAAACAAGGTGTTGCTAAGTTAGAGGAAAATACAGTTTTGTATAAAAAGGGTCAACAAAACTATGAAGAGAAAATTAGGATTTTGACTTTTCAAATGAGAGAAAAAGATGTGGAAATTAAAGCTTTTGAAAAACAACTTATGAAAGTAACAACAGAAAATGAAGTTTTAAAAGCCAGTCTTTTTAATGAAAGGGAAGTGATTAATCAATGGCAAAAATCCTCTAAAGGATTGGGTAAGCTGATTACTTCACAAATGGGGTATTATGATAAAATAGGCCTAGGTTATATAGAGGACCAACCTAGGATAACCCTAACTGACAAGGACTTATCAAAGGGGATTTTTGATAGTTCTAATGAGTCAGTTGATACTCCTAAAAATGATAGATATGCTGAAGGAATGAAGGCAGTTCCTCCACCATTATCAGGAATTTTCATGCCCCCCAATAATGATATAGGTATAGAGTTAGATGAGTCAAATGCTGCTATTTCAAATGATTCAGAATCAAACTCTAGTACCTTGACCCAAGATAAACCTGTTGTGACCAAAAACATTATTTATCCACCTTTGATGAGTAACTTTGTGTCTGAAGGACAAGTATCAACAACTAGCTCTGCTCCCAAGTAGGTAAAAACTCCTAGTAAGGCATTAGATAATAATGTAAAACATAATAGTGATACCAAGAGGGGTGGGCTAGGTTTTGAGAAAACTAAGTCATAACAACCTTTTGGGTCTTCTTTGAGAAGAAAAGGATGTTATATCTGTGGTAGTCTAAATCACTTTATCAAAGATTACACTTTACATGAAGATAAAATTGCAAAACAGAAGGCTACACAAAATGTCACAAAGAAAGGTAATGTGAAAAATGCACAGGTAAATAGGCAAATGGGATCTAAAGATGAAAAACCTAAGTTTGATCATGCTAAAAGGGTAAATAAGCCTCATAAGGTTAATAATGTCAAACACTCGCTCTCTACCAAGGACTTTGTTCCAAAAGCAGTACTTATGAAACAAGGTCTAGTACCTTTGAAGTCTGGGAAGCCAAGTACCGGCAAGCCTAGAACTGCAAGTACTGCTAGACCGAAAGCAATTACCGCTGGTACAAAGTATGGTAAACCAGTGTCTCACAAATCTTCTAGTAGTGTAGTTGAGAATGCTAAAACACCTAGAAGTAAGTATTATAACAAACTAGTGCAAATGTGGGTCCCTAAAGGAGAAAAACCATGTGTTCAAGCAAGTACTTCTAAAATAATACTTAAGTAAAAAAGGTTCAAGGACAATAAACCCACTTATGTCTCTGACTATTTAACTAGAACCATGAAGTATAAGAGTGTGTGTAGTCTTACTTGAAAAACTACCTATCAAACTCTTAAGTATATAGGTCTCACAAGATCCGAGCCAAATGTGGCTTGGGTCCTTGTTAAAAACTAATGAGTTTTGTGTATGTGCAGGGGCATCTAATTGATGAATTAAAAGATAAAGGTATTGTAGATAGTGGATGCTCAAGGCACATGACAGGGAACAAAGATTTCCTTGCTGATTTTGAAGAATTAAGAGGAGGACCAGTAGCCTTTGGAGGTAGTGATTGAGTCGTTTTCGTACACCCGAAGGTTATCGTAGTTCCGGTGAAGTGTGAATGAAAATCCGCGTATATGTCTAAAGTTTGATGCTCAAATAAAAAGGGTTTTAATTTTAATATTTAAATCTACTAATTTGAAAAGACTAAAAATATAAAACGATATAAGAGCGACAATTATACTACGAATATTAAGCTAAAAGTACCTAAAATAATACTAAGGACAATAACGATGGTAAATAAACAAGCGTAATCAAAACTACTATAATCTCGACATTAAAGTTAAACAATAATAAGGCAACAATATAGAAGCTAACTAAATAACGACAATGAAATAGATAGAGAAACGAACCCGAGCGAATAACCGGACGCCGAGCTAACATAAAACATAAATCGTTAACGACAATTAAGATGAACGACATTTTAAACTAATTAATAAAAACTATTTTTATAAAATCTAAATTTTATATTTTGTAGTATAAAATTTAAAGAAAATAAAATGGAATAAATAAAAGATGCGTAAATTGTCTACAACTATCTATAATAAAATGCAGGAATAATGAGATGTTGCGTATCTCTACTTAAAACAAACACAGGAATTATATAAAATATGTAAAGATAAGTTGTTGACTAAAAGAACAAAGATCATATCTATCTATAACCAATTATAAACGCAGGGGGGTGGTAATAAAAGTGAGGAGGGAATAAAAAATGAATTGCTATTCTGTATCCTGCGTATCTCTATCTAAAAAAAAGGAAAGAAAAAAAAACAATCGGATAAGGAATGTATGTATTCTTGCGTAATATGTAAGCTGCCTCCTTTTAAAATAAATACTGATTTCATCTTTTGTATCTTGTGAGGTCTGCGTACAAATAAAACATAGATCTATTCTAATCAAAAAACTGCGTATGATTTCAGAATAACAAGAGGGAACAAACAAAATAACTTTTGGAAAGTAAAAATTAAAATTGAAGATGTGTTTATATCCTCTCTCAAAAAACAGTAAAATGAAAACAAATAACAAGTACTGACCTATTTATATATCTGCTTAAACAAAATTAAAATAAAGAGAGTAAAAATAAAAAATGAAATCTATCCTATCCTCTATATTTTTAAAACGCAGGAATGGAAGTAAGTGAGGGGGGTCCCTCTGGCCTGCGTATTTTCTAATTAAATAATACAGGGGATAAAAAAATAAAAATAAATAAAGAGCAAATGTCTATTCTTATTTATGACTACTATCTAAAAAAATGAAGACTTCCCCAATCTGCTATCTATATGCGTGTTACATACGCAACCAGACAAAACTAGGAAAAGAAAAAAATAGAAAAAATGAAAACTGCTTCCAAAAGACGCCAACCTCCCATCTGATCAATTCATTCTCCATATTGGGGCCTGCTGGGCTTTTCTTTTTTTTGTCTACTGGGCTGCGTCTTTTTCACCATTCTGGGCCTGAGTTTGGCTTGACTTCATACTTGTTTTATTTTTGCTGTTGGGCCTGCTGCGTCATGCTGGGCTAAGTCCACTTTGGGTATATTAATGGGTCGGTTCGACCCATTTAAATGGTGTCGGGCCGGCCCAATAAAACATGAATGCATCGTCAAACTCGGTTTTACGTGCTCTTTCCATATCTTGTGCTCGTTTTTTGGCTCTTTGGTTTCGTTTTTTGCTCATTTTCTTCATATCCATACCTACAATAATAAATAACACATTTTAAATGATATATGCACTAAAAGTACACTTTTGCTATTTATTATGTCATAAACGAAGGGATATTAGCACTAAAATCACGAATAATTACGTGTTTAACACACCCCTACACTTAAAACGTTGCTTGCCCCCAAGCAACTATTATCACAAACGTTAAATAAAAAAAAACAGTTCTAAAACCACTTTATTCGAAATTGCTTTAAAAATAAAAATTCATAGTGACCCGCCATGCTCGACTTTTTATTCAAGGTTTAAGGATCATAGAACGAGAAACACGCAAACTGGGTGTCTCTAGGGAATAAACATCGTCATCCTCTTTTTATTACTCCCAATTAAGCTAAGATTCCTTGTGCAAACGTTTTGGCAAAATGCTAACACTACTTATACTAATAACCCGTGTAAATATAACTTTTCACTCCTATAATTATAAAAGACTAGGCAAGTGTGTTCATTTTCAAAGTTTTGATCGTTCAAATCGACATTTGTTATGGTTGCTAGTCATCTAAGTGGAATATTAAACTCACCGAAAATGACGAGATTTAAGATTTAAAAATGGCCTTTCCCATGTAGCGGCTTTCTTCTCCGAACGTCCCAACCTCATCGGTTAAGTGCCCGGGCTTTTGACACCCTACGGAGAATAGTACCGGGATTGGCGGGATTTTGAAATCAAAGATCTTGAAATCACCGCTAAGCTAATAAAAGACACTTAGATGAAAAAACAACGACGGTAATAAGAGAATGAAGATTCAAAGGAGAGATCACTCCATGTAGCGACTTTCTTCTCAGCATTTCCTTTAGCAAAGCTTAGGAGGCTAGGTTTTTACACCCTCGAGAATAGTATCGGAGCTCACGGGACCTTTGACTTCTACATTCTCTATTACCGTCTAAACTCTTATAAAAAATTTGACGAATTCTAGTTCAACTTCGGATTTAAATTTAAGAAAAAGCAAGTTTCTCACACTTATAATTGAAGCAACAAAAACACTTATTCATTCGCTCGACTCTTCTAACGCTATTGAACACTTTTTTTTCTTTTTTTTTCTTTTTTTTTCGATTTTTTTTTCGATTTTTTTTCGAATCGCTTTCTTTTTTCTCCAACCTATTTATTCACGCAACATTATTTAAAGTTTAAGAAAATATGCTTTCATTCAAATTTAAATAAAAAGTTGGACTTTGTATCAAAATTGCATTAGAATTTATTTTTGCATAACAACACAATTTTTAACGTTCAAATGCTTGAAAAAAAACACACTTATTTAGTCTAGTTATAATCTAGGAGGAAAAGCCACAGGTTATTCATATAAGCTCAAAAGAGAACCCACTACTCTATGTTTAGCATTTTCATTTGCACAATTCCTAAAAGCTTAGTCTAAAAGTTAAGGGAGCAGCCAGATCAACACTCAGGCAGAGTTATGATCCCCTTTGTTCTAGCCTACGGGACAAGTCAATCACGCACGGTCAAAAAAGTTTTATTATTTTTAATGAAATAAAAAACAAACAAACACACATTTGATCAAAATAGGATGCAAGAGGGCAAACAAGTAGACATGAATATGATCAATATGATATAAACCCCCCTACACTTAGAACCGAACATTGGCCTCAATGTTCAAAAGTGATAAGGTGCGACCCCTACACTTAAGAACACAAAAGGCTAATGCTAGAATTCCAAGTGTAAGAAGGAAAACACAATCATATATGTATAGATAATGATGAGAACTGAGTACTCCCCTGATATAAACATGAAGATCGATCAGAGACTGAATGAAGAAGATGATGGAAAACAACAACATCCTGAAAGTCTTCTCGATCAAAGGGAACCCTGCACACAAAAACAAAAACCACCAAGCACACATGAAGAGAAGCACGCCCCTAAACTTATGTTAGAAAAGAGATAGAAGAAGGATAGATCCTCGGGTTGCCTCCCGAGAAGCGCTTGTTTTTGTTAACCGAGTCACGAGCCTGACTCGAACCCGAATTAAATGGTCCATGGGGAGCAAGAGAATCACCACTGGCTCAAAACAGATATGCCAGGGTCAAAAATCTTATCCTCATTACCGGATGAGAATAAAGAAGAAGAATCCACAGTATAAGTGAAGAAAAGCAGAAGGATTCTTATAACATACGAGAAATAGGTATAAAGGTGATCCATAAGAATACTCATCTTCGCCAAGGGTGGGAGGGTGGGAGAAAAAGATATCAAAGTGTCACCAGATGACACTTGATATAAACTCAAAGCAAGAGTCGATGGGGTAACCGGTAAAACATCACAAGTAATAGCAACATCAACGTCTCCTCCAGGATCAAAACACTCATCCTCATTTCCCGGTATGAAATGAGGAGAGTAAAAGCGATACATCACCCCTTGGGTGTGCACGTGGTAGGACGGGGTGGCAACATAATACGAGAAATATCAGAAGAAATATCTATCACCCGCGTCACCTCTCCAGACCGAATCAAACAGAAGGTAGGGTCAAATCTCTCCACCTCCTCTATGATGGGAGGTGGCATGGCTATCAAAGAATGCTCATCAATAGCAAGAGAGTCGGAGCTATCAATGTCCTCAATCCCATCTTCAAAGAGAGGATTCACCTCACTAGAGATGTAGGCGTCATCAAAATCAAATAAAGGGTTCGAATAAATCTTGAAATTTTCCTTTAGAACGTCTTCATCGGACAGTGACTCGTCATCACTAGAAGTAAAATCATCATCGAGATCAAAAAGAGGATTAGAGAAAGCCAAAGAATCATCTCCCAAGATGTCAGTGGGAGGTAATGAATCATCACTAGAAAGAGATTCACACTCACTATCACTATCGGAAGCAACCGTAGGCTCACTTTGGATTGGAATAAGAATCTTGTCACAAGGAATAGTGATAAGACCCTCATCCCCTATGATGAGAGAGACATCGGTCTCCGTAGTGGAAGAATCGAGAATAGGAGTGGTAGTCTCACATGATAGTTTGAGATCGTAAATATAATCCTCGTCATCATCATAACAATAAGGAATTACACGAGGCGTAGAGGTATAAGCACTAAGATTAGATACTTGCTCTTGTCGCTGTCGCTTTTCCTCCTCCCGTGTTTCTTTTAGTCGAATTACACCGTCATGAAGTTTCAAAAGAAGTGCTTGTGTTACATCATTCGGATTCAAAGAAGGTTGATGATCGAGGGTGTATTGTGGGGGCTCAAAATTATGAAATCCGGAATTATAGCACGGATCGGGCTCATAATAATTCATCGGTTGACAAGAAAAAGTGTCACGAGGGCCCCCACAATTGTTGCAACACGGGTATTGAGAAAAACCCGGTGCATGTAGCGGATAAGGATCCCCATAAATGTACGAGGGTGAGATAGTGTCATTAGAGGTGAAGTATGAATTGATCGAATTGCAAAATGAACAATGTCCAAATTGGTAATTAGGGATATCCATTCTACACCGCTCGCATGAACACCAATGACATGATTGATTACCAGACGATGGTCTCCCACACCCTATACAATACAAATCCATGAAGAATTAAAAATAAGATGGATTGAGAAATAGAATTAAGCACGATAGAAGATAAAGAAGAATATTTTTGAAACTATTTTTTATGATATATATGGTAATAAAGAAAATACGATAAAATAAGAATTTTTTTATTGATTTTATATATATATATTTTTATTTTTAAATATTATATATATATACATAAATACGTAAAATAAACTTTTAAAGCGAAAGGATCTTCAAGTCACTAACTAAAAACACAACGCAAACATCGCTACACACATTCCCCGGCAGCGGCGCCATTTGATTGAGTCGTTTTCGTACACCCGAAGGTTATCGTAGTTCCGGCGAAGTGTGAATGGAAATCCGCGTTTATGTCTAAAGTTAGATGCTCAAATAAAAAGGGTTTTAATTTTAATATTTAAATCTACTAATTTGAAAAGACTAAAAATATAAAACGATATAAGAGCGACAATTATACTACGAATATTAAGCTAAAGGTACCTAAAATAATACTAAGGACAATAACGATGGTAAATAAACGAGCATAAACAAAACTACTATAATCTCGAAATTAAAGTTAAACAATAATAAGGCAACAATATAGAAGCTAACTAAATAACGACAAGGAAATAGATAGAGAAACGAACCCGAGCGAATAACCGGACGCCGAGCTAACATAAAACATAAATCGTTAACGACAATTAAGATGAACGACATTTTAAACTAATTAATAAAAACTATTAAATTTTATATTTTGTAGTATAAAATTTAAAGAAAATAAAATGGAATAAATAAAAGATGCGTAAATTGTCTACAACTATCTATAATAAAACGCAAGAATAATGAGATGCTGCGTATCTCTACTTAAAACAAACGCATGAATTATATAAAATATGTAAAGATAAGTTGTTGACTAAAAGAACAAAGATCAGATCTATCTATAGCCAATTATAAACGCAGGGGGATGGTAATAAAAGTGAGGAGGGAATAAAAAATGAATTGCTATTATGTATCCTGCGTATCTCTATCTAAAAAAAAAGGAAAGAAAAAAAAAACAATCGGTTAAGGAATGTATGTATTCTTGCGTAATATGTAAGCTGCCTCCTTTTAAAATAAATACTGATTTCCTCTTTTGTATCTTGTGAGGTCTGCGTACAAATAAAACATAGATCTATTCTAATCAAAAAAACTGCGTATGATTTCAGAATAACAAGAGGGAACAAACAAAATAACTTTTGGAAAGTAAAAATTAAAATTGAAGATGCGTTTATATCCTCTCTCAAAAAACAGTAAAATGAAAACAAATAACAAGTACCGACCTATTTATATATCTGCTTAAACAAAATTAAAATAAAGAGAGTAAAAATAAAAAATGAAATCTATCTTATCCTCTATATTTTTAAAACGCATGAATGGAAGTAAGTGAGGGGGTCCCTCTGGCCTGCGTATTTTCCACTTAAATACTACAGGGGATGAAAAAAAATAAAAAAAAATAAAGAGCAAATGTCTATTCCTATTTATGACTACTATCTAAAAAAATGAAGACTTCCCCAATCTGCTATCTATCTGCATGTTACATACGCAGCCAGACAAAACTAGGAAAAGAAAAAAAATAGAAAAAATGAAAACTGCTTCCAAAAGACGCCACCTCCATCTGATCAGTTCATTCTCCATATTGGGGCCTGTTGGGCTTTTCTTTTTTCTGTCTACTGGGCTGCGTCTTTTTCACCATTATGGGCCTGAGTTGGGCTTGACTTCATACTTGTTTTGTTTTTACTGTTGGGCCTGCTGCGTCATGCTGGGCTGAGTCCACTTTGGGTAGATTAATGGGTCGGTTCGACCCATTTAAATGGTGTCGGGCCGCCCAATAAAACATGAATGCACCATCAAACTCGGTTTTACGTGCTCTTTCCATATCTTGTGCTCGTTTTTGGCTCTTTGGTTTCGTTTTTTGCTCATTTTCTTCATATCCGTACCTACAATAATAAATAACACATTTTAAACGATATATGCACTAAAAGTACACTTTTGCTATTTATTATGTCATAAACGAAGGGATATTAGCACTAAAATCACGAATAATTACGTGTTTAACACGTAGTAAAGGCAGGATCACTAGAAAAGGAAAAATCAATACAGGAAAGTTGGAATTTGAAGATGTGTTCTTTGTAAAAGAATTGAATGAATTCAATCTCTTTTCTGTATCACAAATGTGTGATAAAAATAACAAGATGCTCTTTAAAAAAACAGACTACTTGGTGCTTTCCAAAGACTTTGAGATGCCAAAGGAAGCTCAAGTACTACTCAAGGTACCCAGGCAAGAAAATATGTACACTTTTAATCTTTATACTATTACTCTAACAGGTGGCATTACATGTTTGATGGCTAAAGCTTCTAATGATGAGTCTAATCTATGGCATAGAAGGTTAGGTCATGTGAATTTTAAGAACCTTAATAGATTTGTTAATGGAAATTTGGTTAGAGGGTTACCTAACAAATCTTTTCAAAATGATTTCACATGTACTGCTTGTCAAAAAGGTAAACAATATAGAGCCTCTTGTAAGACCAAGACTGTCAATTCTGTGACTAAGCCTTTGCAACTCTTGCATATGGATTTGTTTGGTCCAGTTTCTGTTAGGAGTATTAGTCATAAGACCTTTTGCCTAGTTATAACTGATGATTATAGTAGATTTAGTTGGGTTTTCTTTTTAGCACATAAGAATGAAACCAATGAATTACTTAAGGACTTTATTACTTTAGTTGAAAAGCAGTTCACTAAACAAGTCTTAATCATTAGGACATATAATGGGACAGAATTTAAGAATGCTGAATTTGATGAATTCTGTAGGTCTAAAGGAATTAAGAGACAATTTAGAAATCCTAGGACTCCATAGCGAAATGGAGTATCTGAGAGGAAAAATAGGACACTAATTGACGCTGCTAGGACTATGCTAGCTGATTCTCTTTTTCCAAATACCTTTTGGGCAGAAGCAATCAATATTGAATGTTATGTGTTAAATAGAGTCTTAGTAACTAAGCCTCAAAACAAAACACCTTATGAACTTTTGACTGGTGTTAAACCAACCATAAATCATTTTAGACCTTTTGGGTGTCATGTGTCTATTTCGAATACTCTTGATTATTTGGGGGAGTTTGATGGAAAATCTGATTCAAGATATCTAGTAGGATATTCACTGCAAAGTAAAGCATATAGGGTTTATAACTTGGCATCTAGAAAAGTTGAAGAAAATGCCCATGTTAATTTCTTGGAAAATAATCCTAATGTCCCAGGAATAGGTTATGCTTGAATGTTTGATTTGGATTATCTAACTAACTATATGGATTACTATTTTGTGCAAAAAGATTGTCAAACTAACAATGCAGGTGAGGAGACTGGTACAACAAAGTTAGGTACTCAAGAAGGACCGTCTTCATCAGATTCTCAGGATGACGATGTTCACATTTATGTACCCAGTATGCCTACTGTTTCTCCTATGCTTGCCAGCCCCCAACAAAAGCATCCAATGCCATCCAATGATGATCAAGCCTCACAAAAGCTTCAAAGGCTTCAAGATCAAGAGAAGAATGCTACAACTGCTAATAAGCATTCAAGAGAAGAATGTTTAGAATCACAACACTCATCAGTACATATTAAACCTAGCGGTACCTCATCTACAAGTACTGCTAAGCCAAATTCTACAAAGTCTGTTGATTCATTAGAAGATATTTTGCAAGCAATGGACAGTGAAGATGCTTATACTAGTCCAAATGAAGGGATATTCTCCAAAGCTTCCTATGATGAACAGGGTGTAGTAACTGATTTCAATAATTTGGAAACTGAAATTTCAGTCAGTTATAAAGTGAACAACAAACATCCTACAACTCAAATTATTGGAGACCCAAAGTCTGCTGTGCAAACCAGAAGACAACTTCAAGCTAATACTGAAATTCATGCACTTGTAAGCTATGTCAAACAACAACAGAGAACAAATCATAAGGATACTCAGCATTGTTTGTTTGCTTGTTTCTTATCACGAGTAGAGCCTACGAACATTTCTCAAGCTCTTGATGAAGAAATTTGGGTAGATGCCATGCAAGAAGAATTCATGCAATTTTAACTACAAAAGGTTTGGATTCTTGTGGATCTTCCCTCTAGAAAAAGAGTTATTGGTACTAGGTGGGTTTTCAAAAATAAAAAGGATGAAAGAGGTGCTGTTGTGAGGAACAAGGCAAGGCTTGTTTCTTAAGGCTATAAACAAGAATAAGGGATAGACTATGATGAGGTTATTGCACCAGTGGCAAGGATAGAAGCCATTAGGTTATTTTTTGCCTTTGCACCATATATGGGTTTTATAGTCTATCAGATGGATGTGAAAAGTACCTTTCTTTATGGTACTATTTCTAAGGAGGTATATGTTTCATAACCTCTAGGTTTTGTAGATACAAAATTCCCCAATAGAGTCTAAAAAGTCATTAAAGCACTTTATGGTCTACATCAAGCTCCAAGGGCTTGGTATGCAACTTTATCCACTTTTCTTTTGGAACATGGGTATAGGAGAGGGACCATTGACAAAACTCTCTTCATAAAAAAGAATGCTAAGGATATTATCCTAGTTCAAGTTTATGTTGATGACATTATTTTTGGTTCAACCAAGAAATCATGGTGTGAAGAGTTTGAGGCTTTGATGAAAGGAAGATTTCAGATGAGTTCTATGGGAGAACTTACCTTCTTTTTAGGACTACAAGTCAAACCGAGGAAGGATGGAATATTTATCAGCCAAGATAAATATGTTGCTGAAGTCTTAAAGAAATTTTCATGTATGGATACTAGGAGTACAAGCACACCTTTTGAAGCTAAGAAATCTTTGTCAAAAGATGAACATGGTGAAAATGTTGATATTCACCTATATAGGTCAATGATTGGCTCATTGATGTATCTTACAACTTCAAGACCAGATATTATGGTTGCTGTGTGTGCCTGTTCAAGGTTTCAAGTCAATCCAAAGGTGTCACATCTAGATGCTGTGAAAATGATTTTTAAGTATCTTAAAAGTCAACCTAATTTTGGATTATGGTATCCTATAGATTCAACATTTGATTTGGAAGCTTACTCAAATAGTGATTATGCTGGAGCTAATCATGATAGGAAGTCCACAACAGGAGGTTGTCAATTCCTAGACAGAAGACTCATACCATGGCAGTGTAAGAAGCAAACTATTGTTGCTACTTCTACAACTGAAGCTGAATATGTAGTTGCTGCTCATTGCTGTGGACAAGTACTTTGGATTCAAAATCAGTTGTTTGACTATGGTTTCACCTTCATGAACACCAAGATCTACATTGATAATTAAAGTACTATTTGCATTGTTAAGAATCCAGTCTTTCACTCCAAGACCAAGCACATTGAGATAAGACATCACTTTATAAAGGATGCCTATGACAAAAAGCTTATTCAGGTCTTGAAGATTCTTACAGATAACAATGTAGCTGATTTATTAACCAAGGAATTTGATGCAAAGAGATTTGAGTTCTTGGTAACACATATAGGTATGCTCAACCAATAACTACTGCATATCTTAAGGGGAGGTAATAGCTGCATAATTTTTATGCTAAATTTTATTGTATAGTGTTTGTTTTGTGTTTTTGATGAGATTGCAGGTTGATAGAATAAGATAAAAGAGGTTATAATAATAGTGGAATGCATGAACATGTCTAATTCGTGAGGTACCGTTTTGGAACCAAGTACCGCTAGTACAAATCTAAGTACCGTGTATGTTTCATGTACCACCACATAACCGTTGTACCGTTGAGGGTCTCTTTTGTAAATTTGGCGGTTTCTTCGCGCTTGGGTTTGTTATTTACATAAATACTCACTCCAATTATACAATTGATTCACCTAATCTTTTATTCTTATCTTTTAATTCTATAACGTTCTCTCTAGTATTCGATAATCAAAAAATACTAATGGCTGCTCTACAAGTGATCTCTAAGCACAACCAAGTTGCTAACCTTGTTCAGAATGATGATTCCATTGGTTTTCATGAGATACTTGGCTTTCTCTCTCGAAGTCATGTACGTTTTGCGCTTACTGTAAGTCCTGTTGTCTCTATTCCTATTGTTACATAATTTTAGAATACTGTTGTCTTAGGTACTCGTAATGATCAACCTTGCATTAGGGCTAGGGTAAATAATATAAATATATATGTGACTGAGGTACTGTTAAGGGCTAGTTTAAAACTTAAAATAATGGAATTAGTATGCTTAATAACACAGAGATACATGATGGCCTTGCAATCATGGGTTATGAGGGTGGTAGGGAAAGTCTTACTTTTTTTAAAGGTTTATTTTCACCTCAATGAAAATTGCTTTTTCATGCCATTATTCACTGTTTAAGCTTAAAAAGTGCATATTTTTATCAAATCCCTGCTGCTTTGGCATCAGATGGTATTTATCTAGCAAATAACAGAGTTTTTAATTTTTCAAAATTAATTTTTGAAGGAATGACTAGGAATTTGGAAGGAGTTAATAAGTTTTTAATGTATCATAGATTCATTCAAGCTTTAGTAAATGACCAACTCCCTAACCTACCAGAATTGACAAATACATGGGATGTTCCTACTTTTACAAAGAGAATTTTCTCTTTCTTGACCAAACCAGGAAGTGCCTTTACAGGAACTGTTACACCCTTATTTGCAAATATGTTAGCCCAACCAGCCAATCAAGAAGGTGAGGAACCTAGCTCAGCTAGTGCTTCTCAGAAAAATTCTTCTCACTAGAGTCCCCAATCATCTGAAGATACTCAATCTTCTTCTCATAATGTTGGTGGTCAACCACATTCTGATGAGATAATCCACACACCCGCTGCATTAATTGCTGCTAGTGGTTCACCACAGGCAACAGCAACAGAGGTGGTGGATGTTACATATTTAACTGCTTTGTGCACAAGCCTGTCTAAACAGGTACATGTGTTGCAAAAAGAGAAGCTTGCTTAGGACAAAAGAATTGCTGAATTGGAAGCCAATTTAATCAAGCTAAGGAATAAAGTTACTCCTTGGATGAGGCAAAACAGAGTAATTCAAAGAGCTGCTCTTAAGAAGCAAAGGTTCGGGAACTTCAAGAAGAAGCAACTGAATGCAACCAACCAGAAGAGGAATGATGAAGAACAAGGACCTTCTTCTGATATTCATAAAAGGATCTCTAGAAATGACATCAATTTTGAAGCTGATGATGTCATTGGAAATTTTGAAGATATTGATGGCATAGAGACTAATGTGGATAAAGCAAGTTTGGAGCCTACAAATATGGAGCTTCAACATGAGGAACAAAAATATGCTCATGCGGAACCACAAGATGAAGAAATGTTGGTAACTCAGCCACAACCTCAATCACCACAAAGCTAATTGGAGTAGTTTTTATAAGAAGCTAGAGTAGATCACTGTTAAATTTCATGTGTCTTCTACTCCACCTCAAAGACAATTTTGGTTTCACAAGAAACAGTCTTTCCAAGTACCGTCAAGGTCAAGAGTGAGTGTTGAATCAGACAAGACTGAGGAGTTACAAATTGATAAGATAACTTCTAAAGAAGGAAAAGTATCTAGAGATACTTTGGTGATTCAAGAAACAAGTGTGTCTTTTACTGGTGAAGTAAATACTGTTGAAGAGCCAAGTACTGCTAGGCCAACTACAAGTACCGTTGGTGAAAAACCTTCACTACCTTCTTCTGCAAAAAGTCAAACTCTATCTTTTGGAAAAGATGAGACTTTAGCACAAGTACTGCTTGATCTTAGGGAAACGAGCTCAGCTGAAAAAGCAAGACAAGCAGAAGTAGAAATGAAGACACGACAAGAAATTCTTACCAAGAAAGAAAAAGATAAAGGTAAGAAAGTTCAAGCTTCACAGCCCACTAAAGATATTATTATTCAACAGAAATCAAATGAAGATGAAGAAAGAAGATCTTCAAGATTATTGAAGAAACTACCCAAGATAAATCCAAAGGATAAGGGCAAAAAGAAACTACAATCTGAATCTGAAGAAGAAAGTGATTTAGATGATGACATCAGCAAAGTCATGAACATATTTCAACAACTGGAGCATGATGAAGAAGTAGCTTTCAGACTACAAGCACAATTACGTGAAGAAGAACTACAAGAAGAACTTGCAGCGAAGCAACAATTGCTTGAAGCCCAAAGAGTGCAACAAGAATGGAACATAGCAGAATATGATAGGATTCAGGCTGAACTTAAGGCAAATGAGCTTCTTGTAGAATCATTAGTAGCTGAAGAAAGGGATTCTTATGATGAAGAGGAAAAAGACAAGTTGATTGATGATTTGGTAAGGGAGCAACAAAGATTGTTTGCAGAAAAGAGAAGAAGAGAAAGAGCTAAGCCTCCAACCACTATGCAAATCAAAAATCAGATGATGTCATATCTCAAGAAAGTTAAGCATTTTACCCATGCTCAATTGGTCATAAAAAACTTTTGATGAAGTAAAGGCTTTGTATGAACAACACAAGATGAGCAAATTGAATTTTGTTGAGATTGGATATGAAAAAGATAAGAAAGATATTGAAGATGTCACAAAGCATCTCCAACAACAAAGACAATTTGGAAGTACCCCCAGACTTGATGCAAGCACTGCTGGACAAAAAGGAGCATCTCCACCTATTAAAACTACATATGTTAGAAAGAAGAAAAGGGTGATAGAAGCAGAGAATAATCAAGAAATGGATGAGAGAAATACAGCTCATGATGTTGACAAAGAGACTGAAAATGTACAAGCAGTACATACACAGCCAACGATACTTGAAGAAACGGTACATACCAATTTGGAGGAGGTATCAATAGAGTTTGAAGGAACCTCGAAAGGTATTATAAGGAAGAGATCAACTAAGCAAAAGCAAGAAGCCAATAAAAAGGTGAAGTCTACAGATCAAGATAGTGATGATGATGAAAGCTGCAGAAAGCACTTGAAGATAGTGAACTTTGAAGATCAATGTATTGACATAGAAATCTTTGGAAAGAAGTCAGATATCATAAGATGGACAAGTGCTATGAAACAAGGATTAGAAATTCATAGAATCACTAGATCAGATGGAACATTTAGAATGTTCAGATTACTAGAAGAGATTCTACATATCCTTGACAAACAAGACATTCAAGACCTTAACAGATTTGTTCAAGGTGAAAGTGAAGGTCATGCAGAAGTCACACTATTGAGAAATGAGTTGAAGTTTATGTATGAGCCATATAACAGTGATCAAAGAATATTGAAGGACTTAGAGAATCAGGTTCCTACTTATAGGAGATATTATAGATCATGTGGCATACATACTTTGGATGTAGATGATGTAACCTATTACATGCTACAAGAGAAGAGATACCCTTTTGGAAGAATATTGTTGGAAAGGATGTTAGAGCAACAATTGGGAGTTTCAAAAGAGTTTGCTAGTGCTTTGGAGTTGATCAAAATGGTTAAACAAAAAATCAAGGATTTGGAGCAAGAAGAAGAAGCTGAGAAAGAGCCGTAAGTGTTTGGCTTTCAGTGACACTTCACAAATGGTTCTCAGTTCACCATGTCTAACACACATAAGAACTGGCTAGTCCATAAGCAAACGGTTTGTGGTAAAGACTTCTTAAATTCGTTGATAGCTGGTAGTTTGCTAAAAACTATATGGTTCTAACTCACCATGTTTTGAGACAAAGAGTTGGCTAGTCCTAGACAAACGGTACTAGGTAAAGACATTATCAAATCCGTTGATGGTTGACATTTTACCAAAAATTATAAGGTTATCAGTACACCTTATTCTTTATGAATAAAGTATTGGATATTCCAGAGTGTACGGCTAACTAGTAACGAATAAATCAAATCCGCTGATAGCTGATGATTTGCTAAAAATCATGATGCAAATACATATTGGTTTTTGTTGTTAACTGTTTTATTTCAGGAATGAAGATACAAGCACAGGATTATTGATTTCAGAGATAAATTGGAGACTTATAATTCATCAATAAAGAATACTCAGAAGGTTTTGTCTCATCAAATCAAGAAAAATAGTTCATGATCCAGAGTTCACAGATTTAACTCAAGAAGACAAATACTGTTGCTACAAAACAAAATGAATGTTTACAAGACACAAGAAGATCATAATTTGAAGACAAAGATGATATTCATGAGACTTGAAGATTATCTTATCAAAAGAAGATCTGCACAAAGTGTTTGGCTACATTTAGTTGGATACAAATACAAGATTACCAAGATCAATCCAAGTTTGAAGAGAAGACTAAAGACATGTATTTTAATACATTCAGTACAAAGAGAAACAAGAAGAAAACAAGTTGTCATTCTTGTTTAGGGGAGGATTGTTGGGAATTATTTGTAATGTGTTAAGTACCGTTAGTATAAGTGTAAGTACTGTTAGTGTTGGCAAGTACCGTTAGTGTTAACGCGGTACATAGCAAGTAATGTTAGTGTAAGTACAAGTACTGCTATATTGATTAGGACAAATATATCTTTGTAAAAGATAAGTCATAGTTACAGTTAGAGTATATCTTATGTGATATACTTAATAGTTTAGAATATTGATAAGATATCGTGTGTGATATACTTATCTTTATAGAATATTCTAAGGTTCTAAGGTTCCTTACTTTATAAAAGGAACATAGGTATAATGAGTCTATTGTACCTCAGTCAAGTCGATTAATAAGAGAATCGAATAGTTAAAACTAATTATGTTCTTCTTTGCTTTATAAGTTAGATTCCGCATAACTTATTTAGTTGAGTAAGAGTTATCATAGTGTTCTAGCTTGATTACAAACTATTATACTAATTCTTAGCAGAATATAGATCCATTGAAAGGGATCAACATAAAATAAGAAATTTTATAATTCTGATAAAGTATTATCAATGACCAGAAATACTTAAAAATATAATTTATTAAAATTATCAAGATCTCACGATTTATTTATGAAGAATACAAGAAAATGTAACATGTTGAAAAATTCAAGAAACATGAATAAAAGAATAAAAAAAAATACCGAGAAAATACGAGTTCTCACACACTACACCTTAATAATGTCCTTGTCGCTCCAAATATCAGTAAAAATCTTATTTCGGTACGTCAATTTACTAGAGATAACAATTGTACTATTGAATTTGACGCATTTGGTTTTTCTGTGAAGGATTACTTGACTCACCATATCCTTCTTAGATGTGACAGCTCGAGCGATCTCTACCCAGTTACCAATCCGTCAACTTCCCCCACTGCTTTCATTTCCACGAGCTCCTCCTTGTTGTGACACCCCCAAATTAGATATGCAGCGGAATGAACTTGGGTGTCACGTCATGGGTCATAAAACAAATGGCATACAAAGCAATGATCATTTAAAATGTCCTTTAGTAATTCATTACAAATAATGTAATAGGAAACTTATTACAAGGTAGTTTGAAATGGCAAATATTAGTTCGTCACTTTTATCTCGATGAAACAAATCCCCGATCGTTTATTATGCTCCTATATGATGTACACGCCATGCACAACTAGTCACCTGAGAAAAACATGCTAAATTCAACATAAAGTTGGTGAATTCATAGGTTTAGTAAAATCATAGTTTAGGACATAAAAAAAGGGAAGGGAATCAAATTTGACAGTTACAGTTAGAGCAGTGAAACCTTTAAGGCAAGAGATGCGGGAAAGTCAGTCGCTAGACAACACACTTCTTTCGGCTTTCGCTACCCAAACCACAATACTCCCCACTTCTTCAAAATTCACCTTGCCGTCAAAGTGACACGTGGAATATGTCGACCGAGGGTCCGATTTTGGTCGAACAATTAGAAAACATGTAGTCTGTTGTTTTTGAACCCTCATCCTGGTGACCATCGAGCTGTCAACCGTGGCTGACCACGGAATTGCCATACATGCCTCGGTAACACGAGCCACTAAAACTTCATTATCACCCGCTACTTTAAAATCCTCACTCGAATCAGGAACTAAACCCTTGTGAACAATAACTTTTGGTACGACTTTTGGTTCAATTGCGGGCACGACTTTCGATGTTGTAGTAGAATCATATGCGTTCTTTTCAATTGTCTGCTCTTTCGCTACAACTCTCTCAAGACAAGCCTCTGCTATATAGGCTAAGTATAAAGCTTCACCTAAATTTGTAGGCTTCGAGTACGACCTCAACCGTTCTAGTTGTAGCTTCACTTTAAGTCCGGATATATAAAACGAGACAAGTAAACTTTCAGAGATACATGTTACTCGAATTATAAGATTCTTAAATTCACTATGATATTCAACCACCGTTCCCATTTGCAAGAGCTTAGATAATGTCACTTTCGCGTCTTGTTCACTGTCGTCACCCGATGCCACGAATCGTACTCGGAAAAAAATTGTTTTTTTTCAATGATGAATAGTACATCGTTTGTCGAAAAGTACCAGTCTGATGAACAGTGCCATCTGATGAACAGTAACTACCACCGGTGAATAATAACTTCTTATGAATAGTACTACGTCAGTGAACGGTAACTCCAATGAATTTTTTTTTTATGATTGGAAACCTAGATAAAAAAACCCTCAACGAGTTGAGTTTGACTCTCAATGAAAGCACCAATTGATACGACTCTCTCGAGTAGTATCGGGATAAGACATCACTTTTAGCGGTTGCTGACTCCTTTAGAGTGAGAGATGAGAATACCAGAGACTTATTTGTTTTTTAACTTGATTAATTAATTCATAATAATGATTCAGTATATATATTGAATAACCTTAACTTATGTCACAAGTCGATTACCAGATAAATTTTAAAATATAAAAGATATTTTCTTAAATATATATTTTAAATAAATAACAGATAAATATAATGTCATATCTATCACAAACCCAAAACGTATCACAAAAACTGTTTGAATATTCGATATAGTATAATAAACTCAATGGCGTGATTGGAATCGATCGTATCTTTTCATTATACGTGTAGCGATTGTACTATAACTATGGTACGTGGCTTTTTTTCAAGTCCATAATGTCGAATTGATGACAAAAACATATAATGTCAACATATGTGATGTATCAACCTAAAAATAGTGAAACACATACGCAATGAGATGAGGTACATTGCAAAATTATAGGGTTTTTAAATTTCAACGTTCATTTGGTAGCCGTATATGGTTGAACCATGTTTTTATTATAGCTTTTGGTCTACGTAACCACTTGATGTTTGATTTTGGAATTCAGTACTCGGTTATGGTTAAAAAAATTTGTATTTGAGATGATAATCGACAATTTAAATAGATATTTTTTTAACGACAACTAATTATTACGTAATATTTACAAAACAAAACATGAACGGATAACCATTTGGTTAAGTAGTTCTCACACAACATGGGTACCAAAAAAACACGCGATTCACTATGTCATGTGCACAAATCGATCTCGACGTGGTCTCTAACTTTCGTACTCTACAGTCCATTTGTCATTTAATTTGTGGGGGTGGAATTAAAGCCAAACAAAGTAAGATGGGTCTTACTATCATTAATCCAAAGTATAGGGTGTCTTGGTGTAATGAATGTATTTAACATTACTGGGGTATTTGAGAGAGAACAATGGTCGGAACGATCCCACGTGTGTGTGACAAAAGAAAGGATCAGCAGACAATAGATGACAATGCAAATGTTATTCATATTCTTTTTAATAAAATGATACTAAATTATTTGGCTAATAATTAGAAAAAAATATTTAAGTTTTGCTTATTATTGCCGCGGATTATCAAATAATAAATGCAATTCCTTATATGTACTAAGCATTATTATTCGAGGCGTATGGTTAAAATTATTATGTGCAGTTTAGCATTTCGTGATCATGTTAAATATTTGTTCATCACCAATTTCATTTCGTTTTGTACTTTTGTTTCCTAACATAAGTTAAATATGTATTACGATGGATGATGTAGATTGTGACACATTCCTTCTTTAAGCTATTAGCTTTAGAAAAACATCAAATCATATCGACCTACTAACTAACTTCCACATAATTCGATGGTTAGTTGTAAACATTTAATAACATTTTCTTAAAGGAAAAATCGTAAAGTAAAGTCCAAAAACTTCACACTATTTCCGAAATTATCTTAATTTTTCTTATAAAAAAGACATCCGCCAACTCGATGACCAATTCGAAGAGAGAAGTTCATTGTTATTCTTTTTAAGGATAAATTCACATCATCTATTTTGATTTGATTAGACGAGTATTCGCGCATAACGGCGGAATTACTTTGCGGCAAATAATTACGAATGCTACATCGTGGTAAGATCTAAGTATAATTCTGCAAAGTGTTGTAACATATGATAATTCAACCTTAAATAAAATATCTAATACCAAACAACATATTAAAATCAGTTATTAAAACTAAACGTCAAACAGTAAACGATAAAATGTAACGACCGTTACAACAATTGAGGTGTACGCTCCTTCTTCAAGCATGTGATATTAAGTGTCACGTATGTTGATACGTTGTGTCTTAATTTTTAGTTGAATCGCGATTTTTTTAAGTAATTAATTAAATTATTTTTTGAAATTTATAAAAGATTTTATACAACAATAATATAATAAAGTTTGTCAAAGTTATTGCTCAATTTTAAAAATAAACTTTATACCAAGTCACAATAAAATTAACGTTGAATTGATAATCAAATATATAGATACCATATATGTCATGTCTACAAAAGTCAAACTAAACTTTCTTTCTTAATTGTCTTGCTAAAAAGTACAAACAAGTCTTTTGTTTATAGATAAAAAAAACTCATGTATGTGAACATTTAACAATTGTTCGTCATATACTTACGTTCACCGTCATTGTGTCTATACGAAAAAGACGTCTACAATCCCGGCTGCTAATTCAACTTATTCATTTTCATTTGCGTATAGAAATTCTAGCTTGCCCGCTTCTCAATATATATTATTCAATTTAAATTACTTTATTGAATTCCCACTTTTCTCGATTTCCAATAATTCAAAATTTTAACTTGTCAACTTCTTAGATTACTCAATTTCCACTTTTCACGGTTTTTTAGAATTCAAAATCTTCACAACTTTAAATTATTCAGTTTCAACTACTTTTGTCAAAATTCCACGTTTCACGGTTACCTAGAATAAAAAAAGTTCACTTGACAACTTCTTTCAAAAGTTATTTAGTTCCGATGCAATCAAATTCGTAAACCAATTGTTGTAAACGTTATATCTTCTAAAAGAACAAAAAATTATAATGAAAACACAACAATAAACCATGACACAAAAATTGATGCGTATTATGTTAAAGAAAAAGAACCAGCAATTATTGCATCAAATATAAATGGTAGAAAAATAATTCCAAAGTTGGATGTTCCAATTGATTGACATGACTACTGCATAACAAAATTTATAAAGCATTTTAAATTATTTAAGGTATTACAATCAGTATTTATATAACAAAAATACTATTATTTAAAAGTGGCCATATACCATGAACATTAGCTAGTTTTCCTGTTCTAGTATTTATGAAATCCTTTTTAGACAACTTTGATAAGAAAATTTACACCAACAATTTATATTAAAACTACATAAAGATCTAAAAACCTCTTACAAAACCCAAAGAAGATTTTGATAGCATCCGTGACAACGAAAGGGAATCACACAGCACCACCTGAAAAAATTGTTAAAGCGGTTACAAAAACCAAGATTTGCAAAGCATACTTACAGATCCAAAATATATTACAAAATGATGTTCACTATAAAGAAGAAAAGATTCATAATAAAAAATCTTAATAGCATTACAAAAAATTATATATAAAAAACTAAAATACTTTATTGATGAAAACTCAAAGATACCTCAAAATATGAAAGAACCTTTTGCTTTTAGGTGGTGGGGTTTCGATGCAAGAGATAGAATTGTCTTTTTTTAAGGTGGAAGTGTTTTTGCTTTTAACCTTTTCTGGTAAGTCAACGTCAACCTTTTTCCTTTTCCGACGAGTTAACGACGTCCTTTACTGCGAGTTAGCAGCGACTGCTTGTTTCTGCGAGTCTGTTGTGATTTTCATGCATGCAAGAAGATTCTCTAGCGAGTCTCAAAGTTTCGGCGAGTCTGCTGCGTTTCCGACGGCTGGTAAAAATGCAAGAAAAAATGGTTAAAACTTATTTCTATAAATAAAAACTATAGATCTATATTTGTTCACTATAGATCTATAATTAAACCTAAAAGATCTAAATATAAAAATTTAGATATATAAAAAAATACTCTTCAAACTAAGAAAATAACTCAAAACATACCTTTATGGTGGCAAGTGTTGAGACCGGTGGTTGTGAGGTCTGGGGTGATGCAACCGTGGTGGTGACGATCAGTAGTGGTGGTGGGTTTAGGTGAGGAAGATGAAAATATATTATTGTGAGAAGAGAGAGTTTTTTTATGTGTATATTTTTTCCCAGTGTATTATTTTGAGGAGAGTGATCGTGGGGTACATGTGTAAGGTGGGGTTTATTTGGGTTGATAATTATTTTAGTAGGACTCACATTCGGTGGTGGAGGATTACAATTTTCAACTTCGGTGGTGGAGGATTACATTTGTGGTAGAGGGCGTAGTAGGTTTATGGGTTGTGGTGGTGGTGGTGGCGGTGGCTGCCGACATCAGAGAGAGTGGAGAGTTTAGGGTAGTGTGTTTTTTAGAGAAAGAGAATTTGAGAGAATTGATGTGTGTTGGTGTTATATTAGTTTATTTTAGTGGGACCTACATTTTTTTAACCATTCTAGTTTTCAACTTTCAACCAAAAGGATACACCCTTTATAATGTAGTATAGATTAGTAAAGATTAACCTATAATTTTTAAAAAAACATAATAATTATTTTTGGCAAAATATTCAAAAATTTCAAAATAAGCTTAAGGAACTGAAATTCTAAATTTCGAACTAACTTTTATCATTATTAATATTTTACAAGTGATAAATAATTAAATATATAAAACAATAAATGTCACTAGTTATATTACACTGTAAATATGTTTATTAAATATCGCTATTGATATTTCATTATGTAGTCAGTAGTGATATTTCATTATTTATATGACTAGTGAAATATCACTATTGATAATTATTTTCTGTCAAATTTACATCTTTAGTCCCTCCGTCGATTGTTTGAAATTTTAAACATTTTGGCATAAATGGTCTCTATATGTTTTATTTATGAGATTTTATCTTAGGTAATGAATGAATAAGATTAGTCTAGCAAATTATAAGAAATATTATTTTTTTCTTATTCAGTGCAAGTTGCCTCTTAAGGCAATTGGCAACTTAAGAATACTAGGATTTGCGCCCGCGTTCGCTGCGGTAAAGTGCAGGCGTTTTCGGAAATATTTTGTGTGTTCGTTTTTGGCGACGTATAAACGATGTCTGGTGTTTTGGGTTCGCTTTTGGGTTCCTCAGCTACAGCTGCAGGAGCAACAAAAGGGTCTGAGCCACCAGTTGCCATATAAATCTTGGAACAATCTGTATAAAACTAGAAGAGGGTTGAATAGTTTTTACCGGTTAGTTTTAATTACATTGAAACTTTTTCGTGATCGTGAATGGATATAGACGAAGTGTGAATTAACAAAGTAAAAGACTTGAAGTAATAAAGAAACAAACCACAATGCACAATAATTTATAGTGGTTCGGCCTAACAAGATCTCACTTATCTTGCCCCTACTTCTACTCCTCAAGTATCCACTCGAGAGTTTTACTTCACTAGTAAATGAATCTCCTTTACACCGGTGGAGAAGCACTTAAGCTTACAATCTTTAACGACACCTAAGCTAAGATGTCTCGTTCTTTATAAAGGCACAACAACGCCTTATACATTATATACTTGTGGCTTACAATACCAACCACACTATTACACAAGTTGATGGATGAATGGGTACAACAATGGTGATTGTGTAGGTAACACTTAACACATTCACACAAAGTGAAGCCTTGAAGGATCAAAACTTAGAGTTGAGATTTCTCGTGACCGGTCTTGATATGAACAAATATCTAAATCACAAGCAAGAAAAGAATAGATAAGAGAGATTAGAGAGTTAGAATATACTGAGATTATAGAGAGAATAGATAGAAAAATGGTTAAGAATAAGCTTGGACAAGGTTGGTATTTATAGGCAACCATCATAACCCCATGGAACCCGTCGGACCCTTCACCAAGAGGTCCGCCGGAGGCCGACATGTCTGAATTTTATTGTCTTATAAATGTTTGTCTAACATCACAAGTAAACATTGTATCTATCATTGTTTGACTTTATTTATCTAACAACAAAGGTCAAAGTCAACTTTTTGGTCATTTTTTTTCCATTTTTGTTTAAGTATGTTATGTAAACTTTTACAAAAATTTTAAATAAGTTTATGGACCTAAAAGACTTCTATGTTTCTTATATTTCAAACATAAAAATATGTTTTGATGTTTTCTCGTTAACAAAATGTTAAGTGTGCTTAAAATGTAAATATCGTTTTAGTGCGATATTTGCATTTACAATCTTTCTCTTTTTGTTGAAGACAAAACATAACTTATTTTTAGTTTGAATTTTCATCAACATATAAGTTTCTTAGAAATATTGACTTATATTTCTCTTCTCTCCCTTTTTGTCGAAAGAAAAAGGGAAGGTTTTTAATAGAAGAAGAGTTTGAGAGAGATGTTGTGATATCATGATTTAAGCAAGATAGACAGCAAAATATTTTTCCATGACTCCCCCTCGGTTCAAACTCTATAATTTGGAGAACCGAGAGCCATGGATTATGAAAATCCATGGCTCTCGGAGAAGGGTTAGAAAGACACGCAAATTTTTTTCATGTACATGAGGTAGCCCAACATCGGACTATATGAATTTACACATTTTAATACAAGAGAAAATAAAATATGTAAATTGTGTTTGTGAAGATTGGTTTAATCTTATGATACTCCCCCTAGATTGACCCATACGTGTAAGATAAGTCCTACAAAAGAAAGTTAGTTTCTCGAGACCAACCGTCGAGAAAAATATAAGCACACAACATTCAAACACATTTATCATAACTGTACAAATCATAACTTGAATAACAAGGGTTCATTCATCTTGCCCCAAAGAAAAATTACAACTAGAAGCATGTGAAACATTTGGTAAAGAGAATGAGTTACATTTTACAAATAAAAAAGAAAAGGAAAAGAAAACAGTTAGACCAAACACCCTTTAAGGTGTCGGACCCCTTGTGAAAAGGGTCCGACGGGGTCCGGCATGTCTGGTGACAGAAAAGAAAAAAATGAAGATCAGGAGCCTGGGAGTTTTGAAGAGTGAACGCTACCGAGAAGGGGGGGGGGTGTAGGAGTGCAACAATGACATCAAGGACATTATGAAAGGCTACACGCATCTCTTGACGAAGATCCGTGATTAGAGAATGGGTGTAACGACAATGGTCACATTGTGGGGGAAATAAGTAGATTGGTGGGCTGAATGTGGACCTCTTGATTTGAGGAGGTAGGTGAGGGTCCATGAAGAGAAATGTGTTGTTGGGTTTCTCTTAGATGCCTACAAACCATGTCATGGAAGACTTGTGCCGATTGAAGTTTCATTGGTTTTGAGTGGTAGGAGGTGGTAAAACACTAGTTGGGGAGGAGTGAGATGATAAATGACGGAAAAAGGGCTTTACGATCCATAATGAATCATCTAAGTCCATTAAGGATGGAATTGGCGGTGTAGTGGTGAAGGAGATATTTGGTAGAGGAAGTGTTTGTGGTGGTGGTGTGGAGAATGGTGGTGGATTGAGTAGAGGAGGCATTAGAGGTAGGGTGATTCATTTTTAGAATTTGCTACAGTGTGTTGTGAGTGAAGTGGTGATGTTGGGGGGGTGTCAAAGCTCTCTATAGGTGATGAGATTTGGATGTTAGGAGTAGAAGTGTTTGATGGAGATGAGGTGGTGATAGGTGAAAACGGATTGGAGGAGTGTGGTGACCTTGAGTTTCTCAAGATATCTCCCAATTTTTGAGGGATTTCTTGATGGATGGGTGACTCATGAGGGTTTTGAGAGGATGATGGTGGATTTAAGGGTTTAGGAAAGCCGAATCATGAAGGACGGACACTTATACGTGTCGTTCTTCTAAGAGGTTTGCTAGAGGAAGAGGAAACTTTGGTCATGGTGAAAATTCTGAGATTTGTGTTAGGGAAATGGATGAGTGAGTGAGAAAATTGAAAGTGATGGAGGTTCTTTAAATAATGGGGAAAGAGGTTCTTTGAATTGAATGAAGGTTTAATGTTACTGGAAGAAGAAGGAAGCAAGATTTAATGTAAAAAAATCAGTTATGAAGGTAAGAAGATGAAGGGAAAAAGAGTCTTGAAAAGTGAGCAATTAAATGTTGTTAATGATGATGTTTAACTTTTGAAACTGCAGATCGCAGAACCGGTCAGACCCTTTAGGGAGGGGTCTGATGGGGCCCGACTGATAACAGGCAAAAGATTTAAATTTTAATTTTTGATGGAAATGCCCGGAACCGGTCGGACCCTTTGACTAGGGGTCCGACGGGGTCCGTACCCTTATGAGACCATAATTTTTACAGGAGATGGTTGAGGGATTTTTGACTCATGACATAGTGTTTTTAGGATTGAGGATCGTTGGAAATACGTTTTACGCCAACTGATGTGCTACACCATCTTACTGCCTACTTGTCAAAACTTGTTGCAACTAGAGGATTTCCACCAACAAACAATCAGCTCCGCACTTCTTCAAATTCTCGACAACAAGCCACTATTCAAGATGGTCAAGTAACAGTGCAATCCATTCAGGTAACACAAAATTCATATGGACCCACAACAAGGACCGTGAACAATCAAGCTGTGAATTCTCAAGCTAGTGGAAATAGAAGCACTATTGGTCCTCAAAAGGTTGTGACTTGCTACAATTGCCGAGGACAAGGTCATATGGTGAAGGAATGCACTCAGCCAAAAAGGAGAAGGGATGCAACATGGTTTCGTGAGAAGATGTATTTGGTTGATGCTCAGTCTAAGGGGAAGATTTTGGATTCAGAGGAATTAGCATTTCTTGCAGACCCAGGGGCAGCAGATAATGAAGGCATTACAGTCGTCTCTACTTCTAATGCAACATATCAAGCAGATGATCTTGATGCATATGATTCGGATTGTGATGACATTCACTCAGCCCAAGCTGCACTCGTTGCTAATCTCTCTCACTACGGTTCTGATGTCGTCAGTGAGGTACCAACCACATCTAATAATGTTCATGATAATCCACATCATGTTGAGCATGAAAATGACAACCTCGAACAGCATTCGGGGACTAGTAACTCAAATGATGCGGCATCCAATCCAACACATTTGAGTGAACCTCAACCAAATGCTACGACGGGTATGGAATCTTATGATCAACGTGATTTGGTAATGGTGCCTAAACATATTATTGATAACATGAATATGGCTGTTCGACAAAGCATAAATATGAATGCCAACCTAACTGTTGAGCTTGCGCTGTATAAGGAAAAGGTCAAAACTATTGAAATGGTCCCTCAAGCAGATAAAATAACTTATTCTGAATTTGACCAATTTCGTTTTGAAAAGATTGAACACGTAAACGAAATAGAATCATTAAAAGCTACTCTTTCCAATGAATTAAAAGAAAAAGAGTCGGTTGTACATGATTTTCAGAAACTTAAAATGGATTTCGAAACTCTCGAGTCTAAAAAGTTTGAATCCGAAATTAATGCTACCAAACTTCTTAAATTCAAGGAACAACAACTTTTAAAACAATACGCTTCCACAGAAAAGGTTCATCTTTTAACTAAATCATTTAAAGAACTCGAACTCAAGCGTCTTCAAGATTTATCACCTAATCCTGGTTATGCAAAACAAGCTCAGGAATATATTGCTTGTCTATATGATGTAACCATAATTGGCAAATCGAAAGAAGCACCTTATGTTCATAGTACTGAGGAGACACAGTCACTTGCGGAAGAAACTCATTCTAAAATGCTTTCAAAATTCCATATGCTTGATTATGTTCAGCACAATAAAGATCAATTTTCAAAAAAGACCCGTATTCGTTTACAAAAGGAATTAGCTCAATTAACAGTTTTTGTGCCTCAAAGTTTGTCAACGGAAAACCTTCCTAGTACGTCTCCTACACTTGTCAAAAAGGATTTAACTAAGTTAATTCCACCGGTAAGTAACGTGTCAGATAGCTTAAATGCAGTGCACCAACACTTTGCCGATTTTGACAAGGTCATTACGGAACGTACGACGGCTACGGCCATAACGGAAGGTGAATGGAATTTTGAGCACACTAGAGCTGCATTCCGAGACGAAATTGTTCCATTTGTAAACAATGTTAAAGCTTGTCTTAGTAATACTGATCAAGATTTACTTTTGGAAATAGAAGAAGTTAGACGTGTTTTCAATGAAATGGATGATTCTTATAAAAACAATTTACTTGAAATAGAACGAGTTTCACGCCAAAATGATCAGCTTCTGAAGCAAGTGATGTCTCATGATATTGTTTCCATCTGTGTGAGTAAAAGTGTTGATAATGATTCTATTGTGCATAATGTTGAATCTGTGGATAATGTGGTAGATAGTACTTGTCACAAATCTGACGCTGAATTTTTAAAGCTTCAAGATTCGTATTCTTCGCTTTCCAAATGTTTTAATGAGATTCAAACACATTGTATTTCGCTTGAATGCAAGCAACAATTTATTCAAGAAATCTTTGAAACGTCATTCGAAGTTGTTAATATCGATGATGCAAATTTCTAAAAGAATTTTCGATTGAATTTACAATCAAAACAGCGTCAGCCAAGTGACAAGGTTGCTAAATCATTGTCGATAGACATAGAGAAATCTAAGAAGATTAACTGTGTGAACATACTTGAGTCCGCTGAGAATATTAAACTTGATCTAGATAATCGAGTTTCCAAGATTTTGTCCAAAGTAATAACTTAAAACAGAAAAATACACAACTCTTCGATTCAGTAAAGCCCACATGTGTTGATACTACTACACAAAATCAATCATTGATTGAACAATTGAATCAAAATTCAGTGGAAATATCTGATTTGAGGGAACAAATTTGTGATAAAAATCTGGCTTTGGCTGAGTTAAAGGAAACACTTCATACTCTAAAAGGTAAGAATGTTGTGGATAATGCAGCCACTGTCTCAGCATCGTCCTCTAGTGCAATCAAAAGGAACCTTATCGCCGTCACACCACTTAACAAAGGCCCTAGGACTAAACCATCTCAAACACTGGTCACTAAAAATAAGGCAAAATCAAAACCAGCTTCTAATATTCCCTCGTTGCCTTCTACAGGATTAATCACCACTACTAAGGCCCAAAGATCTAAGCTTAAAAGAAACAAGAAGAATGATAGGATCTTGCCCCCATCTAGTAGTCAAGAGAAGAAGAAAGTAGATACCCGCCCTAGGAATGTTATTTCTGTTTTGAATAAAAAGAATCATGTAGCTAAACCTAAAGTCTCTACGGTTGTGCAGCGTTCTAAGCCTACTGTGAATTCTAGTTTGAAATGTTGGAATTGCAATGAATGTATGTTTTCTACTCGTCATGATTCTTGCCTTATTGATCATGTGAATGAGATGAATGCCCAAAAAAATGGATTTGAATGGAAATCGACTGGGAAAGTGTTAACCTAAGTTGGTTGGATGTGGCGCCCCACTGGTAGAACTTTCACTATAGTAGGAAATACGTGCCCTTTAACTAGGATCACTCCCACTAAAGCGAAGAAAACGTGCCCTTTAACTAGGAGTACCAAGGCTACCAAAAAACAAGCGTGTCCTTTAACTAGGAACACCAAAACTACCGTAGGAACCAAGTGCCCTTTAAATAGGTCTACTCCCACTGTAGTGCCCGCTAATACCCCAAAACCTCATAATATTGGAACAATAAAACCTGTTAGTGAAAAAACTCACATTAGAAAATGCAGGAAATCTAAGGGTCAAACAAATGTTAGCAATTCTGATAATATTATATCTGTATCTGCTAACACTCCGAAACGAATAGTTTCCAATGCCTTGTCTACTGTTGTTGTTGAAAACAGGTGGTCCAAATTTTTCTCTGGTATTTGGACTCTGGTTGCTCTAAACATATGACCGGAGATCGCTCTCAGCTCAGAAATTTCGTCAGCAAGTTTCTTGGTATGATTCGATTTGGAAACGATCATATTGCAAAGATAATGGGTTACGGTGAATATCATATTGGGAATATTATAATTTCAAGAGTGTATTATGTAGAAGGTCTCGGTCACAACTTATTTTCTGTGGGACAATTTTGTGATGCAAACCTAGAAGTTGCTTTTCGAGAGCATACATGCTTCATTCGTAATTTGGAAGGGGTTGATTTATTGAAAGGTACTCGAGGGAATAATTTGTACACTTTGTTTCTACAAGACATGATGGCCGCTTCCGCTTATGTCTTCTCTCCAAAGCATCAAAGACTAAGTCATGGTTATGGCATCAACGGTTATCTCATCTTAACTTTGACGCTATTAATCATTTGGCGAAAAACGAACTTGTCCGTGGTCTTCCTAAACTTACACTTCACAAGGACCATTTGTGTTCCACGTGTACAATGGGGAAAAGCACTAAGAAATCATACAAATCCAAGACTGAAGACACCAACCAAGAGAAACTTTATTTGTTGCATATGGATCTTTGTGGGCCAATGTGTGTTGAAAGTCTTAGTGGTAAAAGGTACATCCTCGTCATTGTCGATGATTACTCTCGGTTTACATGGATGAAATTTCTTACAATATGAGGCACCTAAATTCATCATCGGATTTCTTAAGATGATTCAAGTGCGTCTCAACACTACTGTCCGACGCATTCGTACAGATAATGGAACTGAATTTGTGAATCATATCTTGCGTGATTACTATGAAGAAGTTGGCATTAACATCTGTTGCTCGCACTCTACAACAAAACGGTGTCGTTGAAAGGCAAAATCGCACACTCATGGAAGCTGCTCGAACGATGTTAATTACGCAAAGGCTCCATTTTTTAATGGGCAGAAGCAGTATCTACAACAGTTTTCACCCAAAACCGGTCACTAATTCGTAAACGCCATGGTAAAACACCTTATGAGCTTCTACATGGAAAAGTACCAGATTTATAATATCTTCATGTATTTGTCTCTCTTTGCTATCCAAATAATGATGGTGACAGATTGGGAAAACTTCAACCCAAGTCTGATATTGGTATCTTCATTGGTTATGCACCCACAAAGAAGGCATACCGAATCTACAACCATAATTCTAGAAAGATCCTCGAAACTATGAATGTTGAATCTGATGAGCTGACAGCAATGGCTTCTGAGCAAAGCAGCTCTGAACCCGCACTTCATGAAATGGGACCCAGTAACATTAGCTCTGGTCTTGTCCCAAACAACCCTACTTCATCATCATTTACACCACCTTCTAGGAATGAATGGGATGCGTTGTTTCAACCGTTCTTTGATGAATTCTTTACTCCTCCAAGTATTGTTGCTCCAAAACCTGAAGTAATAGCTTCGGTTACCGAAGTTGTCGCTCCAGCAACCGTTTCACAATCAGATACGTCTACACCTACAATTGGTCAAGATATACCTTCAACAAGTAATTCTCAACCAACACCCGAATGCCTATTGATGATTAATAGGATGATGATGATCACGATTTAAAATTCGCTCAAATGCGTGAACTTCCATTCTTTGGTGTACCAATTCCTGACCATAATCAAGTCGGGCCGTCCACCTCAGAGGAAGCTCCTACTACGGTCTACTCCAATCCACGGATTCGTGAACATGAAAGCAAGTGGATAAAGGATTATCCTATAGATTCTATTATTGGTGACCCTAATCGACCGGTATCCACACGAAGTCAGTTACAAGAAAATGCAATGTTTTGTCACTTTGATGCCTTTCTCACTGAAGTTAAACCTAAGACATGGCAAGAAGCTTTTAATCAATCCTGTTGGATAGAAGCTATGCAAGAAGAACTTAATGAATTTATACGTCCTGAAGTATGGGAACTTTTCCCATGCCCGGATCGAGTGTAATTACTCACTTTGAAATGGGTTTACAAGGTGAAACTCGACGAGTTAGGCGGAATATTGAAGAACAAAGCCCGACCAGTAGCTCGTGGATACACACAATTATTAGGCATCAACTTTATGGAATCCTTTGCACATGTTTCCCGTTTGGAAGCTATTAGACTATTCCTTGCTTATGCAGCTCACATGAATATGATCGTCTATCAGATGGATGTGAAGACGACATTTCTTAATGGTGAAATCAAGGAAGAGGTCTATGTTCAACAGCCGGATGGTTTTGTGAATCCTAATTATCCTAATCATGTGTACAAGCTTAAGAAGGCTCTCTATGGGTTGAAGCAAGCTCCACGCGCATGGTATGATCTATTGTCACAATTCCTCATTACGCAAGGCTTCGCTAAAGGCAAGGTGGATCCCACGCTGTTAATTCAGAAACGAGGTAAAGATATGATTATGGTACAAATATATGTTGATGATATTATATTTGCTGCCTCGACCCAAACCTTATCCGATGAGTTTGGGACACTCACGTCTTCCAAGTTTAAGATGTCAATGATGGGCAAGGTATCATTCTTCTTAGTACTTCAGATATCTCAGAGTCCCAGAGGCATCTTTATCAATCAATCCAAGTATGCCCTTGAATCGCTTAAGAAATATAAGATGGAATCTTGCGACCCCGTAGACACTCCAATGGTGGAACGAACTAAGCTTGATGCAGGTCCACATGGAGTTGCCGTTGATCCGACACTTTATCGTGGAATGATCGGGACTCTTATGTATATCACAGCTAGTCGACCTGATCTTCAGTTTGCTATATGTATGTGTGCTCGGTATCAAACTCGACCTACTGAGTTACACTTAGCTACTGTTAAACGGATCTTTCGGTATCTAAAAGGAACCATTAATCGGGGAATTTGGTATTCGAAGGACTCTTCGATTGCACTAATGGCATATGCAGATGCGGATCACGCGGGTTGTCAAGATACAAGGCGTAACACAAGTGGAACTTTGCAACTACTAGGAGATCGACTAATCAGTTGGGCATCTAAAAGGCAGAAAAGCGCTGCAATTTCAAGTACGGAAGCAGCATACATAGCTATGTACAGTTGCTTTGCTCAAATTCTTTGGATGAGATCGCAATTAACCGACTATGGTCTAGGTTTCAATAAAATTCCGATGTACTGCGACAACAAAAGTGCAATTGCCTTATGCTGCAACAATGTTCAATTCTCTCGGTCGAAGCATATTGACATTCGCTACCACTTTATCAAGGAGCAAGTGGAAAATGGAGTAATAGAGCTTTACTTTGTCCGATCTGAGTATCAATTGGCGTATAGTTTCACGAAGGCTTTAGATCGCGCTCGAATGGAATTTTTGGCCGACAAGCTAGGATTGAGAACTTTCTCGCCTGAGACTCTAAAGGAACTGGCAGATGAAGCGAAAGAATAGTGGTGGTAAACTATTCTCCGTATCCTTGGTGATCATCTGTATATATTGTTTATATTTTTATCCACAAAAGCAAAATACAAAAATATAAACCATATAAAAACCATAAAAATTGAAAAATTTCATAAAAATCCAAAAAAAAATTTACTTTATATTTCAAAGGCATGTCTTTTGGTACGATAATATTTACGGCCTTAGAAATGTTGATTAATATCGACACGACGCCATAAATAGAGTTCGTACAAAAGTTGTAAATATTTCATAAAACATGCCCATATGGCTTGTAGTTATTTCAGACCGCAACCCGCTTTTCATATTAAAGTCAAGTATTTCTTATGAAAGCTTTGGCTCTCAACGGGAATTAATTTTCTCGTGCAAGGTTTACTTTAAAATCTTGTAAGGGATCAAGTTTACTTTATAACTTGGTCTAACACGGATATATGTACGCTCTAGTGCATCTATTTGTTAAAACAAGAGAAGTCTTGTTTTTATGAAGTTATCATCTCTACAACCATAGCTATCTACATTTGGTATCTACATACTCGACGATGCGACTACTCAAACGACGACTACAACTCTTTCAATAGAACACGGGTCAAAAATTGAGGGGGAGAAATTGTCAAGCATTCAGAATCTTTGATTCCGAACTTGCCAAGTTCACAAATTGGTGTCAAGACAAAATACCAATCGTACATGTGGTGTCAAGAGATGACTTCAGACGTGACGAGGCGACCAACATTTGCCGACAAGAACCATTTGATCTTATCATATGATGTTCTCATCAATCAGGTCCAACCTTGTCAATTCATTCTTATATGGTGAATATGTGATCATATTACAAATCGGTATCATATCTCACAAATTGGTCTCATGAAGATTAAAAGGACTTGCATTCTTCTTCCCAAAATCTTTGTTAAAACTTCATTAAATCAAGTGATATTAAAAATATCGATTGGATTAATATTTTTAATATGGAGGGAAAATGTGATTTAATATGGGAAATTATCACAAATGGTTTGACTTAATGTGATAGCTCATCCCGACATGTGTGAAACGTTTTCAAATATCGTGGCATATGTTAAGGGGGAGCAAAACGGATTTGCACATCAAAATTGGATTTCATGGTGATTTTTACTTACCCACAACCCATTTATTTCACGACGACGAAGATTGTGGTGACATAAGGATGGTAGGATAGGTTAAGTCCAATGATTCTTCTAAAACCGGAGGAATCTTCCCAAGGACATTCCATAGCTAGAAATAGTAGTCCTTAGGAAAGATGGAGAAAGATTGTGAACGTAGCTGAATGCCGACCAAGTACTTAAGTTAGCACTGGAACAATCACAACAAGGTGCTAGTTATGACGTATTGGTAAGCATTGACGGGGTTGAAGAATAAAAAAAGAATTGTAAAGATAAAGGGTGTAAAGAAAGAAGCCCTCCTTACAACCATAAGTAGAAACCGGGTCAATACATATGCTATTGAGATCATTTTTAATGATTCTTGATATTGAAGACAGACATCACGGACCCAGTGATGCAATGCACAACCCATCCCAGCTAACTTAGATATCTCTTAAAAGATATTTGTTTTAATCACACGGAGACAACACATTATCTATTGATTTATTCACTCCGAATAAATTGGTGTTGAAATGGTGGCACTCCTCTCCAGCCTCCGATCACTAAAATCCAAAATGCACGATCGAGTCTAGAGCCATTTGAGATCATCAAATATCTCATTAGGACACACTTTCATAATTCCTTGCTTCTTCACACACTGTGAAAAGTAAGACATATCTCAAGAGTCCTACGCAAAATCTTCATGATCTTGCCTGAACATCCGAGTAATACGAAAGTATTTACAATGAAGATGTAAATCCTTCTTGAGCGAATATCAAAAAGCTCATGGTAGGTGACTTTTACGATTCTTTATGAATCAAGCTTGTGATAACTGGAAAGCAACAATGGTTTAATTCTTAACTGAATTTAAACACGTTCCAGGCCTCTACGCAATATCTTAGTGATCTTGCCAGAACACTCAGAGTGATACCTTAGTGTTCACAGTGATGAGTGGAAATCCTTCTAGTGTTAACCCTAAACATCATTTGGTAGGTAACTTGCAAGATTCAATATGAATCAAGCTCGTGACAACTGGAAAGCAACGATGGTCCGATTCTTTAATGAGTCAAACTTGTTCCAGGAATCGGAATTGACGGCTTCAATCATGCGGATAATTTTATCCAAATGGTTCACTCTTTACGTTCGCAGTCAGCTTTGGACGGTCGAGTAAAGAGAACGGGTTTACCCACGAAATCTTGTCAAGGAGATTTTTAATTAAATCTACCTGCCACAAGTACGATATTTTATATCGTCCAACGGTCTTCACCGACCGGAGCTAAAATGCTACCGAATTAGAATGAAATGTTCAAAGCCATTTCGTTCGTGTCTACTTATGTTGCGGCATTTGAAGACGGTGGCGTTGCGGAATCCGAGAAGAAGTCGTCCCCGCATGCTTATACTTTATTCACTTAATACTTCATCTAATTCAAGAAAGCCTAAAAGTCAAAGTCTTCCGCTGTATCGAACTCTGAAGCTTTCAAGAATTACGAAGGTATAAGTATGTGGGACATGAAGTTACGAAGAGGCGAATATCACAAGTGATTAATGCACAAGATCAAGGCAAGAGATTAATGCTCAGATTGATATCAATGATCACATCAGAATGTTCACCAGAAAAGAAAAAGAAAAGAAAGACGAAGACTACGAGCTCAAGAGAAGCATAGTATGCTAGGTTTATTTTATTATTGTAACTTGGGTAACGCCCTTGTTTCGAGTGACCTCCATTAGGGGGAGATTGTTGGAAATACGTTTTACGTATTAGAAATGATCGGTCACTCCAACAATAGTCTTAGTTAAATCTCGTAGTTTAGTTTTACTAATATTAAGTAAACAAGGCTAAGCCAAGCCTAAAACTTGTGTAGGCCGGCCCAACTTGTAAGCCCAATCCCATCTTATGGGCTTGGGTATATAAACCCTCTCCTTAGATGGAGAGGGTGTGGTTTCATTTTCAATTTACACATAGTTCTTTCATTTCTCTCTCTAGAAGTGTGTGAAATCCACCAAATTTCTATCTCTTTCTCTCTCTAAAACATAAGCTAGATTTACAAGATTCTACTAGGATTAAGAGGATCAATGTTTCACACGAGTTTGGTTGTATGTTAACCTATATAGGGTAAGGGAATGTACCTTTTACGATCCAAGTCATGATTTGCCAAACATGATCAACTATCCACATATCACATCAAAGTGTTGATAATCCTAGCATCAATTTCTGATAATAGTTAGAGTAATGAGAGATAATGAAAAAAAACATAAGTGTTTAAGTATTTTACACGTCACCATTGTTTTTAACCATGGAGACAAAGTCTATTTTTACCCGTCAATGCCATCGTTCTTTACTTTACTTTCTTATCCATCTTGGCAAGGAATCGTTCAAGACACTTGAACATGCCTTTTGTTTGTTTGATCTCAGGAGAAGCATTAGGTATCTCAGGTAATTGACTAAGGTAGTCTAAGTGTGGTAACTTAGAGTTCGGAAGACCATCATTTTCACTACCCGGGGATGAAGAACTTGATGGGTGTTGAGTTCTTTTTCCCTTTCCCCTAGATTGAGTTGCCAAGAGTCTCATTACCCTTTGATCACTAATTGGGGTCATGACCCGATCAACAAGGTGGTAAACGCCTACTCTCCCATTTGGACTAGGTGGAATGGGTGCTATGTAGTGGTAAAGGCGGGTAAGCAACATGCCATAGGGAAACACGGATGTGACAAGATTCCAAATATAGAACATCCTATCGGCTATGTAATAGGCGAGGTTAAATGGTTTTCTGGTTTCTAAACAATAAAGCATGTAGCTTTCACATGCATTTATGTGATCTTTATTACCTACTAAGCTCATGACGTTACATCTTAGAATTCTTTCACACTTTTTATATTTGTCCTTGAGTTCTTTAGCTTCCATTCCGCATGGATCTTTTTTGATAACCTTGTGTTTAAAAGTCTAGTGTCCTCGACTCTAGGATTGAAAACTATTTTTTTTGACGAGGTGCTTGTCGTCGAGCATAGTGTTATACCTAATTTGAGCACCTATGGGTATGTTGGTACTCTCAAGAGTTGTGAGAGAATGAAGATCGAAGTAGAAACATGCTCCTTCACACGGTATTTTGAGCATATTAGCAAAGTGTTCTAAGGAGTATGAGTATCTATTACCATTTATCTTAAAGTTTACTAGGAGAATGTGGTCTTTGTCAAAGGTGACATTGATGGTCATATAGAATTCGAGAATAAATTTGGGACAAATTCATTCATCTACGTCTAAGAGGAAATCAAAGTTTATCCTAGAGAACACCTCACGCATGTTGGCATTATCCGTAAAGGAGTGGTGGACAACGCGACCTTCGTGGAAGGTGCGGTTTTCTAACTCCTTACACAAGTCCTTTTGTGCGAAGGTGAAGTGTTTTGACCTATGGTGTTTTGGGATATAGCTAGCGGTATCTTTGTGGTAATATGTCCAAGCGGAAGGCATTTTGATCCTAAGGCAAAATTTTCCAAGTTAGTTGAATTTTGGTAAATTACTAAATACATGCCTAGTTTGTGCCCATATGCAAAAAAACATGAAGGTGCGGTTATCTTGACCCGAAAAAATATTTTATCAAAGAGATGAAAAAATGCATAGTTTTTGAGGTAACCCAAACGATACTTATGTTCAATGTAGCTTCAAATGAACGTACCCAAAAATGCATATGAATTACGCAATTCCTTTAGCGTTCATGGGTATTTATTCTATGATTTTTTGGATATTTGTTTATTTACAATGTTTAAAAATGATTTTTCGGCATGACCCAAGTAGTGAGAATGATCATTTTGAAAATTCTTTGATAATTAGGGATTCCTAGCAATTCTTAGTGATTTTATTAATGGATTTATGCATACAAAGTGTTTTAGTAACATAATCAATCAATGCATTGGTTAATTTCACTAACGTAGTTGAATCCCTAATTTCAATTTTGTGTAATTAGAAAGAACCCTAGACTCAGATTCAAGATAATGTGATGATAGGAGAATTAAAATAAGATATAAACACTTATTGTGGTTGGTTAACACAAAGAATTTAGATAATTTCGCCCTAGGATAAGTAGAGAGATGAATTTTTGGTGGTTATGGTCGTGTTTTACAGAAAGAGTGAAGTGGTTTTTGTTTTGTGGATGTTTGTATAACAGTTTAAGTGTTTTGCAAAGTTCGCAGACAGACGGACCCTTGGGGGAAAGGGTCCGACGGGTTCCGTCTGCATACGGGACAAAACACTATTTTGCTCAACCCGAAATTTTCATTAATCCTAAACTTAGTCTTAAAAGGTTAAATGGCTTATGCTTGAGTGGTTTTGTTAAAATATCGGCTATGTTATCCTTCGATGATACCTTTTATAGAGATATTACCTTTTTGGACGTTGAATCATAGAAAATGATGCTGAATTTCAATGTGTTTGGTTCGAGAGTGCAACACAGGATTTTTGCTGAGATCAATGGTTCCTTTGTTGTCACATAGAATTGTTATATCTTCTAAACTTGATGTCATAGTCAACGTGCTTGTTTCATCCATAATGCTTGTTGACATGCTTTGCCCGTCGACACGTATTCGGCCTCGGTTGTGGAAATAGCAAGTGCGGTTTGCTTTTTCGAAAACCATGAGGTGAGGCAACATCCGATAAATGTACATACACCACTTTTACTTTTTCTATCGACATAGTCACCGGCGTGGTCCGAATCCGCGTAGATGACGGTTTCCGTTCCCGTGCCTTTTTTATACCAAAGTCCAAGATGATTTGTTCATTTGATGTATCTAAATATTCTCTTGACCGCTTCAAGATGTGACACATTTGGATTGTCTGGGAAACGAGCACACATACAAACACTAAACATTGTATTCGGCCTACTAGCCGTAAGATAAAGTAAACTACCAATCATGCCACGATGTTTGGTGCTATCAACAAAATCATTAATACCATCTTTGGTTAGTTTAGTTTCGGTTGACATTGGAGTGTTTGTTGGTTTAGATTCTTCTAGTCCAAATTTCTTAAATATTTCTTTTATGTATTTAGATTTGTTGAAGAAAATCCCGTCTTCCATTTGCTTAATTTGTAAACCCAATAAAAAATTAAGTTCACCCATCATACTTATTTCAAATTTGTAATGCATGATTTTAGAAAATTCATCACAAAGTACATGTAGACCCAAAAACTATGTCATCAACATACATCTGGACGATAATAATATGTGACTCCTTTTTCTTAGTAAAAAACGTATTGTCCACTAGACCCATTGAGTATTTATGTTCAATTAGAAATGACTTAAGTCGGTCGTACCATACCTTGGGTGCTTGCTTGAGACCATATAGAGCCTTTTTGAGTTTGTAAACATGATTAGGTTTTTAAAAATCTTCAAAACCAGGAGATTGTGCAACATACAATTTCTCATTTATGAAACCATTTAGGAATGCACTTTTAACATCCATTTGATAGAGTTTGAAATCGTGAGCACAAGCATAAGCAAGTAAAATTCTTATGGACTCAAGACGAGCAACCGGGGCATAGGTTTCCTCATAGCCTATACCTTCTTGTTGATTATATCCTTGAGCAACAAGCCAAGTCTTGTTTCTCGACACTATACCATTTTTATCTATTTTATTTCGAAAACCCCATTTTGTTCCAATTACCATTTGATTTTTAGGTCTTGGTACCAAATACCAAACATCATTTATCACAAATTGATTTTGAAAGTCCCAAAATAACAATTGTCAAAACTATAACTCGTATAAACTCAAATACACAACGAAATACTTTTCAAACGAGTAATGCTTTATTAAATATTATAAACAAAGTATTACAAAGTGCTATGAATACACCCGTTGAATGACAATAAGAAATGAACCCTAGAACGAGTAAACTTGATTCGAGCCTCAAGTTTACAAGAGAACCTATGAGTCGCTGGTAGACAGCTGAGGGCTCAGAGGTTCCAAAGGGAGAAAGAACTTAGATAATTTATCCAAGCACAAGGGTTAAATAACTCTTCTTTCTCACTCCTATTTATAGTGGTACGAGGTTGCTTCCTTAGTGGGAGTAGTTGATACGTGTTATCTTCTGAGTGGAAGAGTACAACGTATTAAATGCATGTCCAAATCGAGACATACCTTTAAACTACTTTAGGTGAACAGTTCTGCCAACTGTTCACCTTTTGTCCCACTAGGTCGTACTAGGCTTTATCTTGAATCTCTTGTTTTGTCCCGCTCAAAACACTTTGTAGATTCTCCCGCCTAAACTATAAAAGGATCAGAAAAGCTTTGCTTGTATAAGACTTCTAGGGTTCTTAAGTGATCTCTGAGTATTGTCAACTCAGAGATCCTTGAACACCAGCACATTCCTTCTACATCCCAGCTATTCATAATCGCTGGTAAGTATGACTTCAGATTGTCTTCGACTTCTCTGACGTTGTCTTTGACTTGAATGTTCCTGGTGTGCCAGCTGAGGCTTTGCCTTCCGCTGGTCTGGTCTCTATCGCTGGTCCTCTCAGCGACCAGTAACACTTAGTCTAATTTAAACAAATCTAGACTGGGCCATAGTTAATACTTTCATTGGCCCAACAATCTCCCCCTATTTGTTTACAAATTATACCAAGTCTAAATTTATTGAAGGGAGTACACAACTTCTTTTTACACATAATTTTAACAAACACACCTCAGAGTTTTATTCAACATAAAGAACCTAGTCTATTACATGGACACCCAGTGGTGTAAAAATAAAAAGAAAAGATTCTTCAGCGATCAAGGCCTTGGTCAACAGTTCTCTGTGCTTCGACTTTATCAGCTCTGGAGTTAATGATCAGCTCAATTTCAAACTCAAAGTCACTGGCTTCTTTTCAATTCCTCAGTATACCTTACTTGAGTCTGATGAGTTGTATGGTTGAAGCCATGTGCAATTCATTTTCCCTCTGGAAGCAGTATTCACAGTTACCATTCATGAAGACCATTCCCTTCTCTGGTTCGGAGTAGAATTTACCACCCACTGGCTTTGCAATCTCTTTGGAAGTACTAGGTTTCTATACATTTCATCTACCACAACATTTTCAGTTACCAACTTCTCTACCAGAGGCCCCATTGGGGTTTTCCTTTTTCTCTGTCCTTGTGTTTGTTGTTGTTGTGATAGTTGGGGAGGCAGAGGTAGCTTCAACTTCCTAGCAGTGTCTCTTACCCAGTTAAGTTTGGCTCGTATGTTTTTCATCATTTGGGCTGCACCAGGCCCAATCTTCTTTTGGGCAAGAGACAATACTTCTAACCATTCAGAGAGACCCAAATCTCTGAGTTTGAAGTCACTGAATACCTTGTAGTTGGTTATCTCATTGTTTCTGTATAAGGTCATCACCACCTTCTCATACTCTTTCTAAAGATTGTTTCTCTTTGCTTCAAGTTCTTTGAGCTTCTTTAGCTGAGCCTCCTTTACAGCTGGTGTGAGCAGTTTGTTCAAAGCCTCTTTGCTTTTTAGTTCAACAGCTTTGATGTCAGCTAACCTTTTCTGTTCAATGATCTGAGCCTTTGCTTGCTCTGGGGTTAGTGGTGGTTCATCTGTGCTTTTGAACTTGTTCAGATCCGAGTGTTTGGGTGCGGATCCTCCTTCCTCTTGCAAGGAGTGTAAAGTAATGAATGGCTATTCAGTGGCAATCCCTTTGCCCTTGTCTTTAATTACTTCAATGGTAGGTTTGAAGGATCTGATTGGGATTGGTGATGGAATTGGTGATATGATGGGTTAAGTTGTGGATTTTTGTGGTTGCTCCCCCTTAGATGGAGCATCAGCTTCTTCTTCAGAGGTGGAGGTAGCAAAATTCTCCCCCTCAGGCATAGCACCAGTATGAGCTGTGCCTGATCCTGCTGTACTAAACTTAACGAATTCTTCATGCACAAAAAGACAGATTTCCTTAAGCTCTTTATGTAATAACTCTTGAAGAAGCTTCCTTTGAGGCTCAGAGGACTTTGCAATGGCTGCAACATTAGACTTGACCACTGCTGTGAGGACTGAGGGCATATATTGCTGTAGACTCTGGTTTATGACTACTGAAAGTTGAGTTTTCAAGGCATTACCCAGTAGTTGCGGAAGCAATGAGGTCAGAGAGGACTCCACAGATGAAATTAGGGAAGTCTCTAGGTTGGTAGTGAGTTCTTCAGCAGCGTGGGTGAGAGTTTTTATTTCAGAAAGGAGAACATCATTTGTGAATTTAGGCTTCGTGATGCTGATGTCTCCCCTCTTAACCCATAGATCCTCAACGGCCAGTTCTTGGACATCTTTCATTCTTGGAACAGGGACTGGCTTGAGGTCCTTCAAGTATTCCCAATGTCTCCTTGCGCCTAGCTCCATAACACTTGGCAAGGTGGGGAGTGGAATAGGCCGCTGTTCCCATAGCTGCTTTGTAGCAAGTTCCTGAACATTAATCATTGATGGGAAGAGAATAGGCTTCAACTCAGATGTGACTTGGTCATCATCAGCATCTATGTCTTCAAAGTCTGAAATAGTAACATCATCTTCAATGATAAAGACCTCATCATCGGGCATGGAGTCAATGTTTGACATGGCATCTAGATCAATGGTGGAGGCTTCAGCATTATCATCATTAGCAAAGGTGAATGCATCATTGTTCTGCTGTTCCTCATGAAGATTGAAAGCCTGTTATGAAATTTGTTAGTGACCAGTGTGTGAATTAATAATGAAGTTGTAGATCGCCATTCGTTGCCCCTAGGAACACTGGGTGTGATTATCCAGCCCCCCTAAGGATTTCTCCTTGGGAATCTTTTATTGTTAAAAAAATATGTTGAAGGGTCGCCATTCACTGCCCCTAGGATAGCTGGGTGTGATTATCCAGCTCCCCCTTAAGGATTACTCCTTGGGACTCTTTTGAGTTGTGAATATTATGAGGTGAATGATCGCCGTTCGCTGCCCCTAGGATAGCTGGGTGTGATTATCCAGCTCCCCCTGAAGGATTTATCCTTGGGACTCTTTTATTTGTGAAACATGATATGGAATGGTCGCCTTTCTCTGCCCCTAGGATAGCTGGGTGTGATTATCCATCTCCCCCTAAAGGATTTCTCCTTGGGACTCTTTTAGTTGTGAAGTATTGGAAGGTAAAGGTCGCCTTTTATCGCTGCCCTAAGGAAGACTGAGGGTGATTATTCAGTCCCCCCAAAAGAATAAATTCTTTGGGACTCTTTTATGATGAGGGGACCTAGAGTCTAAGTAAAGTGCAAAGACTCTGGTTCGGGACCTATAGTGTGCTCAAGTTGTTATTTGCAAGAGCACAGTCCAGAGGGTGAAGGATCATCAGGGTGTGTTATGAGCACAAATGAATCATTTCCTAGTGCCAAGACAGAGTGTACAGATAATCCTAAGAGATCTAGGCACTGACACAGACACTCTATGGGTTGAGGCATACCCTAAAATTCATCACCCTCTCCTATAGACATTTGAGAGTGATTGCTTGTGAACCTAAAAAAAATGAAGGGCAGACTAATACCTAATAGATATCAGCGCCAAGAAGTTTCTTAGGAGTCTCTGCTGACTTGGAGACGCTAGACACAAGTTGTTCGTTAGCGATGGGCACTATATCCGCATCCACCTGAGTAGGGGATGGGTGTTTCTTGGTCTTGCTCTTTTTGGTTGGATTAACAGAAGGGGCTTCAGAGGAAAGGGGGATTTCTTTCCTCTTCTTCTTCTTTTCCTTCAGCGCCTTGGGCCGAGAAGTAGACTGCACAGTGGTCTTGGACAAAGACTTGTCTGCCATACTTTCAGCATTCACCTCTGGTGGAGGGATCAAGGGCTCCTCTTCTCCAGTAGGAAGCATACCAGCAACTCTTAACATGTGCCTGGTAAGAGGCACCTCATCTTCTAAAGGAGTCTTTAGAGAGGCTGCAGTAATGTGATAGGGAACAATGGAGTGAAGTTCGTCATTGGTATAGGTTTCACCAAGAATATCCTCTATAATGAGAGAGAGATATCTGGTATAGCAGATGGTAGCCAGACGGTTCTTCTTCCCTTTGTTCTCAAGCTTGGCGATGAGATCGGTATAAAGTATGAGGGCAATCCCTATGTCTAATCCCCATATTAGACTATAAGCAATTGCCTGCTGAGATGCATTTATCTGATCATGCGATCCCTGGTTTCCCCTAGACATTTTACAATGTATAGCATCAGCGTCCTCCATATGGGCGAGAAGTAATTCACCTTGATCAGAGATTTATTTTGGAAGGCGATGGAGGAGAAGGGTTTGTCATCATCATCACGAGGTCTGAGAGTTGCCAGGGCCTTCTTCACAGTGGCGCTGGTTGGCACAACGGTCATTTTTCATTTACTTGAAGTCCAATGACCTTGGCAAAGGTTGTGAAATCGAAGGTGAGAGGTTGAGGATGGGTGGAAAGGTGGAAGGTGATGTGGGAAGAAGTCGGATCTACTTCATCCGAAAACCAGAACTCCTTTAGGTATTGGGAGTAGCAGGTGGAGGGTTCTCGTGTGATGGCTTCGGCAATTGGAGAGTTCTTCAAGTAGGTTAACAATGGTGTATAAAGGAGATTGTTGTGTTCAAGGAGTGCCACACAATTGTTTAGCGCAATCTTTCCATAGTTAATTCCAAATTCTACATTAGATGCAGCCTGGACGATGAATGAAGGGTTTGTTGCAGATGAAGCCATTGTTGTTTAAGTGAAGGTTTGGAGGATTAGAGAGAGATGAATAGTATGTGTGTGTGTGAAAATATGAAAGATGTGTTAAAATGAAAGTGAGTCAAGGGCGTGTAAAAAGCTTTTTCCGTTTTCCAATTAAAGCATTAAATGCAAATGTTTGCCTTTTAAGAAAAAGTGGGACCCCTTGACCCTTCATGTGATTTTCTGTCCCCTTGGGAAGCGATAAAGTTGTTGACATTGAAGGACAATCATTTGAATTAAATATAGGAATAAATTAACTCCCATTGGAATGTAACTACCTCATTACATTCAATTCCCTTAAATTACCAAAGACAGAGATCACTTATCAGATTTGTTTCCCAATATTGAGCATACCCAGCTCAGTAACCAGCCTAGTAAAACTTGGCTCAGCCAGAGGCTTGGTGAAAATATCAGCGAGCTAGTATTCAGTGGGTATAAATTGAAGCTCAATATCACCTTTTAAAATATGGTCTCTGATGAAGTGGTACCTGATGTCAATATGCTTGGTTCTGGAATGAAGTACCGGATTATTGGAGATGGCTATAGCACTTGTGTTGTCACAGAATATGGGAACCTTTTCATAATTGATCCCATAATCAGCCAACTGACTTTTCATCCAGAGAACTTGAGCACAACAACCAACGGCAACTACATATTCAGCTTCAACTGATGACATAGCCACTGAGTTTTGTTTCTTTGCACTCCAGCATACCAACTTTCCTCCAAGGATTTGACAGCTCCCAGAGGTGCTCTTTCTATCAAGGCAACACCCAGCATAGTCTGAGTCAGAGTAGGCTTTGAGGTCGAAGCCTGATCCATTTGGATACAAGAGACCCAGTGAGGGAGATCCTTTTAAGTACCTGAAAATTCTTTTGACAGCTACTAGGTGGGGTTCCTTGGGGTTAGCTTGGTACCTAGCACAGAGACATGTGGCGAATTGTATGTCTAGTCTGCTTGCAGTGAGGTACATCAGTGACCCAATCATGCCTCGGTATAAGGTCTCATTAACAGAGACCCCTGAGTCATCAGCTCCCAAGTTTTTGGGAGGAAGCATGGGGCATTTCACTGATGCATAATCAGACAGATCATACTTCTTGAGCAAATCTCTAACATATTTTTCTTGACAAATAGAAATTCCTTTTAAATTTTGTTTGATTTGAAAACCCAGGAAAAAAATTAGTTCCCCCATCATGCTCATTTCATAATTTTTGGTCATAAGTTTGGCAAAACTGTTTGCTCAAGGTAATGTTGGTTGAACCAAAAATTATGTCATCCACATAAATCTGTACTAAAATGACATCACCCTTGGACCTATAGGTGAACAGGGTTTGGTCAATGGTAGGTACCTCTGATAAGTTTATTTTCAAGTAGGACTTTTGATAAAGTTTCATACCAGGCCTCTAGGCGCTTGTTTCAGCCCATAGAGTGCTTTGTGAAGTCTATAGACGTGGTCAGGATAGTCACTGCTTTCAAACCCTAGGGGTTGATAGACATATACTTCCTCTGCAAGCTTACCATTTATAAAAGCGCTCTTTACATCCATCTGGTATACCGTGAACCCCATATAAGCAGCAAAGGCTAGGAAGATTCTGATAGCTTCCAATCTGCCCACTGGTGTAAAAGTTTCATCATAATCAATACCCTCAGATTGATTGTACCCCAGCACCACAAGCCTAGCCTTATTTTTAACTATCATGCCAGCTTCATCCCTTTTGTTTCTATAGACCCATTTAGTTCCAACCACTTATTTTCCAGCTGGAGCTTTTACCAGAGTCCACACCTTGTGTCTCTTGATCTGATTCAATTCTTCTTCTTGCATGGCTACAACCCAACCTTCATCCAGTAGAGCGGCAACCACGTTCTTTGGTTCATCTTCAGAGAGAAAGTCAGCGAAAAGGCATTCATTCACTGAGGCAGTTTCCAGAGATCTCAACTTTCCTCTGGTGGTGACTCCCTCAGAGGGTTCACCAAGAATATTCACTAGAAGAATATCTTGGTTCCTACTCCATTTGAATTGAGGAGCAGGAGTCTCTGTGGGTTCAGGAGTCACAACAGGTTCAATGAATGCTGGAGGTTCATCACATATAATTTCTTCATCCATGATCTCTTCATCTGAGTGAGAGATTGGTGAGATAAGATTAACATTCTCTTCTATGGGTGGTGGAGTGATAGATTCAGCAATTGCAACCTCTGTTGATGTCAGAGATTGAGTGAGGATCAAAAGCATGAACATATGGGAAGTCCTTGTGACATACTTGAGGTGATTCCTTAGGATTTGAGAAATCATCCTTTGGATATGATTTGACTTCATTGAAATCAATGTCACATTCTTCTGAGTTGGTGTGAGTAATGACATCATCTGCTTCATTAAAGGTAACCTGAATGGATTGTTCAAGTTCTTGCCTGCGAATATTGAATACTCTAAAAGCTTTGGAGGTAGGAGAGTATCCAAGAAAGAATCCATCATCTGACTTTTCATCAAATTTACCCAGATGATCTCTGTAGTTGTGAATGAAAACAGGGTAACCAAATACATGGAAGTAGCTTACATCAGGGGCTCTCTTCCTATACACTTCATAAGCGGTCTTGCCATTTCTCTTCACAATAATGGATCTATTTTGAGTGTAACACGCTGTGTACACAGCTTCACCCCAAAATTGTTATAGGAGTCTTGATTCGCTGAGCATTGTTCTGGCTGCCTCTATGAGAGTTATGTTTCTTCTTTCAGCGACACCATTTTGTTCAGGGGTACCTGGGTTTGAAAAGTTATTTGAGATTCCCTTTTCATCACAAAAGGCTTCCATGGCATGATTCTTAAACTCAGTGCCATTATCACTTTTGATAGCCTTAACTCTACAGTCATTGAAGTTCTCTATTTCTCTGATAAAAGACATTATTCTTTCAGCTGCATCACTCTTTCTTTTGAGAAAGAATACCCATGTGAATCTAGAGAATTCATCTACAATGACTAGTGTATACTTGTTGTGATTGAGGGATTGTGGTTTTACTGACCCAAATAAGTCCATGTGAAGAAGATAGAGACACTTATTTATGGAGAATGATTGTTTTGTTTTCAATGAGGCTCTGTGGTGCTTCCCTTTTTTGCAGGCTAAGCAGGGTCTGTCTTTGCTGAAGGTCAGAGAGGGAAGCCCAACAACTAAATCATTCTTGGCCAGTTTGTTGATGTTTTTGACGTTAAGGTGGGAGAGTCTCTTATGCCAGAGCCAATTTTCACTATCAGATGCTTTGGTAAAGAGACAGGTGTTCTTTCCTTCTGCACATGATGTCATGTCAATAACATACACATCCCTTCTTCTAGGTGCAATTATAACAACATCATCATTTTTATTGAAGATTGTTCCTTGGGTCTTGGTGAACAGAACTTTGAAACCATCATCGCAGAGTTGACTGATACTGATTAAGTTGTGCTTCAGTCCATTGACATAAGCGACCCTTATGAAGGTGATTCCATTGCAATCCACTGAGCCATATCCCTCAGTAGCCCCCGAGGAGTCATCTCCAAAGACTACTTTCGGACCAGGCTCCCTTTTATATCTATGCAGATATTGTTTTACCCCTGTCATCCGTCTGGAGCACCCACTATCCAGATACCAAACAGATTTCTTCAAGTATTCCTGCATAGAAATAACAAAGTCATATTAGTTTCGATGATGAACCCACTTTCCAGTGCGTCCATGCTGTCACTGACCAGCGACATTAGGTCTTCTCTGGTTCCTGTCTCCCCCTCTTTGGTTGCAGTCTCTGGTTTCATGATGCATGCTTCCACAGATGTCACATCCGGGATAATGTTTACACTCATCAGAGTGATGGTCATAGAAGCCACAGTACTTGCAGGGAGGATATGGTATGTAACCCTGAGAGTTATCTCTGGGTTTAGGTTCAGGTCTCCTAGAGGGCCTGTGAGGATTTTTTGACCTTAATTGAGTTCTGGTTCTTTGAACAACAATGGTCTCCTTATGCTCTCTGGAGGTATGTTCAGTGGACTCACATGTGATACATGTAGGTTTCTTATTGCAATCCTCAGAGGAATGATGTTTGAAAACATAATGTTTGCAAGGTTTGAATAAAGCTCTCCCCTTTGAGCTGCTTGATCCTTCACCAAGAGAGTTGACAGATGGGCTGTTAACTCTAGGATTGATCTGTTCTTTTAAACCCTTTACTTCTTTCATCAGAGTGAGGAGAATTTTCTTGGTGGGTGAAAGCTCTTCAGGGGGAGGAGTGGGTTTGGTAGAGTCTTTGGCCACAAAAACCTTTTTGTGCGCTTTATCAACGACTTTGAGATTAGATATCCCAGAGGTTTTGGTGGCAAGTTTTGGGCCAAGCAAGAAATCAGATGGGTTTGCACCAGCGAGTTTGGGTAATGCTGGTACATCAGATTCCTTGTCAGAGTATTTCTCATCCACAGAGGTGGAAGACAGAGAAAGGACATCTGAAGGGACAAATTTAACTTTGAGCACATGCATGTGATTTTTTAACCTACCCTTGCCCCCCTATTGCCTGAACCACATCACCTGGAATGGATTCAGCAACTATTTCCTCCACAGTGGATTGAGCCAGGTTACATTTTTCTATGGTTCTTCTGAGTTCAGCATTTTCATCAGTTAAAGACTCATTTTCAATGGAAAGTTTGCTTACCTCATTTTGGAGTTGATTGGCAAGATTCACAAAAGGTTTGAGATTAGTTAACTCATATTGACAAAGATTTAACTCAGTTTTAAGATTATGGAACTTGTTTAACAAGTTTTTTCTTTATTCTTCCACAAAGTGGAGGTCAACTAAGGTGTAATCAATGACATGGTCTCTATCAGGACCTTCAGGCATAGAAAGCAATCTTTGTACCTTTGTCATGGTGATGTCCACCCATTGACCTGATCTAGCTTCGTTCTTCCCAACAACAGGTTCTTCATCAGCCACATCCATAAAAGCTCTGACAGTAGTGGTTCCTTCATCCTCTGATGTAAGAGGTTCATCATCTAAATCAAATGAAGCAGCAATTAGACCTTTTTCCGTCTTTTTGTTGTCCTTTTTCTTTGTATCGTCTTCAGCCTTTTGATTAAGTTTCATCAGCTCAACTTTCAATGCTTTGTATTTGACCTTGTAGTCCTTCTTTCCCTCTGAGTCAGAGTGGGAAGTTTGCTTGAAAGGTGATGGAGAGAACTTCTTTTTGCTGATGTGGTTGTTGCTGGATGATGGAAAGCTCGGAGAGGAGGTTTTGTTTGAACATCAATCTTTTCTGAAAGTGACCAGTTTTTCCACAAGTGTAGCATGACACCTTGATTGTCGACTTTGGCAGCTCCAACTCTACCTGATCTCTTGTAGTATCTCTTTTGGTCAGCTAGAAGAGATCTGTCATGGAACTCAGCATGCAATTCATCAAGAAATTCTTGACTGCTTCTGGTATCCTCTTCTATGTCAGAGTCACTGTCCTAAAAGGAATAGTTAGCAACTAGAGCTTTTGAACCAGTGATATTGGTGGTAAACCTATCAGTATCTGATTTGTAAATGGAGTCAATTAGCCCTTCTTCATAGTAATATCTACCAAATAGATGGGCCAGAGTATCATTCTTGATAGCATTATTTGCTCTTAAGGTCTGGTTTAGGCTAAGCCATTTCCTACGTAAGCTATTAAAAAAAGTAGCATTAACCTCAGCCTTAGGTAGAACAACTCCATTGTTTCCTAAATCATTCAACAAAATCTTAAGCCTAGTATAAGTTTGAGCAACCGTCTCTGTTTCTAAAGCTTTAAAAGCATTAAACTTGAGTCGCAGGGCTTGGATTTTGGTTTCTTTTGTTTCCTTTGGACCTTCATACCCTAGAACTAATTCAGTCCACATCTCTTTAGCAGAGTTGCATTTGACTATGGACTTCATAATGTTCTTGGGTAGGCAAGAGACTATGATACTTTTTAGTCTCTTGTCCTGGTTAGCCAGACGTCTATCCGCTGGAGACCATTGCTTAACATGCTTCTTAATAGGTCTATCAAGGGTAGAGGAAACGACCAGTGGTACATAGGGACCATTTTCTAAGATTTCTATTAAGAAGGGTTCTAAGCCATCTAAATAAATAAGAAATTCACTCTTCCAACTTGAGAAATCTTCTCCATCAAACGCTGGAACATTGGACACATGTGACCCCCCACGAACATCAAGAAGTTGGGGAAGGTCATCATCATTATTACCAGTGCTTACAACCGGTGTAGGCATGGTAGTAGATGTGGTGGCCGTAGCGTTGGTCGAAGTGTTACCTTGACTAGTTTGACCAAAGGGTGGTGGTATAGGAGCCATAGTTTCAGTCATATTTGGATCTTGATTTTAAAAACAAGAACAGTTTATAAAATTTTTTATAAATCAAACCGCTCTGATACCAATTGAAAGTCCCAAAGTATAACAAATGTCGAAACTATAACTCGTATAAACTCAAATACACAACTAAATACTTTTCAAACGAGTAATGCTTTATTAACTATTATAAACAAAGTATTATAAAGTGCTATGAATACACCCGTTGAATGAAAATAAGAAATGAACCCTAGAACGAGTAAACTTGATTCAAGCCTCAAGTTTACAAGAGAACCTATGAGTCGCTGGTAGACAGCTGAGGGCTCATAGGTTCCAAAAGGAGAAAGAACTTAGATAATTTATCCAAGCACAAGGGTTAAATAACTCTTCTTTCTCACTCTCATTTATAGTGGTACGAGGTTGCTTCCTTAGTGAGAGTACTTGATACGTGTCGTCTTCTGAGTGGAAGAGTACAACGTATTAAATGCATGTCCAAATCGAGACATACCTTTAAACTACTTTAGGTGAACAGTTCTGCCAACTGTTCACCTTTTGTCCCACTAGGTCGTACTAGGCTTTATCTTGAATCTCTTGTTTTGTCCCGCTCAAAACACTTTGTAGATTCTCCTGCCTAAACTATAAAAGGATCAGACAAGCTTTACTTGTATAAGACTTCTAGGGTTTTTAAGTGATCTCTGAGTATTGTCAACTCAGAGATCCTTGAACACCTGCACATTCCTTCTACATCCCAGCTATTCATAATCGCTGGTAAGTATGACTTCAGATTGTCTTCGACTTCTCTGACGTTGTCTTTAACTTGAATGTTGCTAGTGTGCTAGCTGAGGCTTTGCCTTCCGCTATTATGGTCTCTGTCGCCGGTCCTCTCAGCGACCAGTAACACTTAGTCTAATTTAAACAAATCTATACTGGGCCATAGTTAAAACTTTCATTGGCCCAACAGATTTAATTATTCTTGCATAGCAAAAACCCAACTTTCATCAATAATAGCTTCATCAATATTTTTAGGTTCTATTTGAGATACGAAACAAAATAAATTACTTTCATTTTGAGCTTGTGATCTCAGTGTTCGTTCATTTAAGTTACCGATGACATCTTCCAAGGAACGTCCTTTTGATTTTTTGATGTTTAAGGGTTCAATTTTTAATGGTTCATTTCCCTTGTCTTTTACAAGATCAATTTGTTGGTTATTGTTTTGGCCTTCAACTAGATCATCATCTACCAAAGGCAATGTTCTAGCGGGAGGTGGTCTCTCGTTGAAAGTTATGTTTAACGATTCCTCGACACACGTGGTTTGTTTATGTTAATGCAATGATGCCTAAAAACGATACTTGTATTTTTTGGTCTCACTTTGTTTTGATTACGACAATATGTAAAAACAAGCATTTACGAAAACAATGAAAAATGAATTCTCGAGTTCAAGTATTTTTTCATTTCAACCATTATCACTTAAGGTATGAACAAACAAGTAATTATCCTAATTAAGTGATCAAGGATTTAATCTTTTCTTAAAACTCACTTTTTATTAAGTGTGACAAAGTTTTATTATTAAACTTTCTTTTTAAGAAAATGTTTTTATTAAATTAATTATTTGAAAATTTAAAATTTGAACATGGCATATTCTATCTTGGTTTAGAATATCCTTTCAGGATATTTTAATCCCCAGATTTGAAGCAATCCACTAAAAGACAAAAGGGAGCGGACTCTACGCCGGCGGTTCCTTAGCGCCTATGGCGGTTCCTTATCAATAAGGAACCGCGGGCTCCAATAAGGAACCGCGGGCAGATATAGCCGTTGGATGTTTGTCTTATAAATAGTGGACCATTCTCAGACTTTTAATCCACCTCTTTTGCACATACATTTCCAGATTCTTCCATACTTCTTAAATCACTCAAATCCTTGATCATTTATTTGATTACTACATGTTTAGAGGTGAATATTTATCCTCTCATCTTTTCCTCTCAAAGTGCAAAGAGAAGAACACTATCATTCTTGAAGTGTTGTGTCTACCTCAAAGATCCATTGAAGATCCAAACTTATTTATTCATTGTTGTGTCATTATTGTGAAGATCCAAGTAGTTGTGTCTATTTGGAAGTTGTGTATGTATTAAGGTTAATACTTAGTCCTCAAAGTATATTGATGTAGATTGGTCCTAGCTAAGATTAGGGCTCGAATTTTAGCTTAGAGTCGGAAATTGGTTAAGCGACGTTGTGTATGGTTTCTCCACCTTAAGGAGCTTGTTGATTAGTGAACTCTTGAGTAAGGAGTACTCGAGGAGTGGAGTAGGAACGAGGAGTGAGCTTCGTTTCCGAACCACTATAAATCCTTGGTGTTTGGTTTGATCTTTCCTTCCCTTATCTCTTTACATTCATTATTCTTTATACGTGTGATTATTTGTTTAGTTGCACTCTACATTCATTATTCCTTATACTTGTGATCATTAGTTTAGTTGCACTATACCTTGTTCATATTGTGAATAAGAAGGTTTCACATAGATACTCAAGCTTAAGTTTTTGAAAAAGGATTTTTTAAAACCAACCTTTAACAAGTAAATTTAAGAAACTATTCAACCCCCCCCCCCTTCTAGTTTCTACAATTGGTATCAGAGTGTGGTTGCTCAAGACTTTTTAAAATATATTGTATTATAAAACTTGAATCGATCTATGGATTCCAACAAGTATCTAGAAGGGCAATCTATGCAAAGACCACCTCTTTTTGAAACCGATAGTTTTATTTATTGGAAAAATAGGTTTGAGACTTATGTGAAATCAAAAAATTTAGATCTTTGGCATGTTATTACCAATGGTGATTTTTTGCCATTTCAATATAATGAAGTTTCTAAAAGTAAGGAGATAGTCACTTTTGACAAAGCTAATGATGATACTAAAAGGAAACTTGCTAAAAATAATGAGGCTAAAATGGTGATTTATAATGCTTTACCAAAGAAAGAGTACGAAAGGATTTTTATGTGTGAAACCGCTAAATACATTTGGAACACTCTTGTAGTAACCCACCAAGGTAATAGCCAAGTCAAAGAAAGTAAAATCGATCTTCTTGTTCAACAATATGAACAATTTGTCATCTTAGAAGATGAAACCATCGATAGTGCATTTGCTAGATTTTAACTCTATTATTACTAGTCTAAAAGCACTTGATGAAGGTTTTTCTAGCAAGAACAATGTTAGGAAGTTTCTTAGGGCGTTGCATCCCAAATGGAGAGCTAAAGTCACGACGATTAAAGAATAAAAGGATCTCGCCAAATTATCACTCGATGAACTCATTGGTAACTTGAAGGTTCATGAGATGATAATTTTGAAGGACTCAGAAATGGTGAACACTAAGAGTGAAAGAAAGTCTCTTACACTCAAAGCCAAGAAGGCACAAAGTGACCATGAAAGCTCCTCGGATAGTGATGATGAGGAATATGCCTTGGCAGTTAGAGACTTTAAGAAGTTCTTCAAAAGACGAGGTCAATACATGAGGCAACCAAACAACGACAAAAAACCCTTCTCCAAAAACCGATTTGCCAAAGATGATAAAGGTGATAGGAAATGCTTTAGATGTGGTGATCCAAATCATTTCATCGGTGATTGTCCTAAGCCTTCATGCGACAAGAACCACACGGCGTTTGTTGGAGGTTCATGGAGCGACAGCGGTGAAGATGTTGATGACAACCCCAAAGATCATGGCTCACACTTCTAAAGAGGTACTTTCCGAAACCGAGTATTATAGCAATAATAGTTCTTCTCAAGATGATAGTGAATTAGAAGGTCAATATGATAACTTGCATAAGCTTAGTCTAAAATTCATTGAAAAGAACAAAGTACTAAAATCAACTAGAACTAAGCTTGAAAACGAGATTAGTGAGCTAAAAGAGAAATTAGATAAGCTTGAGAAAAATAAAGAAATAGATATAGGATGCTTAAAATGTGAAAACCTTAGACAATAAAATGAAAACCTTAAGAGCACCTCTATTAGACTTGAAAAGTTCATGAGAGGTACTAATGCTCTTGATGATATGTTAAACAAACAAATTCATTCTAAGGAAAGACTTGGGTTAGGATATAACACTAAGGAAGCATCAACTAGTGAACCAAAACAAGTTAGTTTTTCAGAAAAACACTCCCCTGTACGTGGTGCTCCAATATATGGGGCGGTTCCTTATCGCTATGGAACCGCCGATGGAGCTAAGGAACCGCGTCCAAAAGAAGATTTTTGTGAAAATCCTGAACTTTCTGAAAAGTCAATTTTAGGTAAAGGACCAAAACATATTCTTATTAACAAGGTCAAAGTACCTATAATTGAAAATTATACTCTAGATAAATTCTACAAGCCCTTGAGTAAACCTCTAATGGGAACTAGAAACTTATCTAGACAAACATCTACTCCTCCAAGAGTACGAAATGAATCTAAACCTAGAAGTAGAACACCTACGCTAAAAAGAGATGATCAAGCTAAACCACGACTTAGAAGTAAAACTCCAACACCTAGGAGGATTAATAATAATACTAGATCAAGATCAAAGATACCTAGGAGAAACTATGGCCAACAAAATGGCCATATGAATTGGAATAATTTTCAACAACAATACTTTTCCCCATGGGGAATGTCTCCTTTATTCATGCATCCCAACCAAATGCAAGGGATGTTTGGAAATAACAATTTTGGACCCTTGAGATATTGGGGACCAAATGTTTGATCTTGTGTGTTGTTACCTATATATGCATGGGAATCGATCTAGAGCCCCACAAGTGGATTAAGGATAGTGGTTGTTCTAAACACATGAAGGGTAATCGAAGTTTGTTCTCACACTACAAAGCGTATGATGGAGGTAACGTAACATTCACAAGTAATTAACATTCGCAAGTAATCGACGTGGTAATATCATTTACAAAGGTACGGTCTCTTTTGACTCTTTGACTATAGAAAACATAGAGCACGTAGATAACTTAGGTTTTAACCTTCTAAGTATAGGTCAAATTTGTGACAATTAGTGTAAATTTAACACCCCCAAATTTACAACGCAGTGGAATACAACATTGGGGTGCTACTTCATAATACAAGCTCACGAGTCACACTAAACGTATTTTAAAAGAAACGTTTACCAACGACGATTTCATCAAAAGATCAGAGTTACAAGGTCCCAATAAATTAAGAAAACTTATTTTCGAATAAGTTGCAATATACAATTTTTAATCTTTTTAAAATAAAAGATTTTTAACCAATGTACAAAGTTCACCAAGTCCACTTCCTTCGATACCCGCATCCAATCCTATCCAAGCATGCCAATATAAACCTGAGACAAACATGCTTAAAAGTCAACAAAATGCTGAGTGAATCCATAGAGTTTATAAACAATAACTTTGAACACAAGCTTAATAAACATTTTATTCATAGAACAATCAAACGATGCAAGAGCCACGAACCGAACCTTAACCATGTGCCCAACCTGGAGTGAGACACTCCCAATACTAAATACAATATATCCTCGTATGCTCCTCGCAAGAAAACATACTCCGGATAGGTCGTTAGGCCAAAATAGATCTATTATTATTGTACCAACGTTTACCGGTTATCGGTAATTAACGGTCCATGAAGGAAAGGCCACAACATAACACTCATAGCAACGTTCACAAAATAAAAATACTTGTGTTCGATTTTCTAAAACAAGCATGTATCCCCCTCGCGAGTTTGTAAACATAAAATTATTTAAATGCGAGGCTATGAACTCACCTTAGTATTTATAGTAGTTGTAGACGATCGCCGACGATAGATATGCCCGATAAACACGACAACTGCAACCTAGCAAATAAGGTGCGTATATTAATAATAGACTCGAGAAATAAATGATACATAATAAAATCAAGCTCAAGTAGAAAATCACGATAACTCGAGAGAAAACGATACAAGTGATTCTATTATACTCTCCTATATATTCATTTTATTTTTCTATGCTTTTAGTAAAAATCTGCCGGAACATACCGAATGTACAAGCTGTTTTCCCATACTTAGACACCTCAAAATGTCATGATACTAACTGAGGAACTCACATACTATATGTAGAAAGTCCTCCCAAGAGCCCATCAAAAGATTTTACTTCTAAAGTTCCCTGCCCGACACATCTTTGATTTACAAAATTCGGACAGTTTAGCGACTTTGACTTATTTTGACCATTCTAAACAACTCCATATATAAAACCAACACTTGATTCTAAAAATAGACTCAAAACACTAACTATAGAGCCTGAGAAAAACCCTTGACTCATTTTGAAACTCATTTTATAGTCCCCGAGATTCGATCCAAATATCGACAACAATTTTCGGATTGTGTCAACACTCGTCTTCCGGTACACGAAAATCACACTAGCGTATCTTCCACCTAGTTTGAAGTTGGAAGGCCTACTTTATTTCAAATCGAAGCTCTCGAAATTCTCTACAACATGATCTCAACAAATCAACCTATTTTACCAGATTTAAGACATCTGAAAATAGCTTCAAACCCACTGATGTAAAATACCCATTTAAAAATCGTACCAAAACCTATTTTGACCCATTTTTAACATCATCAAACCTTCAATTAACCTATATCAATCATCCATAACAACACCTAACACCTCTAAATCACTTGCATGTCACATGCATGTTACAAAAAATAAATGAACTCTTGCATGCAATCAATAAAAATATATATAATAACAATAACAAGTAATTGGAACCTTACCAACAATAATTTGGATCAAACACTCAAGAACACCAAAAAAAATCCCAAATATTTCGTGAGTTTTGGAGGTCAAATCATTAAGAAAATAATTTCCAAGATTCAATGGATTATATCCATGATCCTAACAATAAAAAATAATAATACATGCAACCATAAAAAATAGATCAAATTAACACTAGATCTTTATGAAAAAAATAAAAATAAAGTTGTTGCATGTTGATAAAAATCATACCAAAAGGTTCATCTTTCAATTTTAGGAATGGGTCTATGATTGGATTTGCAAGTTCTCAAAATTTGATGGCGATTTATGGTGGTTTAGGGGTGGCCGTGAGCTAGAAAAGAAAATGGGAGGAAAACACATATCAAAATCATACATGCAATAGCAAAAACAAATTATTATAATCATAAACAATACCATACAACAATAAAATTTGATCAAACCATCTTTGTTCTTCATCAAAAATTAAAAAGATTAAAAGTAATTGCATGCTGATAAAAATCATACCATTAGAATCTCCATTGAATTCTAAACATGGGACTTCTTTTTATTTTGAATGGATCATACTAAAAATTGATGATCCAAGGGTGTTTTGTTGGTTGAATGTCACGGCTAGGGAGAAAACAAGAGGAGAGAAGAAAAATTTTGGTGGATGATCATGTGTGTGTGTAAAAATGAAAGAAAATTTCCTTTTATATGGTGGGTGAGGGTATGAAGTGTAAATAAGGCTATCTTTTGGCCTTTGTTGTAAAATAACTTTTAAAGAGCGGGAATGGTACCTAGTCGGTTTTTAAAAATTTACGGGAGTCGGGTTTTGTCCCGGATTCATAAAAATATAAATCTCGTTTGTTAAATTGACCGGTTAAATAATTAAACGCACACGAAACGAAATAGTAAGGTTCCGATTACGTAATGAAATAAAAATTTCAAAAATCTCAAATATCGAAATAATCGATACTAAAATATGATATTTGGGCATCCATTGGCATCGCGATCACTAGTAATCCTCGTTACTCGTCAAGATATTAAAATAAAACATTCAATATCGGTTTCATCTTAAACTGTCAAACGTCATAATAATTAACGTTATCATATACTTAAAAAATACTCGAAAAATAAAATTAAATTATTATCTTACTTTTACAGGGTTTACATCCTCACCACCTTAAGGGAGTACCGTCCCGAGGCTCGTTAAAAGATATCACGTCATAGAAAATCTTCTCGAGAGTACATAAATTCATCGAATGCGTTACAAAATTACTTAAAACAAGGTAATTGTAACTAATCGTACAAAATAACCTAATCACATGATCGCTAGGGAAACCTTCCATTAACGGAGATTTCTTCAAAGCAGAAATCATTCGGAGTATACATTACTCCATCGAACGCACTACGACGTAAATTAAAACATTGAATGCTATCACTAAGCACATATAATCACATTACGACATGCTTGCAAACTAACCAAGCCATGCCAATTCAATCAGTTCAATCAAGTTAACTCATGCTTGCTGAATAGTCAAGTCATGATAATTATGAATATTTGACAGGATTTACGAATAAGTCCAGTCAAAAGAAAGTTTGTAGGTTAAAGGATGTTCACGGGCCTGATAGCCATGGATGCATATCCAAAAACGACTTTTGTCATAGGAGGGTGCTCACACACGGATACATACCCAAGATAATATAGGTACGCGTTACCTGCCGATCGGGCAGCATTTCACTATGCCACCTCGATCTCGCACCATGTACGATCACTCGACTAAAACCAAAATAATATTACGGGGTGTTCTTATACGGATACATACCCAAGGTAATATAGGTATGCGTTACCTTCCGATCGGGCAACATTTCACAATGCCACCTCGAGCTCGCACAACGTACGACCACTCGACTAAAGCCAAAATAATATTACTGGGTGTTCTCATATGGATACATACCCAAAGTAATATAGGTACGCGTTACCTTCCGATCGGGCAGCATTTCATAATGCCACCTCGAGCTCGCACAACGTACGACCACTCGACTAAGTCACATATCACATAAACACATAACAAGCAAGCTTTTGCACATAATTTCAACTATGGCTATCCGCCGTTTGATCATCGATGATCAAAGGGGATCGAGTCAAGCACAAGGATTCCTCAATTGAATAAATGAAGACGGCAACCCGGATTTTCTTTCATCTACCGATGCGCGGTCGGCAAACTTCAACTATTCGTCGCATACCGTTTTATTCCCTACAGATTATGATGACGGACGACACCACTGGATCTAGTACGATCCGACCATTGTGCTTGGCTCTCGCGCCGAAGTCTCTCCTTTTTGAACCATACTTGTGTGACCCTACGTTGGTATACGAGTCAGTACTCTACGTTCGTATTCGGGTTCACAAGGCAGAATAGGAACAAATTAAACACCTTGAATTCAAAACTCGAGTCTATGAAGATTCGTCTGTGACATAAGCTGACCGAACACATACGTTTCGGGGGAAGATATCTTCCTCAATGGCCTCGAAGTTACTCAAACTCTACTTTCCTCCGGTTTGGTAGTCTGCTGATCTTGTTAAAATTTCTTCTCAGTTTCGGTATGAGGTTTCTTGGTAATTCGTCACCAACATGGTGATTTAGGCGGGATTCACACGTTATGCATGACAAATAAAAATATTTTACGAAAACATTCGGTCAAGGTTACTTTCTAAGCTAACACTAGTCGAAAGAGAATATGTCAAGGAACACAAAGAATTTGGAACATCTCACAGAATCGAATCGAACATGATTACTTGCATAAGGATCCACTATTTGGAAGTGTTCTCGCCCAAACATTTATCCAAAACCACTATTTTAAAGACAACGACAGATTTGACATGACGTGGATCTTCCTGAATTATACATAGTTAGCTAGGCTATGTATAATTAAGGACCGAGCAGCGACACATCTAATACATCACGACTCTTCCCGAATTATGCATAGTTAGCTAGGCTATGCATAATTGAGGACCGAGTGACGACATATTCAACGCTACTAAAAGAAACTTTATGATTATTGCACAACATACAAGATTATGAAGGTTTTTGACTTATTCTTAAAAATAAGTAAATCACGTGACATAGAAATCAGAAATTATTTTTACCCTTGTTTCTAGAAATACATCAACTATTTGTATATTCTTTCTTGGGAAACAAATTTTTCCTTCATCTTTTGGTAAAAAAAATAAAATATCAACGCAATTTGGTATTTGGTTCGATAAAATACTTTATGTATGAATATATATTCTTGGAAATTTTTACTTCATAAAATGACGCTAAGGTGGTTTGGAATCAAGGATCAATGCAAGTATAAAGAGCAGAAATCAAGAATCAATGAGACTAAATGAGGTGAACGAGCAATATATTTGCTACTGAAATTGCTTGCACTATGAGTCAAGATACACCTAAGATATGACAAGAGTTTTAGGGTAACAACGACATTTCGAACAAGAATCGTGTTTTGCCGGATGGCTAAAACTGTGTCTAAAATGCTCGAGTCGCTCTTTCAAAATTTATGTCAACTTTTAATTAACAATTTCAAGTATTTAAATTTACACTTAAAGTGTATATTCTGATTTTTCTCTAGTTTATTCATTATAACAAAACACCAGCTTTGTCTTATGTTAAAATATTCGTAAAAATAAATTTTATCGTATTTGAAATTAAACAATAAGTTTTTTTTTTTAAATCTCAAACCTCCAAATACGTGACAAAGTTTCCACTCACGAGCGTATATTATGAAACATGTCAAATTTTATATTTGCCCCCAAAAAAATCAATTTATATCATGTTTAGACCCATGTATACACGCGTTTCAAATCGTGAAATTTTCTCAACAATTGCTTCAACTAATCTAAGCAAGTTTTTGACGGATCTCATCACAGACATTTAACAACAAAAAGTTATGTCGTAAAACAAATGATTATATTAGAAATAGAGATTACTTTAAATGATTTACCAAAAATACTAGAGAGGAAATAGTTCGCCTCCTTCTTGCGTTCCTTAGTCGCGGCTCAAAAGAGAAAAACCAAACCAAAACACAAACAAAATCTAACCATGTTTCATATATATAGATATATATAATATCGTAACGTATATATATTACATATGTATGAAATTAACCATATCAGATGATAATGGAAACACCATTATTTAGTATAAATAGTACAACGAAAGTACGTCCATAGGGATGATCGAAAGGTGTAAATAGCGATCTAATGGTTCGTCAAAGAACGGTATCGTACGTATATAATTACAATTTATACCACGCACGCATATGATATAAAATATACAATTAATGGCCTAGCACAAAGCACCATAAAGAATCGGGAAGGATTGCACGCGCGGATATCGGACATCGGTGAACGACTCGTGAAATTTGTTTAGAAAACAGTCATAGTTCAGGTTTTGAAAAACGACCTAGTTCGCTATGACTCGCGCTCTGATACCAATATGTAACACCCCTAAATTTACAACGCAGCGGAATACAACATTGGGGTGCTACTTCATAATACAAGCTCACGAGTCACAGTAAACTTATTTTAAAAGAAACGTTTACCAACGATGATTTCATCAAAAGATCAGAGTTACAAGGTCCCAATAAATTAAGAAAACTTATTTTCGAATAATTTGCAATATACAATTTTTAATATTTTTAAAATAAAAGATTTTTAACCAATGTACAAAGTTCACCAAGTCCACTTCGTTTAATATCCGCATCCAATCCTATCCAAGCATGCCAATATAAACCTGAGATAAACATGTTTAAAAGTCAACAAAATGCTGAGTGAATCCATAGAGTTTATAAACAATAACTTTGAACACAAGCTTAATAAACATTTTATTCATAGAACAAACAAACGATGCTAGAGCCACGAACCGAACCTTAACCATGTGCCCAACCTGGAGTGAGACACTCCAAATACTAAATACAATATATCCTCGTATGCTCCTCGCAAGAAAACATACTCCGGATAGGTCGTTAGGCCAAAATAGATCTATTATTATTGTACCAGCGTTTACCGGTTATCGGTAATTAACGGTCCATGAAGGAAAGGCCACAACATAACACTCATAGCAACGTTCACATAATAAAAATACTTGTGTTCGATTTTCTAAAACAAGCATGTATCCCCCCTCGCAGTTTTGTAAACATAAAATTATTTAAATGCGAGGCTATGTACTCACCTTAGTATTTACAGTAGTTGTAGACGATCGCCGACGATAGATGATGCCCAATAAATACGACAACCGCAACCTAGCAAATAAGGTGCATATATTAATAATAGACTCGAGAAATAAATGATACATAATAAAATCAAACTCAAGTATAAAATCCCGACAACTCGAGAGAAAACGATACAAGTGATTCTATTATACTCTCCTATATATTCATTTTATTTTTCTGTGCTTTTAGTAAAAGTCTACCGGAACATACCGAATGTCCAAGCTGTTTTCCCATACTTAGACACCTCAAAATGTCATGATACTAACTGAGGAACTCACATACTATATGTAGAAAGTCCTCCCAAGATCCCATCAAAAGATTTTACTTTTAAAGTTCCTTGCCCGACACATCTTTAATTTACAAAATTTGGACAATTTAGCGACTTTGACTTATTTTGACCATTCTAAACAACTCCATTTATAAAACCAACACTTGATTCTAAAAATAGACTCAAAACACTAACTATAGAGCCTGAGAACAGCCCTTGACTCATTTTGAAACTCATTTTATAGTCCCCGAGATTCGATCCAAATATCGACAACAATTTTCGGATTGTGTCAACACTCGTCTCCCGGTACACGAAAATCACACTAGCGTATCTTCCACCTCGTTTGTAGTTGGAAGGCCTACTTTATATCAAATCGAAACTCTCGAAATTCTCTACAGCATGATCTCATCAAATCAACCTATTACCAGATTTAAGACATCCGAAATTAGCTTCAAACCCACTGATGTAAAATACCCATTTAAAAATCATACCAAAACCTATTTTGACCCATTTTTAACATCATCAAACCTTCAATTAACCTATATCAATCATCCATAACAACACCTAACACCTCTAAATCACTTGCATGTCACATGCATGTTACAAAAAATAAATGAACTCTTGCATGCAATCAATAAAAATATATATAATAACAATAACAAGTAATTGGAACCTTACCAACAATAATTTGGATCAAACACTCAAGAACACCAAAAAAATCTCAAATATTTCGTGGGTTTTGGAGGTCAAATCATCAAGAAAATAATTTCCAAGCTTTAATGGATTATATCCATGATCCTAACAATAAAAAATAATAATACATGCAACCATAAAAAATAGATCAAATTAACACTAGATCTTTATGAAAAAAATAAAAATAAAGTTGTTTCATGTTGATAAAAATCATACCAAAATGTTCATCTTTCAATTTTAGGAATGGGTCTATAATTGGATTTGTAAGATCTCAAAATTTGATGGCGATTTATGGTGGTTTAGGGGTGGCCGTGAGCTAGAAAAGAAAATGGAAAGAAAACACATATCAAAATCATACATGCAATAGCAAAAATATATTATTATAATCATAAACAATACCATACAACCATAAAATTTGATCAAACCATCTTTGTTCTTCATCAAAAATTAAAAAGATTAAAAGTAATTACATGTTGATAAAAATCATACGATTAGAATCTCCATTGAATTCTAAACATGAGACTTCTTTTTATTTGGAATGGATCATACTAAAAATTGATGATCCAAGGGTGTTTTGTTGGTTGAAGGTCACGACTAGGGAGAAAACAAAGAGGAGAGAAGAAAAATTTTGGTGGATGATCATGTGTGTGTGTAAAAATGAAAGGAAATTTCCTTTTATATGGTGGGTGAGGGTAGGAAGTGTAAATAAGGCTAGCTTTTGGCCTTTGTTGTAAAATAACTTTTAAAGAGCGGGAATGGTACATAGTCGGTTTTTAAAAATTTACGGGAGTCGGATTTCGTCCCGGATTCATAAAAATATAAATCTCGATTGTTAAATTGAGCGGTTAAATAATTAAACGCACACGAAACGAAATAGTAAGGTTCCGACTCGACTTAATACGTAATGAAATAAGAATTTCAAAAATCTCAAATATCGAAATAATCGATACTAAAATATAATATTTTGGCATCCATTGGCATTGCGATCACTAGTAATCCTCGTTACTCGTCTAGATATTAAAATAAAACATTCAATATCGGTTTCAACTTAAACCGTCAAACGTCATAATAATTAACGTTATCATATATTTAAAAAATACTCAAAAAATAAAATTAAATTATGATCTTATTTTTACGGGGTTTACAGTAAGGTCATCTTTTCGGAATATGACAGCGAAATCGTAAAAGATGGAAAGGTCATTGGAAAAGGTGTTAGAAAGCATGGGCTTTATGTCATGAAAGTTAATAGAAGTCAAAGGACAACTTATGTCTAGCGACTTCAAATGATACTTCTAATCTTTGGTATATGAGATTAGGCCATGCTAATATGCGTTTAATTCAATCTTTAGTCTCTAAGGAGTTGGAAAGACATCTCCCCAAGATGAAGTTTGATAGTCACTTTTGTGATGCTTGCAAAATTGGGAAGCAAGTTCACTCAAGTCACAAAGCCAAAAATTTGGTTTCAACCTCTCAGTGCTTAGAGCTCCTACATATGGATCCCTTTGGACCTTCTGTCATACGGAGTTATGGAGGTAACCTTTATAACCTAGTTATAGTTGACGACTACTCTAGATTCACTTGGACTAGATTTTTGGCGTCTAAGAATGAAGCTTTCGATCACTTTGAAACCTTTAGTCGAAGAATTCAAAATCAACTAGGATGTTCAATTGTCTCTATTAGGACGGATCATGGTAGGGATTTGATAATGAAGTGCAATTTGGTGCCTTTTGTGAAGCTCATGGTATTACCCATAACTTCTCGGCTCCTCGCACTCCACAATCAAATGGGGTAGTTGAAAGGAAGAATAGGACCATCCAAGAGATGAGTAGGACGATGTTAAATGAGCAATCTTTGCCTCAAAAATTTTGGTGCAATGCCGTGGACACATCGACTTACATTCTCAACCGAATTCTTATTCGACCTTTTCTAGGAATGAACCCCTATGAGATTCTTAAAGGTAAGAAGCCCTCATTGGAATACTTTAGGGTGTTTGGAAGCAAGTTCTTCATTCTCAACACCAAAGATTACCTTACAAAGTTCGACCCAAAGTCTTACGAAGGTATCTTTTTAGGTTACTCTCAAACTAGCAAAGCCTACATAGTCTTCAATAGAACCTTGGGTGTAATTGAAGAATCACTTAACATGACATTTAATGAAACCTCTCCTTCATCTAAGACACCACCTTTGGTAGATGATGACTTAGATTAAATAGACATAGTTAATGCCAAAGATGTTAGAAACATAGCAGTTGAAGACCTTAGTGTTGAAAACAGAGTAAACATTAAGGAGTCTAAGGATCATGATCTCAATAACGTCATAGGTGAATTAAATCAAAGGACCCTAAGATCTCAAGTCAAAAATCAAAGTAACTTCTTTTGTTTCGTCTCCTTGATTGAACCAAAGAATGTTAAAGAAGCTTTGATGGATGAGAGTTGGGTCATCGCTATGCAAGAAGAATTGAATCAATTCATTGCTAATGACGTTTGGGAACTTGTTCCACCACCTAGAAGTTTGACCATCATAGGAACCAAATGGGTATATAGGAATAAGTTAGATGAGAATGGTGTTGTGTCTCGTAACAAGGCTAGACTTGTAGCTCAAAACTATAATCAACAAGAAGGTATTGATTATGGCGAGACATAAGCACCCGTAGCTAGATTAGAATCCATCAGAATCCTCTTAGCTTACGCTTGTGCTTTAGACTTTAAGCTTCAACAAATGGATGTAAAGAGTGCATTTCTTAACGGTTTGATCAATGAGGAGGTATATGTGGCTCAACCTCCCGGCTTCATTGATTTTGAGAAACCGGATCATGTTTACAAGCTTAAGAAAGTTGTTTATGGTCTCAAACAAGCACCCAAAGCTTGGTATGATAGACTTAGAGCGTTTCTTGTAAAACATGAGTATATCATGGGGATGGTAGACAATACACTCTTTACATAGAAGAAAGGTTCTCACCTCATTATCGTACAAATATATGTTGATGACATTATATTTGGTTCTACTTGTCAATAATTGTGTGATGACTTTGCCAAAATCATGCATGTCGAGTTTGAAATGAGTATGATGGGAGAACTTAACTTCTTTTTAGGACTCTAAATTAAACAAATGGACGATGGTATTTTCTTTAATCAATCCAAATATGATAAAGAAATGCTAAAGAAATTTGGATTAGAAGACTCTAGACCAACGAAGACCTTTATGGCCTCAGATACTAAACTCACCGTAGATGATGATTGTGAGTCGGTAGACAACACCAAATATAGAGGTATGATTGGTAGCTTGTTGTACTTAACGGCAAGTCGACCGGATATCATGTTTAGTGTTTGCCTTTGTGCTCGCTTCCAAGAGGCTCCTAAAACCTCTCACCTTGAAGTGGTTAAGCGTATCTTCCGATATATGAAGGGCACTATACATTTAGGATTATGGTATCCTAAAGGGACCGGCGTAGAAACCATTGTCTACGCGGACTCGGATCCTGCATGAGACTATGTGGACCGGAAAAGCACTAGTGGAGTTTGTACCTTCATGGGTTATTGTTTATCTTCTTGGTTCTCCAAGAAACAAACCGCTCTTGCTATATCCACCACGGAAGCCGAGTATGTGAGTGCCGGTAAAGCTTGTCAACAAGCTCTATGGATGAAGCAAGCGCTTGTTGATTACGGGATTTCTCTTGATGATGTTCCCATCATGTGCGACAACAAAGGTGCAATAGACCTTAGCAAGAATCCCGTGCAACATTCGCGAACTAAGCACATAGAGATTCGCCACCATTTTCTTAGGGATAATGTTCAAAAGGGGAACATTTCAATAGAGAAGGTACCCTTGGTAGAAAACTTAGCCGATATCTTCTCTAAACCACTTAAGAGGGAACCTTTTAATTACTTGCATCTAGGTCCAGGTTTAATGGAACATACTCCTTAATTATGCATTCTTATTTATCTTTTATCTTTTATCTTTTGAGTCTTTTCTCTCTTTGAGATTTTGAGTATAATAAACTCTTTTTGGAAAACTTCTCTTCCCTTTTTCAAAATTCTCAAAGTTCTTTCCAAAAATGGTCGAGAAATGCTTTTGCATTGTTAATTCAATCTAAAAACATTTTCATAGCTTCTTGCTATTCATCAACTTACATAATTAATATGTATGGGTCTCTCAAATATAGAAAGAACAAAAGAGAACTATGGAGGATCATTGTGTCATGACCTTGTGTCTAGTTCTACACACCTCCTACATTGATTTTATTAAAAAAATCCATGTATTTTGGTATAAACCTTGTTTGGTGAGCTCTTGTATGTTTTCTTTGTCTATCTTTGCTTCTTAGCATATCCCCATGATTAGTTAGACTAGAAAAATAGGATTTGCTAATTGGAAAATCCTCCCTCATCACCAAACTCAACCCACTGTGGGTGGTTCTTTATTGATACCGCGGTTCCCCAGTGATAAGGAAGCGCCAACTAAGGTAAGGAAACGCCCCTAGTACTCTACTTTTCGAGTATTCCTGAAACTCCAAATTTGTTCCAACACTTTTTCGAATCTTTGTTTCAACCCTTTGACCACCCCCAAATTATCTTGGGCTTTCTCTGTTTAACCTTAAGCATTTTGCATTCTTTCTCAAATCAAAATGTCTTATTTTCCAAATGAAAGCTTTGATTCTCCTCCATTCTCTCCAATTGCTTTCAACCCCAATTCACCCATGAACACTCAAAATCACATCTCTTCTCCTTTTAAGAATGTTGATTGTGGAACTTCTTATCTTCCACCACTAGCCTTTAGAGTTCTACCTCCTTCACATGATAATTTCATGCATCATGTAACATATTGTCAATGTTGTCAATATCAACATCTTGCTATGGCTCATATCTATGAAGAGTTGAATTACATCAAGAGTCTCTTCCGTCACTACGTTGTCTTTTATCTAAGCATTGGCTGCTTATCTTCAAGACATCTAGTTCAAGCAAATCTTAGGGTTCTAGTTTAACTATGATTAGATTTATGCTTTTTCTTCTCGCTTGTGTTTGTGTCTCATACATCTTTGTATGATTTATTTCCTTGTATCTTTTATCATGTTTTCTTTTAACATGACTTATCTTGGATCTTTTGTTTCTTATTTTTTTGTGACCTTTGCTATATCTTGTTGGGTGTCTCTTCTCTACTACTAACCCTTCTATGTAGCTTGTCACCATATATCGATTCCTTGGTGCCCCAAGAAAGGGGGAGTAAGCACCAATGGGGAGCATTTGCAAAGTCCGGTTCTTTTCTTCTTCAAAGACTTTTGCAACCTTTTTGCTTCGACAAAGGGGGAGAAATGCTAAAATCGTCTTCAAAAATCTTGTTTTATTATATGATTGAGTTTATGAATTGTTAGAATCAAAAAGGGGGAGATTGTTAATGCAATGATGCCTAAAAGCGATACTTGCATTTTTCGGTCTCACTTTCTTTTGATTACGACAATATATAAAAACAAGCACTTATGAAAACAATGAAAAACGAATTCTTGAGTTCAAGTATTTTTTTCATTTCAACCATTATCACTTAAGGTATGAACAAACAAGTAATTATCCTAATTAAGTGATCAATGATATAATCTTTTCTTAAAACTCACTTTTTATTAAGTGTGACAAAGTTTTATTATTAAACTTTCTTTTTAAGAAAATGTTTTATTAAATTAATTATTTGAAAATTTGAAATTTGAAAATGACATATTCTATCTTGGTTTGGAATATCCTTTCAGGATATTTTAATCCCCAGATTTGAACCAATCCACTAAAATACAAAAGGGAGCGGACTCTACGCCAGCGGTTCCTTAGCGCCTATGGCGGTTCCTTATCGATAAGGAACCGGGGGCTCCAATAAGGAACCGTGGGCAGGTATAGCCGTTGGATGTTTGTCTTATAAATAGTGGACCATTCTCAGACTTTCAATCCACCTCTTTTGCACATACATTTCAAGATTCTTTCATACTTTTTAAATCACTCAAATCCTTGATCATTTGTTTGATTACTACTTGTTTAGAAGTGAATCTTTCTCCTCTCATCTTTTCCTCTCAAAGTGCAAAGAGAAGAACACTATGATTCTTGAAGTGTTGTGTCTACCTCAAAGATCCATTGAAGATCCAAACTTATTTATTCATTGTTGTGTCATTATTATGAAGATCCAAGTAGTTGTGTCTATTTGGAAGTTGTGTATGTATTAAGGTTAATACTTAGTCCTCAAAGTATATTGGTGTAGATTGGTCCTAGCTAAGATTAGGGCTCGACTTTTAGCTTAGAGTCGAAAATTGGTTAAGCGACGTTGTGTACGGTTTCTCCACCTTAAGGAGCTTGTTGATTAGTGAACTCTCGAGTAAGGAGTACTCGAGGAGTGGATTAGGAACGAGGAGTGAGATTCGTTGCCGAACCACTATAAATCATTGGTGTTTGGTTTGATCTTTCCTTCCCTTATCTCTTTACATTCATTATTCTTTATACTTGTGATTATTAGTTTAGTTGCACTATACATTCATTATTCTTTATACTTGTGATTATTAGTTTAGTTGCACTATACCTTGTTCATATTGTGTATAAGAAGGTTTCACATAAATACTCAAGCTTAAGTTTTTGAAAAATGATTTTTTAAAACCAACCTAACAAGTAAATTTAAGAAACTATTCAACCCCCCTCTAGTTTCTACAGCTTATTTAATATGATTGCGGTAAAATTACGCTATTAGGAAAAAGACGTATAATGGGCAAGTATTAATCGATACGGTTTAGGAAAACCGTAAAGACGAAAAGTCCAAGTTCGTTCTCGGTGGAGGTGTGTATGTTTAGGCCAATATAATATAAAATCAAGTTTGGATTAGTTTCGTTTTTGGGTTTGAAGAGAGAAAATTAAAAGACGAGTTACACTATGATTACACTACGACGTATTACGTAAAACGCGAACGTAAATACGTAAAATGCGACGAAATTAAAAATTAAAGCTAAAAACTAATTAAAAACTAAAACTAAGTCTAAAATAACATAAATAAGAATAAAAATTAATAAATAAATTTTAAAACCATTTATTAAATAAATATTCAATTTTAAATGTTAATTAAAGCCCTAAAATTAAATATAATTAACAAGAAGCCCAAAACATTATTTTATCAAACAATTATCTTACTTATATTAATTAAGCAGTAAAAATTATTTTTCCTAAATTTTAGAAACTATTTTTCTATTTTTTAAATGCTAAAAACATTTTTTAAACTAAAAAAAGATTAAAAATGATAAAGTAATGTGAAAATTAATTTAACTTTTTGAAAAATCCTATTTTATATTACTAAATAGTAGAAAAATAGAAAAAGTTGAAAAAAGTAAATTTTTACCTAATAGGGCAAAAACAGTTTGAATTAAAACCTAATTAAACTTAAATTAATTCTAAAAATTAAATAATAAAGTGAACAGTGAAATTTTCTTTCTAAAAATCTTAAAATATTTTACTGAAACTATAAAAATTTGTAAAACTAAAAAATATCACTTTTTTACTAAAAGACAAAAATGGTTTAATATAAAACTAATTAAATCTTAATTTAATTCTAAAAATAATGAAATGAACAGTAAAATAAAATTAAACTTTTCTAAACATATTAAAATAAATCACTTAAGCTATGAAAAATAAAAACACTAAAAAAACTGATTTAAGGTCACTAGGGACAAAAACTCAAAAAACTGACAATGACACCTCACTTTTCTTTGTGTGCTAGTGAAGCAGTGACAAAGAATTAACTTGTAGTGGGAACTTTTTCCCACCGCTCTTAACAGAAAAACAGGAAATGGACGATTTCTTCTTGTTTTGTTGATAACTTTTGGAACAAATGGCACCCCCACAACCGGTTGGGTTGTGGGAAGTCAATTCAAGCAAGAAACAACAAGGTCCAAGCACAAAATTACACAAAAATAGCAAAAATGAGTTACTGATATGACTGGTAAGGTCTAGGTGTATTTTGTTGATTCAAATGGTCTTAGGGTGAGATTTAAGCCACAAGATCTTGATCATAACACATCCAAATCACAACTAACCAATCCTATATCCTAACTTAACTCTTACTCTAACTGATTCAAAGATTTCAAGTCATAAAAACTCAAAATCAAGCTATATTAGGCTTACTGATTAACTTGACTGTTTTTAACACATTTCTAACAAGTAAATCCCATTTCTATGTTACCAATCTTAAAACAAAATGCCAATATACCTTAACACTACCCTTGTGAGTGAGTTTAAGCTGATATTACTAGATCTAGTGTCACCCTAGACAAGCAGATATCAGATCCAAACACCCCTTTAACTACTGAAACCAAATATAACAATGACTTGCCATTTAAATCATCACAAATCTAATTTTAACCAACTAAAACATGCATAAACTGATAAAAGAAGATAATTTAAACTACCAATAACCAATCAAGATTAGTCAAGAGCATTCCACACAAAATCATAAACTATTAAGAGTATAGAGGGTTCAAGCCTATACCATGGCTGAGGCCTTCTTCTATGCTACTTTTGGGCTTATGAGGAGTGTAGAGAAGCTTTGTTGGGGGTTCTAAAACAGAACCAAAGCTATCAATATCTTCAAAGAATGATGGAAATGGAGGGTGGTTTGGTGAGTCTACAACAGACAAACACCAAGCACTCTTTGTACCTGTTGAAAACAAACAAAGAAAAAAACAATATCCAAGCAACAATAAACTTGTATAGGCTTGTCAAGCTTATACAAGCTTATGCTACAGTTAAAAGTAACCAAAAACAGGAAAGAACAAGAAAGACAGATTTCTGAAAACCACTTATTTTGGAAACAAGATTTTGAAAACGAATTTAATGAAACCAACTGAAATCAAACAAGCCTTATAGACTTGTTTATGCTTGTGTGTCAATCCAAGCATAAACAACAGCCCATAAAACTTGGGTCCCAAATTTCTTTGAACAGATTTTGAACAAGAAGTTTGGTAAATAAATTAACTAAGGTTTAAACAAACACGAATTTAAAAGAAAGCAGTAAATGGAACTCAAATATTATTTTGCAAGGCCTCAAAACACTTTAAATATTCATCAAAATGGTTACAAAATAAAAATCTGGAACATTTTAATATGGGCACAAACGCCTCATATTTATACACGAAAGAGAAGGTCCTAGAATCTATCTAACATGAAACCCTAAAAGCAATGAACTTCCATCTCTGCCCTTTGGTCTTGGTCTTGGTCAAAACTTGTCCCATGTGATCTTGTGATGCTAGCAGTGTTTCTTCAATCTTGGCTGTTGATTTTAGCCCTTGGGACCAAGAAATGCAATAGGATTCGTTGATTTTCTGAATGATTCGAAGTTTGCCATTTTTGAAGTGACAAAGGACCATGGTGGGACCCTTTGGAGGTTACGGGTGAAGCATTTTGTTGGTGGGTTGTGTTTAGTGAAAGGTAAATTGTAGTTCTGGAGGTTTAGAGGGGAAACCCATTTGGTTTAGTGGGTTTGGTTTTTATGGTGGGACCCTTTGGAGGTCACGGGTGAAGCATTTTGTTGGTGGGTTGTGTTCTTCTGGAGGCGCCCTTTTTTAATTATTAAACATAGTTTGAATTTTAGTTTAATAAATAAACGGGTTAAGGTGAGTGGATGGTGAGGTGGCGAATTAGTGAAATATGATTGGAGGTGAGTATAAGTGGGGCGAGGTGTCAGCTGGATATTAGTTGTGGAGGGTTTGATTGTCTGCCCACTTTAGTCCCTAGTCTCCCATAAACTTGTCATTCAAAGTTTCAGCAGCCATTAGTCCATTTCCTTTGTTATCAAACTTTGTAATTTCCCATTTTTGCCACAAAATATTTTGTAAACTTATCACAAGGACCATAAGTGTAATTTGAGAAATCTTTAAGGGCCATATATGTATAATCTCATCATTTTAGGGACCCAAGTGCAATATTTGAGTTTTGAAAGGGTTTAAAATGACAAGTCTTCCAAAGTTGAGGGACCAATCTTGACAATTCGGGTCCGGTTCTTTGTGCGGCTTCGTTTTCCGTGTTCGTTTTTGCTTGATTCTTGTGATCTTTTGGTGAATTCACGATATCCGTACCTAAAATACACAATGAACAAAGACAAGCATATGTTTAGGTATTTTATGATATTTTAAGCATTTTAAGCCCGATTTGGACGATGAGACTATGTATAATTGCAGTCTCATCACTCCCCCATACTAAACCATTGCCGTGTCCCCACGCAATGCTAGAATTAAGTATCTTGGGCTAGAAGCTAAGTAACATTTTAAATCGTACGACCTTAATTATTGCATTTATTTAAACAAAAGCGTGAGGAGAATAAGCTAATAATTACTACACATGAGATCATGAAAGATTACGTAACTTATAATTAACTCTATCATTTCTCGTCCTCATTTAAGAGACTTAGCCTAAAAAGTTAAGGAATCGAAGCTAAGTGCTTAACACGCACGGTCGAGTCAAAAATTACTCTTATTCTCACCATCGGATAACCTACATTCGTGTCTTAAACACTTATGAAAAACAAGAAAATTTTTAAAATTTAGCCATTTTTAGCCTTATTTTGCATAAAATAATAACAAAAAGATGAAAATTGGATTGCGTGATGACGTAAGCAAGGTGAAGTATCTACTCACCCCCATACTAAAACTAAACATTGTCCTCAATGTTTCGAGTTTAGGGGTGAAACACCCCCATACTAGAGGTGAAAGTCGAATGCTTAATATTGAGCATGGAAAAGGTAAAACGAATAACCTAAAATCCGTCTATGAATTATGCTAATAAGATAAACCTTAGAACATAAAAGGATATCATCGAATATCGGAATCTCCAAAGGCAACGATCGAAGCTCGAGTGATCCGAACACGAGAGGCTTCAATGATGACGATGAACCTAATAAATCACAATTACAAACAACCACGGAACAAAGGTTGGAAGAGCACAAGTCCCCTCGTTACACTATTAGAAAGCAATAATATTTACAAGGATAAGCATGAGAATCCCCTACGAGGCACCTTGTTTTTGATAACCGAGTCAAAAGCTCGACTCGAATCCCCATAAATGTGATCATTTAGGGATAATCATGGTTTGGTCATTTTTGGTGGGGCTTACATGATAAACAATGCCCAAAAGTACATGGAGTACTTTAAAAACCCGATAAACGTATACCGGGTCAAATATAGCGTCCTCGTTTTCGGATGAAAGACGAAACAACGCTACTCCAACCAAAAACCCGAGAGGGTCAAAGAAAATAGATGAGAAATAGAAAGGTGGGACAATGGGTGGGACAAACTTATGAGCTACTCGAGGTAGACTCACACCAAGAAAATAGATAATTTTTCCATTTATTGTGAAAGACCGAGATTTCCCTTTACAAGCAATTCTGGGATCGAATATCTCGTCCTCGGTGGAGAAATGTGAGGGAACATAAGGGGCTTCCCCCACACTAATACCACACCAACCGTCGTCAAAAGGAGTAGACGAGGTGGTAGTACTCAAATAACGATGTGATGACGGAGTTAGACATGTAGAAAAATCTTTTAAATCAATTTTAAAATCTTTCCCTTTTTCATTGTTCAAAAACTCTTTATGAAAACCCGATTTGATGATGTCGAAAATATTTGGCGTTTCAAATTCAAGATTGGTCACGCTAGAAATCCTCACATTTAATTCGCGGTTAGGGGGTGGTGGATTGTATAAGTTCTCAAAACGTTTGTCAACAAAGAACACCGCCCCTTCGGGGTCAACATATTTGTCATCCTCATGATCGTGAATCTCATTGATTTCTTCATCGTAAATAGGCTTATCGAACCAAAGTTCTTCATAATCCTTACTAATGATATTTGAAATTCTCTCGAAGAGATCACGATCAAGCACAAAATCATCAGTCATAAGGGAGGATTGTTGATTAGGTAACTCCTCATGAATGTGATAAACGTCATTCTCATTTGAAGAGTATTGATTAGGTAACTCTTCGAGAATAAGAATTTTGGTCACGTGAGTTGGTTCGTCATCGAAAATAAGACGTTCCAACTCATCAAGTTCATCCTCGATTTTGGAAAAATCAACCTCACTCGTAGGTGGAAGTGGAGGCAAAAGAGCTAGCTCTCGTTCGATAATTTCCTCAATCTCGGGATCAAACTCATAATCATCGTACTTACCACACTTAAAATTCTTTTTAGGAGAATCAAAAATTTCTTGTGGATTTTGAAGCACGTGATTAATCTCGGCAAAATCGCCATCGTCATCGTCAAAGAAAGAGTCGATGTGAGCACTCACAACCATGGTCTTACAAACCCTAGGGCTATTCATAGGTGACTTTTCTATGACAAGAGGATCGATGTCGATGAAACCTTTAACCTCAACAGGTGTTGGGCTAGGAAATGGAGGCACTTCGATGGAGTTAGAAGTTGAAGCCTCAAAGACGTGGTCCTTCGAAGGTGGTGAAGACGAGTCCATTTTGGATATTGTCGTGATGGCACTAACGTCACCCTTCGGAATTGGTTGTTCACTTGTTTCACCGAATATATCCCAAAATGATTTTTCTTTCATAAATTTACGAATACCCTTTTGAATTAAGTAAACATATTTTTTATCATTAAAATCCTCATCTTTAAAACCGTTCATTTTCATCCTTTCAAAACATGAATCTAATCTCATTTTTTCTGCTAAAGTATGAGCTTTGATATTGTCAAATTTTGAAATATCGGGTTTTGAAACCTCGGTTTTATCATGATCATTTGAAACTTGGGATTTATTCGTGAAAAAGTCCATTTGTTTCTCCCCATATCTCATAGTAAGTTTTCCATCGTGGACCTCGATTACGGCTTGACCCGTCGATAAAAAGGGTCGACCTAAAATAATGGGACATTTAGGATCACACTCATAATCGGATATGACGAAGTCCGCGAGAAAAACAAACTTTCCAATCCTAACATAGACATCCTCGGCTATCCCAATTGGTTCTAAAGGTGTATAATTTGCTAGCTCGATAGTCATGTTCGTGGGGGTAAGGCTAGGCAATTTCATCAATTTCCAAAGAGAATGAGGCATGAGATTGATGCTATCACCTAAGTCGGAAAGGGACAAACATCCCTCAATCTCGGAAAAATCACAAGGTAATAGAAATTGTCCTGGATCATCTTCCTTTCTCGTCATATGCCTTTTGGGTTTTTTTAAGAAGGATCGAAGCACAAGTTTCTTCAGGGGTTACTTGGGTGAGGTCGATAAAGCTCTCTTTTTTAACCGTGGATGGAATTCGAGGTACAAGAGGGCGTTCACTCTTTTCCTTGGTTGCCACGTTCACCCCATCGACTTTAGAACATGAAGGCGTCTTAGAATTCGAGGGATCAAGGTTAGGGGTAATCACACGACTTTTCTCACGAGACGAGGCGACTTTACATTGTTCATTCGGATTAGCAACGGTGTCACTAGGTAACGAACTCGATGACGCACCAGAGGCCTTGTTCATAATAGCTGAAAACATCTTTTTTATGTCGATTTGTCCTTGCTCAATCTTCGTGTTTTGATTTTTCAAAGTATTAGAAAAGTCATTTTTCAAAGTACCAATTTGTCCCTCTAAACGTCTCATGTTAGCCTCATTCCTTTTCATATATTCTTGAAAATTGTTTGACGAACTATTTTGATTAGCATTAAAGTTCCCTTGGTTTTGATCGTTTCTTTGAAAATTTCCTTGATTACCACTCGAAAAATTGTTTCCTTGATTGTTGTTGTTAAAAAAATTCGAGTTTTGATTGTTGTTGTTATCTCGATTTTTCCAACTCAAATTACGACCTTGATTATAACCTTGATTTTGAAAATTCCATTGTTGATTATTTCCTTGAAAATTGCTTCGGTTTTGATTAAAATTATTGCCTTGATAATTTTCTTGTGATGGACCCGCGTTATTTTGATATTGAAAATTGTTGTTTAATGTGTTAACACTCGACGTTTGGCCATCCGTAGCCGCACACTCACAATAATTATGAGGTCCACCACACAACGTACACAAAACTTCAACCGCTTTCACCGTAGCGGGAGCGTCTTTCAATGAGAAAAGACGTAAACACATTCGTCAACTTATCGACTTTCGCATCAACCCTCTTAATGTCGCGATTAGAATTACTAACATTGGCGACATTGGCAACACTCGGTGCGTTGCGTAGTTGGTAAACCTTGGATCTATTCTCGATAATCATTAACGCATCTTTCGGAGTTTTACACAAAAAGTTGCCACCGGCGGCGGAATTCAACGAATCTTGTTCTTGAAAACTAAGACCGTTGTAAAACGTATCAATTTGGTGCAACTCGGAAAATCCATGGTGAGGAAATTGCCTAAGCAATTCCTTAAAACTATCCCACGCGTCTCTAAATGATTCATTCGGTTTTTGCTCAAATCTCGTAATCTCGTTTTTGAAAAACGTCGTCTTAAACGGTGAGAAAAAATGATTAATGAATTTGGAAACGAGATCCTTCCACGTAATTATGGAATTAGATGGCTCTTTCTCGTACCAATCCTTGGCGGCACCATCGAGCGAGTACGGAAAAAGCATAAGCTTGACGACATCGGTGTCGGCGTTCTTAAACTTGCTCGTGGCCAAAAGACGATCAAAATTCCGAATGTGATCGTGAGGATTATCCGCCTCACGACCTCGAAACTTCGTAGCTTGTATCAATGAAAGCATTCCGCTCTTAATCTCAAAATTCTCCGTTTCGATAGCGGGAATTACGATCACGTCTCCATAACCATCGGTGGGCGCTTGGAGCAATTCCATGATCGAACGATTGTCGGCCATCTCGTCTACGGTCTCTTCAACAACGATATTAGGAACGTCGGTTTCTAATTCTCGTCTACGTCGTCGATTCCTTCGATTTCGATTGCGTCGATTCGAAGTGTCGCTAGAATTAGAATAATCCTTTGATCGAGTGTGCATGCACTAAGCGTAGAATGGGGGTAGCAAAGAAGATTCTTTTGGGGTTTTTCGTTTTTTCAATTTTTTTTGTTTTTTATTGTTTTTAAATTTTTTTTGGATTTTTTGTGTATAACATAGACTCAAATCTACAAATCTCTCCTCGAATCAATTTCTCGATTAAAGGAGCCTCAAGGAATGAAAACGATCACGTTGAGTGAACGCCTTCGATGACTTTAGAACGTTGGTGGAACACCAAAACGTTCAAGAGGGTTTAACCTAAAAAACAAGCAAATATAATATAAGTAGATAATACTTGGGCGGTAAACCCTCGATTAGCCCTCTTTCTCAAAACACGCACAAGCAAGCGGGGGAAACGAGGCGGCGCTAAGCACTTAAGAGCCTTTTTCCCTTAGGTCGTGAAATACAACCGCCTTATACCCACCTTATAGTTTGTGTTAATCAAAATTAAGCCTTGCGGAAGTATTTATCTATTTTGCCTTTTCTTTTTGCTTTGGATTCGAATACAATAATTGAGTGATGAAATCCCAATTAAGGTTGCGTTTTCACGCTTTTGGAGATATTGTATATTTATAGTGATACGTAAATATAATATATTATTCACAAAAACAAACCAAAACGATTATATTTACAATATAGTACATGACTGTTTTGTGTTTAGTTTAGGAAAACTAAACACGATTTACTTGGATATTATAATATAATGGGTTATTTCAAAAAAAGGACCAAAACCATATGTGCACTCAAAAAATGTCTCTCTTAATTTTTTTAGCCAATTATCCTATACGACCTATTCGACTTATTCGACCTATTCGACTATCACTTAGAGTTGACACTTGGCATTTGGCTAATAATGACTTATTCGACCTATTCGACTATCACTTGTAGTTGACACTTGGCATTTGGGCTAATGATTGGATAGTACATGTGGGGCCCTACTAGTACATGCAAGTACACATGGTGTAAGTGTCCTTGCTATTCGACCATCGGTCACATCGGTTATTCGATCCGTACTTTTTTATTAAAATAATATTTTTAAAATTTTTCCCCATTCAATTTCCTTATAATTTTTATTTTTTTAAAAATTCATAAAAAAATTATATGCTTTTTATAAAAAAAATTCAACCCACGTTCAACTTTGACTATAAGATTAATCGAATTGTACTTTATAAAAAAAACTTCAAATTTTTCTATATAAAGTTATTTTTATGAAAAAAACTTTAGAAATTATTTTGTCTTTTTGTTCCTGGTTATTCGAATAATTTACAAAAAAAATTACGAACTTTTTTAAATAAAGTTTTTTATTAAAAAAACTTTCTAGAAAATATTTATAAAAAAATTGAATTTTGTTTATAATGTTTTTTTACAAAATCATAATGTAAACACCCTCAAATTCCTTGATCCACAAAATTTTTAAGAACCTTATCTTTTGTTTTTGCACAATATTTATAATCTAATTTAGCATCAGTAAGACTATGAACCTTATGTTTTGTTTCACCGGGTTGATATAAAGAAAAAATAAGACTATGAACACAATGTCACCAGATACAAACACATCGCATCAGTAAAAAAAATCATCATTATCAAGTTTTCATATCAATCAAAACCCACAATCAAACTTCATCATCATAATACTACATCAAAAATAAATGATAACCCACTTTCAATCACTACCCGAATAAAAAAAGAGTGAATCTAAATAATAAAAACCCACTTAAATATAAACCAAAACAATATGAATCTCTCGAAATCATCATCGCTGCCGCTAACCTCTCACCATCATCCGCCAAATCATTAAAATCAATAACAAGAACGATACAAAAAAAATATCCGATCTGATCTTTTCGTCCTAGATCTTGAACAAGAAACCTCGCGTCTAGCAATATAACCATCGTCTTCTCGAGGTCTTCATCTTTTTTTATTTGATTTTAGTCTGTTTTGGTTAGAATAGATCTTGGTTTTCATTTGTTTAGATCTATGTGAGTTTTTCTCTTTGGTGTTTAAATGTTCGTAGATTCGGGATTTTGTTTTCTTTAGTAACTATAGATCTGTGGTTTTTAGTTAGATCCAAAAAATTGATCTGGGTTTTTTTAGTAAGATCCAAAAAAAGTAATCTGGATTTTTTAGTAAGATCCAAAAAAATGATCTAGGTTTTTTAGTTAGATCCAAAAAAGTGATATGGGTTTTTTTAGTTAGATCCAAAAAAAGTGATATGGGTTTTTGATCTGGATAATGGAAGTATGCTTCTAAAAGACGACGAGGGTGAATTTTTTTAATAATGGTAACATAATTGAAGTCTGATGTAGTTAACATAATTGAAGTTTGTTGTGGTTGACTAAAAGGGACATTGATGATAAAATACAAATGGTGAATTTTTTAATAATCTTGTTGTATGTTTTTGATAATACCAAATAATAAAATTATAAAGGATTTAATTTTTTATGAATTTTTTATAAAGTTTTTTTTATGAAATAAATTTTATAAAGGATTTGAGTTGGGAATATTTTTTTTGAATTATTTTTTTATTAAAAAAAGTACGGGTCGAATAATGGATATAACTAGCGGTCGAATAACAAGTACACTTACACAAATTATACTTGCTTGTACTTGTGAGACCCACATATATAACCTAAATGCCAAATGTCCATATTCGAATAGGTCGAATAGGGGTAATTAGCTAATTAATGATACATTGGGACATTTTTTGGGTACACATATGGTTTGGGTGCTGTTTTTGAAATAGCCCTAATATAATAGAGAAAAATAACAAAAATGAGTATGTACGTTATTTACGCTTTCCAAAAATTGAAAAGCAAAAACGCACTACTCACACAAACACGATATGTATAATGGCACACAAAACACCTCCCCGGCTACGGCGCTAAAATGATTGCGGTAAAAATACGCTTTTAGGAAAAAGACGTATAATGGCCAAGTATTAATATCGATGCGGTTTAGGAAAACCGTAAAGACGAAAAGTCCAAGTTCATTCTCGGCGGAGGTGTGTATGTTTAGGCCAATATAATATAAAATCAAATTTGGCTTAGTGTCGTTTTTCGGGTTTAAAGAGAGAAAATTTAAAGACGAGTTACACTACGATTACACTACGACGTATGACGTAAAACGCGAACGTAAATACGTAAAATGCGACGAAAACAAAAATTAAATCTAGAAATTAATTAAAAATCAAAACTAAGTCTAAAATAACATAAATAAGAATATAAATTTAATAAACAAATTTTAAAACATTTTATTAATTAAATATTCAATTTTAAATGCTAATTAAAGCCCTAAAATTAAATATAATTAACAAAAAGCCCAAAATATTATTTTATCAAACAATTATCTTACTTATATTAATTAAACACTAAAAGTATTTTTCCTAAATTTTAGAAACTACATTTCTATTTTTTAAATGCTAAAAACAAATTTTAAATTAAAATAATGATTAAAAATAATAAAGTAATGTGAAAATTAATTTAACTTTTTGAAAAATCCTATTTTATATTATTAAACAGTAGAAAAATAGAAAAAGTTGAAAAAAGTAAATTTTTACCTAATAGGACAAAAACAGTTTAATTAAAACCTAATTAAACTTAAATTAATTCTAAAAATTAAATAAATAAAGTGAACAGTGAAATTTTCTTTCTAAAAATCTTAAAATATTTTACTGAAACTATGAAAAAATTGTAAAATTCAAAAATATCACTTTTTTACACCAAAAGACAAAATAGTTTAATATAAAACTAATTAAATCTTAATTTAATTCTAAAAAGAATGAAATGAACAGTAAAATAAAATTAAACTTTTCTAAAAATATTAAAATAAATCACTTAAGCTATGAAAATTAAAAACACTAAAAAAACTGATTTAAGGTCACTAGGGACAAAAAATCAAAAAACTGACAATGACACCTCACTTTTCTTTGTCTGCTAGTGAAGCAGTGGCAAAGAACTAACTAGCAGTGGGAACTTTTTCCCACTGCTCTACAAAAAAAACAGGAAATGGACGATTTCTTCTTGTTTTGTTGATAACTTTTGGAACAAATGGCACCCTCACAACCAGTTGGGTTGCGGGGAGTCAATTCAAGCAAGAAAAAACAAGGTCCAAGCACAAAATCACACAAAAAATAGCAAAAATGAGTTACTGATATGGCTGGTATGGTTTGGGTGTATTTTGCTAATTCAAATGATCTTAGGGTGAGATTTAAGCCACAAGATCTTGATCATAGCACATCCAAATCATAACTAACCAATCCTATATCCTAACTTACTCTAACTGATTCAAAGATTTCAAGTCATAAAAACTCAAAATCAAGCTATGTTAGGCTTACTGATTAACTTGACTGTTTTAACACATTTCTAACAAGTAAATCCTATTTCTATGTTACCAATCTTAAAACAAAGTGCCAATATACCCTAACACTACCCTTATGAGTGAGTTTAAGTTGATATTACTAGATCTAGTGTAACCCTAGACAAGCAGCTATCAGATCCAAACACCTCTTTAACTACTGAAACCAAAGATTAACAAAGACTTGCCATTCAAACCATCACAAATCTGATTTTAACCAACTAAAACATGCATAAACTGATAAAACAAGATAATTTAAACTACCAATAACCAATCAAGATCAGTCAAGAGCATTCTACACAAAATCATAAACTATCAAGAGTATAGAGGGTTCAAGCCTATACCATGGCTGAGGCCTTCTTCTATGCTAATTTTGGGCTTATGAGGAGTGTAGAGAAGCTTTGTTGGGTTTCTACAACAGAACCAAAGCTATCAATATCTTCAAAGAATGATGGAAATGGAGGGTGGTTTGGTGAGTCTACAACAGACAAACACCAAGCACTCTTTGTACCTGTTGAAAAAAAACAAAGAAAAAAACAATATCCAAGCAACATTAAACTTGTATAAGCTTGTCAATCTTATACAAGCTTATGCTACAGTTAAAAGTAACCAAAAACAGGAAAGAATAAGAAAGACAGATTTTTGAAAACCACCTTTTTTGGAAACAAGATTTTGCAAACTAATATAATGAAACCAACTGAAATCAAACAAGCCTTATAGACTTGCTTATGCTTGTGTGTCAATCCAAGCATAAACAACAGCCCATAAAACTTGGGTCCCAAATTTCTTTGAACGTATTTTAAACAAGAAGTTTGGTAAAGAAATTAACTAAGGTTTAAACAAACACGAATTTAAAAGAAAGCAGTAAATGGAACTCAAATATTATTTTGCAAGGCCTCAAAACACTTTAAATATTCATCAAAAGGGTTTATAAAATAAAAATCTGGAACATTTTAATATGGGCACAAACGCCTCATATTTATACAAGAAAGAGAAGGTCCGAGAATCTATCTAACATGAAACCCTAAAAGCAATGAATTGGTCTTGGTCTTGGTAAAAACTTGTCCCATGTGATCTTGTGATGCCAGCAGTGTTTCTTTAATCTTGGCTGTTGATTTTAGCCTTTGGGACCAAGGAATGCAATATGAGTGGTTGATTTTCTAAATGATTCGAAGTTTGACATTTTTGAAGTGATAGGGGACCATGGTGGGACCCTTTGGAGGTCACGGGTGAAGCATTTTGTTGGTGGGTTGTGTTTAGTGAAAGGTAAATTGTAGTTCTGGAGGTTTAGAGGGGAAACCCCTTTGGTTTAGTAGGTTTAGGTTTTTAGGGTTTATGAGGAGAGGGGTGATTAAACAGGGTGAGTTTAATCTTGTTTAGGGGTTAGTTATATGTTAGGCGCCCTTTTTTAATTATTAAACATAGTTTGAATTTTAGTTTAATAAATAAACGGGTTAAGGTGAGTGGATGGTGAGGTGGCGAATTGGTGAAATCTGATCGGAGGTGAGTATGAGTGGGGTGAGGTGTCAGCTGGATATTGGTTGTGGTGGGTTTGATTGTCTGCCCACTTTAGTCTCTAGTCTCCCATAAACGTATCATTTAAAGTTTCAGCAGCCATTAGTCCATTTCCTTCGTTATCAAACTTTGTAATTTCCCATTTTTGCCACAAAATATTTTGTAAACTTATCACAAGGACCATAAGTGTAATTTGAGCAATCTTCAAGGGCCATATATGTATAACCTCGTCATTTTTGGGACCCAAGTGCAATATTTGAGTTTTACAAGGGTATAAAATGACAAGTCTTCCAAAGTTGAGGGACCAATCTTGACAATCTTCAAAACTTCAAGGACTTCAATGGAAAATCATGATTCGGGTCTGGTTCTTTGTGCGACTTTGTTTACCGTGTTCGTTTTTGCTTGATTCTTGTGACCTTTTGGTGAATTCACGATATCCGTACCTAAAATACACAATTAACAAACACAAGCATGTTTTTGGGTGTTTTTATGATATTTTAAGCATTTTAAGCCCGATCTAGACGATGAGACTATGTATAATTGTAGTCTCATCATAATACAATGTAATCTTTGCTATTTTGAGTATATCCAATAAATACTCCTTCGTATGACCATAGGTTGAACTTAGTGAGATAATCCTTAGTGTTGAGAATAAAACATTTACTTCCAAACACTCTAAAATAGCCAATGGTCGGTTTTCTTTCTTTTAATATTTCATATGAAGTTTTATCTAGAAGTGGTCTAATTAAAACTCGATTTAAAATACAAGTTGAGGTATCAACCGCATGGCACCAAAACTTTTGAGGCATGTTTGATTCACTTAATCATTGTTATACTCATTTCTTGAAGTGTTCTATTTTTGCGTTCAACTACCCCGTTTGATTGAGGTGTTCTTGGAGCAGAGAAATTACGAGTGATACCTTCGGCGTCACAAAAGGCTCCGAATTACACTTCATTGTCAAACTCCCGACCATGATCCGTTCGAATTGACACAATTCGAATATTTAATTGATTTTCTATTTTCTTACTTGAAATCTCAAAATGGTCAAAAGCTTCGTTTTTACTTTTCAAAAACTTTGTCCAAGTAAATCTTGAATAGTCATCTACGATAACTAAAGTGTAAAAATTTCCTCTGAATCTTTGTACCGCGGATGGACCAAATCAGTCCCTATGTAGGAGTTATAGACACTTGGTTGTGGTGACCACATTTTTAGCCTTATGGCTTGCGTGTGTTTGTTTTCCGATTTTACATGCATCACAAAAATGTTGATTATATTTTACTTTAGGTAAGTTTCTCACAAGATCTTTGTTGGCCAAAGATTGTAAAAGACCCATGTTGATATGACCAAGATGCCTATGCCACAGGGTGGAGGTGTCATATATGGTGGTCAAACAAATGACATCTTTTGATGAATCGAACTTCATCACATATATGTTATTTTTCCTTATTCCTTTTGCTATTGTTATTCTGTCTTTTAGTATTTTACTACCATTTTCTTTGAAGAGTAGTTTGCATTTGTTACTACAAAGTTTACTAATACTAAGTAGATTAAATCCTAAGTATTCAACGTGAGCGACATTATCTATGGTGATATGGTCATTAGAAATCATACCTTTGCCGATGATTTTGCTTTTGACCTTTCCACCAAAAATAACATTACCTCCGTCTGTTGGTGCCTAGGTGCTAAAGAGGTATCTATTACCCGTCATGTGTCTCGAATATTCGTTGTCCTTGATCCATTCATCCAGTTCAAGTACAACCTTTAAGCATACCTACATATTTTGAAGCTCAAATGTTTGGTCCCCATTGTCTCATGGGTCCATTTGGGTTAAACATACTTATCATGGAAATCATGATTGGAGTGTTGCCAAATACATCCCAAGGTACCAAATTTCCCATTGAGAATTGGTTGTGGTAGTCATAGTTGAATGGTACCTATACCTTCCTAGCACACTTTAGTTGCTTTTTGGAAATAGGCGTTTAGGGTAAGAAGGTTTAGGTCGAGTTTGTATGTTTCTGCCTCTAGCAACTCTTTTTACATTTCTAAAACTTGTATTCTATATTTCTGGATTAATTGGTTTAGGCTTTCTAGACACAACCACGAATTCAACATGATTTTCCTTTCTTCATCAGTCAGACCCACGGACCCTTTATAGGGTGTCGGAACCTTTTTCAGAGGGGTCCAACGGGTTTCGTGGTCCTTTGTGACTGCAATTTTTGAAATGTCGTTTTGTGGCGGTGTCTTTGAGCTAGAAGCTACATTTTGTTTCTCAAACCCCTACCCCTTTTTATCCTTGTTATCTCTTTGATAGTTGAGAATTTCATCAATGTAATATGCGTTTTTGCTAAATTGTACATATTTTAGACTTTGTTTGGTTAACGCCTCTTGACTAGCTTTAAGCTTCTCAATTTCAATGTTTAGCTCTTGGCACTTTTCACATTTATCTTTGGGTGTTTTATCTTTTTCTAGTCTTTGTAATTTAACCTTTAACTCATAAACTTCATTTTCTAAACTTCCATTTTTGGCTTTTAAAAGTTTATTTTTGTTTATGATTTTAAGGCTTAACTCACACATTTTGTTATATTCAATTTGTAATGTGTCACCATCTAGTGAGGAAGAATAATAAGAGGAGTCAGAATGTACCTCATTTGTTTCGTGTGCCATAAGAGCTAGCTCTTTCTTTTTAGATTCATCACATTCGTCATCACTAGCACTCCATGCTCCACTTACAAAAGCTCTTTGTGTCTTTGGCTTTCCCTTTGGACAACTACCAATAAAGTGATTGAGATCACCACATTGGAAGCATTTTATTTCGTCCTTGGACTTTTTTTATATCAAATGGCTTTCGAGATGCTTTCTTATTGTCGAGTGGTTGCCTCACAAGTCTTTCTCGTCTTCTAAAGAATTTCTTGAAGTCGGGTACAGTCATGGCATATTCTTCGTCATTTATCGGACTCTTCATCATCACTAGATTTAAGTCGAGCTTTTAATGCTAGTGACCTTTGTTTTTCTTTCTTACCTTTGATGATTTCGGAGTCTTTTTCCATCACCATTTCATATACCTTGAGGTTCCTGATGAGTTCGTCTAGTAACAAGCTTGAGATATCTTTAGATTCTTCAATCGCAGTGACTTTAGCTCACCATTTTGGATGGAGAGCCCTTAGAAATTTCCTGACAAAGTTCTTGTTGGAGAAAGACTCGTCAAGTGTTTTGAGTGATGTTATGACAGTGTTAAACTGAGCAAATCCCACATCAATTGCCTCTTCTTCAAGGACAGAAAATTGTTCATATTGTTGAACAAGTAGATCAATTTTATTATCCTTGACTTGCGAGTTTCCATGATGTGTGACTATAAGTGAGTGCCAAATTTCTTTGGCGGTTTGACACATAAAGATTCTTTCATACTCCTTTTTAGGTAAAGCATTATAAAGCATCATTTTGGCTTCATTATTTTTAGCCATCATTTTCCTTTGATCATCGGTTTGCTTTTCGCGTGGAACCGATTCAAATTGGTTAGTGGTGACATTTCTAACTGTTGGTGCATAATCACCTTCAATGATTATATACCAAATGTCTATATCCTTAGGCTTCACATAAGTTTCTAAACGATTTTTCCAATAAATAAAACCGTCGGTTCCAAAGAGTGGTGGTCTTTGCATAGATTCCCTACTTTGTAATTTTCAGAATCCATGGATCGATTCAAGTTTTAAAGTACAATATACTCTAAAGATCTTGAGTACGTAACTCTTGATGCCAATTGTAGAAAACTAGAAGGGGGGTTGAATAGTTTTTACCGATTAGTTTTAATTGATTTGAAACTTTTTCGTGATCGTGAACGGATATAGACGAAGTGTGAATTAACAAAGTAAAAGACTTGAAGTAATAAAGAAACAAACCACAATGCACAATGATTTATATTGGTTCGACCTAACAAGATTTCACTTATCTTGCCCCTACTTCCACTCCTCGAATATCCACTCGAGAGTTCTACTTCACTAGTAAATGAATCTCCTTTACACCGGTGAAGAAACCTTCACACTTAAGCTTACAATCTCTAACGACACCTATGCTAAGATGTCTCGTTCTTTATAAAGGCACAACAATGCTGTAACATCGCATTTTGGTAAAGAATGTCACGCGTAATTATGGCGTGTCATCAAAGCATGCAAGGTAAATGTCCAAAAACATTAAATGACCATGAATGGAATTACCAGAAACAAACATCGGTAGTCCAAGTATAAGCTCATCACACATGAATGTAAGTACTGAAATGGAATAGGACTAAACAATGTCCAAAGAAATAATGTAGCATAATGTATGAAAAATGCATAAAGTAATGAAGGCTAGATAGCTTCCAATTCGTATGCACCTACTCTTATAGTCTACGAGCGCCCTTGATTACCTGCCGTTTGGGAACATGAAAGGAAAACGGCTGAGCATAACGCCAAGTGAACGGATATACAAGTATAGCATGAAATGACATAAGCATAAAAGATAATAGCAGCGGAAATGTATAAGTCCTAGATAACCTGGAACATATTCATAAAATTGGTTTTATAGTTTGAAAAGACTTACGCTTTTATATGAAAATCTGTAATAATTAGCCAATAGCCCATATAGGTCATGAGGTTCCACCGTGCATGAATATTTGGATGGGAGATCTCGTCATACAATTAGAGGGGTTGCCTATAATAAATTAGTCTGGGTAGGAGGGATCAACTCCTTGTGAAGGATGCAAGGCACACATCGCATTCACCATGAAAATCCTATAAAACATGTAACTAGGATGCACCCATACGCCTCACATGATAAATAACTATAAGGCCAAAACTAAAAAGGGACGCCACGAGCAATCACTCCACCGTGGGGAAGTCATAACACTGGTGCCTCTAGTGTTATGGTTATGCTACCTCCATAACTAGGTGACACTAGTCATACATGTATATGGCTTAGGCATTTAAACTAACATAATTAATCAAACATATAAAACATATACTTGGGAAAATAGTTAGCTGCAAACGGGAAATCCTAATATGGAAAGAATGTCCATACTGAAGGACGGAAAATCCGTACCTATGTCTAGTGAACGAGGAAAGACGAAAGGATGAATAGTCCTACTCCGACCTTACTAATGCTACATAAATAAGGGACATGTATAAGTCTTCTGATTACTGAGTACGTAACTGATTATAGCATGTTCTTAGCCTGTTTTATACGTTCTTGTCTTGTTTACTGTTTTAATTGTTATACTGTGTTAATCATGTATTTCATGTATTCTGATTAAGTATTATCTTGTATTTTGTATTATTATACTTGTTGGGTAATAATAAGTAACTTTCTAAAAATAGCAGGTTTCCTAAAATAGAAAGTTTTCAAAAATAGAAAGTTTCCAAAAATAGAAAGTTTCCAAAAATAGAAAGTTTCCAAAAATAGATCAGTTTCTAAAAATAGACCAGTTTCTAAAAATAGAAAGTGTCCAAAAATAGCAAGTTTCAAAAAATAGAAAGTTTCCATATTTAGAAATAAGCTAGATTAATAAGCTAATAATATAAGCTTAAGTTTACTGGTTAAATATCACAAGGCATGTAATTAACAGTATAGTTTATTAATAATATCATGATAATTAAATAAACTATAGGTTATATGATTTAATTAAATAGAGGCATGATTTAATTAAATTAAGACATATAAAATACTTAAGTTAATCATGTATTAATTTACTAATTATAACCTAAGTCATGATTTATTAATTAATTACAGTCCATGTTTTAATAATTAATTAATAACTATATTCTAAATTAAATGGTAAAATACTTAGGTTAAAAAGATGTATTATGTATTAAAATAATATAACCTAAGTCTTGATTAAATTAAATTAATTATAGTCATGATTAATTAAATTAATTATTCTTGTAAAAATATACTTGTAATTAAAAATGATCCTGTGTCCGTGTTTAATATGAACCACAACATGAACCAGACCAAAACCCCTTGGCAGTGGCTACCCGGTTTCCACTGCTCGAACGAGATCACCACCGCCTGAAGCCGGTGGTTCCCCCCGTATGGCCTGCGTTCCTCCTGCTCGACTCAAAACAGCCACCGGCTGTTACCGGTGGTGTTGTTGCTGATGCGCCGAGACCCACAACAAACCAAACGGTACCCCGACGCGAGTCGGGGTCCTCTTGTTCCCAGCGACCGAGCCACACGAGACCACATCGAGACCCTAGGTCTCGGCTGTTGGTGAACCGCATGACAACTGAGAGCCTAGTGCTCTCGATTTGACTCTTGGCCGAACCAAACCCCACCAAAACCAAACCTTTTCATGTTTTCTTGATTAACCTAACATGTCTAACATGTTTAATTAAGTTTTTAATATAACATGAACATAATTAAAGAAAAGAATAATCAAAGATCAAGGTTTTGATGTTTACCGAATACGTGATTTGAAAATAACTATGAACACAAACACGAACAACCCGAATTCAATGATCAAAATCAACCAACACCCTTGGTGGTGTCCTTGTAGCCGGCGGCAAGAGAGAGAAAGAAGGAGGCTAGGGTTTTTATTTTTTTGTAAAAATTATGTAGAATGATAAACCTGTGTTTTACTTTTCCTCCTTTAGTCAAATTTAAATTGGGTTGGGCCCCCTCTTGCTCCTTGTCCGCGGCTACATAAAGCCCAAAGGGAAAACCCGTACAATTTTCATGTTTACTATTTTACGTGTTCGTTCGTGTTTATTAAATGCTCGTATTGGTTCGTGTTTTAATATTCATGATATATGTATCATACGTAATACTTGTTTATCGTGTAATAATATATAATACGTAGTTCACATGTTCGTGATTTAATGTTCGTGATCATATGCTCGTGATTATAATTATTATGATTAATAATTATCGTGTACTACCACGTACTTAACAATTATCGTGCACTAACACGTACATAGTTTCTGAATTAAATATTCGTGACACGTGTTCATGACATAAAAGGAAAGTTTTAATTTGTTCGTATGTTTACGTAGTGTACTGTTCATGGCATTTAGATGCGGGTTTTACAAATGCCTTATATACTATATACTTGTAGGTAACACTTAACACATTCACACAAAGTGAAACCTTCAAGGATCAAAGCTTAGAGTCGAGATTTCTCGTGACCGATCTTGATATGAACAAAGATCTAAATCACAAGCAAGAAAAGAATAGACAATAGAGATTAGAGAGTTAGAATATACTGAGTTTATTGAGAGAATAGATAGAAAAAGAGGTGAGGAATAAGCTTGGACAAGGTTGGTATTTATAGGCAACCATCAGAACCCCACGAAACCCGACGGACCCTTCACCAAGGGGTCCGTCGAGGGCCAGCAGGTCTGACTTTTGTTGTCTCATAAATGTTTGTCCAACATCACAAGTAAACATTGTATCTATCATTGTTTAACTTTATTTATCTGAGAACAAAGGTCAAAGTCAACTTTTTGGTCATTTTGCTTTTCCATTTTTGTTTAAGTATGTTGTGTAAACTTTTACAAAAAGTTTAATATAAGTTCATGGACCTAAAAGACTTATATGTTGCTTATATTTCAAACATAAAAATATGTTTTGATGTTTTGTCGTTAAGAAAACGTTAAGTTTGATTAATACGTAAATATCGTATTAGTGCGATATTTGCATTTACACAATCCATCAAACTCACTACATAAAACCTGAAAGAGAAAAGACACGTACATCATTAGATCTTCCAAAAAAAATAAAAATTATAATTGTATCGGCCCTAGAATGCATGATTAGACTACTAAAATCCTAACACTTTAGTGTGTCTCAATTCAGATTAAAATCGCTAGCAACTCAAAACAGCAAGCGTAGAACTACTTAAACCCATAATGAAATAATACTCAGTGTTAATCCCACTTCAATCCATAACACAAGATTTATATAGAGAAAGAGAAGATAGTTAGAGAGAGAAACTAGAGAGATGGTGGAAGGTTTAAACTTTACTAGAGAGAGAAAGTAAAATGAACCAACACCCTCTTCCACACATGGAAGAGGGTTTATATACCCATGAGCTTGGTGGGCTCATGGGCTTTGACACTTGGGCCGGGCTTGGCTTGACTTGGGCTTAGAGCCCCTAACTTATACAATATTAGCTTAAGTCCAAGCCTGGTTAACCCGACTAACCTATTACAATACAAGACCATTTACGACTAAGATGACCTATTACATTCTTGTTCGACTATATAAAATATAGGGCTAACAATCTCCCCCAATGTATCGGTCATCTTTAAAATGCATAAGATGATTGAGTGAATACATTCTTGTGGAGGTGATCTTCCTTCTTGGGTCTTGTATCTTGGTCTTGATCTTATTTGTAACGGTTTTGTTCCTTCATGCCTTTGTGATCTTTATCTTGAGCCTTCGTCATTTGACTTTGAGTGCTTGAGATCTTCATCTTGTGCTCCTTGTGACTAAGATGACCTATTACATTCTTAAGTATCTTGATTATTGCCATCGTGTGCTCTTGTGACTCCTAAATCGACATCGGTTAGTACACAGCTACGCCACCATCTTGATATGCAGCAACATATATAGACACGGATAAAATGGCTTTGAACATTTCATCCTAACTCGGTAGCGTTTTACCTCCGGTCCGTGAAGACCGTTAGACGGTATTAGATACCGTACATGTGATTGGGTAGATTCTAACTCCTTGACAGGGTTTCCCGGCGGTAGTAGCCAGTTCTCTTTACTCGACCGTCTCAAAGCAGACTGCGAACGTAAAGAGTGAAATCATAAGGACAAGTTATCCGTCTGATTGAAGTCGTCAATTCAGAATTCCTGGAACAAGTTTGATTCTATAAGAATCACACCATTGTTGCTTTCCAGTTTGTCACAAGCTTGATTCATAGAGAATCTTGCGAGTTACCTACCGCAGTGCTGTTTGATGTTAACACTGGAAGGATTTTCATTTGTCACTGTGAGCACTGAAGAGTGTCACTCTAAATGTTCTGGCAAGATCACACGGATTTTGCAAAGAAGCCTGGAATCAAGTTTGAATCAGTTAAGAATCCAAACTTAGTTGCATTCCAGTTCTCATAAGTTTGATTCGTTTAGAATCGCACAAGTTACCTACCATGAGCTTGTTTTATGTTGACTCAAGCAGGATTTCCATCTTCATTATGAATCGTATCACTCAGATGTTCTGGCAATATCACAAGGATAATGTGTAGGACTCGATTGTATCCTAATGAGATAATAGATTGATCTCTTTTGGCGCTAGACTCGATAAGTGCATTTCAGTTATCGGAGGCTGGAGCAGTCTGCCACCTTTTCAATATTAACTATCTGGAGTGAGAAAGTCAATAGACACGTGTTGATCTCCGAGACAATGAGACAAGTTTCTTTTGAGAGAAACCCGAATGGCTAGGGAAGCGTTGTGCATTGCATCATAGGGTCCATGACACTTGTCTTCAAAAGATGTGTTAACCCGGTTTCTGCCTAAGTTGCATAGAATATTCAACTCCTTCAATGCTTACCAATACGTCATCACTAACACCTTGTTGTGATTGTTCCAATACTAGCTTAAGTAATTGGTCTGCATTCAGCTTCATTCAGCTCCATCTTTCCTACTATTTCTAGCTATGGAATGTCCTTGGGTAGATCCCTCCAGTTCTGGCTGGATCGTAGGACTAAGTTTCCTATCCTAAACCACCTTTGACTCCATCGTTCCGTCGTGGATAGTAGGTTGTTTGGATATCAATCAAAACCATAAAACCATTGAAAACCATTCAAAGTGCTTGATAAAAATCAAAATTTTTAACACTTTGAAAGTTTTACATTTCCGAAATGCTCCCCCTACACACATGCATCGATATTGGAAATAGTTTAGCATGTGAAGGAAAGAGTTGCACTTGTGTCTTTAAGATCACATGTTGCGATATATTACATTTTAATCACATTTTCTCCCCCCATCTCTAATATAAAAATATAATATTAGAGATACCAATTGATTAAAATATGATAATTTCTAAAACCGATTGGGAGAGAAACATGTGTGCACGCATGAATCATGGAACTTTTGAAGTCGGGTTTCTCCCCCTCAACAATATATGTGGGTGTTGAAACAAAATTTGACAAAATTTTGGAAAAAACGACAACACAAAATATGTTGAGGTACGGAGTTGAGATGCCTTATCCGATATACCATATGACAGATCTAATATCATTTTCGGAATGTGTTGGATACATAAAATATGTTAATATCGGAGATGTACCCAACGACATTAAAGGCTTGATTTTAAAACGCTCCCCCTCAAAAATTGATCCAAATAGCATATGGAATTTTTGAGATATAAAAACCTATTATGAAGAAGGGAGTGTTGAACACATAATTTTGAAAGATTTAGAAAAACCTTTTGAAAAATTCTTGAAAAATTGTGTTCAGCGGTTTTAAAAGAATCATGATAGAAGACTTCTTTTCTATAGCTTAGGGAAAGCATACTGAAACGTACACTTCCCTTTCGGGTCCGTTTTTCATGAGCTCAAAACTTTGATTGTTTTGTGACTAGCTCATGACCGAGAAAAATTAATTTCCCATTGTGAAGGATAAGTTATCATCCGCGATAAACTTTCCTTAAGGTAAAGTGCGATTTCTAAGCTGACATTTACTTAGAAATCGTTTTTCATGAACTTAAAAACTTTGAATGTTTTTATGAGAAGCTCATGACCGAGAAATAAGAATTTCTCGTTGAGAAGGATAAGTTATCGTCCGTGATAAACTTTCCTTATTTGAGGTCCGAGTCCTAAGCTGTGATGCGCTTAGAAGTCATCATGAGAGAGTATCAAGCAGCTTCATTTGCCAGAACCTCCAAGTCATCTGGAGTCATATACTTTATACCAAGACGGCCAACGAGATACGCAAACCTATCTTGAGATAGAGCTTTGATAAACAATTCTGCCAGCTGGTACTCAGTTCTGAAAAAGTATAATTCCATGATGCCTCGTTCCACTTGTTCCTTGATGAAGTGATATCTGACATCGATGTGCTTGGTGCGGGAGTGCAGAACCGGATTTCAAGAGATGGCTATGGCCGACTTTGAGTCATAATACATAGGTATTTTATCAAAGTGGAAGCCATAATCCGTGAGTTGAGTTCTCATCCAAAGGACTTGAGCACAACACGCGGATAGAGACACATACTCTACTTCTACGGATGATAGCGAGGTGCAATCCTGCTTCTTTCACGACCAACTCACGAGCTTGTCTTCCCCTAGAAATTGCACGCCACCAGAGGTGCTCTTTCTAGTAACAAGGCAACCTGCATGATAAGAATCCGAAAAAGCAATTAGATGAAAACCGGTTTCATTTAGATACCAGAGTCCTATGTGAATGGTATTCTTAAGGTACCGAAAGATCCGTTTAACCTCCTTGAGGTGCTTTTCAGTAGGTATGGATTGATATTGTGCACAATAACATGTGGCATGATGAATATCAGGCCTGCTGGCTGTAAGGTACATAAGAGACCCGATCATACTACGATATCGCGTTTGATCTACGGGAGGTGAGTAAAAATCATCATCTAGGGATGAGTTCGACAAAGGTGTACCAACGCGAGCACATGAGATCATTCCATGCTTTTAAAGTATCTCTTGAGCATACTTAGCTTGGTTAATAAAGATACCACGTGGGGATTGATTAATTTGAAGGCCTAAAAAGAATTTTAGCTCCCCCATCATTGACATTTCAAATTTGTTGTGCATTAGTTTTTCAAAACGTTTTAAAAGTTTTGGGTTCGTAGAACCAAAAATAATGTCATCAACATAAACCTACACCAGCAGTATGTCATCCCTATATTTATTAATAAAGAGAGTAGGATCGATAGAACCTTTGGAGAATCCTTTTGAAACCAAGAAGTTTGGTAGTTCTTCGTACCACGACCTTGGAGCTTGTTTAAGTCATATATAGCCTTCTTGAGACGGTAGACTTTGTCAGGATGATGAGGATCAACGAATCCTTCCGGCTGATTCACATAAACTTCTTCCTTCAAATGACCGTTGAGAAAAGCAGTTTTAACGTCCATCTGATAAACCGTGAAGCCCTTATATACTGCATAAGCAAGGAATATCCTGACTGCTTCCAAACGAGCGACTGGAGCGAAGGATTCATCGTAATCTATTCCTTCTTGTTGACGGTATCCCTTAACCACAAGACGACATTTGTTTTTGATGATTGTTTGTTCTTCATCCAATTTGTTTTTCCAGATCTATTTAAAATCAAGAACCGATGTTCCATATGGTCTGTCGACAAGTTCCCATACTCCAAGTCTTTCAAATTGATGAAGTTCGTCTTGCATTAATTCAATCCACGCGTGATCAGTCATGGCTTATTTGATGTTTGTAGGTACAGTGAAACTCACGGTGAGTGCATACATACATACATCGCCATCGGTTTCGATTTGTCTGCATGTTTGAACCGGCTGTGAAGGATTTCCAGTTACTTGAACCAATGGATGATCACGAGTCTAATGGTGAGTGGATGGATATAATTGATAGAATGTGTGCATGTTTGACGGATCAACGTGTTGAGTAGAAGACTCTCCGACTTCGAGTACCGGTGTACCGAATGGGTTGATGAATTCGTCTTCGTCAGACTGTGCATCGACTGCTTGATTATTGTTTCATCCTGCAGCATTGACGGTTGGTGATGTTGGTTGTATGACGGTTCCTTGAGTTTGTTGAGTATCCAATGGAATTGTTTCTTGGGCAACGGTTGCTGAAGTAGATGCAGTTGTGTCTTGTTGACTTTGTTCGGGTGCATCAGTAGTATTGACAGCGGAAGGCTTTGATACAACTTGATTGTTTCCATAATAATATTCATCAAAAATTGGATCATATAAATCAACCAACTCATTCATTTGTGTCTTATCCGCCGAGTCTGCTGTAGGGATATTTTCTTGACATTCTTGCACGGGACGTACACTGTTGTGTGTATGTGCCATTGCTGGACATTGAGGTGTAGGACTTGAGCTGTTGTGATCAAGTACCATTTGTAGCAATTCGTCAAATTTCACATGAATTGTTTCGACAATGATCCTTGTTCTCTTGTTGTAAACTCGATATCCTTTCGACAATGTAGCATACCCCACAAAAATACATGCATCACCTTTTTCTTTCATCTTGTCGAGATTCTCACCGTCTTTAAGAATGTAGCATAAAGATCCAAATACGTGAAAGAATTTAACAGTAGGTTTCATGCCATTGATGATGTGGTAAGGTGTCTTTTCATGCCTAGGGATTACGAGAGAACGATTCTGAGTATAACAAGCAGTTGCAATTGCTTTAGCCCAGAAGAATAGTGGTAGTTTTGATGTAGAAAGCATTGTTCGAGCTGCCTCAACCAAAGTACGGTTCCGTCTTTCGACAACGCCGTTTTGTTCAGGAGTTCGAGCAATTGAAGTTTGATGTTCGATGCCTTCTTCTTGAAAGTAGGCTTGCAGGGTCTTGTTCAAAAATTATGTACCTCTATCCGTTCTTACGGTTAAGACTTGAGCTTCAAGATTGCGTTGTATCATCTTTAGAAAGTTTTTGAGAACCTCCGGTGTTTCATCTTTGGACCTTAAGAAGTAAGTCCATGTGTATCTATAGAAATCATCAACAATCACGAGAATATACTTTTTCTCGTATATTCTCTCTACACGCATGGGGCCACCTAAATCTACGTGTAGAAGTTCCAATCGTCCTTTTGAGCTTAGGGTAGTCTTCGTTTTGAAAGACTTTCGTTTTGCTTTCCCCAACCCAGCAATGTGTTAGTCTTGTATCTTTGTAATGTGCAAAAGCTCAATCTTCGCAATGTCAAAGAATGGATTCTTCGCAATACAAGCAAAATTCTTCGCAATACCACAAGTAATATATGTCGCAATACCTGTCGCAATACAAAAACACTCTGTATTGCGATGGAATTTTAAGCTGAAGTTTCGCAATAAAGTTACTATTTCGTACTTTTGAAGAAAAAAAGAGATTTTTGCTTAGAAATCCGTGATTTTAAGCAATCCAAAGCACCCAAATCCCTACCACAACTATGTAGGAGATATGTGGATCACTTGGAACAACAAAAACATAAAAAAAAATTGAAACTTGGGTAGAATCTATCAAAAACTCACGAATTCAATAAAAAACACACCACAAATTCAATCACCTATCCACTATAGGCTCTTGATACCAAATGTTAATCCCACTTGAATCCATAACACAAGATTTAGATAAAGAAAGAGAAGATAGTAAGAGAGAGAAACTATAGAGATGGTGGAAGGTTTAAACTTTACTAGAGAGAGAAAGTAAAATGCACCAACACCCTCTTCCACACATGGAAGAGGGTTTATATACCCATGAGCTTGGTGGGCTCATGGGCTTTGACACTTGGGTCGGGCTTGGCTTGACTTGGGCTTAGAGCCGCTAACTTATACAATATTGGCTTAAGTCCAAGCCTGGTTAACCCGACTAACCTATTACAATACAAGACCATTTACTACTAAGATGCCCTATTACATTTTTGTTCGACTATATAAAATATAGGGCTAACACTCAGGAGTGACAATTTATAACCAGCTAGTACAACAAACCTGAAGAACCATTTGTAAGCTCCACCACACTTTTAGAATATGGGGCTTGTTTTTCATCACTTGTACCAGCACCTTTGGTAGCCCAATTACAGCGTATCTGCATACTGCCAAGCCACATCCTGATAAGATTAGGTTGAATAATGATGTAAGTAAACTGTATTTAAAGCAAGTTAAAACTTAATTTTGCAATCGATGAAAATACTACATATGGCTCTATATCAAAATAATCAAACTCAAATGTTCTGAGTTTTAAAGTTCTCTGACGTATAAATTTTTTCACAAACATGATAAAAGGAAGTATTGCGGCAAGTCTTACCAGTCAAGTCATTTACAGCACTTCAGCATCCTGCGCATGAAAGAATAAAGTCAGATTTAAGTTCTGATTATACCATACCAATAGTGAAAGTAAATATTTGATCTTGCTAAACTTTTCCTAGAAAAAGGTGGATATATAACACAAACATAGGTGGATTCGTATAGGTCAACTAATTTCTTTCAACTAAATCAACTGCGTTATTTTTTGTCTACCCAAGTTGGTCAAAAGCCTTTTTCATTCCGTACCAAATGATGACTTGTTTAACTTTAACCCATCCAAAACGTGATAACCTATGTTATAGCTCAAATTAATGCGCACAACTGTTTTTGATATGATTTGTCTGATTTTCTAAGGCGATAAGGGTTTTCCCCGCGTGTGTAAAGGAAAGGGTGCCATTGTCTTCTGGGTTGGATCCAGCCTGATTGTGTGGCGTCACTACGCCTTCTGGGCTAGGAGTCATGTAGCCACAATTATCGTTCTAAAAAAATAATCTAGTGATAACATATGCATCATCATAATCGTAATCATCATCATTATAACATCATGTCATCATTATCATCATCATACACAAGACGAGAATTAGATGAAAAGCAGAAACTCAAAATCATTTTCAAATATTTAAATTAAAGTACATTTATAAAATATTAGAGATTAAATAGAAGAAAAACTGTAATGAAAGATTTGAAGATAACATATAATGGTGGAGATAAACTCATTCATACACTGCAAGCTAAAAATACATAGTACCCCTACTTTAGTTAGTTTCTTTATTAATTGACGTAGATGAAAGTTAAAATAATTACAAAAATGCCACAAATACTAAAAATAATTACAAAAATGCCACAAATACTAACCTTTAATATCCCAATCTAACGGCCGGAGTTATGTCCTACTCTTTTTATGATATGAAGCTTTTTTATTTGAATTCTCGCCATTGTAACATTCATTGTTACACTTCTCTAAAACAATTTAGTTTTCATCATTAAGTTTTGAACGATCAATCAACAACAAATGAGTGGATGCAAACTGTATGTATAGCAATTGCATATAACTCATAATCCAAATCTGCATGCATAACAAGAATATGTACATATACATGTGGAAAGCAAATACACCAAATTTGATTTCAAATATCGTAACCTTAATTTTCATTTAAACAACAAAATATTTCACTTATATACATACAAAAACATAATTATATTTTGGTAAATAGAACAAGACTTCCATGGAGACCAATGAATCCAACAAAAAACAATTGACGCAAAGGCTGAGACAACTACAAATCGCAAAGAATGACCCTTAGCATGCTATCTATGTTCCTTCACGGAACCTAGTTCATTTCCTATACTAGTTTCTTGTATTTAAATTGTAGATCTGGGGATGTTTGTGCTTCAGATCCGATGTGTCAGTTAATTTGGGTGAATGTTCTTCAGATCCGGTGATGCGGTTGTGGTGGCTCTGGTGGGTTATGGTACTACGGTGGTGGTGGGTTATGAAACTTGAAGCCCAAAGCTTTCTCCGGCGCCTAATAATTGAAAATCCAATTGAGATTATTAAATTTTTATGTTTTGATAAGATGAGGAGATAAATGGTAAAGGAGTGGTTTGAGTTATAAAAGTAAAAAAATATACCATTATTTTAAAAGGAGAAAGAATTTAAAGTGTTAGACGTGTATATTGTTGCCTATGGGCTTTATGTTTCATTAGTAGGCTTAACCCAACTTGTGTATTATATCTAGAATGATCCTTACGGATTATATATTGTAAAGGATCCTTAATGAATGGGCAGGCAATATCATTGTTCAATATGGTATCAAGAGCAAAGATCACATCCTAATTTATCTCAAAATAACCTATGTCTCTTCTCTTCTCCTCTATCAGTCGAACCCTAATTTTTTCTTCTTCCACAAATCTCATCTACAATGACCACTGATGATGAAAGACCTCCTACTCCTCCCCAACCTAAATCTCCTACCTCCTCATGTGATAAACTCATCCCGTTTGGCATCACGAGTATAACAAATAATGTACCAGTAAAGTTAAACCTAGAGAATATGAACATAATTCTTGGAGTTTATTCTTCAGAATTCATCTTGGAAGCATTGGACTCAAGCATCATATTAAAAGTGCAACTGCTAGTTCGACGGATAAAGATTGGATTCGTTTAGATGATCTCGTTAAGGTATGGATTCTAGGTACTTGTATCGAATCTCTACAAGACGTAGTTGTCACCACTCCGGGTACCGCAAAGGATCTATGGGATCATATCAAAGGTCTTTTTCATGATAATGACGATGCTCGGGCCATCACCCTTGACAACCAACAGCGTTCCATAAACGCTTACTTCTCTCAAATTCAAAGTATGGTCGATAGGTTAAGGAATCTTGGTGGAACAGTTACGGATAAAAACTTGGTTTTTTATGCTTTAAATGGATTAGAAACTCGTTACACGCAAATAGCCAAAATAATTCGTCATACAAGACCTCTTCCTACGTTTGCTACAACCAAAAACATGTTACTTTTAGAAGAGAGTGAATTAAAAGACAACGATATTATGGTCAAAACACATGTTGATTCAACCCCATCCGCACCGACCATTCTTTTGGCACCCAATAACAATAGTTCGAACCGTAACAATAGTGGGAATCGTACCAACAGTAGGTCAAATAGCCAAATCCAACACAATTTTGTAACCACTTTTCTAAAGCTACATGTCATTTTGGAGATAGATGCAAGTTTATACATGATCATAGATTGAAATCAAATACACATGTAAGTATTGGGAACAGTGGCATGCAAAGGTTTGGAAATAAAATCAAGGTCAACACCAATCCAACATGGAACATCTCTCATACTTTTAATTCTCGGTCCACTAGTCAACCTGGTTGGTTACAAAGCTTAGTAAACTTACAACCAAATAACCCTTTTATTACGTCACAAAATGCGGTAGTTGCTCAAACTAATTATCTATGTCAGTGGCCCAACAAGCCAACATACTTTCCCTGGCCCAACAACAAAATATGGGACATCACGTGGGTAATTATGTACAACAGCCCTAACAGAATGCATATCTGACCTAACAGCAGCCCACTACAGCTGGTATACTTGGCCCAACATCGAATATGTTCTCGAGACAGAAAACCGTGCTTCCAAATGCATTTAGCACCAATACTTTACAAGATCTGACATGGAACATGAATACAGGTGCATCTTCTCATCTACACTCACATTCAAGTAATTTAAGTACTATTTACAATAAATGTTTATATCCATCTGTTTGTGTTGGTGATGGGAAAACCATACCCGTCACCAATATTGCTCATAACATCTTACCTACTCCTAATCGTCCTCTATACTTACAAAATGTTCTTGTTATCCCAAATATCATAAAAATTCTCATTTTTGTTCGTCAATTTACTAGAGATAAAAATTGCACTATTGAATTTTATGCTTTTTGTTTCTCTATGAAGGATTTCTTGACCCGCCATATCCTCCTCAGATGTGATAGCTCAGGAGATCTATATCCAGTTACCAAGCCTTCACCTATTCCTCAAGCTTTTCATTATGTTAGTCCTACAACGTGGCACCAACGCCTTGGGCATCCTGGTGAAGAAGTGCTACGTTCTTTCATTTCTCGTCAATTTATTTCTTGTAATAAAGATAGATCTTCACATATTTGCCATGCTTGTCAGCTTGGCAAACATGTAAGACTTCCATTTTTTCGTTCAGATTCTATTGTTACTTGTTGTTTGAGATTGTTCACTCGGATATTTAGACCTCTCCTATTGTTAGTTCTGGTGGTTTTAAATACTATGTGTTATTCATTGATCATTATTCTCACTATTTGTGGATTTATCCTTTACGTACCAAATCTGAAACTTTTCAAAAATTCCTTTATTTTCGTTCTTATGTCAATAATCAGTTTAAGTGTGATATTGCGGCTTTTCAGTGTGACCATGGTGGCGAGTTTGACAACACCAACCTTCTTAATTTGTTTGCTCAAAAAGGCATTCAAATTCGGTTCTCCTGCCCAAAAACCTCCCAACAAAATGGAAAGTCGGAACGGATGATACGCACCATTAATAATGTCATCCGCACCCTTCTTTTCCAAGCTCATCCCCCACCAAATTTTTGGGTTGAGGCTTTACATATGGCTGCTTACTTACTCAATCTTCTTCCCTCATCCGCCATTAACAATAAAATACCCTATACTAGATTATTTAACAAACAACCCGACTACTCACACCCTCGCATTTTTGGTTGCCTTTGTTACCCACGCCTTTATTCACCTCACAATCTTGCGCCTCACGCTACCCCATGCATCTTTTAGGATACCCTGCTTATCATCATGGGTATCGATGCTTTGAGTTCTATCCCGTCATGTTACTTTTGATGAATTTCAATTTCCATATAGATCCATAACATCATCTAACCCACCATCTTACACATTTCTTGATTCCACACCATCACCGATCACCCGACACATTTTATATAATTTTGTTTCGCACCCAACTGCTCCAACCGAGCCCCAATCAACCCAAACACCAACGGTCCAACATAACCACAACCAAACGCCTTTAGCCCAACAAACACTCACTCCTTCTATTTCATCTACAGCCCATCATACATCAACCCAGTCCATAGATTCCACTATGACCCACTCTCCAAGTCCTAACCCCTCACCTATGACCCAACCCAATAACCATTCTACCCGAACTCATCCTATGGTCACACATGCCCAAGTTGGCACGATCAAGCCTAATCCTCGTTTTTAGGGTCACGTCTCACACATTTCTCCTCTTCCTAAGTCTCCCTTTGTTGTCCTTTCTGATTCTAACTGGCGAGATGCTATGTATGATGAATATAATGCATTAATTAAAAATGGTACTTGGATTCTTGTTTTGAAACCACCTAATGCTAATTTGGTTCGGTCTATGTGGTTGTGTAGGCATAATTACCATGCAGATGGTTCTTTAAGCAGGTACAAGGCTCGTCTCGTGGCTAACGGACGTAGTCAACAGTTTGGTGTGGATTGTGATGATACATTTAGTCTGGTTGTAAAACCGGCTACTATTCGTACGGTTCCGAGTCTTGATTTATCTTAGAATTGGCCCATTCACCAGCTAGATGTTAAGAACGCTTTTCTTAACGGTAATCTTTCTGAGACTGTTTATATGTATCAACCTCCAGGGTTTGTGGATGCTAGATTTCCACATCATGTTTTTCGTTTACAACGATCGTTATACGGATTGAAACAAGCACCTCGTGCTTGGTTTCAACGATTTTCCGGTTATGCTCTAAGGGTTGGTTTCTCGTCGAGTCGGTGCGACTCGTCATTTGTAATTATATATCGGCATGGTGTCGAGGTTGCTTATTTGTTGATATATGTGGATGATATTATTCTGACAGCCTCATCCACAACTTTACTTCAACGTATTATTGCTTCCTTTCATAATGAGTTTGATATGACCGATTTGGGTGCTCTTAATTATTTTTTGGGGATTTCTGTTACAAGTGTTTCTAAAGGCATGTTTCTGTCTCTGAAGAAATATGCTTTGGACCTTTTAGATAGGGCACATATGGCTACATGTAATCCCACTAGGACTCCAGTTGACACGGAATCTAAGCTTGGTTCAGATGGGGATGCTGTTTCTGATCGTATGTTATATCGTAGCCTTGTAGGTGGTTTGCAGTACTTGACATTTACTCGTCCAGATATATCTTATGCAGTTCAGCAGGTGTGTCTTCATATGCATGATCCTCGAGAGCCTTATTTTGCGTCTCTTAAACATGTTCTCCGTTATATTCGTGGTACATTTGACTTGGGTCTCCAGTTTTTTGCATCTTCTACTGGTTCTCTAGTTGCTTATTTTGACGTGGACTGGGTTGGCTGCCCTACTACTAGACGCTCTACTTCTGGTTATTGTGTGTTTTTAGGGGATAATCTCCTCTCATGGTCATCTAAACGCCAACATACTCTATGTAGATCGAGTGCCGAGGCAGAGTACAGAGGCGTTGCTAATGTCGTTGTTGAAACGGCATGGCTTCGTAATTTTCTTCGTGAGCTCCATACACCTATCAGCCACGCTTGTGTATTGTGAGAATGTTAGTGCCATTTACTTGACAGCTAATCTAATTCAGCACCAGCGGACTAAACACATCGAATAGATATTCATTTTGTTCTTGATATGATTTCTCGTGGTCAAGTCCGTATTCTTCATGTCCCTTCATGCTATCAATATGTTGTCATTTTCACCAAAAGACTACCGACTGCGTTGTGTTGAAGAATTTCGTGCCAGTTTGAGCGTTCGTTGCTCTCCCGCTCAAACTGCGGGAGAGTGTTAGACGTGTATATTGTTGCTTTTGGGCTTTATGTTTCATTAGTAGGCTTAGCCGAACTTATGTATTGTATCTAGAATGATCCTTACAGATTATATATTGTAAAGGATCTTTAATGAATGGGGAGGCAATACCATTGTTCAATATAAAGTAAATTTCATTTCAAGTTCTAAAAAAAGTATACTGACATATTAAGTATCGTCAGTTGATTATTTAATTAAATTATTTTATGATGGACTTTTGTCTATAGATGAATAGTAACAACTAACAAGTGTATATCATATGTCTCCGATCTAACAAGTGATCAATTTTTGATTAAAAAATATTCAACTTAACCATTTTGGTATTTTTTTTCTCTATATATTTAGTATATCATACAAAAGGATACTGTAGTCGAAATCGAAGTTAAAAAGAACTTTAGCAGTCATAATACATATTTAAAACGGATAGTATTGTCCAGGATAGAAATATAGAATATTGTCTTGAGTTGATTTTAACGCTGATTAGCAATATAGGCTGATTATCCGTTGATATCTTTTTATTCGTATTTATTTTTGTCATCTAGAAAATGAGTTGATTAGGTGTCTATTTAAGTATTAAGCAAATAATTTGTTTGTTTCTTCTTTCTCCAACTCCACGAACCACGATGACCGAATAATTAATGAAAGTAAAGAAGAAACAAGTTAAAAACTGTCAAAATGGTTCACCTTTCGGTTTTTATTTTTGAATAACGAAATTAATTTGGTTTTTTAGTACGGATATGGTATCGTGCCGTGAATCCGTATTATGAAAAAAAGTATATGTTACTTTAGTTTTTTCATAATATCAAAACTTACCATAACACGATAAATCGTCTTATTGGTTAGCACCATAAATTTTAATGTTACAATGATCTCGTTATTCAAAATAAAAAAATAAAAAGATATATGACAGTGTGAGAACACAAAAACGTCATTCGCGATACGATGTCTTACGTCATCATGTGACGTTTTCCTCACCATTTGAGTTGACAACTACGATTCGATTCAAGACGTGAAAACGCCACTCTTGTTTATTCTTTATTACATTACATTATTGCATCTTTGACTAGTTATGGACAAATGTAACTAAGATCAACTTATTGATATGTAAATCAATAGAAACTAGCAAGGAATTCGCGCTTTACGATCATCATGAAACTAAAATTCTGCAAACGCCATGTTTATAATTATATATTTATTAATAATGGCGATAGTTTAAGTTGGGATAACTTTGTGAAATAATAAACCATTTCATATAGAAATAGTATTACGGGGTTTCGACTTTCGATAATTGATGGTGAAATGTATTTGTAAATCTGTGTTACATTCTTCACAATGTTATATAACATATAAATATTATAAATCTTTTTAAGTTATATGTTTACATGTTTTCATAAATCATAATAACCTTAAGATCTTTCTACTTTGATTTGTACGATTTAATCGAATTCATTAGCAAAATGATCAGTATTTCACTAAATTTGTACTAAAATCCATACATAGACGATATATGTTTTCAAAAATACAAATTTATGAAAAAAAATTGCATGGTTCAAATCAAACATAGAAATTTGATATTAAACTTACATTAATGAATAATTTAAATAATTGTATCTAAAAAAATTATAATTTATAACAATAATTATTTGTAAATGTTGCAAATTAATTTGTATTAATTTTGTCATCTAATGTTTATTGCCCATCAATTAAATAGAAATAGATTTATGAAATTTTTGTGTTGTAAAGGTTTGTATCAAAACCTTAAACAATATGTACGATTTTGTAGATATATATGTTTTTAATTGTTGTAAAATATGAATATATAATAGTATTTCTAAGTAATGAAGTGTATTAATTATTTTTATTTTTAAATATGTATTAATTAATATGTAGTAATTAGTTTTAATATGAATATTAAATTATCTATTAATTAGTTTTAATATTATTTATTGATTAGTTTTAATAAAAAGTAATAAACGATATTATTTTCATTTTTAATTTTGAAGTTATGGTGATTTGTATATAAAGTATTACAAGTAAGTTAATTTTGTAACATTTCTTTAAATAGAAAGTGTTTTATTTTAATATATAGTAGAGATTGCCATAATTAGACAATAGATCAATATTGTCAAGAGTGCTAGTTACCATCAAGCAATGTTTTAAGGGCTAAGTAAAAAAAGGGACAGACACCCTTATCCCCAAGTAATATTTTTTTTTAAGTTTTAAAAAGAGATATTTACTTTTTGTCAATTGATTAATCTATTTAATATTTTGTTATGTGTCTGACTGATCAACCTATTTTATTACATATTTAATCTTTATCTGGTCACAAGTACAACTTAAATGACAAATATACTCTTATTCTTTATCTTTTTTTTATCACCCCTATCACTCTATCACCACCACCACCATCATCGTCTCAGCCGACGACACCACTTCGGCACTTCTTTTTCTATCACCCCTATATAACACTTCTTTTTTATAAAGCTGTCTCAGTCTACTTACGAATGCCTGCTGTAGTACATTATGGTAGTTGCACGCTAGATGAAGAGATCGCAAGTGCTATGCAATTTAGAAATACTGATTTATGCAAGTGGCAAGTTCCAAATTGCTTATACTTACAGCATAGTGATATAGAGTTCTTTTCCAAATTAAAACTTTTATTTTGTTTATTTGGTCTTGATATCCAAAAAATTAAGATTCCTAGATAAGTCCGATGTTCCATTTTCTAATGCTAATAACACTTGTTAGTATATTACTACTTTATAGTTTAAAGTAAACAATGGATAATGATTTATCAGATCCTACTTCCAGTAGTGGAACAGTGGTCAGTACATCATTATAGCTGAGATAAGAAGAGCCATAAAAGGAAACTGCAAATGTTTGTCACACAGCCAAGTTTAGAATTATTAGCAAACATGATTAGGCTAGACAATATGGAAACACTAGTAAATGATATGGGGTCTAGAAGCAGGCAGTCGTAAGTAGACTGAGACAGCTTTATAAAAAAAAAGTGTTATAGGGCTGATTATAAAAAAAAAAGTGGTGGCGGGGCGGTGGTGATAGAGTGGTAGGAGCAATAGAAAAAGATAAAAAATAAAAGTTTATTTGTCATTTAAGCCGTACTCATGGGCCAGATAAAGATTAAATATGAAATAAAGTAAGTTAATCACACGTGACAAAATATTAAATAGGTTGACAAAAAGTATACATGTCTCCTTTTGAAACTTAAAAAAAAAGTCTGACTTGAGAACTAAGGTCATCCCTTTTTGTACTTAGCCCATGTTTTAACCCACCATGTCAGCTTCGGTTTTATAACATTTCTACCAATGTTATCGAAAACATAAAAAAAAGAGTACAACGAGAGTTCAGATCCAGATGTTTCGATTGCTAAATATTGCTTTTATGAACATCCTTCGGGAAACCCCATATCCCAGCCACAATCCAAACATATTTGCTCAAATGAAATCACATATGTTCTAAAGAAAACCCGACATCTTATAATGCACACACGTAATAAGCACAACAAGAATAGCAGCATATCACAAAAAAGAAAAAAATCAAGTTCTCATTCACATCAAAATAGAACAAGCTTTAAGTAAGATCATCATCGTCCTCCTCCTCCTTGGCTTTCAGCAATAATTTCACTCTCAGCAAAAGAGTTGTCTTCCACTCGTCCTGTGTGACATAAATGCCAATGAAAAACGGTTACCAAGTGCCAACACCTCAAGTGACCCATGAACATCGCATTTTGATGTTCACAAGTTAGATAAAGTATATACTACGTACTAATCTTTATTCAAGCCCGCTGATATCATCGTTAAGTGTAAGTTCCCCATATCTTTTATATTTTAAATTTACTGGGCAAGCCGTAGGAAACTCAAATACATAGCAAGGTAAAGTATAACCAGATTTTCATGTAGACGAGAATAAGCTATTATCTTACCAGCTTAGTCATGCTGTCAAATTCCTTGACAGCATCAGTGAACTTTGCAACATCTTCTTCATCTACAGCAGCCGCTAAATCCTGCCATTAAGAAAGAGAGGATTACTACTTAAACCTTAAGCATAGTCCACATAATGAGATGCATATAGAATGTTACAAGTTTTGTCAATGAATGAACACTATCCAATAACAATTAACACGATCGTCCAAGAATAATGAAACAACGAACTCAGTCAACGATAACAGTTAGCATTTTTATTGGTGGAGTTTCACAGATGCAGAAGTCACAATGTCATAAAAACTAGAAATAATACATCTAAAAATTACGGATGATACTTTTCTATCCACTTGACCATATAATGCCTGCATGGGATGATGGGAAGTGGCTTCTTTTGTCCCATCACTTTGGCATAATAAGTAATACTTGCACCGTATAAAAAGATATAATATCAAGGATGAGGTTCGAATAACATACCGCCAGTAATTTGTATTCACGTGTTCCTGAAAATGTCGGATCCAGTTCCTGCAAAGAGAAATCACACTCTCAGTTGATACAACAGAACTTAAAAGAGTAACAGATTTCAGACGAATGACAAGAGCAAGTTTTGACCTGATAACGCTCCAACGCATTTGTGATTGCCACAACATCATCTTTACAGAGTTGGCAAATGCCAGCATTCAGTAGATGTCCTCTAACTCCATATTTTAGCAAGTTACTGTTGAGGGACTGCCGAGCTATCTCTTCATAAATTTCTATAGCTTTCTGGTATCTGGAGACAGATAGTGAGGTTATTCATTAGTCTACATTGTCATTTGATTATTTTAAGTGTTGGAGCCAGTTAAAACCCTACTTCTGTTACCATTACTATATAAAACCGATAATATATCTGGTGCATACTTAGTGACTAAATACAAAAGGACTCTGTTGTCAACCTCTTAAAGGAGCCACTATAATGAACTACCTACATTAGCTAGTCTTATTCGATACACACAAGCATGGTTTATATACTGTATGTGATATAAAGATTGGTACAATGAATGTAATGATCTGTGGGATCAAATGTAGACTTACTGTTCCAGTTGAGCTGCAAATTGTGCGATTTTCTGCTTGCACTGGTTTGCAGATGTTGTTACTTCTTCACCTTGGAAAAGATCAGCTGCTTTATCATAGTAAGCAATAGCCTGCTCCAAATTCTGTTCCTGTTCGTATAACTCAGCAATTTCCTGCAGAGAGTAAAGACATATTACTAGTTACGACTTGTTATGTGTGACATCAAACATGATATGAGTTGAGATTGACTGCCCTTAGATAGATTTGATTGTGTACTATCTGTAACACAGTTTTTGTAGACATTCTACTTTCACGTTAACCATAGCATAAACAACACAAATACAAATATGAATAGCTAATAATCATACAACTTCCGAATATCAGGATTCATTTTTGAGAAATGACACACCTCAAATACATTCCTCTAGAATTTTCAAGTTCCATTATCTGCCGGTCTAATAAGGATCTTACTTGTGAGCTTTATAAGCGTACATAAACCAGATATACCAGCAGACTAAGAGATATCAAAGTCTTTCCCATTACTTCAGCTATTTTATTTCTTGATATTTAAACTAAAAAACTAGAAACTACACCGGCTAAACCTAAGCAGAGAAGCAAAATTTTAAATCCATTCCTATAAACTTAAAAAAAATCAAAGAAAAATAAAAAGGTGTTCTGAAAATTTAGAGAAATGAACTAAACCCTTAATAAACATTAATCTGCAGTAGCATGATATATATAGCATGACTAAATCAAACATATGATGCACCTTGCAATATCTGGCAGACATGCTTAGCCTCCCAATTTCCATGAATATATTCAATGCTTGCTCTAGTTGAGCTATGCACTCTGCAAACATCCAACAGTAACACGAAAAACACTTTAATACATCTTTTACATCGAGGAAAAATGACAAAACCAGGCTGAAAAGGAAGATAAATGATGATGATTACATACGAAATGCATATCCCGCATCAGGCTATCAGTTAGCACTTTCAAATAGGTTCTTGATAAATGCAACAAAATATGGATACATTTACTTATAGCTAATAGTACTAGAAACCTTGATGGCTACAGAGCAAAGTCACCAAACAAAAGGTTCACATGTAAACTATTCCACAAACATATCTAGCCATACAATTTATAGCAACTACCAAATCAAGACACATGTAATAAGCAAGAACCATATTCCACGAGAGCCCGCTAACCATCTTCTATTTTCACCGACAGTATTTTTAGTGTATCATCTTATTCTGTTTTTTCCGCATTCTTGTACGAATTCACCTTTTGATAAGGGGGAGGACCAAATGGAAGTACAGGAGCCAAATTATCACGGAAATTAATACTTTTTTTAAACAGCTAAGTTTGTCTCACTAAACTACACCCGAGTGTGTAAAGGTTGGTAGAATTTTCAAAGCAAATATGTCGCAAATAAATCAATACATAGAAGGGTGCTGTGCATTTGGCATGATGGTCAATATAAAACAGGCAAGACATATGAAACTCTATCCTTTTCCCATGGTAATCCTGTTTATTGTTGGACTCACCTGCATTACTTGGTAAATTGATGTTTTACAAAGGTAGCACCATACAGCATAAGCAGAACACCCCAAAGAAAATAAAAAAATGACATAAAAAACAACGTATAAGGCTATAACCTCAGATAAATACCGAAGCAATGAAAAATTGCGAAGCCTGAACATAGCCAAATACGAGCTGCCTTACTTATTGACAGTAGGTGAACTATGTTTTGAGCAGTAAATAAAACAAATGATTACAACTAACTAGTGCATGCTTACCCTTGGTATTTGTTTTCTTGTATGCATGCCCTGCATCAGCATAAGAATTAGCCGCTTCATGTTTGCTATCCATCTAAAGAACATATATACATGATTACAACAGGGTTTGCTATATAATAATATGAAACACATGGGACAAACTGAGCACTAAACAGAAGCAATAAGCACTTACTTTCAGATGACACTCAGCCAGCTTAACATACACAGCTCCAGCTTGGTCCCCTGAAAAATTATACGTTAAGGTTAGTAAACAAGAATAAATAAAGATGGTGAAATGTCAGTAGCTATAACTATTCAGCTTTGATCTCATTCTTTCATACACAGATATAATTGTATTTGAGCTGAGACTCAGCTCATGGCTTGCAAAGCTCCGAAAGCTCAACCTAAGGGCCGGCTGCAAAACCTTTGATTTATGGCTTGGATTGTATCATATGGGCTCACACACATGAACATAGAACAGAACAATCACAAAAACTCAGGAAGTTACTGAGAAGCTAAACCAGGGGGGTAAAAAAAACTAAAAACGATTCTAAGTTGCTGGCACAAGGATTACTCATCTAGGCTCATAGAGCTGCCAAGCGCTAAACCATATTACGCTTGCAGTTGGCTCGGTGCCTCAGTCAATCATATATGTCCTAAGGCACAAAAGACAAAGTAAGACCGTACTTTAGGAATATAGAATGTTTAACCAGACACTATTTATATGGAAATCAATAAGAGTTGTACACATGTGAGTGTGCATCGTGAGTTACTTTAATAAAATATAGACCGATAATAGCCTAAAAATTCAAGCTTGTTCATGATATTTATTGGTAAAGCTCGAGTTGTTTTTCACTCATGTGTAAGGCAAAATAACAGCATAAAGCAAGAAACCTATTTTCATCCTGCTAATTTCAAAATAGTCTGATGAGTGATGATTACTATACTATAAAAATATTATACGTAACATGCTTAAACAAAGCAGACAGCTCACTTCTATTTTGGACCGGTAAGGAGGGATTTATCTTATGTCTAAGATATCATCGTAAGTTCTGTTTCTCCTAACCTATCTTAGCGGCTTATATGTTCTGATAACATAAATGATAGAAACGTATAAATAGAACAAGATAAAAAGTAAAAAAGTTTGAGCATTAATACTAACATGATTTCGCAAGCTTGTAACAATTGGCAGCCTTTTCATATAGATCACCAGCGTCTTCATACTTGGACCCGAAAAATCCCCAGCCGTTGAGCTTCTTCTCAGCCTTCTTCTCGAACTCCATACCTTTTGCTATTTGATCAGACATTCTCACTAGGTCCTTATTTTCCTAGCAAGATGTTTCTTCCACTCTGTTCGTTTGCACACAATAAAACAGAGTTAATACACCGTAGCATAAGCGTGCAAAAACGTTAAGTATAATGTATATAATTGAAATCTTGTCACACTAGCTGTATAGATTAATCGGTGGACCATTACCCACTAAACTAAACAAAAACTATAAATCCCGGCATAATAAAAAATGAAAAGTTGAAATACTATTAACGCGCGGACACAGTCACTATAAAAATAGGCTTGACAGGTTTCTTTTGGTTCAAAATTAGGATAAATATTAGTCTAGGATTCTGATCCAGGCGCGAAACGAAAGTAAAAATACCCGAACACCAGTACATTACAGTTCCTAAACTAGATAAAACAAAAACAAAATTAAACTTTCCTATCAAATAGAAGAAAACCGGAAACAAGGCGTTCGTCCAAAAACGTGTGATTAGTTGATCATCTAATCAGCTTTTTAATTATTACAAAAACCTTAATCGAAGGATTTCAAATTTGATATTTAGAAACTAAATTAGCAGCAGCGTAATAAACCCTAAAAATAAACTACTGTAATTAATACATAACGCAATCAGGATTTAATGATAAAAATAAGTTAATCGAATAACTGGGAGAAAAAATAACCCACGATTGATGATGATGAGGAGATCTGGTTCGTTAATTGATGTAAACTAGATGCTGATGATTGGACTTATTTTACTGGGTTAAAGATAATTTTGAGAAGAAAGGGTTAATTAATTTACAGGTGTGGGAGAGAGAAAGAGTATAGGAATTCTTTTTTTTTTTTTTTTTTTTTTTTTTTTTGATTAGAAACTTATAGGGTACGTTTGGTTAATGGGTTTTCAAATCAGTTTTGAACTCATGGTTAAATCAGTTGTTTAGAAACTTTTGATGGGCTCAACTTTTGGGGTTAAGGCTAAAATATTAGCTATACTAAAATATGGAGTTGCATGACAGGATTTTATAAAATAAGAATATGAGTGAGTCTTTTTTTTATATAAGTCATACCTTTTTTATTTTTTATTTAAATTACTGTTATGAATAATATGTAGATGTCTAGTATTTGTCTTATAAATATTATTTGTATTTACTCTCTGGAATATATCAATAAAAGAATATATTTATTCTTTCATTCTTTTCACAACACGTTATCAGCACGCTCTAAAAGTTTACGCTTAATATGATCCTATTCAATATTGCGCAACTATTACAAACATCCTCATATTAATTAATTCGTATCTACGATATTTACTTGATTTGTACACATGCACGTATGATTTCTAATATACATTCGTGATCTGAGGTATATGAATTTTGACAATGACTTTGATTTTAATGTACATGATTTTAAGATGAGATTTGTCATAAGTCTAATTCGATAGGTTTATTGTCATGTCTTATTTATTATTTGATTTATAATCACCAGATCTGTTATAGTAGGATTTATTATTACGAGATCTGTTACTATAGTATATGATATGTTTGTTTTCTTTACTTTTGCTAATCTGCTTATCTTGAATACTTTTGCTAATCTGCTCATGGTACATTTTTTTTATGAATGTTTATTTGTTTATTATCTATTCAACTTGATGCTAGTTCCTTTTTAGTATAACTAGACGAGTACCCGCGCATAGCGGCGGAGATTGCATAGCGGCAGATAGTTAACCATCAACTATAATTTTGGCATTACATGGGTTTTCGATTCGAAATTACGAGCCAATTAATCCCAAAGTGACAACCCTTGTAGGATAGCTCAAAGTCGTCACATATGAACCTGAGTGCCCAACGCAAATGTACAAAATGTGATTCTACCTTGAGCATGTGACCCATATTACTACATCAACGTCACTATTACATATATATGAATAAAGCATAATATCAACCAAAACAAATGATAGTGAAGTGATTATTGATTACCATTAAAAACTTTTTTGTAATTAGCTGGGCACACATATAAATAAAGGAATAAAGGAAGTGTAACATATCTAATTTCAAGACCTGAATATGGGTCAATGACAGTGGTCTGCATATGGGTCAAGGCAATTGAGATATACATCATAATTCATACCATATATGTGACGTAGCCATCATCGTGGTGGAGGCATCACTAAAGCTAACTATATTTATATCTTCAAACATCACAACAATCTAATACCATAGATTTTATGACAAATACAAATAGAAATCAATAACAATACCGTGTCTTCAATTCTACAACTAAGACACTATTTCATTATTCTAGCATCTAAACTTCATGTCGATGTGTGCTCTTACCAGCCATTTGTGAGTACTAAATGTTAAAGGTAACATAAAGGTTCAATGTTCATGTTGAAGATTGCTTATGCTCTCCATCTCTTTGACCCGATTCGACAATCGACTCCGCTTAATTGATTTCATTACACCCAAGTTCAATGCTATTTACATATATAACAATTTCCACCCATTCGTGATTTTTCTAAATTGATTCAAAACGCAGTCATTTTGTTTGCTGAAAACATAATATATAAGCTGAAAACATAATATATAACAACTTACCTCGTTTTTTTAATCATTTACCTCCTGCATTTAAAATGAATGAGGACTGCAATTTATAAGCTGAGTAACTTTTTTACCCTGTCAAAAAGCATAAAACTTTAGCCATTTTGCCAGAAGATCAAAAAAGAAATATATGAGAAGAATTTCAATCAAGAAAATGGTAAATAAAGGATTACCCATTGGTATTCATGTTTCTCTAATAAATTCATGTCTCCTGATGCTTCTAAAATCAATGTTTATCCTATTTTGGAAATTAGGACTCACCTTTGCTTCATTACACTATAACAATTTGTTATAGAACCCAAATATAAACTGATAAATTACATACCTTATATTATAAACACACTTTTATACACGTTCAACATGAAATATCTATGTGTATACAAATTAGTTCAATTTAACAAAATTTTGACTTTAACACAAGATCATGGACCTGCCCTAATTTGTACATATCAAAGACAATGTGTAGTTCATTTGTTAACCTTGTTTTGATATGTCCATAAACCAACAACGTGTTGATAATCCCTATAATCTTTCTGTTTTTATTTAAATCTATATAATGTTACAGCTTCAAAAACCGCTCTCTGATAAGTTTGTGCACAAAATGAAGATATAATGTTGTCTCTGTCGTTATCCTCCTAAGTGTGTCTAAAACAAACATTTTGATCAATTTAAGAACTCAATAGATTCAGTTTCAATCTTGTTTACATAGATGGTTGTGTTTTCGAGTGTACATCGAGATATTATATACATTTGTCATTAATCATAATGACATTGTCGATATATAACACTCAAAATTAACCATCTTTAATTCCTAAACACATTGATTAGATAATCCCTTTCAACGCACAATTCCAAACACCCTGTCTGAAGAAGTGCAGATCATTGCTAATCAAAACAATATCCAGATTTACTTGTATGTTATTCGGGATTGTTTTCTGAGGTGGAGAGTTTGTTTATAACAATTTATTTGAAAAAAAGGTGATCATTTGGGTTATCTAAGACAAAGCGTACTTTTTGATTGGGTGTTTGGAATAGCTTATCCGCTCGCCCCTAAGCAAGTAAGGAGTTTCGCTAAAACTTTTGCTTTTCAAAAAAGTAAGCTTAATCATTCTCACTGGTTGAAGTTTTCCGTTACGAAAGAAAAAAAGGAGAGCCAACCTCATCTACCTGCACGGGTGTGTTGCTTAGGGGTCTCAAAGGTGTTGACGGATTTCTACGCCTGCCTCTGTAAACTGCCATCAAGAAAGTGCATTTTGCTTTCATCAATGCTTAAAGAGGATGATAAAAATGATTATCATTATTATAAAATAAACTAAAGGAACTTACCAAGCTCGTCTTAGTATTCACATGGCGTGTGAACAATTTGCAGATTACACCCCTTGAGTAGTACTCTCCCTTTTGTAGTCACTTCAGCAATTTCCAATTTCTAACCTCGAAAAGAGTCGATCCAAATCAAAATGAAATTGTTATGAGTCGTTACAACATGAAAAATATAGTTGATGGTGTTTATAAAGGTTTTACCTTTTTTAATTCTATCTTGCCTTTCAGTTCACTAACGCATAGTGCAGTATGCAGCCAAAGGATAGTTTTAAACCAATAATATCACAAAGAGAAACAGGCATTCACACAGATCCTACATAAATAATGGAGCTATTAATGAAAGCTTTCCATATACAAAAACTGTCTCATGAAAATCAATGTTATTGTGATCAATCATATTATCTGGTGTCACTTTTGAGTCCTAGTTTTGAGGATTTTACGTACACAATGGCACCAAGTCTAGCTAGTCAGACAAAACAACGTCACATATTTATGTATAAAAGTGGAAACACCACTACTTAATTCAAAATATCGGGTAATGTAAGTTGATCCATAATGTTAATGGCCTAATGTAAGTTGATTCATAATGCAATCCAAGCACGTGCTAGTTCATCAAAGTAAAAGAAAAGAGCTACCCAAATACAAAGATATTAGGGAATATTTTTGGCAAAACTGGATATCAATTCTGAATAACCAAACCAATAACCCCCAAACGGACCGAAAACACCAGCAGATAATAATCAAACGAACCGAACCAATAACCCCCAAACGAACCATAAACTACAACAGATGAGATCGAGTGTGGTCCGACTCTCATCTAATTCTCCTTCCAGAACACATCTGGCAACCTTAGGACGGGCTTACGTGGTTTTCAGCTTATGTTTCATTCGACTTATCTAAACTTATAATGACATGAAGATAAACTTATATAAGCCAAAAAGATTCAAAATAAAGAAAGAAAAATAAATCTGTATGACATAAACCGAAGACCACAAGTCGTAAGCTAGCTTAAGCTCACTTCGTTTCGGCTTATAATAGTCGGCTTATGGCTTATTTGGCTTTGGGCTTATGTTTCATAACCTCACTTTTTGTGAATTATTTTAAAAACCTTTCGGCTTATATAACATAACAAGGTTATATAAGCCGGAAAAAATTCAAAATAAGTGAGCTTATGATAATAAGCTGAAAACCAAATAACCCATAAACAACTAAATAAGCCAAAACAAAGACCTTGGCCACTTACAAAACAAAAATAAAAACTAACATTAAATATGCATCGAAATCGACTTTTCCGGTGATAGATACGCATCAAAATCGACTTTTCCGGTGACAGATATGCATCGAATTTTTCCGGCGATACAGCGGAGACGGCTGTAAAAGGAAGGCATAAATGTTATATAGAATCAGATCTACAAATACAATAATTGTATTAAAAAAATTTACATAAAAAACCTTTATAACAAATATTCATGATTTGAAAATGAAGGTTACATAGTGTGGTCCCGGTCAACCCAACAACTCTGAAAAATACCAATAATAAAATCAGATTCATATAAAAATATACAGAAATTATAAAACTTTTTTTATCAAAAATACAAATTCAAATTCGTAACAAAACACTACTAAAAAAGTATTTACATAAGTTTTCTAAAAAGAACAGCAAATAATTTTTATACAAATTAAACACACTAAAATCTTTAACAAAAATAGAATTTTTTTAACAAAAACTCAGATATATAAAACTACTTAGAACAATCAGGTTCTAAAAAAAACATTGTTTTATATTAAAAACTACAGATGCGTAACAAAAGTCACAAAATTGTATTCAAAAAAATATAAAGTTTATTTAATAAACTCAGATTTGAGAGAAACAAAAGATCAAATTGGCGGCGGCTGTTTAACAGTGAATAAGTGGTGGGTTTTCCAACGAATGCCAACTTTTCCGGTGACACAGGCAGTGAATCTTTCCGGCTAGTGGCGTCCGTTCAAAATAACGCAAAAGATTTATATGAAAACAATAGATCTACAAATAAACACTACGATCTATAAAAGGAAACTTCGAAAATTAATTAAGAGTCGTGAATTTTGTTATAAAAACCTCAAACATACCTCAAACCTTGACATCCGTGGTGACGTTTGGCACAACACTATGGGCATACATTTGCGGCGGCAGGGACGTTTCCAATGTGACTTTAACTACCGAAGCAGCTTTTCAGGTAAGGCATATCTAAAAGAAAAACATCCAAAACAACTTTTAGTCGAGATAAATTGGTAAATAAATTATTCCAAAAGACGAAAAAAATTCATTGAGACAAATTTAAAAATACTCCAGATCTCTTATTGTGAAACAAAACTTATGACAATACATGAGCGGTTGCAAGGTTCCGGCGGCAAAGCGGTGGCGGCGACGATCTTCCTGCTCTAAATAACGCAAAACACAATAAAAACTCAGATCTATTAACAAAATCATAAAAATATAACAAAAACTTAAAATAATCATAGATCTATCTAAAAGACTTTAGAAAACCTTTAAAACTTTAAGGTGAGTTAGGGCGGGGTGAGTTCGATCGGTGGATCGGTCGGGATATGGTGAGAGTTTTGTTCTAGTGCGTGTGTTTTTTTGTTAGAGTGTGTATTTATTTGTGTAATGGGTTTATTTAATGTTGTAGGTTTGAATTTAGTTGGGGCATTAAATGTTTCAACATTTCAACATTCAACATTTCAACCATTTCCATAAACTCTTTATAAGGTAATAAAGATATTATATACATTGTAATAAAATATTATATGCATGCGAATTGTGATGTGTTTATATAAACTGTAGACTATGTTTATATATCTACAACCTAAATGTGTAAGTAATCATTATAACTGTTTTTATTTCCCACGACCGCTAGAGCAATATATCATCTACTGGTTCGGTAACATGAATTAGTTTGTCTAACTTTTGTTAGTTTGTCTAAAAAGTATGTTTAAATCGAGCAAGATGAAAAAAAAAACATGTCATGCATAATTAACGAATCGATCTACCTTTATCTATATGTTTACTGATTTCTTCTATTTATTCGGAAAAAAATCTTTAAACAACACCGTACCATATTGTTTTCTTTCTAGTAATCGTGTCTTAATCTATTTTTTTTATTTTTTTGGTAAAAGAGATTAATCACCCCGGCTAAGTATATTACAACAAAAACAATGAAGAACAATGGATCGTGTCTTAATCTAAAAGATTATAATTGTGTTTTAATTTCTATGGTTTATTGTATGGCAAATAACATAGAAAGGTACTCTCATCTTATGTCAAAATTCAATTAAAGATACTCAATTTTTTTTTAATTTAATGTATTCATCTTTTTTCTTGTTGTAATGTTGAGAAATTAACAAATTTAAAAGTTATACATTAACGATCATCTACTTTATTATTGCATCGTTAGTCCTTTATATTAATAACACTTTATGATGAAATCAAAATTCGTTTTTTACAGTTTTAAACGGTTTTCTACCTTTTTCATTTGATTTTTACCGTTTTCGTCGGTTTTAATCTTTTCGTTCCATTTTTACAACATCCGTCCTTCTTTTACCGATTTCGAACATTTCTTCCACTTTTTACTTTTTCGAGCTCTTCTCTCCTTTTGTGTCTATTTTTCGGCTTTTAACTGTTTTCGTCCGTTTTTTTACCGTTTTTGTTCGTTTTTTATTTTTTTTTCTTTCCTTATAAAATAGGCGATAACGGCTAGAAAAGGACGAAAACGGTAAAAAAAAACCGTTGAAAACGATATCAAACGCGCTAAAAAGGTCGAAAACGGTAAATTATGCGAAAAAGACAAAAGACGAACCAAAACGTTAAAAACCGAACGAAAACGATAATAATCAGACGAAAAAGGTAGAAAACAGTCTAAAACTGTAAAAAATGATTTTTGAGTTTATTGCAAAGTGTCGTTAATATAAAGGACTAACGATGCAGTAATAAAGTAAACAATCGTTAATATATAACTTTAATTTTGTTAATTGCCCCAACATTGCAAAAAGAAAAAAAAAATCAGTACCTTAAATTGAGAAAAAAAAATTGAATACTTTTAATTGAATTTTGACAAAAGATAAGTACTTTTTTATGCTATTTGCCCTTTATTGTACGCCTATGTTTCCTTTAAATCAAAGTTATTATATAAAATTATTTATTACCACAAAACATACGGAGTATAATGGTATCCATTAACGTGATAAAGTTTCTCATTCATCTATTACTAGACATGTAACATATTACAACTCTTCATAAGTGTGGATAATAAAAGTCTGTTAAATCAAAATTGTACGAAGCTTTAAAATTGAATTGGTTGCACGTGGATATTATAATTATTCGTTCTGCTTTTAAAGTTTCAAAAATTCTCGTTTAATGTTGATTTCATGCTAATATGATTTCAACAAAATATAAACAAATGGCTTGACGAATTAAGTTTCAATTGTATATTTGATATGCACGGTCGTAATGCATTGTCACCTTGCACCTATTGTCTATGTAATATTTACTGTAGTAAACAACAAATGGTTAGTTGTAGTTAAAACCATGTTGTTCTATGTGACACTCGTTTTGAACACATTTAGTAAATGTATGAACGATATTGTTGTACTATTTGTAAAATTGCCACTTATATTTTGGGGTTTGATTTATCTGTATGTAAACATGCATTGGCAAAATTGTTCTTTTTAAACTTAAGAGTACTCAAATATTAAATAACTTGTCAAGTTTTTGTGCCATTTAATCTTTGTGTTATAAGATACATATACTTTTGTGGTGCAATTATGTTTATAAGTAGTTTGTGAACAAAAATCTAAATAACTATTAGCATTACATTGGACTTGACTGAGATGAAGGTTGAGCCGCATCAACCTATTGATATGGAATCTCTTTTTGACGGCTAATGTGAGGTTGTTAATTGCTATCATATATAACCGAGCTATTAGTCATTTTATGATATTGGTTTATTAGATATGTGTAATTTATTTGCTATGTGATTTTATTAGTTAGCAGATAAAGTTCAGATTATGTTATATTCTAATAATGTGTGAAGACATAAAAGAGCTAATCAAATAAATGTAAGCTCTTCATATTATTCAAATTATATCTATAATAGGTGCAATTGAGACATATGTTGTCATAAAGTATAAGTTTATGAGCCAAGATTCTTATTATAATTAGCATGACCGGTTGGACCATCCCAGATCAATAATGATGCGAAACTTATAGAAGAATCATAAGTTTCTTCAAAGATGATTTTGATTATTTTATTGTTCTCAATGGAAGTTCATTACTGATATCCATTATAAGATAAATAAGGACTCATTCCTTGAAATTTTGGAAAAGATAAAAAGAGCATGTAAGGCATATACATGTCTCATGTGGATCATTTTGAGTTATAAAATCGATGCATCGTCAAAATGATCATCACATACGCAACTTCAAGTTGGCGTGATTAGTGCCTCGATGTGAGCATGATTTTCCAAATATGATTATTGAGAATAGTGGTGAATGCTTAAAATTTTTGGACGATTATTGAAATACGTGTTGAAATTTATATAGCCCATGTTCGAACGCGAATTTCTTTTGTTGGAACGTTTATAAAACGTTTTCAGTTCATTGCAAAGCCTATAATTATGAGAACAAGAGTTTTGGTTTATGGGGCAATTTATTACATATGAACATATGAATTCGCATCTTGCCAACAATAATGAATCCTCCCGTTATAATGGTTTTGGTCACAAACCATATAGTTCCCATAAGAGATATCGAAATGTGCGATATATATCATAGTAAGTCCACCACAATGCACAAAATGGGATGTTGAGAATGAAATTCATCCAGGGGGAGAATGAGCAGCGAGAAATTTGGAATGAATTATGATAATAAAAAGTTGATCCTCGCAAGTAATGAATATGAACATAGAGTTCATGGGACAATTTATATTCCAGATCTAGTAATTGCCAGACAAGGTTAGTGACCTAAATAAAGTGACTAGATCACAAACACTGCTAGTGCTCTAATTAAAATGTGTGTCCCAACAATAAAACCAATGATTGGTAATAAGTCTATGGCACGTCTGCAACGTGATAGACTATTCGATTCCAAATAAAAATCCTCGGTTAAAGAGATAATATGGAGCAAGAAAATTAAGATGGTCGAATCGAGGTAATAAAAGACCCCATGATAGTCTCCTAAAGAGACACTAGACATGAAGGTAATTGAGAAAACCCTGGGTACATGAAATACTATGAGATCTCAATAAATAATAAAATGCAATGTCTAGTAGAGTGTAGAATCGAAAAGAAATAAATCGACGTCGATAGAGATATAGTTATAATGTGAATGATAATGATAATAAAGAATATAGCGCTAAAGTGAATGTGAGGATCATGGATAGATGAATATCCAAAATATTAATGACGCAATAATATAATGAATAATGAAGTTCTCTTGTGATGAGACATATGGTTGAAGCTAACAATCTATTTATATAACTTATTGGATACGTAATAGTCTTTATGAGAGAGCGAAATTAAAATATGCATAAGTTTCAAATGATGGCACACGTATATTTCTCAAAGACTTGAAAATGATCATGTAGATACATGTTCATATGTGGTGGATCCAATAAATATTGTATAAGTCTGGCAATGTGATAATAAGTGATATGCGTCTAAAAGATATATATGAATAGAGCTCAAGTGATATTGATATTTCATTATTGCATATAATATGCATGGAGCATGCTAGAGATAATTAATGCTTAAGGCATATAAGAAACGTTCTCGAGAGCAATATTGATTGTATTGAACTAATCATGATTTGAGCATATATGTTATAATCGCCTTAGAGTGTAGTATTGTGCCAAATAAAGAGTTATGGTTATAAAAGCGACTAAGTGCATAGAAATTGAATTTGAAACAAAAGACAAAGTTTGTTTTAGTTCCACAATTGAACATCTTAATGATAAAATATGTATGCATCATGAAAACTAAAGATAAAGTTGTATCTTTATGTGGATAAACAACACTCATATTTATGAAGTCATATGATGTTAGAAAGACTCTCTTGATTTATAGAGTTGATAATCACAATATTGGTTGAGATATGTCATTTGAAAATGAACAATTCAATTTTTGCTAAGGGTCATACTTGTTGGAAATGAATAACTTGCAAAGTTTGATGATAAACTTGAACGAGATGTATGACGTATTATTATGCAAAGAATATGTGTAACATATGATTTTATTAATACACCTTAATCTGTATTTTAGTGACTCGGAGAACTTAAGTAATGTGATCATCAGGGGGAGAATATATGTGTTGTACTCTTTTTCCCTTGACCATGGTTTTGTCCCCGCAAAGTTTTCCGGCAAGGTTTTTAACGAGGTAACATCCCTAAGCGTATAAAGGATTTAATGTACTATTTTACTTCACTAGACTTTTGTCCCACCGTGGTTTATTTAGTAAGGTTTTTAACAAGAGATATGGGTTTACACTCTAACCCATCAAATACAAGTTTAGTTGATTTTTCAGATTCAGGATATATGTCTGGCCCTTAAAATGGTCGGTCGCAAACTAGATATGTTTTTAAGAGTGGAGGAATAGCGATTTTATGGTGTTCGGTAAAGCAAACTATTGCAGCAACCTCATTCAATCAGGCATAAATTGTAGCAATCCATGAGGCAAGTCGAGAATGTGTTTTACAACATATACGCAGGTCATGTAGTATTTCTTCATAGAAAGAGGCACCAACAGTTTTATTTGAAGATAACGCAACATGCATTGCTCAACTCTAAAGAGGTTACATGAAAGGCGATACTGAAGTTCGTTTCACTCGTGACTTACAAAAGAGCGGTCATGTTCTAGTTCAACAAGTTTGTTCAAGTTACAATTTGGCGGATCTATTTACCAAGGCACTTCCTACTTCAATATTCAAGAAGCTTATTCACAATATTAGAATGCGGCGAGTTAAAGATCTTAAGTGATGTAGTAATCAGAGGGAAATAATACGCGTTGCACTCGTTTCCTTAGTCATGGTTTTGTCCCATTGGGTTTTCCTAACATGGTTTTTAACGAGGTAACATTCTCAAAGGATATTATCTATAGACACATCCAAGAGGGAGTGTTATGAATAATATGTGGATGTCTAGAATAAGGCCCATGGCCCAAGTAGTAATTAGGGTTTACCCTAGTATTTGTCTTATAAATACTTTGTATTTACCCTCTGGAATATATCAATAGAAGAATACATTTATTCTCTCATTCTTTTCACAACAATTACTAAATTTTAGTTTTAATCAATTTATGTAACAATAAATTATTACATATTTATTTTGGGAATTGGTATGTATACATTGCATATTACTTAATACATATAAAATTAATATGTATAGACGATACCCTCATACTGTTTCTGTTTAGTAACTCACAACATTATAAATCAACGAGCATTTTAAAGCCTCATATATTACCGACATGATTCGAATTAGACTTACCACTAGTCTACTTATATACCCTTTTCTTTATCTCAATCACTCGTGTATACGACAGTCAGTCGCACCCTCAAATTGGATCCCCTAAAATAAGATTATAATAAATTTGTGGTGCAAAAAACTGATGAAGAATGAATTAAGCAAATTAATAAAATGTTTAATTAGTTAAACTGGATATCAACCATCAATTATACCATCATCGTAAATATAAGTAGATTCTCTTTTTCATAGATCGATGATAAATGTACTCTCACACATCTTTTGTTTTTAATATCTATAAAAAAATATGTAACAAATTTGAGTATGAAGGCATGAAGTTAGCCACAGTTCAACACATCAACCTCTTAAACAAGGCTCTATTCGGTTAATCAAGGTCGTTGTTTATGGTAAATGACTAAATTCAGTCATCCCACAAAGCCTCTAAGGCCACAAACAGTGACATGCATAAATCCTCATAACCGTGTTTTCCAAAATGAATACCACGTAAAATTTTCGGGTAATTAATATGGCGAGTGAATAAATATTCAACGTCGAAAATAACTAATGGTGGATGTGTGTCTAGATAAAGGGCGCTGGTGAAAATTTAATTGAAAAGAATGAAGAAGGAATTTAAGAGATAATTGGGTAAATAATACTTATGAGGGTATTATTGTCCTCACATATAAATTATGTGTGTAAAATAAAACTCTGTGTGTAAGTATCACTTTTCATTTATTTTATAATATATTTTCTCTCTCATATATTAAATTCAAATCAAAACCTAAATCTAAACTTTAAGGGTCCGTTTGGTTTGAAGACGGATTTTACTTTGGGTAAGTTTATAAAGTAGGGGGTTTTGATTTGGAGAGAGAAAAAAATATATTAAATTACGAATAATATTTTAAAATGTTAGTCGGAATTAAAATAATAATTTGTTATACTATTAAACTATATATAAAAATAAGAACGTGAGTAGAAAAATATATTAAGAACACATAGGCCCACATCAAGTGAAAACCCCACAAAATGTATTAGATTTTGAATAGTAGCTGTTAGTAGCTATTGAACCCACCAATTTTCTTTAGAAAATTAACCAAACGTCAATGTTAAAGCCAGAAGTCACAATTTACCTTTCAAAACCCCAACCAAACGGACCCTAAATCCAACCCTAAATCATAATCCTAAACCCGTTTACAAACCAAACGGGCCCCTAAAATTAGGGAATATGATTTTTTAATAACAATAAATAAAAATTTAAAATTTATTTTTTAAATTATTTTTCAAGTCACGACACTATGTGTAACACCCCATTTTGATAAATAGAATATCACAGGATAATTATGGCGACATCAAAAAATGCAAGGTAAATTTCTAAAACATTAAATGACCATAAAAGGAAATACCGGAATCCAACATCGGTAGTCCAACATAAGCTCACAAACATAAATATAAGTACTGAAATGAAAGGACTAAACAATGTCCAAAAGAAATGAAGTAGTGCAATGTATAGAAATGCATAAAGTAATGAAGGCTAGATAGCTTCCATCCGTATGCACATACTCTCAAAGTCCTATGAACGTCCTTGAGTACCTGCCGTTTGAGAACATGAAAAGGAAGATGGCTGAGCAAAACGACCAATGAACGGATATGCAAACATAGTATGAAATAACATAAGCATCATAAGACTAATAGCAGCGGAAATGTATAAGTCCTAGATAACCTGAAACATGTTTCTAAACTGGTTTTATAGTTTGAAAGACTTATGTTTTATATGAAAACTATATTTAAATTAGCCAATAGCCCATATAGGTCATGAGGTTCACCTTGCATGAATACATAGAGGGGTGACCTCATCATGCAATTAGAGGGGATGCCTCTAATTAATTTAGTCTGGGTAGGAGGGATCAACTCCTTGTGAAGGATGCAAGGCACACACCAAATTCACCATAAAAATCCTGTAAAAACATGTAACTAGGATACACCCATACGCCCCACATGATAATATAAATATATGACCAAAACTGAAAAGGACGCCACGAGCAATCACTTCGTCGTGGGAAAGTCATAACGTTGGTGCATCCAGTGTTATGGTTATGGTACCTCCATAACTAGATGACGTGGCATATACGTATATGGCTTAGGCATTTAAAACTAAACATAAGCAATCAAGACATATAAAACAAATACTTGGGAAAAACAGTTGGCTGCAAACGAGAAATCCTAATAAGGAAAAGAATGTCCATATTGAAGGAAGGAATATATGTACCTTATGTCCAGTGAACGATAAAAGATTAAAAGATGCAAAGTCCTACGCCGACTTCACTAGTGCTACATAAATAAGGGACATGTATGAGTTGTCTGATTATTGAGTGTGTTACTGGTTCTTGTATGTTCTTAACTCATTTTATATGTTATTGTCTTCAGGGACGAAGCCAATCGGAATATAACTGGGTGCACAAATTTTTTGAACCGTAATATAATAGGTGTAAAAAATGAATTAAAACGAAGGGTAGAAAAACGTTCCGATTGACTGGGTGCATTTAAGATAAATTTAGAAAAAATCGATGTTTTTTCACAAATTAAAACTACACAGAAAAATTCCATAGGGGTCACGGGCACCCGCGGGAACCCCCTAGCTCCGTCCCTGATTGTCTTATTTTACTGTTTTAAATGGTATATTGTATTATTCATGTTTTACATGTCTTCTCATTATGTATTTTCATGTATTCTTGTATTATTATACTTGTAATGTAATAATAAGTAACTTTCTAAAAAATAGTAGGTTTCCAGAAATAGAAAGTTTCCAAAAATAGAAAGATTCCAAAAATAGAAAGTTTTCAAAAATAAAAAGTTTCCAAAAATAAAAATAAGCTGGATTAATAAGCTAAAAATATAAGCTCGTGATTATTAGCCATATATTATAAGTCATGATGATTATTAATAAAGTTTATTAATTTAAATACTATAAGTTAAGGTGATTATTAATTATTAATGAAATGCATGGTTTAATAATTAATAATGTGTCATGATATATATTAATAAACTTTACCTTATAATCTTTAATTAAATCATATCATGTTTAGTTTAATTAAGTCTAATACTTAGATTATACATGTTTTATTAATTTAATAAAAATAACCCAAGTCATGGATTATCAATTAATTATTAGTTCATGTAGTTTAAATAAAATAATTAATTAATAAACTATAGTCTAAAATAATTTAAATTATACTTAGGTTAAACATGTATTATTTATCTAAATGATATAACCTAAGTTCATGGGTTTTAATTAAATTAAATAGTTAATCATGCAATTTAATTTAATTAACTTATAAAATATTTTAACATAATTATTCCGAGCCTGAAACCTGAAACACAAATCTCGAACACCAACCACCGCCAACAGCCACGGTTGTGGGGTGGCCGGTGGCTGCACAAATGTCGGCTGCCACCTCTGAGGTCAAGGTTCCACCGGCTTCAGTGGTTCCCCCTGCTTGCCTTGCGTTCCCACCGTCGGACCACAGTGGCCACCGGTGTAGCCGGTTCCCACTACTTGACCAACGGTACCCCCTGTGGGGGACCTTGGCTTGCGGCTGGTCACAAACAAACACCACCGCCCCGTATAGGGTTGCGACTGGTGGTATAAGGAGTCTACCGAGACCATGGTTGGTCTCGGTTGGTGTGCAGCCGAAACAAAACAACCAAACAAACCCCGTAACTTGTTTAATTTATAACCATTACATGTTTTATTCATGTTTTTAAAGATCAAAACATATGAACATAATTAAATTAAAATAATTAAAAAGATGAAGGTTATAATTATACCGTTTACGTGGATGAAAAGAGGTTTAGAACACGAACACGAACACGTATGAATCAAAGATCAAAACACAACGAATCTTCCTTGTGGTGGTGATGAATGTCGCGGCTACCAAGAGGATGGCAGTTAGGTTTTTTTTTTTTTTTTTTTGTAAAAACTGTGTTATGAAAATCTCTGGGGATTATTTGTTTACATTAGTTAAATTTTAAATAGGTTGGGCCCTTCCTTCTTCCTTTGGCCGCGGACACCAAGACCCACAAGGACAAAACCATACGTTTTCATGTTTAATAATTATTCGTGTACATTCGTGTTTTAATATTCGTGTTATAATTATTATACTTGATAATTATCGTGTATTAATTTATACGTAGTTCTCGGTGTTTAATGTTCGTGACACGTGTTTAATATATAAATGGAAAGTTATAATTAACTCGTATGTTTACGTGGTGTGCTGTTCATGGTATTTCTATGCGGGTTTTACACTATATTACAAAGTTTTCGAAATCGAGATGGTATTTAACATCGTTTCCAGTTTTGCAAGATAAAGGTTGTAAATTCAGTTGGAATCATAAGATCTTATTATAATATTATTTTTTATAATATTATATAAATTTACAAGTTATTTAATATCGTAAATATAAAATAATATAAATGTTTTATAATAATGTTTTATTAAATTATAATTATTTGATGTATACAAATATTAACATATTTTTTTATCGGAATCATATGAGATATTAAACATACAGTAATCTTGCGTAAGACATTAGTATCGTAAAATTGTAAGGTTTTAAAATCAAGATCAAGATCTTGACTAGGGGTAGCAATTCAGATCGAGTTCGGGTTGGCAGGTTAGCGGGTCAGAAAACTTCAACTCAAACCTAACCCACTTAAATAATCGGGTCAGTTATATCAACCTAATCTGTTTACACATGACCTGAACCTGCCATATTTAACCCGTTTATATACTTAGGTTGACAGGTTAAATAGGTTACACGGGTTTCAGTTGGCCCATTTAACTTGTTTAATATACAAAATTTGCCACATTATACGGGTTAAACGCATTTTAGGTAGCTCGTTTAACCTATTTAACCTGTATAGTAAAATATAAACAGTTTTAATATAAGAAAATTACCTTAAAGGGGTTGGTGGGTCGACCCGTTTAATTCTTTCCCAACCCGAACATGACTTGTTTGATAAACGAGTCAAACGAGTCGACCCAAACCCAACCCAAGTTCTATTTCGACTTAACCCAAACCTGTTAATTTTCATGTCAGTTTCAAGTCGTGTTTTGTGTTAGGTCATAAATTGCCACCCTAATCTTGATAACCATACTACCTCAGTATGATACTAAGTGTCCAGTTTAGTTTCTTACGGTTTTTTCTTTACAACTTTGACATATAGTATTTTTGTTCGTATTATATCATACTTGATAAAAATTATATATTTTTGTTCGTATTATATCATACTTGATAAAAACCAAACACCATGGGGAAATTTGAAACCCGATTAATTAAGGCGGAGCATGCTTATCGAGCTAAGAAGCGAGTTTGGGCAATGGATAATTCAACCGGGTGGAGCAGGAAAGTAAATCTTGTGATTAATCCTAAGACGGCTACTCTCTTGGTTAGCTTGGAGTCGGCGCAAGTGAACCTCTGTGACCATAATGTGATTAATTTGATTGTCTCTGTTTTTCTTTTTAACTAACTTGATTACTTGCTTAAAAAATGCTCAGACTTGTAAAAAGTTAACTTTCCCAGTATAAGGAAGTTAGGAACTCTGATTAAATACAACAATGATTACTATTGGTGACCATTATGTCAATTTTTAAGTGAGGAGCTTTTTGAGTCCACCACATCTGAAGCAAACTAATTTGAATATCATTACAACCAAATGGTGACCAGCCAACAAGTTGACGAAAAGCTATCTTTAGTGGCTCAAATGAAGGCACTTAATTTAGTAAACACAGAATTGTTACTGCGTCCAGAAATGGTGTAAATTACTTAAGCACTGTTTTGAACTTGGTGAACTAGAAATAAGTATCTCCAATTAGCCACATGTACATCTTTTTGGGAAGGATGGTTTAATCACAAGCTAACTACAATATTGAAAAAACCAATGCTGACCAAACTCGGATGTTCATGCAGAATTTCTTCTGAGTAGAACTCTAAATATTGTTTTTTTTTCTTAGTCTATATCTTTCAGAAATGCTTTATAGAGAGAATTCAAGTTACCATCTTTGATATTGCACACCTGATATCTAGAAAACAACCACGAAAAAATCGTGCCAGTGGCAAAATTTGAGAAAAGAACAACAGTATCACATCCTTTGTATGTAAAAAGAAAAAAACTAAAGTGTTCTACTATGTATTCTGTGCACAGTGACTGAAATCCAAACATTGTCTTGGTCAAAGGACTCGAGCCATCTATAGGCAAACAATCTATATCATAAAAGCCAATTCTCAAAAATCATCAGATGGACAAATAGCTGACTGTTGGTGATCCAATGAAGCGCGAGTGTGTTGATCGGAAAGACCTCTCGTGTGGATCAATATCACCATCTGCCGGTGTTCTCATTCTGCGATACTCTTCAATCATATTTGTCAGTGATTCCAAGATTTCTGATATTGGTGGTCTGAATCCCTTCTCGTCCTGCATCGTCTCCAATAGTAGTAACAAGATATCAACTTTTGGGAAGAAATTTTGAAGAAATAAAACTTGTTTCAGTAGGTCTTACCTGAATACAGAGTGAGACAATATCAGCAAATCGTGAAAGAGCCTTGGCAGGGATTGTTTTTCTGAGAGCTGGTTCAACCATCTCATCCAATGACTCATTGTCATGAAGCCGTAAAGAAGCCCAGTTCACCAAGGAGTTCTCTTCTCTTGGTTCCAGTCTGTTATAAAAAATAAGGTAAGAATACAGAAACCAAATGTGAAATATGACATAATTACATAATTACCCATCAGAAGACTTCTTTCCAGTTAATAGTTCCAAAAGCAGCACTCCGAAGGCATATATGTCATCCTTCTGGTTACTCGATACCGGTTGGATGTATTCAGGAGCTATCCCCCCATTATCTGCTTGAGACGCCTATGGATTATTGATACACTATATTAATAAACAAACTTGTACTCCAATTTATTCTCTGTTCAAATATAAATCATATACAGTTTCATAAAACAAAGCTAACGTCTGTTGCAAAATTTGCTGCAACACTGGTGGATCCTTTAGGAATTAGTCAACTATCTAAATTATTACTATTCATGTACCTCGGCTCTAGCACTATTGATAGTCAGGGGCTTCAAAACAGCTAAGCAGCAGTCACATATGCGAGGAGTTAAATCTTCGTCAAGTAAAACATTAGCAGCTTTCAAATTTCTGTGCGCCAAAGGAGGCACACATGTGGAGTGCAGGTAGCTGAAAATATTATATTAATGTAACCAAAATTAGAAAATTATAAAAAGTAAATGTTTACTCTCATACTAAAGTTAATATAATTTTTTTGGCAGAGGCACAAAATGCTTACTTTAAAGCTCGGGCTATTCCAATAGCAATTCTCAGACGAATGCCCCAAGATAGAGGCATATATGCTTCAGAATGCAAAGCATGGTCGAGTGACAGGTTTCTTACATATTCATACACAAGCATATGTTGCCCCTGCTCGACACAGTACCCATGAAGCGTTATGATGTTTGGATGCCTTAATCGTGAAGCGTTCCAAATCACCTCTAGAAACTGCTGTTCTTCATGAAGAGAGAGTGCTACTGTGCTTATGCATTTCACAGCAAAAACCTTGCAGTAGCCAAACATACAACAAATAATCAGAATTAAATAGTTATACTTTATTTTAGTTTTAAAAAGGTGGTCGAGAGTGTACTTGTCCATCAGGGAACTCTGCTTTGTACACTGTGCCAATAGACCCTTCACCTAGAAAGTTACTTCTGCCAAAGTTATTTGTCGTCAGTTCCAGCTCAGCGACAGTGTATAGCTTTGCACCTATAGGAACTCTACTCTTCTTAGCAAAACTTCTTCTTCTATTCACTCTCACAACTTTAGTACGGACTGAAGGTACATGTCTTAGGCCAGTAGTAGGTGAGCTGATAACCGAGACTTCAGGACTCTCTTCAATGGCTATAGATGAACAATCTGTAATTGAAAAATTAGAAGAAAATATGATTAACATAAGAATTTTAATAATATAATCATATAATATGAAGTTATCAGTGGATAGTGAGTTTTTGAGCTTACCTTTTGCCATACTGATTGGGAGAGAATGACACGAGCCTTCACTGCTCTCTGGTCTTGTACGCTTTCTGCCACATTTATGGAAGCGAATCACGGCGAAAAGTAGTAAGCATGCTACCACAAGAGAACCTACACCGATCAAAATGCCAACTTTTCCAAAGCCCTTTCTCTTGTGCTTGCTTGATATAGTGAAAGGATTACTCTTAAATGCACTTGACTCGGTAGATGGTGGAGATGTAATATTCTGCAAATCAGACGGATTGTCCAGAGGAAAATCCCAGGGTGGACCGTTGTTCCCTTTGTCAAACATATTACCCCCAAACCTTAGAGCGAAAATGATAAAAGGTGATTAAAAAGGTAGTAATATTTATTGTAAGAAAACTGAAATGAAAAGACGAATGATATAAGGTTAACTGTAGTAACTTACCACAGGTTATGTATATATTGGAATTGTTTTGGAATAATGCCACTAAAATGGTTATCTTGTATGTTCCTGACATTGTGTGCATATAAAATTAGCATCATGAAATAAATAAAAATAACTCTAGATAGATATTACAAACAACTTACAAATCTGTTAGTTGAAGGCTAGCAAGAAAGATTACTGATCCTGTAAATTCATTATTCTGCAAGAACCTGCAAAGTCATTCCAATTAATAAACTAAAGACAAATTTTATACGTGAAGAGGGAGTTTAAGAGAAGGGAAACTAACAGTCTTGACAGGCCTTTGAGCGTTCCAAACGAACTTGGTAGGTCTCCAATAAATTGGTTGTACGAAAGATCCCTGTGAAAATAGAGTATATAAGGCTCAAAAGTGGTCACAATAATAGTCATTTGATTCATATCGATAATAAGTTCATGTCATACATTTCCTTGAGAGCCGATAGACCTGTAAATACATTCCCAACAGGCCCTGACAATAGGTTGTGGCTCAAATTCCTGCAAAGAGAAAGATCATGAGTGTGGTTGTCGGTGAGGGTCTGAGGTTAAGTTAATGGGAGGAGTAACTTACATATGTCGAAGATTTTTTATGGATGATAAAGAGTAAGGTATGTATTGGCTCAAACTGTTGCAAGCCAAATTTCTGCAATCACAGGTTAAAGGAATGAGTACATTAAGGAACAGAAATACTTGCCAAAGAGGTCCATTATGTATGGCAATATCAGTAGAGGGAATCTTACAAGTGTGTTAGATTCGAAGGCAAACCATATGGAATTTCACCGTAAATGCTGTTGTTGCTAACATCCCTATATATTATTGAAAGCGCCACATGTTAAAGAGTAAGATATTTTTACACCGTAAAATTTAACTGGACTAGCAATATAGCATCATGACTTACAGCTGCTTTAAGTGATGGAAATTTTCGAGCTGGTAACCAAGGTTTCCACTAATGTTCAAGTTGTCTATCTTACTGCAAGGCAAGTGAAATAAGGTAAGTTCATTGCGATATATCAAGAAACAGCCAGCATTCTGAAATTAGTGTTTTACAGCCACACATCTCAATAAAATACGGTTTAGACAAATGCGTGTCTGCACCTTTTTTGTAATACTCGGATAAGGACTCATGACTCACTCAAATGGTTGTATTAAACTGAATGGAGGACATACTTAAAACTTACATTTGGATGATTGAAGAACCGATACAGGAAACTCCAGTCCATGATTCTTGACATGGATCACCGCCAGTTAATTTCCATCCCGTAAGCTGAGGCGGAGTATTAAACGACCTATAAAGATCTTGAATAGCTTTAACTGCACATATCACACAAAACCATTAGAATCAGTATTTTCTGTATAAGCTAAACCACAACAATAACCAAATCTATAACCGATTCAGTAACCTCACAAGAAAATTTAACACCTTCAAGCTATATCAGAATCTCGACAAACATAGAGTAAGCACACGCCAACATTTTCCTCACGCGTTCATATAGTTCATATGATAAGGTGATTTGCAATATGCATTACATATATACCCCGACATCATTTAACTAACACAAACTGTAGATAAAACAAAAATGAATGATTTTCATTGAACAACATCTTATCTTCAAAACCCAATTGAAACTTCAATAGTGTGAATTCAATCAAGTTTATTCCACCAAACCATTAAATACATGAGAATCAAGTTTCTTAGCATTAATTTCGAGGCTACCATACAGTTCATGCAATTTGGTTATGTGCAGTATACAATCACCATCTTAAAAAAAATCACAAAAACTGCAGACAAAAGCAAAAACGACTAATTTCCGTTGGACTTTATGTTGCCATCACCTTATCTCCAAAATCCAACCGAACATCAACAATATGAATCCAGTCAAAAGTACCATTCCAAATAGCGATAAAACTTAAAGTCCCATTACGCTAAAAATATGCAACTATCCGTATCAACAAAATCACAGTTCAGTCAACAACATCACCAAGAAATCGAAATTTACCAATAATCACTAACAGAAAAAAAAATCAACACAAAATAACAAGAAACCAAAATTCGTCGATAATCACTACGCGAAAACACTAAACAACAGAAAATAACAAAAATATCTACGAACCAAGAAGCATACCATCGGAGTTATCAGTATGTGCAGAACATCGCGTAACCAGACACACGAACAACGCAAATACACCAAAGTACAACCGTCTACTTCCAGAATTCATCGTCTCGAAACTTATCTCTGTAATAAAATCATCCAAACAACTCTCCGTATTAATCACCTGAAAACACAAATCATAGCAACTAATCAAAATGAAACGAAAGTAATCACTGTTTAAACGAACTTGACGTTACGCGAAATTAAACGAAACTGATCAAAGTTTAACCGTGCGAACAGTATGCGAAGCGTAAATAAACGATTAGGAATGCGATAATCGAAGAGAATGAGCAAAATTAGGGTTCTTGAAATACCTTTGATTTAAAGAAGATTAAAATCGTGAATTTAGTGGAAGAGAAGTGAAAATGAGTGAGTTGAAGTGATTAATTGGGGGGTAATATGTGGTGCCACGTCAGCTAATGGGATGTTAGTTTGTTACGTTTCCCCGCGCAATTTTATGGTATGAATTGGTGGTGGGTTTATGACTTTTATGAGTGGGTGTGTGTGGTCATTTGCTCTTAAGAAGGTGTACGGAAAGAAAGATGAGTTTGTTACGTACTATTTAGCGATTCGAATTTAGTAGTCGTTCGCGTAATATGTCGACGAGTATTTGATGAGATTTTTAAAACAGATAACTGTTATTATCTTAATTTTTATCTATCAAGTTTGTATTCATATTATTTAAAGTAGTAAAAAGTTAAAGATTTAAGTTCATTTGGATACCAAATTTATCTAAGATATGGGAGGACTCATCCCCACCCTCCATCTCCCTACCATCCAATGGCTTAGATTAAATCTTCATTTTACAAGACAAGGGTATTTTCGTCATTTCATCCACCCACTATATAAACCTTTTTTCTATTTTAATAAATATTCATTTATCACACACATCGGTGTGTATATTCTCTCTCTAACAAACAACACCAGATCCATCATCTTTTTTGCTCTTTGATTGATCATCAGTTACGTTATAAACATATAATCGATCATCATGAAGATCGATCCATCATCACGATCGATTGATCAATTCGGCCCATCATCACCAGGTATACATTATTGTTCTTTTAGCTTATTTCATGGTAATAAGCTTATAAATTTATCATCACTTTAATTTATAAGCTTCTAATTAGCTTATTTTGAACGAATTATGTGAATTTATTGTTTTTGAGTACACGTAAACTTATTATGTGATTTATGTGAACAATTAGGTTATTGTTAATAAGTTGTTTCAATTGAATAAGCTTATGGTTTAGAGGATATGAGAGCTATGTGAATAAGTGTATGAATTAGAGAAGAGTTGTGTGAATAAGCGTTATGATTAGATGCGAGTTATGTGAATAAGTTTAGAAATTAAAGGAGTGTTATAAATAAGCTAGATTATTAGCTTATTTTGATAAATTATCAGGTTTTATAAGTATGAGATGTATGAATAAGCTTATGTTAGTGTGAATTGTTAGGCATGTTAATTAAGTTGCTGATGTAAGCTGTAAGTTTGATGTATCATATATGATACCTCATTTATCATATATGATAGTTATATGACATGTGATATATGACAGGTTTATCATATATGATATATGAAGTATCATATATGATGTATCTAACAAATCACACAAAACTCAAACTTTGTGGCTAATTTTGCATGAAATCTCTTTAAGCTCTTCAATCCTGTCTTATATTATATATGATTCAGTGCTGATAACATGGTGTCTAATATGTTCTCTCCTTTCTTTATAAATGCAGACTGTGCTAACAAAACAACGAAAGGATGCTGCAATTGTCCTGGTTGAAGGAAAAGCAAGAGGACGTGCGCGCGTATGTGTGGAGGTGTGGTTAGCAACTTGTAGGGATGAAGAAGCAGTTGATTGTTTTTATTGAAGAAGTTTGTATTTTTTGTTTTTTTAGAAACCATGTATGTTTTAGTGATTTAGTAGATATGATATATGTAGTTAACTTTTTTTACTTTATGTATCATATTTGACATGTCGTACACATCAAATAGAATGTTTTATGTACTTGCTACATGTACACATCATATATGACGTTTCATAAATAATAATTTATGAAACTTTCTTTTTAAGTATCATATATGATAACACATTATCATATATGATAATGTAGTATCATATATAGCATAATTTAAGAGTTACATGGATTATCATATATGATATTTGACCATCATATATGATACTAATAAAAAGGTAAAAAAAACTATGTTTCAAATGATAAAAACATCAACAAAATAGGCATATTATCCAAAAGTTACATTCGCACATGTTTCGCCATTTTCGTATTCAACAAAAAGCTAAATGATTTAGTAGCATTACAAAGTTAAAGCATTACAACATCATACACAAATTGCTAATATATAAACAAGTCAAATGACTAAAATAATGGATCTTGATTCCATGCATCAACACTTTGGTTGCAAACTTGACACTCGTCTTTTGTCATCTCATGCACATGTCGTTGTTTGTTCTTTCACCTGGGATTTTCATGTTACACTTCTTGACATTGTCTTTCTGTAACTCATTTTTGGTTTGATGATTGTTGCTTTACTTGTTTGGCCTTGAGATGATTGAGTTCTTCAAACAGCTTTCACTACATAAATAAAAAGATTTGCTTTTACTTTCAAACATGTTATCAAGTATGATATCTTAAATAAGCTAAATTTAAACCAGATTATCATATATGATATCTTACAATAGCTATATTTCAACCAGATTATCAAATACTATGATATATTACAGAAGTTGCTGTTATCAAATATGATAGTACACACACAACTAACTTTTAATTACCAACCAGGAGATCAAAAATTTGCTTGTATTTGTTTTCAAATATATTATCATATATGATACCTCCATATATCATATATGATATGATATATTTATCATATATGATGTTTGGAGGTATCATATATGATACATCTGTTCAACATAGTATACAATTTCAACACAACGCTCCTAATAAGCATAACTTACTTTATGCTTATTATACAGCTTCAACAAACTTAATTTATAAACTTATTTATTTATCTATATTCTAATTTATATGCTTATTCATATAACTCTCCTAGTAAGCTTATTCACATTAAGCTTAATTATAACAAATGAAATAAGCTTAATTATATAATCACATCAAAAGAACCTGGAAAAGAATAACTTGATAAGCTATAAAAAACTATCATCTTATTCATATCAAATCTGAACTCATATATAAGTCACGTTAAATAAGTTATAAAAATAAGCTTGTTTACATCAAATAAGCTAAAAAAGATATATATATATATATATATATAACCTGGTGTAACGAAGTTCTGAAGGAGATGATTTAATAAGAAGGAGATGATCTAATAAGAAGGAGATGACTAGATAATAGATTGATAATGGATCGAAATCATCATTTTTAGATCGGGAGTGATGGATTGATGATGTTATATGAATTGTGTGTGTTTTGTGTGTGTGTTTTTGTGTAATACAGATCTGGGGAAGAGAAAGTCAGGGGTGGGGAGATTTGTGAGGTGGGTGGGTGTAGTGAAATGACCAAACTGCCCTTCCGTCCTTTTTTAATTAAAAAAAGAGTTAATCCAGGCCCTTCATCAAGATTGAATAGATGGTGGAGATTGGTCCCCTTGTATCCAAAGGATATAAGGTATCCATTTTAACCCTTCTCAAAGTTAAATCAAAATAAATAAACTAAAAAAACTTAAAGTTAATAAAATTTATTGAAATGTATATTTATATAAGAAGACAAAATTTTTAAAAATATGATAAATTTAAATTATGAAAATAGTAAGTATATAAAAAAATATTTTAATTTAAAATTAAAAATATTATTTTAATAAATTGTTACAAAAATTTATATTATATAATAAGTAAAAAGATCTGAAAATATAACTTTTTTAAAATTTATTGCAAAAATCTTAAACACTTTATAATATAGTAAGATAAAATAAGATGATGTCATATAATTGTTTCTATTTCATTTCGTTTTTGAAAGTTTCTAATAAGACTCGAACATATAAATTTAGTTTGACATTGTAGAGTTTATTTAGATGTTAATGTGAAAAGGTTGATATATATATCTCACCTAATTTTGTGGTTCTAATCTACGTAATATCCTAGGCGCTTTTAAAATGCTATTTGTGTAGACAGAGTTAAGATATATTAGACACTTAAATTAGCATATATCTATTCAACCAATTATAATCACTTATTTTTTAAAAACTCACTTCCCACCACTTTTTTTAAAATTAAATATCTCACAAACGGTAAATCGTCAAACGAAAAAAATACACAATTGTGACGAGAATTAAATCATCTATCTATCGAGGGGCACATGTATATACTTTCGACGAACTTTTTTTTCGACTTTTTTTTTCTTAAGTCACGTCCGGAGAGAATCATATATGATTCGTCACGAATCATATATGATTCGTCACGAATCATATATGATTCGTCACGAATCATATATGATTTTCAGAAAATCATATATGATTCGTGATATGAATCATATATGATTTTCTGAGAATCATAGAAAATCATATATGATTCGTGACGAATCATATATGATTCGTGACGAATCATATATGATTCTCTCCAGACGTGACTTAAGAAAAAAGTTCATCGAAAGTATATACATGTGCCCCTCGATAGATAGATGATTTAATTCTCGTCGCGATGATATGTTTTTTTTACGTAACGATGAACGGTTTGTGAGATATTTAATTTTTAAAATATGAGTTTTTTTTGTTACATGATAAAAATGGATGATTGTGATTGTTTGGTTGAGTCTATGCTAAACTAAGTGTCTATGGAGATCTTTTTCCTGTGTAGACAGATGGGCGTCACAGCATGAGAATACACAGGGTTGGAAGCAAAACATGGTCAATGCGAGAATTAGGGCTGAGCATCGGTTAAAAACCAAACCGAACTAAATAAAATTGAACCGAACCAAAAATCGATTTTGAAAAAATCTCCGACCGAAAACCGAACCGAATTATATTGAGTAAAACTGAAACCGAACCGAAACCGAACCTGAGTAAAACCGAACCGAATATGTATTTTAAGCGTATTTTTCATCTTTTTAACCCGAAACCGAACAGAACTGAACTAAACCGAACCGAGCAAAAAACCGACAAAAATGTACAAAACCGAAAACCGAACCGAATTTGCTCGGTTCGGTTCGGCTCGGCTCGGTTCGGTTTGGTTTATCGGTTCGATTCGGTTTTCGGGTTCATTTGCTCAGCCCTAGCGAGAATTTACCTTAAATACCTTATAACTTGTAAGTAAACTTCAGCACAGGTAGAAACACAGCTTAACACCGTGATTAAAAACAAACATTTGTAGTTTGTTTTATAAGTGACTAGGCGATTACCCGCGCATAGCTGCGGAATTGCATGGCGGCAGATAATTAACGAAACGCTATATTGTGGTAAGATAAAATTGTAGTTGGAAACTGTCGTAACATACGGTAATTCAATTTAAAATGAAATCCCATATACAATGTATCAAACAACATATAAAAAACATAAAGTAAAAGTGAAAGTGAAAAATTGCATCAAGTATAAAATATAATCTAGGAACTGGTGTTACTCGTTGCGTAAAACTTCTTGGTGCACGACATTTGAGGTGTATACTCCTTATTCATCAAACTCTTTGACTGGTTTCACCAGTACCTTGGTAGTTGCACGTGAGATCCCTTTAGATAACGCAATATAAAGTTGGCCATGTGAGAAAACAGAGTCAGGAAAATAGACACCTACATTTGGAATAGTTTGCCCTTGAGCTTTATTGATAGTCATGGCAAAGCAAAGACGGACAGGAAATTGTGTTCTCTTTAGCTTGAAAGAAAACATGTCTTCTTCAGATGGAGCAAGAGGAATTCTTGGCAAGAGAACTCTAACTCCAGCGTGTTGCCCGACAACAATTTCAGCATTGATGACATTTGGATCAAATCGTTTGCATATCAGCCTCGTGCCATTGCATAATCCATTTGTTGGATCGAGATTCCTCAAAAGAATAATTGGGCATCCAATTTTCAAGCGCAAGTAATGTGGTGGCAATCCGCTCACATTTAGGGAGTTTAAGAATTCAAGAGGATACATGTTGTGTGTGTCATCTTCCCCTTCATCAAAACTATAGTAAACCTTCTCTTCACCAGGAAATTTGCCAATCAACATTTCATTAATACTGTCAACATGTTCATTTTTAGTTGATAATATTGCTCTTGAAACTATATCAGCTGATGTATGAACGTTGTTAGCAAAGGAAGGAAAACTTTCATGGATCAATGCATCTTTTGAGGCAGCATCGGTAGTGTATGGAATGGTCATGTCATCGGGTATTCGTATATAGTCTTCATCGATGACCTCTTCAACTCCATCGCCGACACGTAACAGAAAATTTGAAAACCATGGATCTGATCGCGCCCTCATGTTTATGGTTAACCGCATTTTTTAATTCCAGGCCAAAACGGTGATTCGGAGACTTGAATCTACAATCTGCGCTCGCGTTCCACGTCTTACGACTGGTAAAACTTGTCTAAAGTCCCCTCCTAAAACCATTATCTTGCCACTGAAAGGAAGATTCACCTCGGTAATGTCTCGCATAGTTTGATCTACCGCCTCCACACCTTGTCTTTTAGCCATCGAGGCTTCATCCCATATTATCAACTTGGAATGACAAAGCAGTTTAGCAAGCCCACTTTGTTTTTTGACAGTGCATATTGAGTTTGTAGTCAGATTGATAGGAATCTTAAAGAGCGAGTGAGAAGTTCTCCCCCCCTGTCATGTTATTTGCCGCAGCTCCTGGTGAAGCGGTGGCAAGTGCAATAAGTCCACGAGAACGAACAGTGGCAAGCAAAGCTTTATACAAGAATGTTTTCCCAGTTCCTCCTGGACCATCAATAAAAAACACACCGGGGGAGTCGTCATCAACATGTTTCATGATGGTATCATATGCTATTTGTTGACCATCATTTAATGAATGTCGAGCTAGTATATCTTCACGAAGTACAACTATCGAGCATTCCTCGTGTACTTCACGACATCCATATGCATATGAACGCACATCTGCAGTAATGTTTGGAAGATCGAAATCACTGAGACTCTTACCCATAGATTGTAGAGTTGTTGATATGTCCGTTAGAACCATACTTTGAACCCGTTCAACACTCATGCCTTCTAAGTTGTAGTCTTCTGAAAGAGATTCGTAGTGGTCATCCCATAAATTTCGAACATCTCCTGGTGCACAAAATATTAAAATAGTAGCAAATAGTCTTCTAAGAGGGTCGGGCATCTCGTGTGTAGAGGACTCACGTAGACAGTCATTTATGTGATTATCACCCTTTATTAACCCTATTTCTAGTGCTGATCTACGAAACGTACTATACAATACGTTATTCGCCTTGTAAAGAAAATCAAATCCCGTAGGACCTTTAACATGTTGCAATAGTAACCTTAGATAAAACCGCTCTCCTTCAGCAGGATTAGCCGAAACCATTCTTGCCTCGCGTTGACGTCTAACTTGTTCAATTCAAAAAAGGAAGTTAACATCGATCTTTTATCCTTTTCTGTTGCAAGAATGTCAGTGATTACATCGTCTTCTGCGAACCTAATCAATTGTTTATTCGGTAGATGAACTTGCAATGCCAATACACACGGATTGATATTAGACAAAGGGAATCTATAAGTTCGCCACATGGCCTCGGGGGGTGATACATATCGCGCATCCTGGAATCTCTTTATCTCGTTAAGGACTTGGTCGCCATCTTTATCAACGTTCACAACTTGCTTGTCATGACCCTTGTAAATGTACTTGAAGACATATTTAACGGATTTAATACTTGAGCATATCTCCACATTGATGTGACAATTGAACATCATCAACAATTTGGGGTTATATGGAATGACCCATCTATTATCTAGGACGTTGTTTCGTACGCTTACCTCAATTCCATTCTCTATTTGACGATACAAAGGATATGAGTCATCTCCTTGTTGCGTTGTTTCTTGGAACTGCCTCGGATAATTCCAACGACATTTTTTTGGTTCAACCTCCATACAAGCACAATTAGTATTTAAGTGGACACAAGGTCCATGCATCATATGCTTCATGACCAACTGGTGCAATTCAGGTTGCTTATCTGGGTCCGTAATTTCAGCGCAAACAACTTTGTCGTAATCATCGGGATTCAACAACGTGTCATCTGATCTCATAATCAGAAGAAAATGTGCATGTGGTAAACCTCGTTTTTGAAACTCGATAACATATCTATGCGACGAAACCACACCGAGGATATGCTTCATGAATAGATTATGCTTAAGATCCTCTAGTTTAGCACGAAAAACTCTTGTAACCAAGTCTGGTCGATCTTGTGCCGTTTTCCCTTCATAAAGTTCTTCTATAGTTTCAGGCCAATTTGGATTGCAAGTCATGGTAAGAAAGATATGAGGTTTTCCAGCATCTTGAACTAACGTCATGGCATCCAAAAAGCGTCTCCGCATGTCACGTGGTCCTCCGACAAAAGAAACCGGAAAGACAATAACTTGGCCAAGTCTATTCGTTTGAACCTCCCCGGCGTTAACACAATCAACGATTCCTTGATACAAATCAACTTTAATTGTGGATTGGTTTTTTCACAAAATACAAACGTGACGTCTAGATCTTTATGTATAAATCTACTACGAACTGTTGAAACAAGCGCCCTCCAAACATTATTAAGTTATGATATGGCCGAATATGGAATTTATAACAATAATATTCTCGCATAGTAATAGTTTTTCTACCGGTTTGTGTGTTAATTCCTGTGTGACGATGGTTAAAAACATTGTGTAAGAAATACATTTATTCTACGATACTATCATAACATGGTATTAAGCAAGATAATATGGTGTATGCCTAGTACGATTAATTTAGTACCTTCATCGCCATCGTCGTCCTCATTGCCATCATCATCCTCAACGAGTTCTCTTATGTCTACACCTTCCCTTGGTATTCGAGAATGTCATCCAGCCTCACCATTTGGAAAGAACATTGGATAAGATAAAGGATCATAGTACGCTAAATAAGATTGTATTTGCGTCGGATACTCAGACTTTCCGTAGACAACAATGCTTCTCTTGTATGAAGTGATGTTATCATTGCCTTCCATCCAAATACCAGCAACCTATGTGATACGTGATTTAAGTTAAGAGTATAAGATGAAATATACAGGGTATGCATTTTGATAAGATGTAGGATGGTCAAAATCATATTGTTACCTCAGACGTTGTAGGACGATTGTATTCTCTTTGATCAACCTTAACAAACGCATTTAATTTGACCCTATAGTTTTCAAGTGGACCAAGGTTACCAAGTGATCGAAATATCTGGACATATGGGTTTGGTGCAAGAACACGTGATAATATTGTAACAATCTCTCTATCCAGATTAGGCCATTTTAACCTATGTTCAAGTTCAGATTCCGCGTCGTAAAAGTACAACTATAAGTACCTTGGCTGATCATCTCTAGGTACCAACTGACCAATTTTATGATATATCCCTCCTTGAACACGAAAAGTGTATACTCCAGACCTTTGAGCGCCGTATCTTTTGTCCAAATTACACCCATCGATGCGAATGAAAAGTTTGTGTTGTATGCTCGTATGTTTTTCCTAAACATCTTTCCTAGCTGACATTGCGATGTGAATAGGTTGTATAGTTCTGGAGGAATGTCTAATGGATACAAAGTCGTTCTCCCGTTCATGCAACAAAAAGTAGGGAACTCGTATTGTAATTTTTTTGCCCCACAAATTTGACATGGGAGTTGCTCCTTTAACACACTATGATTTTTAGGAAGACCATTGTACACGAAATCTAAGGATCGCCATCATTGATATTATGCTCTTTACGACGTTGGTAATATCTTCTGTTGTATTCTCTGTTGTATTCTCTAGTTCTTTGAATGGTCGGGTCTTCACTAACATTAATGCCTACATAGTTACGGTTATCATGTAAATGTTTGAATTATAGAGTTTACAACATATTGTAAACTGGAAATATTTTTAATAGTTTCATTGTACTTAGAATAAAATAGGAGCGATACTGAAATATTAAAACATGTGTTAATAAATGATGCTAAGTAGCTTAAGATGATAATAATTATATTAACTAATAAAATAATTTGGAAAATATATTACCTATGGTGCTTTCATGCGGCATTTCTGAAAGATTTTGTGACGTTCCTTCCAATGTCAGTTCTGGTATATTTGCATTTGAGGGTGAGATATTTTTTTCTTTATGCCGCTGGTAATAATCTTTTTGGTATTCTTTTCTTTGAACCCTTTGGGCTACACCAACATTGGTTTCTACATATGAATATAGTAAATATATGTAATAAAGATAAATGGTAGATTTCTTGAACCAAGCTTACGGTCAACAGTAAGGTTGTGCTCTTGCTCAAATAGGGGTAACAATACGTTACTATCACGTTGATAATCTAGTTGAAATATAAAGTATGTTAGTATATAAAAACAAAATATAGCAAAGAACGACAATATGGACACTTTTTTTGTACCTAATATGGGTTGACATGTCAAGCCCGAAAGATATTGTGTAGCGCCTGCCGATGTGTGGGCTTCAATGTTAACATTTTGTTCATCTAGGGGAAATAATATGTTACCACTAATTTCATGAGCTGTTTAAAAAATATAAAATATCTATTAGTAAGATAATACATTTTTTTTTGTTGAAAATAAGAGTATGCACACTTTTGTACCTGATGATGTGGTTTCACGTGTCAAGCCCGAAAGAGATTGTGTCGCTCCTACGGGTATTTGTGACGCCTTTGGATTAGAAGTTGCTTCTGCTATTTTTTGTTGTTTACCTCGTTGGTAATAACTTTTTTGGTATTCTCTTCTTTTAAGAATAGCTGGGTCTACGACAACATTGTTGCAAACAGATGGAGAAGCATCAGATGGAGGTGTTTGTAATGGTAATATATTTTCTTTATTTCTTGACACGATTCGAGATGACGGTGTTTTTAGCATACATTTGAATGAAATGAAAATTTTATTATAAGTCAAACATTATAAAAGTAACTTATATATAGATTAAAACTATAAATAAACCATACATTTGTTTAAGTCAACACGAAACGGGCTAAAAAATGTGGTGCTAGATTGTCTAGCTCCATTCATTGTATCTTCAAACTACACAAGATGATTTAATAACTAAAAGTGCATTACAAAATTAAATTATAACGAATAAATATTATTTTTTATTTGTTTTCTGAACTTGTTATAATATATGATATAAAATTATTTAAAAAAGTGAAGTGAATTATTAGAGACTTTTGTATAAGATATGACTAATTATGCTTTACTATTGTTGTATTTGTCATGTTTAATAGTAATTCATCTCCAAGGTATCTTTGATTTCGTTTATCGTTCATTTGACTTATTAGAATATGATTTTATGGTATGTTCGTCGTCATCATTTCGATCTTTGGATCAAATTAAATGCATAGATTTTTGGTTGCTTCATAAGTTTCGACTTAAATAAGTTGGTTATATACTATGTAGAACCTAGAAGGGGGGGTTGAATAGTTCTCTTTATTGGTGACCAAATTAAAATTACTTTCAATTTGGTTTGTATCAAAATTATCTTTTGCTTGAAGCTAAGTTGCATAATGATTAGGTTCAATTCAAATGCACTAGCAAAGATAATAGGTAAGTGTAATGATAATGAAATAAGTAAAGAGTAAGGAAGGAGACAACCTAGTGGGAAGACACCAAGATTTATAGTGGTTCGACAACCAGGCTCTATCCTCGTTTCTACTCCACTCCTCGAGTACACCTACTCGAGATTTCCACTATATCCACAAGCTCCCTTCTCGGTGGAGAAAACCTTACATCGTTGCTTACATTATTTTCCGACACTAAGCAAAATGTCGAGACCTAATCTTTAGCTAGGACCAATCTACACAACGTTCCCTACTTCACAATTTAACGACACAAGGCTAGATGTCGAGTTCTAATCTCAAGGTAGAACCAATCTTCACGACGTTGCCTACTTCACCATTTTACGACACAAGGCTAGATGTCGAGTTCTAATCCAAAGCTAGAACCAATCTTCACGACTCTTCACTTTGAAGCTAAGTGAGAACTTCACACAACACAACTACTAATCACTTTCAAGTTAAGTGAGAACACACAAGACACAACCACATCACTTTATACTTTAGTGAGAACTACTAATCAAATCTATTACAACTTAACTAGACTTATCCAAGTACACACATGTAGCTTGGATTTACACAACATAAATCCAAGCAAACACATATGCAATGGATGTACACAACAAATCCAAGTATCCACAAATAACTTGGATGGACACAACTAGTCCAAGTATTCATAAATACAATGGATTGACTTAAAATAAAAAGAGTATCATGATGAATATGACTAGCTCATAGATTCATCTTCATCACAATACTAGTGAGTGAGTGATCTTCTCATTGGACAAGGTAAAGGAGGGGATCAAGAGGATAATCATATGTAACATCCTCGTAGCCGTTGACTACGTATCAAAATGGGTTGAAGCAAAACCTTTTCCTACTAACGATGCGAGGGTGGTTGTGAACTTCTTGAAACAATTGTTTTCTCGATTCGGTGTTCCTCGTGCTATTATTAGTGATCGCGGGACTCATTTTTGCAATGATCCTTAACACTTTAAGTGATCATTTATTAATGATTATGCTATATAAAATAGAAAGGGGGCTGAGAAAAACGTCCAAGAGGCTTGTTGGAAAATGAGATTTGACCCATTATTTAAAGGAGACAAAGTATAACAGATATATAACTGCTATCTGGGCGTGGGACCTTATCTAGCCTGGCGGTTCTATATCGCTAAGGAACCGCCTAGCTACTTAAGGTTCCGCCCCTAGAGTACGCTCCGTTTTTTGTCTTTTAGTAGGGTAGGAATATCTGGGGTATTTGAAGCCTACAAAGGATATTCTAATAGCATATGGAATATGCTATTTTCAAATTTTCATTTTCCATTTTAATAAAACATTTTCTAAAAGAGAAAGTTTATTAAAAAGTCTTTTGTCATATTAACAAAAGTGAGTTTTAAGGATAATCATTTTGATGATCACTAAGTATGATTAAGAAAGGTTAGTGATATGATTATTACCTTGATGATAGTGTTAGTTAAATAATTCGTTTTGTGTTTTATACTAAATGTGTTGTATAGTTTGTTGTGATCAAAACTAAGAAAGATTAGTTAACACTAATAATGTTTTTAGGCATTACTTGCATTAACAATCTCCCCCTTTTTGATTACGACAAACGATAAACTCATTTACATAGAAACACAAAATATCGAATTATTAACGGGTTTATCACTATCATTTCTCCCCCTTTGTCGTAGCAAAAAGGTTAGCACAATTCTTTGAAGAACATCGAACTTTGCTAGTAGCTCCCCCTTGGTGGTTGCTCCCCCTTGCTTGGGGCACCAAGTATATGAGCTAAGGTGACATGCTACACAAAGGTTAGTAGAAAGGAAAGAAACACTAACGTATATATGATCACTACCTACTAAGTAACTTGAGAGGGAGAGAGAGAAGAAATCTCAAATTGGAAGCAAGTATTTTGCTAAGTTTGTCCAAAAAGGTAATTGACAAAATCAAACTTCAATCCAATGAAGATGATAAGCTTGTCAATGGGTTAAAGTTTAGAATTGATGGAATCACCCATAAGCAATTGTAAAAATTAACCATGATCAACTCAAAATAGAACTAAAGGGATAACACACAAAGGTTACATAATAGAAAAGACACAACAAAGTAGATAGTCATACACACAATATGAGTATCTAAAGCAAAAGATATGGAAAATAAACCACAAAGCATAAGCTATTCTAATAGTGATAATTTTCCAAGATTTCTAGAAAATAAAAGACTCTAAAGCAACTAAAGTAATAAAGACTCCAAGAGTAGTTAGTCCTTTAGTTGGAAAAAATAAGACGACGATGCATCATTCGAAGTTTTGTCCACCGGAACGAAAACTTTGAATAGGAGGTCGAGTGAGGAGGAATTCAAGAAAATTTAACTTCTCATACACATGAGCAAGTTCAATTTGTTAAAATCGACAACAAGCACACGAGGATCCATGATGCAACACAAAATCGGTTGATGGGGGTATGGCATCAAGCTTAGGGTTTGGTGGTGGAGGGGTAATGGGGTAGGAAATGTTTTCACAATGCCTTGTGAGGTTTGGGAAGGTTGAAAGATCATTGAGTTGAGGGGTATTGAAGGATTGTGGTGGTGGGGGAACATTTTCTTTAGCTCTGGTGATGGGGTTTATGGTATAAGTCTCATTCCAATACGTGATTGGAGAGAAGGTAGGGTTTTTGGGTGGTTTGGAGGAAGATGGTTCATTCTTCTTAACCCAAATAGGTCGAACCGAGATTTTCGGTTTCTTTGAAAGCTTGGATGAGGAAGCTTTGGGTGAGTGGGGTTGTGACAAAGAAATGTCAAGGTTAGGAATGGAGGAGTTAGGCATTGTGAGGGTGTGAGAATGAAATCTCAAGGTTGGGAAGGTGTGAGAATGAAATCTCAAGGTTGTGTGAGAATGAATTCTCAAGGTTTGGAAGGTGTGAGAATGAAATCTCAAGGTTGGGGTATAAGTAAAATGTAATCAAGGTAAGCATTTGAATACAAAAAATGGAGTGTCAAGGAATGTTTAGTCAATTTGAGTAAAAAAGGAATCTTGACAGGGTATAGGGTTTAAAAAGTTTTGACCAAAAAATCGTCAAAAATTGATTTCTGTCCGCGGTACCTTAAAGGGACCGGCGGTTCCTTATCACATAAGGAACCGCGCGACTTTTAGTGAGCCGCATCCAGTGGACATGAAACCATGTTTTTCCAGGGTTTTGGGAAAAACTAAGACTTTTTCAAAAAGTTGCAAATCTTGGAATTTTACCTCTATTAGCACCAAATTATGCTAGGGTTGCATAAAGCAACACATTCACAAAGAATGTCTTGACAAAGGGTGACAAAATATTTGAATATCATTTTGAACCAATTTTATTCAAGTTTTTAGAGGTTGTGATAGATTTAGGTTCAATTTTAATTTCAAATTAAAGTTGATTAATGTGCACATAAGGATAGAAACACATAAAACTAAATCCATAGATCAACATCATGAAACGCACATGAAGGAAGCAACTACAATGATAAATAGAAAAGAAAGACAACTAACTATTACAAAGCTAGCTTAACATTAAATCTAGATGAGTAGTCTTCTTTGGCTTGGTTTTGTTGAAAACCATTTATTTAGAAAACTCATCATTCATCTCCTAGGAGGAGGCATGGAGAACAAGGTAAGCAAGAACTCTTGCAACCTCCTATGTAGTCCAAACATCTCCATCCTAAGGTTATGAATGATGTAGTGGTTGTAGAGGCAACATGGATAATTAGGACCATGAGTCTCTTGAAGCCCATAATATGGATCACCCAAAAGGAGGGAAAGTAGGACACCCAAAATTGGAATGTTTGAGTTGGGTGGAGGTGGAGGAGGCATGTTCTCTAAGGGTGATGTGGGTGAGAGTGGAGGCATGTTCCCTAAAGGGGAAATGGGTGAGTGTGGAGGTATGTTCTCCAAGGTTGGTGAAATGGGTGAGTTAGGAGGGGTAAATGGTGAAGTCACCAAGGTGTCATCAAAGTCATTCACAAAAGGAATGCTTTGGATTTGTTGGGGTTGTGTGGTCACATCCAAGGGTGCACTTGGAGTGAAGGGTGAAGAGAGCTCATTCATTCTTGAGTTGAATGAAGAGGAGGTAGAACCAATGGAGTGGTTAGTACCATGGGTGGATGTTGTCTTGCATGGTGCAAGAGGTGGTGACGGTGATGAGGAAATGAGGATTGGAACCATCTCATTTTTGGGTGTGTGAAAGGGTGATGAGTTAGGATTGGGTACCTTAATCCTAATCTTAAGTGTTTTCCTTGGGGTGTTTGAGGTTTTTGTAGAAACCATGGTTGACAAGGATGGTTTAAGGGTTAGGGAAGGATGTTTTGATGTCTAAAGAACATGACTAACAAGGTGGGTTTAAATGGGTGAGGGGATGATCCAAACTAGTAATGGGTTAAAATCATTTTAGGTGAACAATGAATTTAGGTAACCTAGTTTAGGAAATATGCAGGTTTTTGCAAAGAATCATGCAAAGTTTACACAGATTGAAGAAAATAGTGTAAAGCAAAAGATGCTATCGGGCACAGTGGCCGGCGGTTCCTTATCTAGGACCCGCGGTTCCTTATCGATAAGGAGCTGCTGGTCGATATGGAACCGCGACCAAAGGTTTAAAAAAAAAAAAATTCAATCCCAGTTTTTGATAAACCCAGATTTTTACCAAAAGATTCACAAGCCAAAGTTAACTACAGATCATAATCTAATAAGCTAACTATCACAAAGATGCACAAAGCTATGTAAATCACAAACATCATTGCATAAGCAACATTTAGAATCAAAATAAATAATAATCCAAACATGTAACATAAGTTAATAAACAACTAAACCAAAGTGTTAATAAGCAAATGTTTAAACATAAAATGATAACCAAACTTTGACACAACTCAAAGTCTTCACCTCCTTTTCTTGCCTAAACCCTTGATCATTTTTCCCAAATACTTGAATCCCTTTCTTGATTCAACCCGGTGTTCGTGCAATTCACCTCGAGTTCTAAGATTCTTACGGTAAAGATGCTCCATATTGAGATCTTCCGGTATATCACTAGAATGATGAGGAGGAGGAGCTAAGTCTTCAAAATCATCCTCGAATTGATTTGAGGATGGATGGGAATTACTCGAAGAGTTGAAATGAGAACTAGTAGCGATGCCATCACCATCACTTGTTGGCATATCGGTGTCCTCATAGTCCGGCTCTTGATGATCGGATTTTCGGGAACCTCGGTCACTTCTAGGCTTTCGTTCATATACCTCTTGAATAGGTAACATAACCCGTTGAACCGGGTGAAAGCGAGAAAGATCGAGATGAGGAAAATCTTCACCAACCCTTCTAAAAAGACGAGTAAGAAGCATAGCATAGGGAAGGTTTGTTTTGGGTTTGGAAAGAGCATAGTTTATACGTCGAGCGATGTAGAATGCTAAATTGTACTCGGTTGATGTAAAGATGCAAAACAACATATGCACCATACAAGCCGGGATATGATCTCGGTTTCCACCAAGACAAAACACATTCTCCCTAAGGATGTTAGCCCATTGGACCATGAAATCCTTAAGGTCGCTTGAGAGCACTTCATAGCGACTCACATTTCGCACATTAGTATGAAGGCTTCTCACAACGTTTCCATCACGCTCTTTCGAGATGATATCAAGGATGAAATTTAGATCAACTTCGGTGATGTCATTTGAAGGTTTATCGTTGGACTCCACGAGAGCATCAAGTCTCCATTTGTCCGTAAAACGACAAGTGCCTCTATATGGCACACCAAGAATATCACCAAAATCATCGAGGGAATATTAAATGATTTGATCATTCAACATGAAACGAATAAAGATTTGGCCATTGATTTCAAGCATGGAGTAAGTGCTAAAGATTCAAGAGGAAACAAGGGATAAATTTCTTCGTCTATGAAGAGCAAGCAATCAAATCCAATATGCTCAAACATAGAGTTGATATATCTATACCCCGTTATTCTTGTATCTACAACCCTACCCTCATGGAAATTTCGAGTGGAAAGGGATGGGAAAGAATTTTGAAGTTGAGTGGAAGTATAGGTTTGAGAAATGTCCGGCATATAATTTCTAGTGAGTTGATGATCTTTTTGATATTATGAAGGCATGATTAGTACCTAAATACAAACAAAAAAAAACATATTTCCAATCACTCATATGAAAAATTAAAATCAAAAATCGAAAATATGAGAATGTGTTATATCAATTTCTCGACAAACATAGGATTGAATCCATATCATTCTCATGTTCATAATATGTCTATTCCATCATTAACCAAGAACACATGATCTATGTTAGATCAACAATGGATTAGAACATTGGTTTTTCAAAACAAGGTTTTTAGGTAAGCATTAACAATGACATTACCTACTTGTTCATGGGTTCATCTCAAATCCATCTTTTAATCAAAATAATTAATCAAAATTCGGATTTGTTCTATAAGTGGGTTTTAGTGAAATCTTAATGAATATGAACCTAAGGAATCATAGTAAAATAACCATGTCAACCTACATTCCTATTAAGGTTTTAATTCAATTTCAATTTTAAAAATCCCTAATTATGAAAGGATGAACCCTAGAACAAAATAAATGAAATTGAAAGAAAATACTTACAATTAATTGATGTTAGATGAAGGATGAGTGAAACCCACAACTTGGAATCAATTAATCTGAGTGATTGAAGGTTTTAGAAGCTTCAACAATGGTGGAAAAGATGAAAGCCGTCGGCTGTGTGTTTTTGGGAGAGAGAGATAGTGGTTTGAAAAGGAATAAAATAATCAAACTGGCGCTCTGACAAACTTTACTGCCCGCGGTACCTTATCGATAAGGAACCGCGGGTTTGAGCCGCCTAGATAAAGAACCGCCTACAGAGGCAAGTTTTTATCAATGAAAAACGCCAAATTTTAAAAACCAAGTTTTTCTAAGATACTTAAAAATATATCATGAACCTTTTAGAATAACATTGGATCATCAAGACACTAGGCAATATGTTTTAATGAAGGATTACGAGTTGAGTCAAGATCGAAAAGAATCGAAACGGACAAACGACTGTTGATCCCAAACTTAGATCGATTAGCTTTGTGTATACGAGATTAGATCAAGTATAACACGTAGAGAAACCTTTGTTATATGCTTTGTGAATCTAAGTATTATGCGGAATTTAATACTTAAACAAGAACACAAGATGTAAACAAAACTTTCACTTTGATTATGAATGTCGAACTTGCTTACAATGAAAGATGTTTACGAATGAAAACTTATATAAAACTTGATACTAAACATTAACCTAAAGGCCTTCTTTTATAGACTAAGAAGCCTTGTACAATAAGCTACGTATCAACTATTCTAGGTAAAGATAAACATAGAAAATACATTGTCGTTTCTATCCTTACTAGAAGTATTCTAGAATATAATAAACGTGTAGCTTATATCTTCCATCAGTGCTTGTCTTCAATCTATCAACGCTTGACTTTAACTTGTCAACGCTTGGGCTGTCAGCGCTCACTTTGTTCTTGTCAACGCTTGAGTTGTTCTTGTCAGCGCTCAAGTGATCTGGCCTTAATTTATTCCCAACAATCCTCCCCTAAACTTGATATCCACTCTTATGATCAAGTTTCTGAATAAACATTAAGAACTTGGAGGAGTCTGACAAACCTTATCATATTGGTAATAAATAAATCTGAACAAATTCTTTGCCACGTCACTTGTATAATCTATCTCCAACTGGGTGTCCTTCATCTTTTCCAAAACAGCCTTGGATATGAAATACTGAGCATCCACAAGTAGATACTCAACAAACTTTGTAGAACTCAAATAGTATACACCAGCAGCTGAATATAACCTCCATTGAAGACCACTGAGATCATCTTCAAGATCCTTCCATATTTCAGGATCTTCCTCATTTGTCCCACACATTCTTTTGAATGTGGTCCAAACACTCCATTAGCTGAAGTTGGTGCTTCAGCCTCATACTTGGTCTCCAGCAACCTCCAAAGGTCCACCAAGTCTTCTCTATCACAACTTGCAAATAAAGATATGAGAGTGGTAAAAGTGTGTACCTCCTTGCCATATCTTCCAATTTTCCAGAATCCACATTCATCCTCATCATAACTCACAATTGGATTCCTGGAATCTAATGGTAACACCTGCACCATATCTGAAGCTTCTAATAGGGAGAGCTTGAGGCTCTTTCTAATAACTGCTTCACTTGGATATAGTTGATTCATATCTTTTGGAAACTCAAGTGTAAATCCCTTCTTCACTGGCCTGGGAACTATCATAGCTTTCTTGATTTCCATCTCTTCTGCAAGTTGCTCCTTTCTTTCATCTGAAAGAAGTCTGAAAGTGTTTTCTTCCTGCACTTTCACCCAAATAGGATAAGCCCTATGTTCCAACTCATCAAATGTCAAAGCCTTCAACTTCTGATGTGTCCATCCAACTCCATGACATCTGAGCAACATAAAGTAGAGCTTCCTTCTATCCCTTTTCAACTCAGAGAGAATATTGCTTGCCTTGTGCTTCAAAATCACCTTACAATCCTTCTGAACTCTAAGAAGAAGCTCCAAACCCCATATTTGATCTGAAATGGTCAAGTCTGGATTATCCATACAGCTTTCTTCCCAAGAATTGTACATCTGAACCACCTCTGGCATGTCAAAGTCAATCTGCAATTTTAAATCTCTCAACTTTTCCCTAGCAAGCTCATCACCATACTCAAGTCTTTGTGGTTCAATAATCATCACACTTGAGTCTGAGCTAGCTCCATCACTTTCTTCGTTGTAAATAGTGTCTGATCTATGGTGCCCCTCTTGAATCCATTGTCCACCAAATATGTAGACAAAGTACCATACCATGCTCTAGGGGCCTGATGAAGGCCATACATAGCCTTTTTGACTCTATACACTTTATCTGGATGCTCTGGATCCTCAAAACCAGGAGGTTGCATGACATAAAATTCCTCAACAATGGTGCCATACAAGAATGCACTCTTCACATCCATTTGATAGACTGTGAAGCCCATGCAAGATGCATAGGCTAGAAAAATTCTAATTGCTTCAATCCTTGCAACTGGTGCAAAGACCTCTTCATAGTCTATCCCCTCCTCTTGTGTATAACCTTGAGCCACTAACCTTGCTTTGTTTCTGACCACAATACCTCTATCATCTCTTTTGTTCCTGAGAACCCATCTTGTCCCTATAGGTCTGACATATCTAGGACAATCAACCAGCTCCCAAACATCCTGAATTGCAAATTGGTGAAGCTCATCCTGCATTGCTTCCACCCAACTTGGTTCTTTGAGAGCATCAAATATTTTCTTGGGTTCTTCTTGTGACAGAAAACATGCAAACAAACATGCTTGCACAAGAGGGGTATCAACCTTCTTGTGTATATTGGCAATAAACCCACCAAGACCTTGGTGAGATCTTCTGGTCTGAACTAGAGTCATAATATCACCAATGATCTGAGATGTGGGGTGATTCTTCATTATGGAAGTGAGAACCCCTCCTTCAAAAAGTCTGGTGTCCTCAACCTCATGCTCCATGTTGCCAATGTCTTCTTCATCAGACTCTCTTTGATCAACAGGAATCTCTTCATAAACTCTAGAAGGTCCTCCTTGTTCAAAAGTGGAAGAGAAAAGATGTGCAAAGGTGTTGTCAACGTCTGAACCTTGTTTGTCAGCGCTTGGGCTAACAACGCTTGAACTGTTGTTGTCAACGTCTGAGCCATCAACGTCTGAATTGGTCTTGTCAGCGCTAGATTTACCTTTGTCAGCGCCTGAAGAACCATGCATGTTTGTATCTGGTGGTATTTGGAGACCACCATTATCTTGTCCAGCAGCAGCAGCAGCAGCAAAAGCATCAGTCCAAATGGGAATTGTGACATATTCAAATGTAGGAGATGCCTTTTCTGCTTGTGATCCAACCCTCTCATCATCCTGTGTACCTGAAACATTAACAACTTGTTCCTCCACAACATTTGAAGTTACCTTCACAATGTCTGGATTAGTGACAGGCATATAATTTAAAGTTCTAGATAAGGGTTCCAAATCAAACAACCAATTAGGACAACTTTCAGGATCACTAGGTTTATTCTCTAAGAACCTAACATGTACTCTTTCAACAATACGTTTGTCCTCCTTAAGATAAACCCTATAACCCTTGCTCTGCACTGAATACCCCATGAAGTAACCTTCATCACCTTTTGCACTAAATTTCCCTAAGGCATCACTAGTGTCTAAGACTACTACATGACATCCAAAAGGTCTAAGAAAACCAATATTAGGTTTTCTTCCCCAAAGTAACTCATAAGGTGTTTTGTTCTGAATTTTGTTAACCAATGCTCTATTTTGCACATAGCATGCTGTATTAACAGCCTCAGCCCAAAAGGCTATGGGAAAGTGAGCATCAGCCAACATTGTTCTGGCTGCTTCAATTATGGTTCTATTTTTCCTTTCAGCAACCCTATTTTGTTGTGGGGTTCTAGCAATACTAAACTGCCTAGTAATTCCCTTCCTGGCACAAAAATCATCTAGCTTCTTGTTCCTAAACTCTCCACCATTATCACTCCTAAGCATCTTAACCTCATTGCCAGACCTTTTCTCAATTTGAGTGATAAATTCAATAAGAACATCAGCTGTGTCACTCTTCATAGCTAGAAAGAATGTCCAAGTAAACCTAGAAAAGTCATTAGTAACAACAAAACAATATGACTTGCCATTCAAACTTTCTATATTTGTTGGACCAAAGAGGTCCATGTGAAGCATATGAAGAGGTCTGGAACTAGTATGCACCTGCTTGGACTTGAATGAGACCTTGTGCTGCTTGCCTTTAAGACATGCAACACAAGAGTGGTCATTGTGGAAGGCCTTCTCAGGCAAGCCATCAACTAAACCAAGCCTCACAAGTCTATTTATATTTTTAAAATTTATGTGCCCTAGTCTCTTGTGCCACAAATTACTTTCATCTACTGAGGCCTTAGCATAAAAACAAGACATATTTGCATTCACTTTAATCCCATTTAAATTCACATTATATATGTCCTTATGCCTAGGTGTTCTATACTCAATGTACTTCTCATCAGGGATCTTAAAATCCTTGCTTAACATGAAACACTCAGTATCAGTGAAAAGAACCTTATTTTTGTTATCACACACTTGTGATACACTAAACAGATTATAATCCAGTTCTTTTACCAGGAAGACGTTTTCAAAACGTAGATTATTGGTGAGAAGGGTTCCTTTGCCTGTAATGGTGCCATAGCCCCCTCCAAAGTATACCTTATCACCATCTTGAATAGGAGTGAAGTTCGTCAGATAGTCTTCCTTTCCTGTCATGTGCCTTGAGCATCCACTATCCCAATATCCATAATCATTGATCTGTCTCTGAATGCCCTGCACATAAAGAAAACAAATTAGTTTTCTTTGGGAACCCAAGTCTCAGAAGACTTGGATTCAACTGGTTGTTCAATAAGAACAGACTTAGTTCTCACAACAACCCCATTCTCATCCTTTTTAGGATGAAAAACCCAGTTAACCCCAATTGGTTTTGTAATGACTTTTGAAATGTAATTAAATCTATTGCAAGTCATTGAAATTCCATTATTATTAAAGTTTTGATCTTTCTTGGGTCTCCATGTTAAGCTTGAAGAAGCTTTAGACCCCTTACCTTGTGGCTGCAAATACTTAGGTCTGGTCACGTTTCTGTCAGCGTTGGATTTTGTCCTGTCAACGCTGAAATTACCCTTGTCAGCGTTGAACCTAGGGTTTGCTACAGGAACCCATTGCCTATTTGACCAGGTGTTTGTCTTTTGAAAAGGTCTTTGTCCATGAGTGTTAGACCTTCTAGAGAAGAATGGGGCAGGTCTAATCACTTGTGGACTTTGCTGCACACAAGGTTTGGGTCTGACAACGTTTGACTTCCTAACAACGTTGACTTTCTTCCTATCAGCGCTGAGATTTTTCCTATCAGCGCTGGCTTTGGGAGCGTTGACACACTTGTATGCCAAATGTGAAAAGCTACCACAAGTATAACAGGCTTTCTTAGACACACTCTTAGGTCTAGAAGAGAAGAAACCTGTTCCATGATTGTTAACTTGGCTCTTGGGTGACCTATTATTCCTATACATCTCTGCATATTTAATGGTAGGTCTTCTAACAGTGTTGGAGCCTAGGTCAACAGCTTTACCAGTAACTGGGTGAGTAACCTTAATGGGTGGTGATTCATTGGGACTTTCACACAGCAAACCTCCCTTAACAAATAAAGTAGGGTTAGCTTTCTTCCACTCATTTAGGTCAGTCAGCTTTTGTTGATACTCTTCCACTGGAGTGACAACTCTTGGTGGAGGAATGAATTCCTCTTCTTGGCACTCTGGAATACCAGTCCAAGCTAAATCCTTTCTAAGGACACCATAGAAGTCACCAGCTGGTGGTGGAACTAGAGAGTAATCATTCATCCCAATCCCAGTCATGTCCTTAGGATCCCTTTGTTTAGCTACACAGTCTCCTAGGGCTTGGGTGGCTCTATCAAATCTTTAAATCTTGAGGTCAACATTATCTTTATTCTTAATGGCCTCATCTAACTTAGCCTGTAGGTCTCTATTGACCTTTGTCATGATATTTCTAATATCCATACTACTCTCTAGCTCATGTTTTAAGATATTTATCTTATCTTTTAAATCAAATTCCATTTTCTTGTATTCAGAAACGGTTTTCTCAGTTTCAGTAAGAGCTAGTTGGTAATTGGACAATTTACACCTTTCGGTGCTCATATCATCTTTTAGTTTTAATACCTCTTTGTTAAGTCTATCAGTGTTTAGCCTACAACCTTTGCTACAAAAAGCATCATCATATACCTCATTATCAGATGAAGAGGAGGAGTGTGCCATGAGAGCATATTCAACATGCTCTTCTTCTTCAATATCAGCAATCAAAGCTTTGTCCTCTTCAGCATCCTTAGCCAGATAGCTCCAATCCCATCCAGTACCATCAATTCCTTGAACTGCAACCATGGCTTTGGAGTCTTGAGCTTTAACAACCTGACTTGAGGGTTTACCAGCATCAGATCTTCTAGGAGATCTGCATTCCCTCATGAAGTGCCCCATGCGATGGCAGTTGTAGCACTCAACTTTGGATTTATCAAATCCAGCAGTGTCTTTAGCATTGAAGGTCATCTTCTTCTTGAACCTTCTATTCCACCTATTTGCTCTTATACTAGCAAGAGCCATGTTCCACTTGATGTCCATCTCTTCCAAGTGTTCATCACTTATCTGCTCAAGGTCCTCATATGTAATCACTGAACCATTGGGCAAAGAAGCAATGTAAGCACACACAGTATCCAAATCCAAACCAGCAGGTTTAACTCTTGGGCAGTCATTCATGAATGTGTCTGCGTCTGAAAAGGAGACGTTGACAGGACTTGTTCCAGCGCTGACAAATGATGATCCAGTAACTGGATGCATAAAAGAGTCCTTCTGATTGAATTGACCTTCACTATGAGAGAAGAAGGCCATGTTGCTGGTGCTAGCTTTGCTTCCATGTGCTGAAAGAGTTTCATCTTCCAACAGTCTTAGTTTGTTGTAGATGTCATCAAACGAGGAGCTCTTGTAAGTATTATTGGCAAGAATAGATCTTGCCTCAATCTTCCATGCCTCACCAAGACTTTTCAGAAAGGTAGCATTGGTGTCAACATCACCAACTTGTGTCCCCATGAAGGACAACTTACTTGTGATGTCAAGTAGTCTGCTTCTCACACTACTCAGTTTCTCATTGGGCTGAGCTTTGAAGACAGCATAATCATGAAGAAGTTGCTTTTTCTTTTCTTCCTTAGTGTCTGCATTACCACCATATGCAACTTCAATTGCTTCCCAAAGATCCTTAGCAGATTCATAGCCTCTATATTTGTGCTGATTTTCTTGTCCCAAAGAGACTTTCAGAATATTTAGGGCTTTCATGTCAACCATTTTCTTTGCAATATCTTCAGCACCTACAGCTCTACCATCTCCAGGTTTTTCTTTCTTATCTTCATCAGGACATCCCTCAACAGCTGATCTTGCTGTAATGGCATCCTGAATCTTTTGAGCCTTATTGAATGAGTTTCCATATTCAATAATCTCCCAGAGTGTGTAATCAAAGATCCCCAAATATTGTTCAAAGTTGAACTTCCATAAGTCAAAGTTGGTTGCATCAAGCATGGGAATCTTGATGTTTGGTAAGGGTGAAGAGGAGGAAGTTATTGCTTCAGACATGATGTTGTTAGGGTTTTGAGAAAATTACTGGAGTGTTCGTGTATCGTTCTGGTGTTCTTCAAAGATCAAAAGTTCCTCAACAAGCTCTGATACCACTTGTTGATCCCAAACTTAGATCGATTAGCTTTGTGTATACGAGATTAGATCAAGTATAACACGTAGAGAAACCTTTGTTATATGCTTTGTGAATCTAAGTATTATGCGGAATTTAATACTTAAACAAGAACACAAGATGTAAACAAAACTTTCACTTTGATTATGAATGTCGAACTTGCTTACAATGAAAGATGTTTACGAATGAAAACTTATATAAAACTTGATACTAAACATTAACCTAAAGGCCTTCTTTTATAGACTAAGAAGCCTTGTACAATAAGCTACGTATCAACTATTCTAGGTAAAGATAAACATAGAAAATACATTGTCGTTTCTATCCTTACTAGAAGTATTCTAGAATATAATAAACGTGTAGCTTATATCTTCCATCAGTGCTTGTCTTCAATCTATCAACGCTTGACTTTAACTTGTCAACGCTTGGGCTGTCAGCGCTCACTTTGTTCTTGTCAACGCTTGAGTTGTTCTTGTCAGCGCTCAAGTGATATGGCCTTAATTTATTCCCAACAACGACTACTCGTAGCAAAACAACAAAGTGGAGAGAAGTCAAGGGAAGTGATTCAAGACTAGGACCAATGCTCAAGGGATTAATGACAATCTTCAAATAGTGGTAACGAAGAGCTTGTGTCATATATAGTGGTTTAAGACGTGCCTTTCCGGCGAAACGTTAAACGGCTTTGGTAATGAATAAACACAAAGCAATTATTCAAGTATAGACTAAGATCACTTTCAATAATAGTCTTAGTCTAAACCAAAATATGAGCAAGGTATTAATTCACTTTCTCTCCCACAAAAGGCCTACTAACCGTATGGGTGCAAACCATGGAAATCATGCTTGATACTTTAAGCTACTACTAACTCACTCTACATCACAATAGTGAGTCAAGTATCCAAGCAATGACGGTTTGAGAGGATAAAAGAAAAGAATCACAAACCACAAACAAATGTCAAGGCAAGGATGCCAAGAACAAGCACATAGTCAAGTAATGATCAAAAGAATGATCAAAGGGCGTGTGGAAGAACGAAAGCGTACCTTGGCCACAAAGAGCAATCCATCAAGGAATCAATGCTATGCCCAACAATGACTATGATGAGTACTAAGTCTTCAAGGACTAGTATCATTCCCAATCATCTTGGTATCATCATTCAAAGATGTTAAAGATCAATGAAGATGAGTCTTCTACAAGTGCAAGTAACTCAATCCACAACCAATTAAGTGATTGATCTTCATGAGTACCTACACAAAGCAAGATGCAAACTAGTAGATACATTTCAAGAGTAGATCTAAAATACATAAAGACTACTAATCTTAAGTGGGATGCAATATTATCAATTAAAAGACCTATTTTACAAAAACAAAATACTTTTGACCAAAGAGAAACTTTATACAACTTGACCTTCTAATTTGAGGAGACAATGGATCGATCCAAGTTTCAAAGTACAATATACTTCAAAGATCTTGAGTGACCATAACTTTGATACCAATTGTAGAAACTAGAAGGGGGGGGGGTTGAATAGTTTCTCTTTATTGGTGACCAAATTAAAATTACTTTCAATTTGGTTTGTATCAAAATTATCTTTTGCTTGAAGCTAAGTTGCATAATGATTAGGTTCAATTCAAATGCACTAGCAAAGATAATAGGTAAGTGTAATGATAATGAAATAAGTAAAGAGTAAGGAAGGAGACAACCTAGTGGGAAGACACCAAGATTTATAGTTGTTCGACAACGAGGCTCTATCCTCGTTTCTACTCCACTCCTCGAGTACACCTACTCGAGATTTCCACTATATCCACAAGCTCCCTTCTCGGCGGAGAAAACCTTACATCGTTGCTTACATTATTTTTCGACACTAAGCTAAATGTCGAGACCTAATCTTTAGCTAGGACCAATCTACACAACGTTGCCTACTTCACAATTTAGCGACACAAGGCTAGATGTCGAGTTCTAATCTCAAGGTAGAACCAATCTTCACGACGTTTCCTACTTCACCATTTTACAACACAAGGCTAGATGTCGAGTTCTAATCCAAAGCTAGAACCAATCTTCACGACTCTTCACTTTGAAGCTAAGTGAGAACTTCACACAACACAACTACTAATCACTTTTAAGTTAAGTGAGAACTCACAAGACACAACCACATCACTTTATAGTTTAGTGAGAACTACTAATCAAATCTATTACAATTCAACTAGACTTATCCAAGTACACACATGTAGCTTGGATTTACACAACACAAATCCAAGCAAACACATATGCAATGGATGTACACAACAAATCCAAGTATCCACAAATAACTTGGATGAACACAACTAGTCCAAGTATTCATAAATACAATGGATTGACCTAAAACAAAAAGGGTATCATGATGAATATGACTAGCTCATAGATTCATCTTTATCACAACACTAGTGAGTGAGTGATCTTCTCATTGGACAAGGTAAAGGAGGGGATCAAGAGGATAATCATATGTAAACATCCTTAACACTTTAAGTGATCATTTACTAATGACTATGCTATAGAAAATAGAAAGGGGGCTGAGAAAAACGTCCAAGAGGCTTGTTGGAAGATTTGACCCACTATTTAAAGGAGACAAAGTATAACGGATATATAACGGCTATCTGGGCGCGGTACCTTATCTAGCCCGGCGGTTCCATATCACTAAGGAACCGCCTAGCTACTTAAGGTTCCGCCCCTAGAGTACGCTCCATTTTTTGTCTTTTAGTGGGGTAGGAATATCTGAGGTATTTGAAGCCTTCAAAGGATATTCTAATAGCATATGGAATATGCTATTTTCAAATTTTCATTTTCCATTTTAATAAAATATTTTCTAAAAGAGAAAGTTTATTAAAAAGTCTTTTGTCATATTAACAAAAGTGAGTTTTAAGGATAATCATTTTGATGATCACTAAGTATGATTAAGAAAGGTTAGTGATATGATTATTACCTTGATGATAGTGTTAGTTAAATAATTCGTTTTGTGTTTTGTACTAAATGTGTTGTATAGTTTGTTGTGATCAAAACTAAGAAAGATTAGTTAACACTAATAATATTTTTAGGCATTACTTGCATTAACATACTATTTCATCCACGCAACACGTAAAAACATGTAAACGTTTATTCCACAAACAAAAATATATTTATGCAATCATTCCCAAAAATTCAAAATGTAAGAAAGTAAACTTCAAAAAGAAACGAAGGCAAATGTTTGAACATTTAAAGTACGTTAAAGAAAATAAACTCTATCACTTAGAGAGATGATTCAAATCTTCATTTTAATTAGCACTTTTGTTTGATGCATAGACGGGTCAAACTTAGCACTTGTAACCTCTGTGTCCAACAATAAAGTCTCTGTGAATAGATGGAGATAAAAAGGTTTGAGGAAAGTAACAAACAAATGTAGAAGCATGTAAAAAATGAGAGTATCAAACAGAGTCAAGTTTATACGTGTTCCGGTGTGCACGAGCTTGGCACGTTTCAAGTATATTGTTCCTTGGTCTTTTATAACACGTGCGAGCCTTGAAGGACCCTTTCGCAAAGTATGGAAAGCAATAAACCTTATCTCCGCCTCGCTATAAGAAGTTTAGATAATACTCAGATCGGGAACACAAAAGAGTAAATGTTAAACTAATTTTAACAAACACACGTACGTGATAACTCTCAAGCAAACCTCACATGTGGCATGGCCTGTTGGTTTTTTCACGCTCCCGGTAATCACCCTTCCAACATTATCTATAGATGAAATAGTAAAAAGTAAGTTAAGGATATATGGATTATTAGTTGTGTTCGATCATATGTGATTGTTAAGTAATTTTTGTTTACCGATGAGTATTTCCTTTTTTTTGTTCTCTTTGTCCGAAATCAGAGCCCTAATGGAAGCTATCCACGCGTGGAGCTTAAACCCCTTTCATCAGCAAACAAAATTTCGTTGATCCCCGTCTTGTTGTTGACCGATATCACCCATTCACGGCGAACAAAACTGTAGTTTTCAAACCGTGGATACTGTGTTGGATCCACATATTCAATTTGAAAGTTGTGTATAGAAACAAAAGTTTGTTCCAAGTTTTTATTTCTATAGGCATCCACCATGTCTTGCGGGACCGCCACCGCATTTTTTTCTCCCTGATATTAAATGAGTAAAATGTAATAGGTATTTTTACTGGTTATTATTTTCAATTGCAACGGTGATGCAATTTATAATGTTTAAAAACTTACATTTTTATCATACAAGATGAAGTAGAGTTTGTTTGATCTTTCATCCATCCAAACAAAGTCGACACGAACTTTGTCGACTGTATACCACGCATGTGGATTTGTAAGCGCTTTGAAAGAGTCGACGTTCAAATAAGGATCCCAAATCTACAAATATATAAATGAACATGTAGGTTATTATTTTATGTATTTACAAAATTATTGTTTAAAAAATGCTAATCTGTTATTATTTTATGTATTTACAAAATTATTTTTTTAAAAAATACATTAATATTAATAGTAATATTAACCAAAGTATTATTTATATAATTTCATAATATTGTTAGTACATAAAATTAAAAAAAGTAATATATCATCCCAAAAAACCACCACCAATCATTTTCTCATTTCACACTACCTAACACCGATCCCTACACACACTTTCCCTAAACTGAATCAAAAATTCAAAATCCCAAAATCAAAACCAATAATCATATTATCGTTTATCAATTACATAAATTATTTAATTAACCTGATTGATCTTCCCTTCAATTGCATCCGGTAAGTTTTAATTTTTTTTATCTGACCTTCAATCTAATTAATCCGATTCAGTTAGTTTCTGGCCTTTAGTTAGTCCTGAATGTTATTACAGTGGGTGATGTTAGTGTTTTAATGAGCGAAAAGCGATCTATGACCTTGTGTTGACTATTTATTGACCGCCGTTATTCCAAGATTCTTGTTGTGGTTTTTTTCATTACTGCGTGTTATATATGCCGAAGGTATGAAAATGTGGTCTTTGTGTCATAGAGTCTGCTTAGATACGGATGTGTAATTGTGATTAGAAGGTATATGTATGTTAGTTAAGTGATGAGTCATTTTTTGAAAAATTTTATTTGATTGGTTGATTTTTTTGGATTTTTTAAGTTTTATGGTCGTTTAGATTGGAATTTATGTTGGAAGTGTGATGTTTTTTAGATGTTGGATTGATATCGAGTGAGATTAAGCCTAATGTATTTGGAAAGACTGCGTGGTTGTTGTATTTGTTAAGGTTGTAATTCTGGAAAGATTAGAGTTCTGAATGTTATTACAGTGCATGTTTATTTCTTAAAAAGCTGTTAAACTCGGTGGAACTTCATTCGGTATACAGAAAAAATGTTTCAATTCCTTTGATAGGCTTTGTATGCTTTTATCGTAAGCATTTAGAAAATCTCTAATGTTATCATCAAAAGTACTTTTTGTATAAACAGCCATTTGATACTCAATATCCTTTTAAACCCGACCTGACCTTACTTTGTGGTTAGATTTCTTTGAAATTACAATACATGTTTACACCTATAACAATGTAAAAGGTTGCTAACTGAATATTTGATGATATGTGAAATTTGGGAATAGCTTCTATGAATCATATAACAAAAGTGGGCTATTGGTCAAACTTATTAGCGACTCAATACAAGCAAATGGTTTAACGTTAACAATGATTTCATAAATTAAAGAAGATTGATAGCTAAATTACAGGGACAGACATATATGTTTATTTGTGTTAAATTAGTTTAAAAATTAATTGTGTTTGATTTTTTGATGTTTCTGTAAATATTTGAAACCTGAAATAGCATTGATGTATCTAGTCATTTACACATAACAACATAACATGAATATAATGTATTATCGATCTGTGTTGCTTTTGAACTCAAACCTTCTATAGAATCTGGTCCGTTAGTGGATACAATCCGTTTGTTTTTTGTTGGTTTTATAAACTTTTAAGTTTAACACCAAAATTTTATAATTTGTTAAATGGCCTAGACGTGGATCGAACCCACCTTCTAAACAAGGTCGGGTGGTATGGTTTTTGAGCTTTGACCCGAACACGATCAACCTGACCTGATTCACACTTCTGTGAGTGTGTTTCTTTTGCATACAACATAAACTAATACAAATAAATTTTCATTTGATAAAAAAGAAGATATTGCGTCAAACTGTAGAACTGAATTATATGTCTTAATTACTAATCTATGTGTTGCTGGGAAAATTGTATTGCTCATTTAGGGGAACAAATATTAGGATGATTACGAATGGGACTTGAAGGAAATAGTACTTCGATGTTTCATGTCTGCTTAAACATTTTTGTTCGTTTATTAGCTCAAATCCAATAAACTGATATGAATATGTCATACACGTGATGTTTTGTTTGTGCTTATGTATGCAATATTGCCATACATGTTAGTGTGATTGTAGTTATAACTCTATGATATGTCTTAATTACTAATCTATCGATTTCAGGTTGCAGAACTGAAAAAGAAGCAAGATGCTCAAGCCAACTGCTACGATAAAATCAAAGGAGTGACGATATAGCTAAGGGTGTGATGCTGCGTCGAGGGAAGAATAGTTGAAGATAGATTCAGGCTATCCGTTACTGGTCCAAGAGGTACTCACGGGCCTTCTATATTATTCAGGTATTGCACTTGATCTCTTTTGATTTTTTAATTTTAACTTCTGATAATACATCTTAGTGTGATTGTAGTTATAACTCTATGATATGTCTTAATTACTCATCTATGGATTTCAGGTTGCGGAACTGAAAAAGAAGCATGATGCTCAAGCCAACTACTACGATTAAAACAAAGGAGTGACGATATAGATAAGGGTGTGATGCTGCGTCGAGGGAAGAATAGTTGAAGATAGATTCAGGCTACCCGTTACTGGTCCAAGAGGTACTCACGGGCCTTCCATATTATTCAGGTATTGCACTTGATCTATTTTGATTGTTTAATTTTAACTTTTGATAAGCGGGTTTTGTTATAGAAATGAGTGTTCATAAGAAGGTTAGTTTTGTCGGTTTGTTTGAAATGTTCGTGATCTTTTATGATATGGTTGCGTTTTGCAAGTGACCACAACTTTTATAATTATTGTCTTCAAGTAGTAGATAATAGGTCCATAGTGTATGTGTATTGGTGGATAGTGATTTTTTTAGGGTTGTTTGCATTATTTTTGAACTACTCGTCTGCTAATTGTCTTTTGGTACAACTAATAAGTAGTTTTTAGGGTGTTTGGATTGCTCAATCTAACTACTTACAACAAGTAGTTTGGAGCTGATTTATTCTGTAAAACCCGCATGCTTTTACCATGAATAGTACCCTTAAGATCGTACGTACTAGATTAAAACTTTCCTAATATAACATGATTACAATTACATGTTAGAATTTTACGTATTACGTACGTGTTAGAACACGATAAGTATTTACTACGCACGGTCACGTAATAATTATTTGACGATAATTAATCACGAACATGCGATCATGAAATCATGAACGTAATTAAATCACGAACTATTATTAAGTATATATATATATTTATTACGAGCGTAAATAAATATATTAGGTCACGGTAATTATTTTAACGCGAACACAAATAAACACGAACAAACACGTAAAACACGAACACGAGAACACACTTATTAATTAGACACGGAAAACATTCGGGTTACCCCTTTGTGGGCCCCATTACCACGAAATTAAGGGGGAGGATGGGCTTAGCCCATCAATTTTTACTAAAAGGGGGTTAAGGGGAAAAACACTACTCATTTTTTTTACAGAATATTTTATCAAAAACCCTAAAAGTTTTCTTCCTCCTTCCTTGGTTCCTCTTTTGGCCGCCACCCATAAAACACCATGGAGGGGTGTTTGTTTGATTTTGATCTTGGGTTTTGGTGCAAGTGTTCGTGTTTGTTCATCCTTGATCGATCCATGTATTCGGTAAAACCTTTTTAAACCTTTTCTTTTGATTTAATCTTTTTATAAATTATGAACATGTGATGTTTTTATAAAAATATAATTAAGCATATATCTAACATGTTTTGGTGTTGAATTAAATCAAAAGGTTGTTTTTAAGGGGGTGTTTGTTTGGCCGCAGGCTGCAACCGAACCCGAATGGGTTTCGGCTTGCCAAGCCGACCACCACCAAGACCATATGGTCTTGGTTGGTGTGTGTGGGTCCCACGACAGCAAGGGAAACACGGGGTACCCCGAGTTGGTTCGGGGTACGGTGTCGATTTCATGTCCGGTTTATGTTTTTAGCCTAGATCCGGTTTATGGTGTATGTTAGTGAAAGTCCCTAATCTATGCGAGAAACCCTAATCTTAACTTAATCAACACAAGGTATTACTTTTCAAACGTAATCTTATTATTGTATAATAAAGAATTACAAGTGTTATGGATAACACCGTTTGATGACAATGTGTTGTGCACACTTTGAACAACAATAAACCTTAACTTATGAATACAGTCGTAGCTGTTTGATTCACTAAGTTACACGCACTAATGTTCTTAATATCTCAAAGTGTTGAATATTAATGCAAGGATACACATCCTATTTATAGTGTTACGAGGTTGACTTGAACAGTACTTGATGTCGACTACACAAGCTTTTACAAGTTCCCACATCAGTCACATGATGTCCTTCTATTCTTGGTAGTCTTCCATTATGCTTTAAGGAACAGTTGTCCAAAACAGTTTCCTTATTCTTCATATTCTCGAACACACAAATGGCATGTCCAAAGTGTGCTGAGAGTTATCAGGGTATTGCCACCCCTGTTAACTCTCAACCCCTCAGAGTCCCTAATACATCTTGGCTGTTATCCATCACAGCCAAGGAGTATGTCTTCAGGTAATCTTCGACTTCCCTGACAATGTCTCTGACATGGACTCCTCTGAGGTTGCTCACAGAGATTCGGATCTCTGTGAGTCTTGTGAAACTTGCCTGCCTCCTAGGCACAGGCAAGGGACTATCTATCAGCCTAATTATGTTTAAATCAATGAACAGGGAATCTAACAAGTTTAGATTCCCAACAATCTCCCCCTATTTAAACATAAATAGTGCTAGATCTAACTAAGTTAAGGTAAGTGAGTTTAACAGCTTCTTCTTACACATAACAGATCTAAACAAACATACCTCATGATTTTATTAAGACTTAAAGAAAAATTACAAGTTCATTACATAAGTTAAATAAAAGATGAAGGTAAAAGGGCTGATACTATCTTCAATAGTCATCATTTTTGATTCTTTCTTCAGCTTCGGCCACATCTAATCTGTTATCAATTTCATCCTGCAAAGTCTTTGCAAACTTCTTGGAATACTCTAAGTTGATCTTGAGACACTTCTTGTGACAGAGTAGCTGAATAGTTGAAGCCAGGCAAAGCTCATCTTCCCTCTGAAAAGCATATTGGCAGGCTTTGTTCATAAACGCCATTCCTCTTTCAGGCACTGAGTATGTCTGACCATCAACAGGTCCAACTATACCATTAGGAAGGATCAGATCCCTGTGCATTCCATCCACACGAACATCTTCAGTAACAAAAGTTTCATCAATGATTTGGGAAATTCTTCTTCTTTTGTTGCCTGTCTTTGGGGGTCCTTGTTCGAAAAGCTGTGGTGGAGGATCAATCTTGAGTTTGGCAGCTGTTTCCTTGATCCAGTTAAACTTAGCCTTAAGAGTTTTAAGCAGAAGGAAATTTGCCTGTCCAGACTTTTTGGCAGCTAAGGCTTCGAGTTCAAACCATTCTGATAACCCAAGTGTTTTTAACCTGAAGTTGTCAAACACATCCATATTCCTCGTTTGATTATCCCTCCATAAGATCATCTGTGGGGTGTTTGTGGACTTGTGAATGGTGTATCTAAACTTGGTTATCTTGCCAGCAGCATACCTGTTGTTAACGCAGGCATCATAGTCAGCTTTGACTTTCTTTAGGGCCTCAGCGCGTTTAAGTTCCATTTCCCTCAACCTTTGTTTTTGTTTTTCTTTTTCAGGTGGTGTCATCTTCCTCAGAGTGGCTTCATTTAATTCTTTGGCTGCCTTGAGCTCACTTAGTCTTTTGAATTCTTCAGCCTGTTGCTCTATTTCTTCAGGCGTTAAAGGTCTCTCATCGGAAGGTGTAAAGGTTGAAAAGTGGGAAAGGTCTGTTGTGGATCCTCCTGTCTCTAGCATCGCAGCTATCTTCTTAAGTTTGGTGTCAGTATCAACCAAAACTATCTCTTTACCTTTCTTTGAGACAGAGGACTCCACACTTATGTTTTTCAAATCATCAGCTCTTTTGAGGAACGCTGTCTGAGCCTGATTTTGAATAGATTTTGGTAGGGAGCTCACAGTGAATTTAAGTTTCTTGGCTGCTGGTTCATCATCATCCTCAGGCTTGCTGATGTTAACTAGGATCATGGATTTAGATGAGTCAGCTCCATCTTGTGTTTGTTGCTCCCCCTGAGTCTGATCCTCATCATCAGGTACTATAACTGGTGTGATGACTTGAAGAGGAACAGGTGTTGTTGAAGGATTGGCTGAAGATGAGCCTTGTTCAGCAGATGCAAGGCTGAGTGTAGTATTCTTCTCCCCCTCACGTTCATCCTTACTTCTCTTATGCTTGGATGAACGTGTCTGAAATCTTCTTGCAATCTGCTCCACAGAGGCAGCCATGGCACGCTGTCTTTTTCTTGATGCCCTGGCAATCTTCAGTAATAGGTTGGCATTGGCATTGGTATTCGCCTGAACTCGCCTGACAATAAAACCAGCATGGTTGTATTGCCTGTTGCGCACTGCATTGAAGTGCCTGTTCATGTTGTTTTCTTGTTCTTGGAACAATGCAGGGACAACAGAGTCAATTGCATTCTTGATTCGTGTCGAGAGATGACTTAATCCCTGGGCCACACCTTTTCTTGTACCTTCCTGAATAGGCTCAGTGACAGCCTCAGTCACAGCCTTCTTTATAATACCTGGAAAGGTGACAGTAAAATTGTGCATCTCTGACTTGATCACGTCCAGCTTTCTTGATAAGCGCTCAATATCAGACTGATGGTGTACAGGCTGAAGATTCTTGATATTGAGGCTTTGTTGAGCAAAATCATCCTCCCTTGGAATCAAGTCGAAGTTAGTCTGGGTAGGATGATCAAACAAAAGGAATTCAGCTCTTGGATCATAAATCGGTCTTTGGAAGACTGTTGTCGCAGATGTAGCAGAGTTTTGTGTGTCAACAGCTTCCTTAAGAGGAGAAGTCTTGTCATCTTCTTTAGGAGGAGAGGCTGACAGCTGGTCATCCTCATCTTCTTCCTCCTCTTCATCAAACATTCCCTCAGGGAATTCATCTTCAGGCATTGGTTCAAACTCAGCGACATAATCTTCTACAGACAGCATTTCTTCATCAGCATTGAGCACAAGTTCTTCTTCAATCGGAATGTCCTGAGTTATTGTTTCAGCCTCCTTTTCATGTACCTGAGGTTCTTGGACTGGCTGTACAATTTCAGCCTGCAAGTTTGTTGTAATTAGTAACAGGGGAAAATATAAAGTGAATGGTCGCCATTTCGCTGTCCAGAGAGGCCGAGGGTGATTACTCAGCCACTCAAAAGGATAAATCCTTGGGATTCTTTTAAGTGTGAATGAAGTATGGTTAATGGTCGCCATTCGCTGCCCCTAGGAAAGCTGAGTGTGATTATTCAGCCCCCCCAAAAGGTAAAAACCTTTGGGACTCTTTTGATTGTGAAACATATGTTGTTTAATGATCGCCATTTTGCTGCCCCTAGGAAAGCTGAGTGTGATTATTCAGCCCCCCCAAAAGGTAAAACCTTTGGGACTCTTTTAAGAGTGAAACATATGTTGTTGTAGGTCGCCTGTTACGCTGCCCCTAGGAAAGCTGAGGGTGATGATTCAGCTCCCCCTGAAAGGATAAATCCTTTGGGACTCTTTTAATGAGGGAACCAAGAGGCTGTGTGAAGTACAGCCATCAAGGTTGAGACATTAATGTATTCAGGTTGTTGTTATCCTGAATACTGTCTAGAGGGTTCAGGGTCATCGGGGTGCTTTATAAACACAAATGAATCACTCCCTGGTGCAAAGACAGAGTGTACAGAAGTCTTAAAGAATTCTAAGTGAAATGACAGACTTCTATGGGTCGAGGATTACCCTAACTTCACCACTCTCTCCTACAGACAAATGAGAGTGGTTGATTGTGAACCTCTAAAAATGTACACTGATTACCTGTGAGATATCAGCAAGGTTTGGCTGGTTTCCTGTAGTCTCTGCTGACCTAGAGACACTAGACGCCTGTTGTTTGTCAGCCAAAGATTCTGTATCCACAAGAGTATCTGGACCAGAGGCGGTGTCAATCTTCTTTTCCTTGGCCTTGCTAACAGCTTTAGGTTGGGAAGAAGAGGGGATTTTCTTCTTCTTTAGCTGTTGGCCAGATGAAGCCTTGGACTTAGTAGTGTGCTGCCCAGAGGTCAAAGACGTAGACTTGCCAGCGACACTAGAAGTATTTACCTTCTCAGAGGAAGGGAGCAAGGGCTTCTCAGCGTTGGGTACTTGGTTTGCAACGTTCAGCATGTGTGCAGTGACAGGGATATCCTCAGCTCCTATCTCCTTGTAGATGGCGCCTGTGATTCGATATGGCTTCAGAGCTGTCAAGGCTTTGTCATGGTAATTCTCTCCCAGCAAACTCTCAAAGATCAGGGACAGGTAGCGCACATAACAGATGTTCTTTTCCCTGACCTGATTCCTTCCCTTCAGTTGTTCTACCAGGTTAGAGAAAAGGATGCTTCCAACGTCAACATCAGCTCCCCAAATTAATCCATATGCAATGGTCTGATGTTTGAACGACATTTGATCCTGTGATCCCTGCATGCCTCCCAGGGACTTCACAATGTGGGTGAAGAGGACACGCCACATAGGAGAAAAATACTTAATCTTCAGAGGGGCTTTAGCAAGGATTTCAGCTGGTGTGAGGGCAGGGTTAATGTCATGACAAGGGTTGAGTGTGGCCAATGCTTCCTTGACAGCCTTTTTGTCAACTGTCTTCAGGCATTCATCTCCATGTTTAAGTCCGGCCACACTGGCAAAATCAGTAAGGGAAAAGGCAAACGGATGTTCATTGCAAGAAAGGCTAAAGGTAATGGTGTCTTCAACTACTTCAGCAGAATACCAGAATTCCCTAAGGTATTCTTGGTAAAAGGTGGAAGGAGATTTGGTGAAGGCTTCGTTTAGGTCACAATTCTGCATGAAATTTACCAGATCTGAGTAGGTGTTGTTTGGTGCCTTGATCCATCCAATGGCGTTATTGGAAGCGATGATGCTCTCGTTGATTTCGAAGTTCACATTTGAGGCTTTTGGTACTGGAAACGCCATTGATTTAAGGTTGAAGGAGAATGAAAATGGCGGATGGTTGAGAGAGATAAGAGTTTTAGAGAGAGAAGATGAATTTTAGAATGGTGGTGAGTGAGGAGAGAAAGAAGACAATATATATATTCAAACTTGAGTGAACAGTTATTCAACCGTATTAAATGCAAAAGCGAAAATGACTGCTCAAGTGGGTCCCCTTGACCTTTCAAAAAGTTTGTCTCCTCGTTATCCGAAACTTAAATGATTAAAAAATGTGAGAATGTTTTTCGCATTTACTTGGAACGCAACTACCTAGTTACATGTGAAAAACATTTAATAAAACATTTAATATAGACTCAATCATTTAATGAACACATTTAATATCAAGCCACAGGCTTTGAGATATTGAGCATCCCTAGCTCAGCAACTAGCCTGTTGAACGTAGGTTCAGCCAAAGGCTTTGTAAAGATATCAGCTAGTTGCAGCTCTGTGGGAACAAAATGCAGCTCAATATCTCCCTTCATAATATGATCCCTGATAAAATGATACCTGATATCAATGTGTTTGGTACGAGAGTGAAGAACAGGGTTATTGGATATGGCAATGGCGCTGGTGTTGTCACAAAAGATTGGCACTTTGTCATACAAGATTTCATAGTCAGCCAATTGACTTTTCATCCAGAGCACCTGGGCACAACAGCTGGCTGCAGCGACATATTCAGCTTCAGCTGAAGACATAGCCACAGAGTTTTGCTTCTTAGCACTCCATCCAACCAATTTTCCTCCTAGGATTTGACAGCTGCCTGAAGTACTTTTCCTGTCAATACAGCATCCAGCATAATCTGAATCTGAATAGGCCTTGAGATCAAAGCCTGATTCCTTTGGATACCATAGTCCTAGGGATGGTGTTCCTTTGAGATACCTGAAAATTCTCTTAACAGCCACTAGATGGGATTCTTTTGGGTTAGCTTGGTACCTTGCACAGAGACATGTGGAGAATTGAATATCTGGACGACTGGCTGTTAGATACATCAGTGACCCAATCATGCCTCTATATAAAGTCTCATTGACAGAGACCCCTGACTCATCAGGGCCCAAGTTGTTGGGTGGAAGCATGGGGCATTTCACTGAAGCACAATCAGCCAAGTCATATTTTTTAAGTAAATCCTTAACATACTTTTCTTGACAAATAGAAATTCCCTTAGGACATTGTTTAATTTGAAAACCCAAAAAGTAAGTTAATTCACCCATCATACTCATCTCATATTTCTTGGTCATTAATTTAGCAAAACGTTTACTAAGATTGACATTTGTTGACCCAAAGATGATATCATCCACATAAATCTGCACAATGATGAAATCACTCTTGTCCTTGAAGGTAAAGAGTGTTTTATCAATAGAACCCCTGATAAATTTGTTTTCAGATAAGAAATTTGAAAGAGTTTCATACCATGCTCTTGGAGCTTGTTTCAGACCATACATTGCCTTGTGAAGTCTGTATACATGGTTGGGAAACTCGCTGTTCTCAAATCCTTCAGGTTGTGCAACATAGACTTCCTCAGCTAAATCACCATTGAGGAAGGCACTCTTTACATCCATCTGATAGACAGTGATGTTCATATAGGCAGCATAAGCAAGAAAAATTCTGATGGCTTCAAGTCTAGCAACAGGTGCAAAGGTTTCATCATAATCAATTCCTTCAGTCTGAGAGTATCCCTGTGCTACCAATCTTGCCTTGTTCCTGATGATGTTCCCAATTTCATCCATCTTGTTTCTATAGATCCATCTAGTGCCTGTGATGTTCTTTCCAGGTGGAGCTGGCACTAGTGTCCATACTTTGTTCCTTTTGAACTGATTGATTTCTTCTTGCATAGCAGCTACCCATCCATCTTCTACCAGAGCCTCAGCAACTCTTTTAGGTTCAATTTGAGAAAGAAATTCAGCAAATAGACATTCATTGGCTGAGGCTGACTCAGAGTCTTGGATTCGCTGTCTGGTTGTGACCCCTGCATTTGGTTCCCCAATAATGTTGACAAGAAGAATGTGTTGATCTCTTGACCACTTATTTTGAGGAGCTGGAGTTTCAAGAACAGGGATACTTGAGGGCACAGCTGGAACAATTTGAGTCTCATCCTGCTGACTAGGAGGGCTTTCTTCAAAGACTACTTCAGTGTCTGAGTCTTCTTCAGCCACATCAAGGGAAGCAATTTCATTATCAGCAGGAGCAACTTCAGAGGTTTGAAGAATTGGTGAGTCATTAATATCATGAGAAGGACCATCAGAGATTTGAGGTTCTTCTTCATCAAGTCCTTGAGAGGTAGGAACTTCTATGTTGTGAGTAGACAGAGGATCAAAAGCAGGAACATAAGGGGTGAGAGTGTTGGAGTGGTGATGACTGGTAGGTCTGGGTTCTGTGAACTCATCACTTGGGAAAGAAATATTTTCATTAAAATCTACTTCATCACCCTCTGTTCCTGTTCTCTGTATGACTTCATCATCTTCATTAAATCTGACATGGAAAGTTTCTTCTACTTCTTGTCTTCTGATGTTGAATACTCTGAAGGCTTTGGATGTTGGAGAGTATCCCAAAAAGAATCCATCATCAGCCTTTTCATCAAACTTTCCAAGTTTATCCCTGTAGTTATAAATAAACACAGGGCATCCAAACACATGAAAATAGCTGACGTCTGGAGATCTTTTTCTGAAAACTTCATAGGAGGTTTTGCCATGTCTTTTGACAATGATTGATCTGTTTTGAGTATAGCAGGCAGTGTGTACAGCTTCTCCCCAAAATTGCTTTGGTAAGGCTGCACCATTTAACATAGTTCTTGCTGCTTCAATCAGAGTCCTGTTTCTTCTTTCAGCCACACCATTTTGTTCAGGAGTGCCAGCTGAAGAGAAGTTCTGTGAAATCCCTTTTTCATCACAAAAAGATTCAAGTTGATGATTCTTGAATTCTGTACCATTATCACTTCTTAGAGCTTTGACTCTAACATCATTCATATTTTCAACCTGTCTGATGAAGGACATGATAGCATCAGCTGCATCACTTTTCCTTCTGAGGAAGAACACCCATGTATATCTTGAAAATTCATCAACTATGACCAAGGTGTATTTGTTGTGATTAATGGTTTGAGGTTTGACAGGCCCAAACAAGTCCATGTGAAGGAGATGTAAGCACTTGTCAATAGAGAATGATTGCCTAGTCTTGAATGAAGACCTGTGATGTTTTCCTTTGACACAGGCAGAACAAGTTTTGTCTTTGGAAAACATTACTGAGGGTAGACCAGCAACCAAGTTTTGAGTGGCTATCTTATTGATGTTCTTGAAGTTGAGATGAGACAGTCTCTTGTGCCACAGCCAGTTGACACTTTCAGAGGCTTTGGCAAGAAAACAATTTGAGCTGTCTTCAGAGCACACAACCATGTTGATGACATACACATCTCTCCTTCTAGGTGCAACCAGCACAACATCATTATTTTTGTTGAATATGGTTCCCTGAGTCTTAGTAAACAAAACCTTATAATCAGCATCACATAACTGGCTGATGCTAATAAGATTGTGCTTAAGACCATTCACATATGCAACCCTGGTAAAAGTGATCCCATTGCAATTCACTGAGCCATATCCTTCTGTGTCACCTGAAGAGTTATCTCCAAACACCACTTTGGGACCTGGCTCCTTTGAGTATCTGTGCAGGTATTGTTGAATCCCTGTCATGTGTCTAGAGCAGCCACTATCTAGATACCATACCGATTCCTTGAGATATTTCTGCACAGATACATAGAAACAGATTAGTTCCTATGGTGAACCCACTTTCCAGTGGGTTCCCTGAATTGCTTGTTAGCAACTCTTGTGTTCCTGAAAAACTTTTGGCGTTGGGATGGACAGTTCATAGTTTCATGGTTATAACTCCCACAGATATCACACCCAGGGAAGTCACCACACTCGTCTGAGTGATGGTCTGTGAACCCACAGAATTTACAGGGAGGATAAGAATTGTAATTTCCCTGTTGTCTTTTGGAACTCTGTGGTCTGTCCCTAGAGGGTGTCTGAGCTCTTTTAGCTGCCATGTGTCTGTCATGATCTAAGGTCGAGTGGTGAGTATTCTTACAAACATTGCAATAAGGTTTGATTAACCTTTCCCCGTTGGGTTCACCTAGGACTGACTTAGGTTCATGAGAAGTAGAGCATTCAGCGGAAGGCTTAATGTGTTGTTTCAAGAGTTCTACTTCTTTCATAAGAGACAACAGGCGATCTTCAGTGGTGGGGTCAACCTTATTCACAGCTTTAGTAGAAACAGGCTTAAAAGCTACTTGTTTACCAGTTGGTTTAGCAGGCACACGAAAAACTTTGGCTGGAGGATTCTCAATATCTATCTTAAGTTCATCCTTAGCAGATCTAGAAGAACTGCTAGGTTCAACTCCAGAGAGTTTGGGCAGGGGTGGAAGCTCAGCCACATCTTCAGAGACAGGGTCATTAGTCAAAGAGGTATCTGACATATGAATAGTCTCTGTAGATTTAAAGACAATGTCTTTGGGTTTGGTGATAATCCTCAGCTTTTTATGCTTAGCAGTTATATCCCTGTTTAAGTCAGCAGGTACTTCATCCCTAAGCAATTCATCAATAGTAAACCTAGCACACAGCCATTTTTCAATAACTTTGTTTAATTCAGTGACTTGATCATTTAAAGCTAAGTTTTTCAAGGTTAATCTAGCTACTTCATTTTGCAGGGATATTTTTTCTAAGTTAACCCGCCTGAGAGTTTCACATTCAGCCTTAGCATTAATCATTTCAGTTTTAACAGAGTGAAACTTGTCAAGTAGGTTCTTCCTTTGTTCCTCAACAAAGTGCAAGTCAACAATGGTGTAATCAAGGACATGCTTACGTTCATCACAATCAGTCATAGATAGAAGCCTGTGTACCTTTTTCATTGTGATGTCAACCCATTGTCCTGATCTTGCATCACCTTTTCCAACAGCTGGTTCATCCTCAGCTATCGCCATAAAAGCCCTGACTCTTGTGGTGTCTTCTTCATCTGAAGTTAATGGTTCATCATTCCAATCATAGGTTTCAGCAACCAACCCTTTCTCAGCCTTTTTCTCACCACCTTTCTTTTTGGACATAGCTTCAATCTTCAAGTTCATCTGTTCTAACTCAGCTTTAAGTGCCTTGTACTTATTTTTGTAATCTTTCTTCTCAGTGTCTGAAGAATTGGATTGAGATGAGTTGTTATGTTGTTTGAACTTGTAGGGTTTGGATGAAGATGATGGATAAGAGGGTGAGGATGTTTTGGTGGAAGGACATTCTTTTTGAAAATGTCCAAGCTTTCCACAGGCAAAACATGTTTCTTTTGACCTGTCAGTTGGTTTGCTAGCTGATCCTACTCTTCCAGATCTTTTGTAGTATCTTCTTTGGTTGGCTAGCAGTGCTCTTTCATGAAATTCTGCATTGAGGTCTGACAAGAACTCTTGGCTGCTACGGGTATCTTCTTCAATATCAGAATCGCTGTCAAGAGGATGTGTTGCAGAGATCAAAGCTTTGGAAGATGCTCCTTGGACTACAAATCTTTCAGTCTCTGATTTGTAGATAGTATCGATCAGCCCTTCTTCATAATTGTACTTTCCATAGAGCTGAGCAAGGGTATCATTTTTGATTGAGTTGTTAGCTCTCTGAGTCTGATTCATGCTCAGCCACTTTCTTGGAAGGCTGTTGACAAAAGTGGCATTGATCTCAGCTTGACCAATAGTAACATCATTCATAGCGAGGTCATTTAGAAGAATCTTCAGCCTAGTATAGGTTTGCTGAACTTTTTCACCTTCAAGAGACTTAAAGGCATTAAACTGAAGTCTGAGTGCCTGAATCTTTGTCTCTCTTGTTTCAGAGGGTCCTTCATGGCCAAGAATGAGGTCTGTCCACATTTGTTTAGCTGTGGGACACTGAATGACAGACTTCATGATATGCTTTGGAAGACAGGAAATTATGATGCTTTTGAGACGTTTATCTTGGTTTGCTAATTTCCTATCAGCTGCAGTCCATTGTTTGACAGGCTTGGGAAGAGGGTTTTCTTCAGTAGAAGTAAGTGCCATGGGAATATATGGACCATTTTCTAAAATTCCTAAGAGAAAAGGTTCAAGTCCATCAAGGTATACAAGAAATTGACTCTTTCAACTGGCAAAGTCTTCTTCATCAAAGACTGGTACACTGGTTACGTGTGATCCACCTCTTGAGTCAAGAAGTTGGGGTAGATCATCGTCATTTGGTGGGGGGGTAAGTCTTGGTGAAGATGGGTTTCTGGAAGGTGAGTGTGGGCTAGAGGTTTCCGGCATGGTGGATCTTGATTATAAAACGGAGAACGATGTTTCTTGAAGGTTTTAATATCAAACACCGCTCTGATACCAATTGAAAGTCCCTAATCTATGCGAGAAACCCTAATCTTAACTTAATCAACACAAGGTATTACTTTTCAAACGTAATCTTATTATTGTATAATAAAGAATTACAAGTGTTATGGATAACACCGTTTGATGACAATGTGTTGTGCACACTTTGAACAACAATAAACCTTAACTTATGAATACAGTCGTAGCTGTTTGATTCACTAAGTTACACGCACTAATGTTCTTAATATCTCAAAGTGTTGAATATTAATGCAAGGATACACATCCTATTTATAGTGTTACGAGGTTGACTTGAACAGTACTTGATGTCGACTACACAAGCTTTTACAAGTTCCCACATCAGTCACATGATGTCCTTCTATTCTTGGTAGTCTTCCATTATGCTTTAAGGAACAGTTGTCCAAAACAGTTTCCTTATTCTTCATATTCTCGAACACACAAATGGCATGTCCAAAGTGTGCTGAGAGTTATCAGGGTATTGCCACCCCTGTTAACTCTCAACCCCTCAGAGTCCCTAATACATCTTGGCTGTTATCCATCACAGCCAAGGAGTATGTCTTCAGGTAATCTTCGACTTCCCTGACAATGTCTCTGACATGGACTCCTCTGAGGTTGCTCACAGAGATTCGGATCTCTGTGAGTCTTGTGAAACTTGCCTGCCTCCTAGGCACAGGCAAGGGACTATCTATCAGCCTAATTATGTTTAAATCAATGAACAGGGAATCTAACAAGTTTAGATTCCCAACAGTTAGTTTTTTTTATGTTCATGAACTTATGTCAAAATTAAATTAATAAAATGATGTGATTAATTTAATAACATGACTTAGGTTATTTAATTATTAATGATCATGAAATTATTTTAACCTAAGTATTTATATATTTAAGACTTATAATTAATTAATTATTTTAAAATCATGGATATAATTAATTAATTAACATGACTTAGGTTATATTATTAATATATAATAATACATATTTTAACCTAAGTATTTAACTTATTTAATTAAAAACATGTTATATTTTAATTAAATATTATAACCTATAGTTTAATTAAATTACATGAAATAATTATTAAACTATACATTATATCATATGACTTAGAAATAATCATGAAAAACACTTAGGCTTATATACTTAGCTTATATAACCAGCTTATTTCTAATTATGGAAACTTTCTATTTTTAGAAACTTAATTAAATAAGGCAGCTAATCTATTTATGGAAACTTTCTATTTTTAGAAACTTATCTATTTTAAGCAGTAAATCTATTTTTGGAAACTTTCTATTTTTAGAAACTTTCCATTTTTGGAAACTTTCTATTTTTGGAAACTTTCTATTTTTGGTAACTTTCTATTTTTGGAAACTTTCTAATTTTGGAAACTTTCTATTTTTGGAAACTTTCTATTTTTGGAAACTTTCTATTTTAGGAAACCTGCTATTTTTGGAAAGTTACTTATTATTACACAGTAAGTATAATAACACATGAAATACCAGAAATACTTAATCAGATTAAATAGAATATAAGATTTAACACAGTTTAAGGCTTAAAAACAGTAAAACATAGTAAGAACACATAAAATAAGCTAAGACATGACATAAAATCAGCTATGTATTTAGTAAGCAGATACTTATACATGTACGTATTTATGTAGCACTAGTGACTCGGAAGTAGGATTCTCGCTGTTTGTCTTTCTCGTTCACTGGAGATAAGGTACGGATTCCCGTCCTTTTAGTATGGACATTCTTTCCTTATTAGGATTCCCCGTATGCAGCCAACTGTTTTCCCGTAGTATAAGTTATGAGTTTGATTGCTTATGTTTAATTAATATTACCTATAGCCATATACATGCATGACCAGTTTCACCTAGTTATGGAGGTACCATAACCATAACAGTAGAGGCTGATGTTATGACTTCACCACGGCGGAGTGATTGCTCGTGGCGTCCCTTCAGCTTTTGGCCATTTATTCGTATTTATCATGTGGGGCGTATAGGTGCATCCTAGTTACATGTTTTTATTCAGGATTACATGGTGAATGTGGTGTGTGCCTTGCATCCTTCACAAGGAGCTGATCCCTCCTACCCAAAAACCAGTATATTAAATTAGAGGCAGCCCCTCTAATTTGCATGATGAGGTCACCCCTCCAAGTATTCATGCACGGTGGATTTTCATGACCTATATTGGCTAATGGTAAAATATGCTAAACAGTTTGCATAAGATAAACATAAGGCTTTTCAAACTATAAAACCAGTTTTATGAACATGTTCCAGGTTTTCCAGGACTTATACATTTCCGCTGCTATTAAGTCTTTATTATGCTTAGTCATTCATACTATGTCTATATCCGTGCACTGAGCGTTTTGCTCAACCGTTACTTTCCTTTCCATGTCCCAAAACGGCAGGTACCCTAGGAAAGACTCGAGCATCTGGAGGACGTGCATAGGATGGAAGCTGCTAGAGACTTATTTTCCTTTTTGCCTTCATATACTTATGCTTGCTTAGTCTTTCATTCATTTCCTTTGCTTTATTATGTTTTGGGCTTATGTTTGGGAACCGATGTTTGATTCCGGTTATCCCTATGGTCATGTAATGTTTTATACATTTATCCTTGTATGCTTTGATGACACGCCATAATTACGCGTGACATTGTATTATCAAAATAAGATGTTACAATTATGGTATCAGAGCCAAGGCTTCGACCTGTAGGCTCTAAAACTCGACCTGTGACTAGTGGGTAGTTACCAGGAGCTTCCTAAGCCAACGTCTGTTATTCTACGTATTGATGTTTTCAGCGCATTGTTGTTTTAACCATGATATTTTCAGCACCTTGAGGTTTTAACCTTGATGTTTTCATCGATATTGTTTTGCTAATATGGATGGACAACCGTCATTCATATTTAGTTATGTGTCATTGTTTCATGCATAATGTTCCTCGTGAACAGTGGCTATGTGGACTGAACCCCAATAGTTCATAATTAGTCACATAAATTTTTTCTAATAAGTTTTGACATATGAGTTTCATTTATTTATGTTTCATGTATCATGGTTGCAGGGATTATGACTAAGTAATGGTTGGTACAGGACTGGTCCTATTTAGTCGCATGTGCTTTTATCGAAACTTTTAACTTTGGGACCGACCCATAGGCGTCCCCTCGCCATGTCTTTTGTTTTGGAACCGACCCATAGGCGTTCCCTCGCACATATAACGGTTTTATAAACTACATTACGCATTCATGCACTGTCTTTCATGCATAAAATTTTTCTCATGATTTAAATCGGCATAATTTTTTTTTCATGTCCCCTCATAAGTTATTATGTTTTTATGTCAAGTATGTTTTCATACTGTCATGGTTAACTTCAGTTTCATGCTGATTATGTTATACACTTCTTCGTGATAGATGGTTTCATGTTTCTTCATGATAATTCCGTCTTCATGTTGATTATGTTTTACGCCTCTTTTGTTATTTACGCTGTCCTGCAAGACATTGTTAGATTTCATTGAATCCTGCTTTCATGATAGTCATGGTTGGTCTTCATTGATCATGCTGTCAGGCAAATCATCGTTAAATTTTGTGTAACCACACTTTAACGTTTCCATTACAACCAGAATGATGTCTATGCTAATACTGCCAGGTTATCATGATGGTTTTCCTAGCCGTTTAAACGATATACGTTCCTAAAATCATGACAAATGATCGACCCCATACTGATCATTTCATGTGCATTCCACGTGTACTCCACGTACCGTATTTCATGTGTATTACATGTACCTTAATCCATGTATATTCCACTTGCAATACTTCACGAGTATTCGCTGGTCGATTCTGAATCACCTCAGGCGTATTTTCAATTGCTGATATTCTACAAGATTGCTGATGCCGCTCATAACTGGGAGATGTTACTAAAGATTGACGCTGATGACGTTCAGAGACGCTACGAGATGCGGATGCTGTTCACAACCTGGAGATCCTACAAGACGAAGACAAAGGCGTCAGAGCAAAGCAATTGGACGAGAAGATGCTTCACCATCAGATGATTCCCATCAATCATTGCCCGTAAATCTTAGTTACATGTCACACGTCATTCGGCTGTCATTTCAGCCATATGAGTGCAAACCGGTACCAGCCGGCCACTCAGCTGAATAGTACATGAATCACGGTCATGAGAATGACCATCATGGAACTGACAGACAGGACGATAGTAACCACTACTATGACAGCAACTATCCTAGAAATCGCAACCGAGGCTCCGGCCACGGACGTGATCAGAATACAAATGATCAGTAGTCCAACCGATCCACCAATTCTGGCATAATAACCTAATATTTGTAGTTCTATTTGTTTCACATCTCGAGACACATGTCAAGACATCAGTCAAGACACATGTCTCACGTATACTTTTAGAAGACACATGTCAAGACATCAGTCAAGACACATGTCTCACGTATACCTCCTGAAGACACATGTCAAGACACCAGTCAAGACATATGTCATGCTTATAGTTCCAAGAAACGAGTCAAGACACATGACTCACGTCCAACTATGGAACATTTCTAAGAAATTCAGGGTACCCTCCAAGGGTATATCCATTTTGTTGTGCCATGTATTAAGCAGGCCACAAGAATTTCAATACCATTACCGGCGCATCAGTGAGAACTGTCATGTTGCCGATGTCACTTTCATTCTTGTAACCATAAATCATTGATTCATGACCATGAAGGACGCCTTTCGTATTCCCATGTATACGAGGGTTTTCCTTTAGCTTAATGATGAGATCCAAGTTGTTAACGTATTTTCCTCGGACATACACGAGATGAATTCTATCCTAATTATGGACTATGAACAGCACACCATGCTACGATTCATATTTATGTACAGTAAAGTTCAGGCTCCTGAATACATTCAGCTTGATTTTCCATCAGGAAAATCTGTACAATTATTTATGCTTACAAGCATGTGCATTGTTAGCCATGGTCGCTAAATTTTTCTAGCTGTTAGTAAGACACGACCACTTAATTCTTTTACGCATAGCCAGTTGATTATTCCAAAGTCTTCCTATACATTCCAGAAGAACCTACAAGGAGAAGGATGGTACCATGAGATTATGTGTCGACTACCGTCGACTTAAACAAATCACCATTCATGACCGTTATTCTCCTCCACATATGGACAACATGTCCAATCAACCGTATGGTGTTAATCACTTTTCCAAGATCGAACTCATGATCATGCTGCCAACAGTGACGAATGAAACAGCAGGACATGTCCATGACTTCTATTCGTACACGACTCGGTCATGCTAGATTTATGATTTTGAATTAGTCTCATCAATGCTCCAACGTCATTATAAGAATGAGTTTCCATGAACTCATAGCAAATTCATCAGTGTTTTCATTGAGGATAACCTGATTTCCTCTAAGCCTAGAGAAGAACAGGAAGACCCTATCTGCACTATGTTGCAAATTCTATGACAAGAGAAATTCTACCCTGGAAATTTTTCCAATATCAATTCTGTTTGATTACAGTAAAACACTGAATCACATGGGTTTTGTGGTTAATCTTACCATGACTCAGCTTATGCGTAAAGGAGAGAACCCTACACTACATTAGGTGTTCTAGGAAATCCTACGCTAGGAGAAGTCTAGATTTAGAGACTCAGAGTTTCGCAAACTCCTATGTATCAAGTTCGATGAAGCAAGATACAGTTACGTTCATATCTTCATACCTGTCATACAAACAGGTTAAGATAGGACACCAACAGACTGGGATGTTTTCATCATCTGAAATTGTGAATTAAAATGGGACAAGATCTCCACGGATTTTGGTTACCAGTTTAACGCGAACTCAGATGAAGCATGATGCTATCTGGGTTATTGCAAACAGTTTGATCAAGTCTGCAGAATCCTTACATCCGTAAGGATTTCAGAACAAACCGATTTATCGGACATGTTCCAGCCAAGGCTCATCCGATCACTTGGTAATCCCTCAGTTATCGGGTCAGACAAAGATTAGCAATTGTGCTCCTTGTTTACGTCCACGTCTTTGTTCTAAGTTCACGACTTGCTTTCGCGCTCGCGTTCATGACACTATTTACGTTCATGATCGTATCTTGGCTTACGATTTTACGTTCATTTTTCTCATCTGGGAAGTTTTGCAAGAACTTGAGAGACCAGACCCAAGTTTAATATAACTCTCCATCATCAGATTGACGTTTCACGTCATATTCCACGTCTCACCTTGTAGCGTTTGGCGATACCGCCATTATATTCTATGTTCACGATATGTTTCACATATCATGTTCATTCCACGTTCCTCATATCATGATCAAGATATGTTACACGTATCATGGATCACGATATGTTTACTCATACTACACTCGCCATATCTCCACGTAGCACGTTCAAAAATTTTCACGTATCACGTTCAAAATTTTTCACGTACTACGTTTCTTTATGTCTCGCGCATCGTTTCTAGTTAACAGTTAAGTCAGATTGTCTTTCATTGTAACGTTTCAGTTACTCTTACACGATTTACTCTTATTCCCTCGATCGAATTTAGGGGATCTACATTACGTTAATAACCAAGGACTTCTTCGTATTCCAAGTCAAGGTCAAGAGGACCAAGAATTATCATTCGTGTCAAGATCTTATGAAGGAACCGTTCCAAGAGGGAAGCCACTTGGAAACGGACAAGTTCATCCGAACTTTTATCCGTTTTTCTCTTATCAATTAGATATGTCTTTTCAGTCACGTCACGTTCCATGTCTTTTCAAGACATGTCACGTTCCACGTTCCCTTCTACCATGTCACCTTCATTTCCGTTATTTTGCATACCTTTCCAGTCTGATTCAGATATGTTTTGCTTCCATTTACGTTATCTATAATTCGGGGACGAATTATTCTTTTTAGGGGGGAAGAGTTGTAAAACCCGCATGCTTTTACCATGAATAGTACCCTTAAGATCGTACGTACTAGATTAAAACTTTCCTAATATAGCATGATTACGATTACGTGTTAGAATTTTACGTATTACGTACGTGTTAGAACACGATAAGTATTTACTACGCACGGTCACGTAATAATTATTTGACGATAATTAATCACGAACATGCGATCATGAAATCATGAACGTAATTAAATCACGAACTATTATTAAGTATATATATATTTATTACGAGCGTAAATAAATATATTAGGTCACGGTAATTATTTTAACGCGAACACAAATAAACACGAACAAACACGTAAAACACGAACACGAGAACACACTTATTAATTAGACACGGAAAACATTCGGGTTACCCCTTGTGGGCCCCATTACCACGAAATTAAGGGGGAGGACGGGCTTAGCCCATCAATTTTTACTAAAAGGGGGTTAAGGGAAAAAACACTACTCATTTTATTTTACAGAAGATTTTATCAAAAACCCTAAAAGTTTTCTTCCTCCTTCCTTGGTTCCTCTTTTGGCCGCCACCCATAAAACACCATGGAGGGGTGTTTGTTTGATTTTGATCTTGGGTTTTGGTGTAAGTCGTGTTTGTTCATCCTTGATCGATCCATGTATTCGGTAAAACCTTTTTAAACCTTTTCTTTTGATTTAATCTTTTTATAAATTATGAACATGTGATGTTTTTTATAAAAACATAATTAAGCATAGATCTAACATGTTTTGGTGTTGAATTAAATCAAAAGGTTGTTTTTAAGGGGGTGTTTGTTTGGCCGTAGGCTGCAACCGAACCCGAATGGGTTTCGGCTTGCCAAGCCGACCACCACCAAGACCATATGGTCTTGGTTGGTGCGTGTGGGTCCCACGGCAGCAAGGGAAACACGGGGTACCCCGAGTTGGTTCGGAGTACGGTGTCGATTTCATGTCCGGTTCATGTTTTTAGCCTAGATCCGGTTCATGGTGTATGTTAGTTTTTTTTTATGAAATGAACTTATGTTAAAATTAAATTAATAAAATGATGTGATTAATTTAATAACATGACTTAGGTTATTTAATGATTAATGATCATGAAATTATTTTAACCTAAGTATTTATATATTTAAGACTTATAATTAATTAATTATTTTAAAACCATGGATATAATTAATTAATTAACATGACTTAGGTTATATTATTAATATATAATAATACATATTTTAACCTAAGTATTTAACTTATTTAATTAAAAACATGTTATACTTTAATTAAATATTATAACCTATAGTTTAATTAAATTACATGAAATAATTATTAAACTATACATTATATCATATGACTTAGAAATAATCATGAAAAACACTTAGGATTATATACTTAGCTTATTTAACCAGCTTATTTCTAATTATGGAAACTTTCTATTTTTAGAAACTTAATTAAATAAGGCAGCTAATCTATTTATGGAAACTTTCTATTTTTAGAAACTTATCTATTTTAAGCAGTAAATCTATTTTTGGTAACTTTCTATTTTTAGAAACTTTCTATTTTTGGAAACTTTCTATTTTTGGAAACTTTCTATTTTTGGTAACTTTCTATTTTTGGAAACTTTCTATTTTTGGAAACTTTCTATTTTTGGAAACTTTCTATTTTTGGAAACTTTCTATTTTAGGAAACCTGCTATTTTTAGAAAGTTACTTATTATTACACAGTAAGTATAATAACACATGAAATACCAGAAATACTTAATCAAATTAAACAGAATATAAGATTTAACACAGTTTAAGGCTTAAAAACAGTAAAACATAGTAAGAACACATAAAATAAGCTAAGACATGACATAAAATCAGCTATGTATTTAGTAAGCAGATACTTATACATGTACGTATTTATGTAGCACTAGTGACTCGGAAGTAGGATTCTCGCTGTTCGTCTTTCTCGTTCACTGGACATAAGGTACGGATTCCCGTCCTTTCAGTATGGACATTCTTTCCTTATTAGGATTCCCCGTATGCAGCCAACTGTTTTCCCGTAGTATAAGTTATGAGTTTGATTGCTTATGTTTAATTAAGATTACTCATAGCCATATACATGCATGACCAGTTTCACCTAGTTATGGAGGTACCATAACCATAACATTAGAGGCACTGATGTTATGACTTCACCACGGCGGAGTGATTGCTCGTGGCGTCCCTTCAGCTTTTGGCCATTTATTCATATTTATCATATGGGACGTATGGGTGCATCCTAGTTACATGTTTTTATTCAGGATTACATGGTGAATGTGGTATGTGCCTTGCATCCTTCACAAGGAGCTGATCCCTCCTACCCAAAAACCAGTATATTAAATTAGAGGCAGCCCCTCTAATTTGCATGATGAGGTCACCCCTCCAAGTATTCATGCACGGTGGATTTTCATGACCTATATTGGCTAATGGTAAAATATGCTAAACAGTTTTCATAAGATAAACATAAGGCTTTTCAAACTATAAAACCAGTTTTATGAACATGTTCCAGGTTTTCTAGGACTTATACATTTCCGCTGCTATTAAGTCTTTATTATGCTTAGTCATTCATACTATGTCTATATCCGTGCACTGAGCGTTTTGCTCAGCCGTTACTTTCCTTTCCATGTCCCAAAACGGCAGGTACCCTAGGAAAGACTCGAGCATCTGGAGGACGTGCATAGGATGTAAGCTGCTAGAGACTTCTTTTCCTTTTTGCCTTCATATACTTATGCTTGCTTAGTCTTTCATTCATTTCCTTTTATTTATTATGTTTTGGCTTATGTTTGGGAACCGATGTTTGATTCCGGTTATCCCTATGATCGTGTAATGTTTTATACATTTATCCTTGTATGCTTTGATGACACGCCATAATTACGCGTGACATTCTATTATCAAAATGGGATGTTACATATTCGAACTACTTATTATGAAGGAATAAGCAGATAAGTTGTCTGGTTAGTAATACCAAATAAGGGTCAAAATAGTCAGTCTAGGTCCTTTATGAATACGTAGAACTCGGAAACTGTTTATTTTCTTATTTTAATAATAGACTCAAAATTTTTGTGGCTTTTCATTGGATAAAAAAGAAGATATTGCGTCGAACTGCAGAAGTGAATGATATGTCTTAATTACTAATCTATGTGTTGCTGGGAAAATTGTATTGCTCACTTACGGGAACAAATATTAGGATGATTACGTATGGGACTTGAAGAAAATAGTACTTCGCTGTTTCATGTCTGCTTAAACATTTATGTTCGTTTATTTGTTCAAATCTAACAAACTGATATGAATATGTCATACACAAATATGGTGTTGTTTGTGCTTATGTATGCAATATTGCCATGCATCTTAGTGTGATTGTAGTTATAACTCTATGATATGTCTTAATTACTAATCTGTGGATTTCAGGTTGCGGAACTGAAAAAGAAGCATGATGCTCAAGCCAACTGCTACGACAAAAACAAAGGAGTGACGATATAGCTAAGGGTGTGATGCTGCGTCGAGGGAATAATAGTTGACGTTAGATTCAGGGTACCCGTTACTGGTCCAAGAGGTACTCACGGGCCTTCCATATTATTCATGTATTGCACTTGATCTCTTTTGATTGTTTAATTTTAACTTTTGATAAGCGGGTTTTGTTAGAGAAATGAGTGTTCATAAGAAGGTTAGTTTTGTCAGTTTGTTTGAAATGTTGGTGATCTTTTATGATATGGTTGCGTTTTGCAAGTGACCACAAGTTTATAATTATTGTATTCAAGTAGTAGGTAATCGATCCACAATGTATGTGTATTGGTGGATAGTGAGAGCGTGAGACTGATTTTTTTAGGGTTGTTTGCACTATTTTTGAACTACTCGTCTCTAATTATCTTTTGGCACAACTGATAAGTAGTTTTTAAGGTGTTTTGGATTGCTCAATCTAACTACTTACAGCAAGTAGTTTGGAGCTGATTTATTCGAACTACTTATTGTGAAGGAATAAGCAGATACGTTGTCTGGTTAGTAATACCAAATAAGGGTCAAAATAGTCAGTCTAGGTTCTTTACGAATACGCAGAACTCAGAAACTGTTTATTTGCTTATTTTAATAATAGACTTGAAAATTTTGTGGCTTTTCATTGGATAAAAAAGAAGATATTACGTCGAACTACATAACTGAATGATATGTCTTAATTACTAATCTATGTGTTGCTGGGAAAATTGTATTGCTCATTTAAGGGAACAAATATTAGGATGATTACGTATGGGACTTGAAGGAAATAGTACTTCGCTGTTTCATGTCTGCTTAAACATTTCTGTTTGTGCTTATGTATGCAATATTGCCATACATCTTAATGTGATTGTAGTTATAACTCTATGATATGTCTTAATTACTAATCTATGGATTTCAAGTTGCGGAACTGAAAAAGAAGCATGATGCTTAAGCCAACTGCTACGATAAAAACAAAGGAGTAACGATATAGCTAAGGGTGTGATGCTGCGTCGAGGGAAGAATAGTTGAAGATAGATTCAGGCTACCCGTTACTGGTCCAAGAGGTACTCACGGGCCTTCAATATTATTCAGGTATTGCACTGGATTTCTTTTTGTTAGGTCAATTCAGTACCTAATGACCTCCCTGAAGGATTTGAATAACAATCAGCCTAAGTGAATTATTAACCTTAAACATAACGAGGTCACTGAGTGAACAGTCACTGAGTGAGTTGCCTTCGAGTTCCTAGACTAAGTCTAAAAGAAAGACCCGAGCATTCAGAGAGGCGAAGCTCAATGAATGTCTTCAATGACGAAGAAGAAGGTGATGGGTTCAGTGAGTTGTGGCAATAGACTCACTGAACCCCATACGATCTCCCTGAAGAAAACAAGCATTCTCTAAGACTAAAGAAAAGGCGGGATAAGTTGAATTGTGACAAGATGAAGTACATCACACAATTAGCGTGACTTACCCTTTTGGGATAGATGGGGTACTGACAAGTGTAAAGGACTTACGTCTTACTACTTAGAATAGGGTAAGACAAGATACTACACTGTACCAATAAGACAAGAACTACACATGGGCAATTATTGTCTTCTACCCAACTTTCCTTCTATAAATAGGATGCTTGTAAAGGAGAGAAAATAAGTTTCTGCACTTAATGCTTTAGACATTCACAAACAAGTTTTCTCTCCTCCAAACACGATCACACACTTGAGTTCTAAACTCTTGTTGATAGAATCGTCAAGCTTAGCAATCGTTAGGATTGGACTAGCTTGTTAGTAAGGAGATCACAAAACCACACATTGTCTATTCAATCCCTATTGTAGCTTCGTATACAATAGGGTATAATTCTTTAATAAAGCTAAGAGATAAACGTTGAAAACCTTTGTGTTATTTACTTACTTGTATTAAGTTTATTGCATTACTTAACCATGGGTTAGGACTATACTTAGTATACTTAAGTATAGTACTAATTACAAGGGACCAACAAGTAGTATCAGAGCGGTAGGATTATAAAACTTTTTAACCACCGTCTCAAAGTTTTTAAAACCTTGATCCATTATGGCTGAAAGTAATGTACCCCAACTTGTTAACAAAAAAGGAGCGAGTTACTCTGTTAACGCTCCTAAGTTAGAAGTTGAAAGATTTAACAAATGGAAGAAAAGAATGCTATGTTATTTGATGGGAATGGAACCTTATTACATAACTTGTATTAAGAATGGTCAATTCAAACCAAAAACACCAGTTGGTGATGACAAACCTGAAAACCAATGGTCTGACGATGAAAGGAGAGTGGTCAATCAAGATCAACGTCTCAGAAGCATCATAATATCTTGTCTTCCTGACGATATTATGGAGGCTGTCATCGAGTGTGAGACGGCCAAAGAGACTTGGACAGATCTTGTTCATAGTTTCGAAGGACCATCCGACACTAAGGAATATAGGATTATGGACTTGAAGTTAGAATATAACACTTTCAGGGCCAAACCATCTGAAACACTTCCTCAGACTTACACTAGGTATAAAACCTTGCTCAATGAGCTAACGAATGACGGGGTGAAACTGTCTAAGCATGAAATCAATGTTGGTTTTGTGAACAGTCTCCTGAAAAATGGCTTGGTTTTTCTCAAGGATTGAGAAATGCTAATCACATACAGACTCAGGATCTTGCAGACATTTATGGGAGATTTATCTATGAAGATAATCTAATAAATAGAAGATATCCTGAGTCCAAGAAGGCCTTAATAACAGACACCTCAGCCAAACCTACCCAAATTGATCATGGCCCCATTACAACTGCTTTTTACTCAAATGCAATTGTTCAAGATTTTCAGGAAACCTCAGATGATGAGGTGGATGAAAGATCTAGTGCTAAATACATAAGGGATTTGAACATGGAATATCATGAAAGGTCCATGTTGGCAAATACCAAACGTTATATCAAAAGAACTAGATTTGCTGGTAACCAATCCACTAAGGGAGTGGATTGCTACTGATGTGGTAAAACTGGGTATTTTGCTAAATATTGTCTTTCAAAAACTCCATTGGCCTCTTATAAAAATAAAAAATTTTCATCAGGCAATGACAATTTTCAACCCAAGTTTACACCAAAACTAATTCAGGCTTCTCTAATCAACCAAAGTTTTCAAAATAGTAAGAGAATTGAGAAAGACTATAGGTCTGAGTATAAAAATATTAAAGCAAAACTTGCACTCTTGGAAGCTGAACCTACTGTTGCTCAAACTCAAAAGCCTGCTCAGAACAAAGCCAAAGGGCTGGTAGCTGAAACTTTTGATTGGGATGATGAAGACTTGTCCTCAGAAGAGGAGGAAGGCAGGTATCAAGTGTTAATGGCTCTAGCTGATGATGAATTATCACTTGGAAAGAATCATGCTCGAAATGGAGAATGGGTTGACATCACTATGAGAAAGGTACCTGAAGGGTACTCCATCACTAGGTTTATGGTATCCTCGTTGCTCAGGCTTCGATCTTAAAGGATACTCAGACTCAGACTATGCTGGCTGCAATATGGTTAGGAAAAGTACCTCAGGTGCATGTCAATTCCTAGGTGGAAAGCTAGTATGTTGGAGTGCAAAGAAACAGCAGTCAGTCGCAATGTCCTCTACTGAGGCTGAATACGTGGAAACTGCTGGTTGTTGTGCAAACATCCTTTGGATGAAAAGTCAACTCAGGGACTATAATGTGGAATACAAAGTAGTCCCTATCTTTTGTGACAACACTAGTGCAATTGCCATTTCAAATAATCCAGTCTCGCATTCAAGGACTAAACACATAGACATAAGATATCATTTCCTTAGGGATCACATCTTAAAAGGAGATATTGAATTACATTTCATCCCTACTGAATATCAGCTAGCTGATATTTTCACCAAACCTTTGGATAAACCAACGTTCACTAGACTAAAAGCTAAACTTGGTATGTTGAATATTGATGAATCAGACTCCCTGATGACATTGGATTCAGTATAATGTATATTCTTGATCCTCTCTCTGAGTAAATATCTCTTATCGTCTTCTCCTTGACACTGAGGTACATTAAATGATGTAACTAAATGCTCTAAGGATTTAGTTACTTAATGTCCTAGGTTGGTGAGTCACAATATTAAATAAGGAACATATATTCCTTCAATAAATTGTCATAAACCAGTCAAGGGGTCACTCATGTCAAGTATCCCACTAAGCATTAAATGCTTACTCTTTTTCTAGCAAAATCCGTTGTAAAAATGTCCTTTCAAATGCACGTGACCCCACGTCATCTCTGCAAAAAGCGTTATCTTTGCAGTAATGGAACAATTGCCAACAAAATAGGGGGACCACTTGTACGCTTTCATTTAATGCGGATGTGAAAAGAAATTATAACAAATAAAAATCTCTTTCACATCCGAGCCTATAAATACCCCTCAATCAAAACAAACACACACACAAAGAACTTGCAATTTTACTCTGCCAAAATTTTCTCTCAAAGAAAAAGTGTGTGTGTTCAAACGAGTTTCCAGAAAAGGTTTCTTGTAAAAAGGCAATCACATTGATCACTTGTTTTATTGTTATATATCACAAACAATCAAAGTTACCTATTGTTTATAACTCTTGATCCTTTTTATAAGGCAAAAGTTCTCATTAGGTCACTTGGTGAATCTTGTTGTATTATAACAAGAAACAAGTATTGATTTGATTTCTACAAATTTCCATTTTCCTTTTTCAAATCTTTAAAAGCTATCTTTAATGGCAATGTCCAAAGCTATCAAATATGCCCCTTAGGCTGAACATCTCACCAATAAGGGTGTCCATTTTGCAGGAAACAACTATGAGAGAAATTTCAATTACCCTAGTAGTGTATCAGCCTACAAACCAATTTGCAAATTCTTGAAAAACTGTGATTGGGCTGATGCTTTTACAAAACCCTCCTCAGTCTTCTACCATGAATATCTCAGGGAATTCTAGTTTACGGCTGTGGTTGTAATCCCTACCCAAGGGCCTGAAGGATCTCAGGGGTCTGAGATCAAGTCACATAAGAATTGTGTCATCATGTTCACTGTAAACAATGGGAATACACCATTGATTTTAGACTTCAAAACATTTTGTCAACCCAGTGGACTTGATTATAACAATGGAAAGTATGTTGCACACCCTGACATGGAGTCAGTTAAAAAAGGACTAAAAGAAATCGGGGTCCCTGAGTTACTTGTGACTAAAACCCCATTGATCAAAACTGCTTTCCCCATGGCTTTGAGGATCCTGGTCACATTTGTGATTCAGGTGATCGGTGGGAACTATTCATCTACTGAGCAAGTTAATTCTACTCAACAGATGCTAATCTACAGTCTTATTAATGGACTGAAGATTGACATAGGAGAGATCGTTTATAATGATCTCGTAACCAGGCTTCTGAAGGAGTCTAGGCAAAAGTATGTTTCTTACCCAAGATTCATATCATGCGCCTTAGAACGGTTACTGGGTTCCCTTTACACTCAGGAAAAATTCAGTGTTTTTTCTACTCCCATCCTGAGTTCCACAAACTTTTCAAAGAACCCATCTGAAGTCAACCCCATTGCATTGACGGCTCACATGACTGAGGTGATCAGTCGTGAATCATCCGTGTCTCCCATTCCCTTCTTACCAAAGAAGGGGAACAAGAAGACTCATACTGTGCCAAAGACTAAACCAACAAAGGCACAGGGCCTTGAGGCTTCCGAGGCACGACCCAAAAAGGCCAAGGCTGAAAAGACTACCCTTATTCAGACCAAGCTTCAAATACCTCAAGGGAAAGAGCTTTCGGGAGGCCCTGATACATCACAGTTAGGGTCGACGGGCCAACCTACTGGTCCTCTTGATAGAGAAGGAAACAAACAACCTTCTCCTACGGGACTGCCTTCCACTCAGACCGATGAGGGCACTCGTAAATCATAACCTTTGCCTGAGGTCAAAACTAAGGCCAAAGACTCTGAGAGACGCCCACGGGTAACACACCTCGCTGATAGGCCTATCACTTCCACCAAGTCCAATGAAGGCACACTAGCTCAAAAGTCTTTGCCTGAGGACCCAAAACTTGATTCCTTAGACTCATAGGGACGCCCACGGGTAAAACACCCCGCTGATAGGAATCTCACCTCCTCAACTCCCGATGAAGGCACACTAAAACAAAAGTCTTTGCCTGAGGGAACCAATCTTGATCCCAAAGACTCAGAGGGACGCCCACGGGTAAAACACCCCGCTGATAGGAATCTTACCTCCACAACTGATCAATCACAAACTGCCCCTGAGTATCAGGTGGCTAAATCCTAAGCCTCAGGATTTGGGGCAGGGTGTAACACCCCACCTTGGCAGAATATGGGGCGCGACGTATGGATATCATCACAACAAATGGTGTCTCTATAGAGAAAACTAAAATGCAAATGTAATGTCATAAATGGCGACACAAATGTCATGACAATATCTCAACAATGCAGGAGTCTAGGTAAGTAGGTAACAGTCCTACCACTTACCGAAGACAAACAATAAACATAAACCAAACAAACATATAGGTGCCAACATGTATCACTTATCAAAAAAACATAAAGGTAAACTAAGAAGGAACGGGGATCTCCTTCTATATGCAATCCTAATGCATCCAAGTCTAGCCACTTATGCTCTCATGCTTAACCATAGTATCACCTGAAAGAGACACTAAAACACGTCAACATAAAGTTGGTGAGAGTCATAGGTTTAGATCAAACGCCAAAATCATACCATAAGCTGTGAACAACAACCACTAACAAAAGAACATATGGACATTGTGATACAAACATGCATTAACAACTAATATTCAAGATTTAACAAACCAAACCAAATCCAAATCCAAATCCAAATCCAAATCCAAGGCTCCCAGCCTTACCAAACACCATGGTCCCATAGGCATCCAAACACCTATGAACCAAATCCCAAGGCCCCGCCTTGCCAATAACCCCTTGGTACCAAGTCAAAACATAAACAATCAAGAATCGACTAGCAGTTAATCATATAAGTATGCACACACAAGTCCATTACCAACGCAAAACATTCATAGCATAATTTATAAACAACAAAACAGTGTCTCTTCCATCCCATCTGGAAGTCATAAACATTAGTAAACATGGGACTATGAAACTCACCTGATTGAGCTTCTCCAAAAGTCCTCACACAAGCAAAAAGCTAACAAACCAAAAACACATAATCAAAACATGAACCAATATCAACCTATGATGGACATCTAACCTCCTCCTATATAAATACCTCATTTATATGCTCTAAGCATCTCATTACACCCCTCTATAAAGCCCTTAACTCATTATACTTCATAACCCGTCCCGTTAACATTTTACCCAAAACAGTCCCGGTTTTAGGTCTCCAAACTATAAGACAAACGCCCACTTAAACATACCCATGATCTCTGTAAAGGGAATATTTATGCCCTTACATATGTTAACTAACACCTCCCATTTGCCCCAACCTTAAAGCTACTGTTAAGGCCACGTTATATATATATATATATATATATATATATATATATATATATATATATATATATATATATATATATATATATATATATATATATATATATATATATATATATATATATATATATATATATATATATATATATATATATATATATATATATATATATATATACTTTTGTCATTCCAGATTTACTGATTTTAAACATACAAAAAGTTTGTTATGATTAGGGGGTCTTACCCTAAACCACAACCTTAGCCCAAATTCAGATACTTACTGTAATATATAAACCATCTCTCATGTTCGTTAGAAGGTCCCAATGCAACCCTAAGTACCCCAAACAACCCAAAACTTAAAAAGAAAACAGGCTGACTTCAAAACTGTTTTGACCTCTGACTGTTGTAACCTGTTTTTGACCCACTTCCCGACCTCCAATTTTGTTCTCGTTTCTTGCATTGGAAAGACACTTCAATTAACTTTTTAGGGATACTTGGATCGCAAAATAAGAGTTGGTAGAACTCCCAATATGATCAAAAAATTGACTCAAAATTCTGCCCAGTTTTAAAAAACGGGTTTAATCAATTTAACCTAATTAATTACCCATAACCCCATTAAATACAAGCCCTAGTTTATGTAATCATCATGATATCATTAATATAACATTAATTTACTGTTTTTAAATTCAACCCTAACTTAAATCCATCATAAGATGATTAAAGAAAACATTAAACAACTTAATTGAAAAGGGTTATGAAGGTTTTACATTTAGATTAATGGAAGATGAAAAAAAACCCCAATTTTATGAAGAACCTTAATTCTTCTCTACAAACCGTCGACCCTTTTTTTTATTATCTCCAGGGATTTATGATTTTTGGTAGTGAATAATATAATATATAGGGTGTGGGTGAGTCCTAGTCCAACCCAAACCCAACCTTCCTTTTTTAATTTTTTTCCTTTTTCTCCTCCTTTTCTTGCGTCCAAAACTGACCTACCCTCCCCTAATTTCGTTTTTTTTTCTTTTTATTATTAATATATGTATTAATAATATTACCTTAATTTTCCTTTATTTATTTCAGCTCCTAAAGCCTCCAAAACCTTAAAACCGTAAAACTAGTCATATTTACGCGTTTTACCGTAAAAGACGTAAAATATACAGTTTTAAAAAAAATCTCAAATTTTGAAATAAACTTTATAACTAAGTCCTAAATGACTTAAAACCATCCCAAAAAATACTCACATGTCTAAATACCTCTTCCGAGACCTCTAAACGCAAACCCTAAATCGTAAAAATACGATTTTCTATAATACATATACGTATACTTAAAACCACCAAATAACACCATCTCATTTCATAGTCACTACATTGTGAGCTAATGAACATGAAATAACCATTCCTCGATTTACTTATGAGTACTTTATACCCATATATGATGTCCACACCAACCTCGTTCACGCAAAATAAACATGTAAACACGAAATCAAATAGTCACACATAAAATAACCAAAAATAAGACCGAGTGACGAACCTCAAAACCACGGTTGTCACACAGGGAGTGACGATAACCAAGGCAAACCTTCTTTTGGAGGGGATCTGGACAAGCCTAAGGGTTCACTGAACTTTGGAGATTTTATAAGTTTACTCGAGAAGCCTGACGAGTTACTCCAAGGTTTCAGTGACGACGATGATATGATTGACGCTGGGGAAGAACTTGAAACTCAGGCCCCTCATCAATCAGACCAGAAGCCACAATCCCCACCATTGTTCGCAGACATACATCCATCCCCTGAGGCTCAACAAAAGCCCTCCCCTAAGGCATCCGAACAAAAAGAGCCCTCCCGTGAGGTACCGAAAAAGCCCTCCCAAGAGGCAAAACTTGACACCTCTTCGTTGGGGACTCAGATTGTAGTTCTGGATGAGAAAGTTTTGAAAGCAACACTCAAGGATGTATTAACTCATGCTTCCACAACCTTGAAAGCTGAGGTCACTCATGTTCATGAAGACTTGGCTTCAAAGGCTGATGAACTCCTTGATGAGTTCAGGACATATGGTGATAGGTTTGATGTGGTTGAGGAGAAGATGCGAATTCAGGTAGACAACCAAATGGAATTCATCAGCTCTGTTAACAATAGTCATGAAAATCAAGAGAAGAAGCTCATCAACTTCCTCAACCATGCTCTTCCTACTGTCGAAGCAAATGTATCCTTGAAGACAACTCTGGATGGATTGATCAATAGTACCACTGAGTCCAATTCCAGAGTTAGTCAAGTACTTGAGTTACTGAAGGTGGACAGGCTCACTGAGGTTTTCACTAGGTTAGACTCTCTCAGGTCTGGCTTGGATGTGGTGAAAGGGAAATGTGATGCCATTTATGAGGATTTCATATGGATGTTGAAGCAGAGTTCAGATTGTCAAGGGCTGCACAAGGTTACATGGCTAATGCCTCCAATCTCTCTGACATCTCCAAATCCCTGAAAGAAGCTGATATTCCTAGACTTAGGACAAGGATCACCACCATAGAAAACACTCAATCCCTAATTCAGTTGGATGTTCAAACTATCAAAGCTGACACTCAGTCTATGAAGGAAATGGTGACTGAGATGTTTCAGGCTTTCAAGGGATCCTCTACCACCTCAAGACCCTCACATAGGGCAAAAGTTGGGATTAGTCAGGCTGATCCTTCAACTTTTGAGGGGGAGAATGTGCCACCAATGATGTTAACTTGGACTGAACCTCCTTCTCACACTGAGGGGGAGCAGGAAAGACTAGCACAACCCCAACCCTTAAACTCAATTCCTCCCAACCCTGAGCCCTTTGTATCTAAGATAGATAAGGGCAAAGGTATTGCTGATGAAACCCTAACACCTCCACCAAAGAAACTTGTAAAAGCTTCAAGAGAAACAAGGCCTGATCCTGATGCCATTGTCTTAGTACCATATGAGATTAATGGAATAATATACAAGATGACTCCTGATCAAATCCAAGTGTACTTAGATAGAATGGAGTCGGCTAAGGCTAATGAAGCAACAAGGGCTGAAATCTTGAAGGTATCCACTGAGTTTGTAAAAGAAGTGGGTGGTAACCCTGAGGTCTTGCTGAGCAAGAAAGGGGGAGAGGAGTTCATCCAAAAGCAGGAGGAAGAACTCCAGGCCATTCAGGATGAAATGGTCTTGAAGCAACAACAAAGAACCACCCAACTTAAGAAGTTGTATGACCAATACACTAAAGTCGTCACCTAAAGAAGAAAGCCTGAACCAATCACTAACCTTCAGATCATTCCTCATACAACACCTGTCTCAGTATCTGTCTACATAAATAATGATGAGAGGAACTTTGAAGTTATGAAGAAATTTTCATTTGGTGATTTCGGTCTCAATGAGTAGGACGAAATGGGAAGGATCTTCAGGACCAAAACAAACAAATGTGTCCCTGAAATACTCAACTCTCTCAGTAAGAGATATGAGAGGTTGAATCAGATGAAGGAACAATTAGGAATCACTGAATATCTTCCTTTAACTGAACAGGATCCTACCAAGACTCAGGGAAGAAAGAGAAAAAGAGTTGAGCTTAAAGCTGAGACTAAGATCCCTGGGTTAGACTACAATCATACCCTCCCCGAAAATGTCCCCTTTGTGAACAACATGGTTATAGAAGAACCCGAGTGGGGTATCTTCTTCATTGATGTATTTGGGGATCAAGCATTTCAAAGGATGAGTAACATAGAGAAATGCACTATTGAGAGTGTTCTCATCTTTCTTGTAATGGCTGGACAAGTTCAGACTGATGAGAATAAAAGATTTGCTGAGAAGCTCAGGGAGATAATTGCTAGGAGGTCTGACAAAGAAAAGGTGTTAAAGTCATCAAGGGTGAAGAGGGAAGCAATGGATTCCTGAATAACTGTAATCTTTTGTTTTATTTATGTTTCTTGTATCAAACTATTCAGTCTTATGTAATGATGAATGAAAATGAAGTACTTTGTTATATCAAGTCCTTTCATCAAGTAGAATAGTTTGTAATAAGAAGAAGCCTCTTTGCTCACTTATAACAATTTTACTTAGGGAAATTTTATATCCAAATAGGGGGAGATTGTTAGGTCAATTCAGTACCTAATGACCTCCCTGAAGGATTTGAATAACAGTCAGCCTAAGTGAATTATTAACCTTAAACATAACGAGGTCACTGAGTGAACAGTCACTCAGTGAGTTGCCTTCGAGTTCCTAGACTGAGTATAAAAGAAAGACTCGATCATTCAGAGAGGCGAAGCTCAATGAATGTCATCTATGACGAAGAAGAATGTGATGAGTTCAGTGAGTTGTGGCAATAGACTCACTGAACCCCATACGATCTCCCTGAAGAAAACAAGCATTCTCCAAGACTGAAGAAAATGAGGGATAAGTTGAATTGTGACAAGATGAAGTACATCACACAATTAGCGTGACTTACCCTTTTGGGATAGATGGGGTACTGAAAAGTATAAAGGACTTACGTCTTACTACTTAGAATAGGGTAAGACAAGATACTACATTGTACCAATAAGACAAGAATTGCACATGGGCAATTATTGTCTTCTACCCAACTTTCCTTCTATAAATAGGATGCTTGCAAAGGAGAGAAAATAAGTTTGTGCACTTAATGCTTTAGACATTCACAAACAATTTTTCTCTCCTCCAAACACGATCACACACTTGAGTTCTAAACTCTTGTGATAGAATCGTCAAGCTTAGCAATCGTTAGGATTGGAGTAGCTTGTTAGTGAGGAGATCACAAAACCACACATTGTCTATTCAATCCCTATTGTAGCTTCGTATACAATAGGGTATAATTCTTCAATAAAGCTAAGAGTTAAACGTTGAAAACCTTTGTGTTATTTACTTACTTGTATTAAGTTTATTGCATTATTTAACCATGGGTTAGGACTATACTTAGGATACTTAAGTATATTACTAATTACAAGGGACCAACACTTTTGATTGTTTAGTTTTAACTTATGATAAGCTGGTTTTGTTATTGAAATGAGTGTTCATAAGTTTATTTTACGTTTTCATATGCTGGTTTTGTTTGATAGGGAGGACTTAGGCGTTATTAGAATGTTTTATATAAGTGTGAAAAATAATCCTAAAAACTCGCATATGATTATGTTAATTTCTCGAAACCAGAATGTTGATCCCAAAGTCAGATCTTAAACCTTAATAGCTTGTTTAAGGGTTGTGATAGAGAGAAAGAATTCAATCTAACACTAGAGAAACTTTGCAAAGCAAAGTAACTAAACAAGATGCGGAATGTAATGTTTAGCACAAGAACAAATGTGATTGAAACGTTGAACTTTAATATATCAAAGATATACGAATACCCAAAATGGTATTAGGGTTTACAAAACCTTAAAGTAATATAATGAAAGACAAAATGAGAAAGACACACTTTGCATGCTAACCTAGTGAGTCCTTTTATAGCCACAAGGACTCACGTACAAGATCACTACTAACAAACTATGAAAAGTATTAAGGAATAATAACTGAAACGCGTAAATATCTATTCCATGTTTATCTTTGACAGCAGGGCCTTTGACTTCAGCAGGGGAACCAATCCCCCTGCCTTTGTAATTTAGCAGGGGGAACTTACTCTAGCAGGGGTACGAATAATCAACTAGCAGGGGAAACAACTAAGCATAAATTTATTCCCAACAATCCTCCCCTAAACTTGTGCTTTCCCCTAAAGACAAGTTTCTGAATAAATACTAGTTGATGAGGATGCTTACAAACTTTCTGGCCAAATCTGACTATGAACCATTCTTACCAGATCATAAGCAACAGGCTTTTTAGCATCTACAATTAGGTTAGCCTGTGCCAGTTTCTTCAAGGTGTCCTGAGATAAGGGATAATACCTATGATTGAGCAAGTACACACTCACACCTTCCATCACTACCTCATAAACCCCAGAATTGGTAAACAGCTTCCAATACAACAAATCTCCTTTATTCACTGCATCAAATATGGGATCAAATAATTCATGCTCATACATCTTATGCATGCACTCCCAGATTACCCAATCCTTCTCCACACCATCCATGGTAGGAGGTTTTGCAGCAAACGTCTTCTTCAATATTTTCCACAGATCTTCTAAGTCTTCACTATCCAAAATTTGAAACATGACATCTAGACTTAGAAATGTCTGTGCTGTATTGTCAGCTCTTGTAAGCTTCCACCAAGTCCTCCCTTTGTGTTCATAAACATCATACTCTATGATAGCAAACTTCTTTCCAAGTTCACTAGGTGAGATATCATCATTTTCCTTCAGAATTAGCTTTTTATCAATCTCATCATTTGAAGGCCTTTGAGACTCTTTAGTAACTATGCCCACTTTCTCCATTCTCTTGAGTCTCTTTGCTGCTCTTTGTACATTAAGTACAGACTTCTCAAGTATTTCTGGAAAACTTCCACCTGCTTGATGTGATGCCCCTGCTTGTGATGATGCACCTGCTTGGGATGATGCACCTGCTTGTGTAGTTTCCAAAGTTGTCTCTCCAGCTTTTCTTTTCTTTGATTCTCTAGCTTTCTGTAGCATTTCACTTTGTCTCCTAAGATACTCAGCTTCCTCAGGAGTGTTGATAGTCATCCAATCCTCCACATCATACAATTTTAGAACTGGTCTGACTGCTCTTTTTATTGCTTCAAAACTCATATCTCTGAAGTCACCATCCTTCCACTTTCTATGTCTCTTAAGCAGAACTTTGTAGTGTTCAAGTTGCCCTTTCTCTGAAGTTAGATACTTCTCACTCTGAATTTGAATTGCCCTTCTTTCCAGATACTCAGTTTGATATTTGTAAACAAGGCAAGTCAACTCATACCTGTCTTCCAAAGGAGCATTTATCAACTCCTTCTCCCATTGATCAAGAAACTCTCCAACATGAGGTACCATGTCATCTAGTTCTCTATGCATAATCTCAACCTGCTTGAGCATGTCTTTGGACCTCATCTTTTGCATTCTTTGGTCCTGCATATCCATCTCCTCTTGTTGTAGCCTCATCATGTGCTTCTTGAGCCCTTTGCTGTTCAGGAGTTAGATGCTTGTATTTTCTCTTGGGCTGTTGCACCATGATTCCTTTTCCTTTGTCTTTTGGATCCACTGCTGGTGCTGGTTTCGCTTTAGATGCAGGTTCTTTGATTGTAATCCCCTTCTGAGCTGGTTGCTTTCTGTTCTTTCTAACAAAGTATTGAGTAATACTCTTAGCAGGGGATTGACTTACAGCAGTGGGATCAGCAACGGCAGGGGAAACTTTTGAAGCAGGGGCTTCTTCTGGATTGCCCATGGTGAGCAATGTTTGAGCAATATCTTTGGTTGCACTCCCCTTGTCACTTCCCTTATCAGCACTTCCTTTCTCCATCCCTTTCTGAGCACTTGTTATCTTTCCATGTACCCCACCAGGATATGAATAGTACTCAGTAGACCCCTTTGTATTTGAAACTTCCTCCCCTTTGGAAGCATCCTCATCTGTTGAAAGAATCAGTCTAGGCTTTCTCCTCCCCTCAAGAGTAGCAAGTCTGGTTTCCAAGTGAGTGATAACCAGACCTTGCTTTTTGACATCTTGTACCAGTTGTGCATTCTGCCTTTTCAGACTCATACACATTTTCGTCAATTCCAAATTAGTCAAAGGTTTCATACTGCTCTCAATCCTAGAAGGGAATTTCTCCCCTTTTTGGATATCATGGAGTGAGGGAGAGGACTTATTGATGGTGTCACTATCCTGCTCACCCCTTGAGGATGAGACAGTAGTGGCAGCCAAACCCTCAGGTTGCTCCAAACCCTTGGAGACTCTCCTCTCTGCTGCTTGTGAAGATTCACCAGGCAAGGGAGACCTGGCAAACCTGGATTTTGAACGCCTTTCTTGTTGTGGATCAGCAGGTGGTAGAATCTTGGCAGGGGAATCAGAAGGTTGGTGTTTGGCTGTTTGATTCTTGGCTTCTTCCCGTCTGATTTGGTCCATCATAATTGAAGTGAGTGGAATGTTTTTGCCAGAAAACAAGGGTGATGGTGCAAGTAGTGTGGTGAAGAGTTTGGTGGTGTGTTGGGTTGCTGAAAAATAGTTTTTGTGTTTAATTGGACCATGATCACTCATATTCAGCAGAATTTCTATAAACCTTGGATACATACAAAACTTTGAGGTGCTTGAAACATTTTTAACCATTCCTTTAAAAATCATTTGAGAAAAACAATACTTCCTCCCTATTGCAAAGCAGATCAGGGCAGAAGCTATCTCACTACCAACTTCATTAAAAGCAGTGGTTTTTGGTGACAAACATTGCATAATTGTATGAATCAAATATTTCCAATGAAGGGCAAACTGGCCTTTAGCAAACTTACATTTTTGATTTTTAGAAAGTTTGTACCCCAATTTAACAAGACCTGCAAAAATTTCAGCCTCAGAAAAGTTGGTTATCCCATCCTCATCATCAAGGAGAAGATTCTCCCTGATGGAGGCAAGTGTAATCACCTTGGAATGACCATCAACCGTGCTTTGAATTATAACCTCTCCATTCACTGTTTTGGTCATGGCTTTAGACCAGAACTGTTGAATGTGTGAGGTATAGATTCGAGGATTGATGAGAAGGGCCACTCTGAAGTACGAAGACTTTAGAAAGGCCACAGCATCAGCAAACTCGGCTGGTTCATCATGAAGCAAAGCGATTTGCTTATGATTAGGAGCAATTTTAAGAGTCATGATAAATTTGGAAAATAGTTTGAAGGTTTATAGAGATGAGAGGTAAGTGGGATTAAGTCGAGGGAGAAAGATGGACCTGCTGGTGAAGGGAATTAAGTTTTTATAGGCGAATTGAAGAGCTGTGATTGGACCAAAATTTTCAAATTGCAAAAATATCAAAGATAAATCTTGATAAAAAATTAATTTATTTGAAATAAAAGGAAAAGATTACCAATCAGCGAAGAAAGCGCCTTAAATATATTTTAAAAATAATAAAATATTCCCTAACCAAAATTTAAGCAAGCAGGCCCAACGGCTATGAACAGGGTAACGGTATTGTCGGTCAACGGTCAAACAGGGGAATGTTATGATAGCAGGGGAATGAAAAGATAAAAGCAGGGGAAACTTTCCTAGGGGTATTGGACTAGTCATGGAGAGACTAATGCTAACTAGCTCTGCTCTAATGCACACACTTGCATACACAAGATAGATACATAGAAACTCAAGAGTCCTCTATTCAGCAATGGTCCCAATACAAAAAGTCAATACATAAGTCCCCCTACACCAGGTTATCCCAAGAAAACATGCATACCCCAGTCACCATCCCAACCTTGTCCCTTACCTATGGTCAGTCAGTCTTGGCAATGTGTGCCACACCTCTGTATTTGAACAGCAAGCTGTTTTAATAGAGAAGTGTAAGCACACACTACTTTGCCTCAAGGTTTCAGAGTTCTGACAAGCTTTGCAGCAAGTCATCATTACCCTGAACCCTCACTCACCAGTGGATATGATCTAAGATCATATATGAGTATCCTAAGGATACCCTGAGTCCTAAAGGTGTGACCTAACCTCCCCTGAAACATAGAGTATATACCTGATCCACCAATGAGAATAGTATGTACCATATGAACCTCTGCATTGTTAGTCTAAAACCACATAGAACCACTTTTGTAAAAAGAACACACCCAGCTTAAGAGAAAAATTCTCTTGGCAGGGGAATGAACCCCTAGCAGGGGAATCTGTGTTAAAAAGCAGTGGAATGAAAGAGATGGAAAAATGGACTAACAGTTATACAACAACAGCAGTGAAGCAACCCTGATCATACATGACAAAATAGACATCAGATTTTAAGGAGTAACCATTCCAATACCTGCAACCAGATACTAAAACCTCCCTACTTCAAAAGCTTTTGTTAAAAGATCAGAAACATTAAGTTCTGTATCAATTTTCTCAGGAACAATCAGTCCTTTTTCAAAACAATCTCTGATAAAGTGATGTCTAATTTCAATGTGTTTAGTTTTGCTATGAAAAACAGGGTTCTTTATAATGCAAATAGTGCTGTTGTTGTCAATGAATATCTTGGTTTTAAGAAAGTTATACCCATAATCAAGCAGTTGATTTTGCACCCAAAGAACTTGACCACAACATGCAGCAGCTGCTACATACTCAGCTTCAGTTGTGGATGTTGCCATGATAGTCTGCTTCTTACATTGCCAAGATATAAGCCTGCTTCCCAAAAATTGGCATCCCCCTGTTGTAGACTTTCTATCATTGTTGTCACCAGCATAATCACTATCTGAATAGGCTATCAGCTCAAATGGTGACTCCTTTGGATACCAGAGTCCTAAGGTGGGATGACATTTTAGATACCTAAAAATCCTTTTCACAGCAAATAAGTGACACTCTGTTGGTGACACCTGGTATCTTGCACATAAGCAGACTGCAAACATGATGTCAGGTCTTGAAGCAGTGAGATACATAAGAGACCCAATCATAGACCTGTAATTCCTGACATCTATAGGCTTTCCAGGACCATCCTTACCCCATGGATGATCCTTGTCCATTGGAGTGGACACCTTCTTTCCATCAGACATGCCAAATTTCTTCACAATCTCAGCCACATATTTGTCTTGTGAGATAAATATCCCATCTTTCCGCTGCTGAACTTGTAACCCCAAAAAGAAGTTTAGTTCTCCCATGGCACTCATTTGGAATTTATCCTGCATCAATTTGGCAAACTCTTTGCTAAGCATAGAGTTAGTTGATCCAAAAATGATGTCATCCACATAGACTTGTACTAGCAGAAGGTCACCCTTTTGTTTCTTAGTAAACAGGGTCTGATCAATCTTCCCCCTGCTGAATCCATTGTCTAAGAGATATTTAGAGAGAGTACCATACCAGGCTCTGGGAGCTTGGTGAAGTCCATACATGGCCTTTTTCACTTTGTATACTTTGTCAGGATGTTCTGGGTCTTCAAACCCTGGAGGTTGCATGACATAGACTTCTTCATCAATGGTTCCATATAGGAAGGCACTTTTCACATCCATCTGGAAAACAGTGAAGTCCATGAATGAGGCATAAGCAAGAAATAATCTAATAGCTTCAATCCTGGCTACTGGAGCAAACACCTCTTCATAATCAATTCCTTCTTCCTGAGTATACCCTTGTGCCACTAATCTTGCTTTGTTCCTGACAACTATTCCCCTTTCATCCTTTTTGTTCCTGAGTACCCACTTTGTCCCAATAGGCCTTGCCCATTTGGGACAATCAACCAGAATCCAAACCTCTTGTATGTCAAATTGTAAGAGCTCCTCTTGCATGGCTTCAACCTAGCTTGGGTCATTTAAAGCCTGAAAAATCTTCTTTGGCTCTTCTTGTGACAAAAATGTAGTAAACAGACAACATTGCATGTTGTCATGATTGAACTTCATGGTAATGTTAGCAGTGAAGCTGTGCTCCTTTGCTGTATACCTTGTATGTCTGGGGGCTTCAGGATTACCAATGATCTGAGAGATAGGATGATCCTTATTGATTCTGTAGGTAGGCTGCATGATGACTTCTGTTTCATCTTCTTCCAAATCAGAATTGATGGGGCTATTTTGATTAGGAAAGAAGTCCTCAAAGGAACTTCCAAATGATACAGCATGACCTAGAGATGGGTGCTGGTAAGCAAAATGAAGCTCTGAGTAACTAGGACCTCCATTCTTGATGATTCTGCTTCCACTGCTGGATATAATAGGACCATCATTTATGGGTGTAGATGATGAAATGAGTGGGGATTCTCTTTCTGCATCAGTAGTCTCATTAGCAACATGATCCTTTGTGGAAGAGGAAGCAATTGGTCTAGCAGGGGAATCCTGGATTCCACTGCTTTCAGCCATTCCGCTGCCTTCAGCCATAGCAGGGGATGAGATTGGCTGTTCTTTTCCTAGAGAAGAATTATCTTCTTGAACATCAGCTTCAATAGGAAACAATGAGGGTACATTCATGTACCTCAGGGGTGACTTCTCTGCACCAGTTGTTTCTTGAGTACCTGAAATGTTAGTGTTCTGCAAAACAACAGGTACATAATTCATAGACTTTGAAAGTACATCTATATCAAAGAACCAGTCAGGACCTGTTTGAACATCTTCAGGTTTGTCTTCAAGAAAGTTCACATGAAGATTTTATGTGATTTTGCTTGTCTTCTTGTTGAAGACCCTATATCCCTTGCTGTTTAATGAATAACCCATAAAGTATCCATCATCACCCTTTTCACTGAATTTACCTAGATTGTCAATAGTGTTCAAGATGATCACATGACATCCAAAAGGTCTGAAAAAGTCAATTAAAGGAGGTCTTCCATTGAACAGTTGATAAGGGGTCTTGTTGTGTGCCTTAATTACCAAGGCCCTGTTTTGTACATAACAAGCAGTGGATACAGCTTCAGCCCAAAAGATAACTGGAAGTTTGGAATCAGACAGCATAGTTCTAGCAGCTTCAATGAGTGTCCTATTCCTTCTTTCTGCCACTCCATTCTGTTGAGGTGTTCTTGCTATGCTGAATTGCCTCTTGATGCCTTTGTTAATGCAGAAAGAGTCCAGTTTCTGATTTCTGAACTCACCACCATTGTCTGATCTCATGGTAACCACCTTCATGCTTTTTGATAGTTCAATTTGATTGATGAACCCAATGAGTACATCAGCTGTGTCACTTTTCTCAAATAGAAAGAATGTCCATGTGAACCTTGAAAAATCATCAGTAATCACTAAGCAGTACCATTTCTTCATTATGCTTGCCACAGAAGTAGGACCAAAGAGATCCATATGCAGTAGTTCCAATGGCTTGGTGGTGGACATACTTGTTTTTGATTTGCAAGATGCTCTGTGTTGCTTCCCTTTCAGACATGCAGCACAAGTATGTTCATTGGCAAAGGACTTGGAAGGAAGACCATGAACCAGATTATACTTTACCAGTTTGTTCATGTTCTTGAAATTAAGATGACCAAGTCTTCTATGCCATTTCTTACATTCATCTACTGAAGCTTTGGCAATGAAACATGTTTCATTGTCTTGGAGAGATATGTCCTTGAGATCAATTGTGTACATATTCTTCTGTCTTGGTGTTCTGAGTACAATAGGAGTGTCTTTTGGCAAGACAAACTCCTTTCCTAACACCAAGCATTCAGTGTCAGTAAACAAGACAAAATTCTTGTTATCAGTCATCTGTGACACACTGAAGAGATTATACTTGAGTTCTTTCACCAAGTACACATTGTCAAAGGTCATCCCATTAGTGACAATAGTTCCTTTCCTGTTATAGTTCCATGCCCATCTCCAAAAGAAACACCATCATTGTCATGCAGGGGCACAAAGTTAGACAAGTAAGCTTTTTGTCCAGTCATACTTCTTGAGCATCCACTATCCCAATATGCTCTATCATCCCTTGTCTTCTTTGTCACCTGCAAAAAGAAAAACAAATTAGTTTTTCTTGGGGACCCAAGCCATTACAGACTTGGATCTACCTCGTGTATCAATGTAGGATAGCTTATCAAAAACTAGAGATACACCATTGGATTGAGTACCCCTTTTGGGTGCCCAAACCCAACGAGCTGAGGCTTTCACAGCTTTTCCCCATCTTCCCATGTTCCTAGAATACACAATTTTACTAGCAGGGGATACCCTAGTTTTAGTAGGGGAATCTCTATGCTTAGCAGAGGAAACCCACCTTTTGTTTTGGCCTCTAGTCATGTGTTGGTAAGGTCTAGAGCCAGATCTATATGCAGTATAAGGTGTTGGGGTGGTCACAGAAGTGTTGGGCTTTGAGTGAACATCATTCTCCTTCCTAAGGGCAGGAACAACATATTTATCAGTCACCCTATTTCTCAAGGCAGGGGCAACATACTTGGCAGGGGAAAAGGATTTTGCCCCTGCATTTAGAAGAATGGTTTTAGGTTTCATATCCTTTAAGGGATTTGCAGCCACCATCTCCATTGGTGCCTTACACTCTTGATAAGTGTGTTCAAAGCTGCCACATGTGAAGCAGGGCTTGGTATTAATCACAAAGTCTTCTCCTAATTGATGAGACTTTTGGTCATTCCAATTTCTTTGATTACCTCTGACATTCCTGTACATACCAGCATATTTAATGGTGGACTTAGGGAACTGTGACCTTGTCTTAGATTTGGGAGAGCTACTCTTGAAACTATAATTACTGCCAGAAATTCCTTCTTTTGAAAATCGAACCGGGTTATCAATTTGTTTTAAACCAATATGTTCCTTTTCAACATCCCTAATAACACTAGTTTTAACAAGAGACTCTTCTGTATCAAGATTATTAGGTATATAAGCACTCAAGTCAAACTCAATGTCATCCTGTTTTTCAAAACAAGGGAGACCAGTCCAGGATAGGTCTTTTCTAGGAAAAGGAGCATGGATGTTAGCAGGGGGTGGTGGTATGGTAGCATGCATATTTTTAATCCCAAACCCTGTTTTGTCCCTAGGAGATTAACCAACCTCAACTGCTTTAGTTAAATCTTTTGAAGCTTTTCCAAATTTTTCAACAGTTTCCTCATCTATCTTTTGGTTAGCTTTGAAAATTTCAAGTTCAGCAGTCATTGTCTTTATAGATTGGTTATTCTCCTTAGCATCTCTTTCTAGAATCACAATGTGATCCCTATAATCACTTTCTCTTTGCTTATACTCTCTTATGGTGGACTCTAACTGTTCTAAAGCACGTTTATAATTATCAAGATCATTATCACAATTAATATAGTCAGATTTTATCTTTCTGATTTGATCATTCAAAGATTCAGTATTTTTCCTACAAGCTTTAGTACAATATGAGTCATCATATACCTCATTGTCAGAGCTGGAACTTGACATGGCCATAAGTGCAAAGTCTTCTTCCTTTTCCTCAGCAATCAAAGCTTGATTTCTTTCCACATTCTCTGTCATAGCACTCCAGTCCCATCCACTTGCTCCATCTATCCCCTGCATTGCTACCATGGCTTTAGCACCAGAATCATCATCTCTTGTTTCCTTTCTGTAGCTATTTCCAGTCTTAGGTCCTCTGCATTCCCTGGCAAAATGACCCTTCTTGCCACAATTGTAGCATTCAACTTTTGTTTTATCAAACCCAGCCACATCAGAGGGATTAATTGAGATCTTCTTCCCATACTTCTTGTAGAACCTGTTGGCTCTCATGCTGAGCAGAGCCATATTCCACTTGATATCCATCTCTTCTAGCCCTTGCTTACTGATTTGACTTAGATCTTCATGTAACACAGTAGATCCTTGTGGCCCTTGAGATGCTATAAAAGCACAAGCAGTATCAAGGCTGAATGTAGCTGGTCTTTCTTCATCATAGGAAGGTCCAGACCTGGTAGCAGGGGAATAAGTAGCAGGGGCTACTTCAATTCCACTGTTCTTGGAGATTCCACTGCTTTGTGATATGAATGCCATGTTAGCAGTGGAATCAACGAATCCACTTGAGTTGGTGGGAATTGTTCCTTTTGACTTCATCTCATTGACAACAGGTTCAAAAACTTTTAAGTTATTATATATGTCATCAATGTCTTTTTCGTCCAAGTCATCCTTATTCTGCCAAATTTCCTTATAGACAAACCATTCTTTCTGGAGGCTGTTAAGAAACCTGGTATTCACCTGCTCTTTTGATACCTCAATATCAAAGAATTCCAACTGGGCCACCATATCTTGAAGCCTATTGTAAATAGCTCCAATTGATTCATCACCAATTGCTTTGAAGGAAGCAAAATCATTCAGCATTTGATTTTTCTTCTTCTTCTTTGTGGCTTCATTTCCTCCAAAGGTTTTGCCTATGGCTTCCCATAGATCCTTAGCTGTTTTGTATTTCCTGAATCTGAGTTGATGTCTATCAGGTAGAGCCAACAACAATGAGCTGTGAGCCCTGACATCATGCCTTCTAGCTAGTATCTCCTTATCACACAAAGCAGCAGATTTCTTCTTGTCCTTACCTTTGGAACTTTCACCTTTTTCTTCTTCCTTGCCATCATCAACCACCATTGTTTTGGTGAATTGATAACCAAACTCTATAATCTCCCAAAGAACATACATTTTCAAGTATTGTTGGATTCTGAATTCCCATAATTCAAAGTTTTCAGGATCCAACATGGGTAACTTGAGGTTATTGTGGTTGTTGCTGTTTGAGGATGAATCTGAAGACATGTTTGCTATGAGGATTTTGTTCTTGATTTAGACAAAGTTTCTCAACAAGCTCTGATACCACTTGTTGATCCCAAAGTCAGATCTTAAACCTTAATAGCTTGTTTAAGGGTTGTGATAGAGAGAAAGAATTCAATCTAACACTAGAGAAACTTTGCAAAGCAAAGTAACTAAACAAGATGCGGAATGTAATGTTTAGCACAAGAATAAATGTGATTGAAATGTTGAACTTTAATATATCAAAGATATACGAATACCCAAAATGGTATTAGGGTTTACAAAACCTTAAAGTAATATAATGAAAGACAAAATGAGAAAGACACACTTTGCATGCTAACCTAGTGAGTCCTTTAATAGCCACAAGGACTCACGTACAAGATCACTACTAACAAACTATGGAAAGTATTAAGGAATAATAACTGAAACGCGTAAATATCTATTCCATGTTTATCTTTGACAGCAGGGCCTTTGACTTCAGCAGGGGAACCAATCCCCCTGCCTTTGTAATTTAGCAGGGGAACTTACTCTAGCAGGGGTACGAATAATCAACTAGCAGGGGAAACAACTAAGCATAAATTTATTCCCAACACAGAAGAGTTTGCTCACTACGAGCACTACTTGAATGTGAATGGTTAAAGTCATATCAAGTATCATTAACTGTATTAAGCCCGGAAGATTTATACATGTAAAAGTTAAAAAAATGTATGCTAAAGTATTAATTTAGGCACTTTGGTTGAGTAATAATTTTTGAAAGTAAATAATGATGAACAAATACTTGTTATAGTAGAACTATTTTTCGTTATCATTACCATAGTAGTTAACAAATAAATACCTAATTGGTAATATGATTAGTGTTAATTGGCAATATGATTAGTGTGGTCATTAGAGTAGAAATGCATACAAGTAAATCGTGTTTTGATATTACCTCAGGAGTATTATCCACATCGGCCGGGCTGAAAATGGTTTCAATAGGTCCAAAAGCGCTAAAGATGTCGTCATCCTATATAATATAGTACAACGTATATTATACAGATGTAAAAAACGTATATTTGAAAGAAAATCATAAACTAAATGATAACATAAACCTTGTTTGCCAATGAGTTGGTAACAGTTTCTTCAAGAATAACATGATGAGCATTTGGATCATCTTGATTTGAGGTGTTTTCTATAACCTCTGTATCTGTATTCATGTATAGGCTTTGCCTTTGTATGTGTTTTTTGTTGTCAATACATATGTGTTATATATTTATAATAATTACAACTAAATAGGAAAGTGTAGGACTTGCCAGGATGAATAAGTTGTAAATAATGTTTAAAAAAGATAGAAGATTTCAAGGAATTATATATGTAAATGATATGCATACTTTTAAGAAAAGTCAAAATCTGTTTTATATGTAGAAGATTTGTACTTATCAACTGTGAAAGTTTTAGAACAAAATATGTTCAAAGAAAAGTCAAAATATGTTTGAAAGTGTTATATATGTAAATGATATATTACATACAAAAGTAAATTCTGGAGTTAAAATGCTATATATGAAGAAGATTTGGACTTATCAACTTTGAAAGTTATATTGAAAGATGATTGTTTGAAATTACAGATAGAAATTACAAGTAAATTACATGTCAACCTTTAAGTGAATAAAGACATTATTAAGATGTATTGTATATGATAATACTTTCATTTTATAATAATTTAGATATAACTCATACACAATATGTATATTATATGATAATACTTTCATTTTATAATACTGTAGACATTATTTAGTTATTCATACCAAAGGTGGTCGTTTTAAGGAGCTGCATCTTTAAAAAACAAAAACCAAAATAAAAGGACATAAGTGTAGGTCTTTTTCATTAGATGTATATTTCATATTTTAATCACTTAGTTTTCTTGTCCATAAAAGAAAAGTACTTGTTACGACAAAAGTAATATAACAGTAGTCTTAAATCATGGAAAAAGCACATAGTAGAACATTCAAATGGTATGAATAAGTAAACAAAGTTGAAAGTATTTGAATAAATCAAACAAAATATAACTCATACACAACATGAGCATATTGTAAAAGTACTTGAACATAATTTCAAATGAACTTTATTACAATATTATCCAAAAAGAACCCGTAGGTCAGAAAATAAACATGAAAAGTATTATTCCAATGAGCCGAGATGTTTTATATCTTCATATTCATAAGGGATTCAACTTCTGGCATAATTGGGTCAAACTCAACACTTGTTACCTCTGTGTCAACCAAAAAGTTTTTTGCTCCTACAGGGACATGGGATATTATTAGCCCATAAACTTAGCAACATATATAAAGTTTATTGTATAAAAGTAACTATATTATATACTAGGTTCTGCGTGAATGAGTTTTACACGTTTGAGGTAAAGTGTTCCTTGATCTTTGATAACTCGTGCCAACCTCATAGGCCCGTTTTGCAAAGTATAAAACGCACGCAACTTGATTTCAAACCCACTGTAAGAAATCAATAATTGTATTTACCTTTAGGATTCAAACAAATAAATGTTAAAACACATTTAACATACACACTTACGTGACATCTCGCAAGATGAGCTCGCATGTGATATGGCCCCTTTCCTTTTGTAGGCCTCCACTGATGACTCTTCCGATAGTGTCTAGCAGTAATGAAATAAAATTCTTTGTTATTCAATGTGTTATAGTGAAAGTGATAATATTAAAGAATATTAATTGTTAAATAATATTTACCGATCAACATCATCCTTATTGTTCTATCAGTAACACACGTCCTAATCGACGGGATCCACGGGCGATGTTGAAACCCAGTTTCATTACCTGACATCAGTTTTGTGACTAAAGTATTTTTGTTGACCATGATTATCCAATCCTGGCGTACAAAACTGTAGTTTTTAAACCGCGGGTAGTTTGTTGGGTCGACATACCCAACTTGGAAATGGTTGATTGAAACCATAGTCTGTGACTCTGTGCTAACTCCCTGTTTATATAACGTGCCACCAGGTCTTGGGGCACTTGTGCTGCCATTTTTCCTCTCTGGTATAAATGGTTAAGATAAAAAGGGCAGTCAATGTTATGGGTTGATTAGGAGTTATCATATACAGTAGTTATTTAACAACTTACATATTTATCAAGCAAAATGAGGTACAATTTGTTTGTTCTGTGTTCCAACCAAACAAAGTCGACACGGACTTTGTTTAACTTGTACCACACATTTGGATTAGTAACAGAATCGAAAGAGTCCATGGTAAAGTACTGACTAGTACCTACAAAAATTATGGATGTCACTGTGATGTATAACAACATTAAGAGTCAAAATATCATAAAGTATGATATTAATGAGTATATATCGTTTACCTTAACACTATTGTCGACAACATTAGGGTTGGAAATCATTCTAACATTAGGAGGAGCCTGAAATATAGATATAAAAATTATAATGATTTAAGTGAATGTATTCAGAGTTTGTATAAAATAATAGATTTGAATATCCAAAATAATTTTTTTTTGTTTACACCTAAAAACGAATACCTGGTCATTGGTTGTAGGTTGATCATGCATGTCGACGTCATCATCTAGAGCATAGCTTAGGTTACTTCTTGGAATTCTGGAACTCATAGCTTGTAGTGAATTTTTTTTTGTGTGATTTATGTATTATGAATTATGAAAACAATATAGCATGCTAATTTAAATAGCAGGGTTAACATATATTATCACCTCAACTGAACAGCAAGATAAATAGAATGAATAAAAGATCTGAAATTAAAAAATATAACATTCTAAAATTAAGAAAGTGTAAATATTGAAAACATGGTTTGTAAGTCAGAGTTTTATTTTTAGAAGGCTATATTGGTTATATTTTTAGAATTGTTAAGAGGAATATATAAAAAGTCAGAGTTTTATTTTTAGAATTGTTTTACACACAATTAAGAGGAATATAAGTCAGCTACAATTTATGTTTTGTAGTTATCTCTATAGAAAAAAAGAATAGACAATAAAACAGAAAATAATATTTAACATTAATCTAATACTAAAAAAATATTAAAAACTTGTAAATAAATAAGAACAACCAATGTCACATAAAACCAATCAATACAATGAAGTTTAAGCAAATGCAAATGAGTTTGTGTCATGAATATAATTCATGATTATTAAGTTTATTTGAAAACGTAAACAACGTAAAGGATTAAGAAATAGTAACAACGTTACTGAGTAAAATATGGCTCCAAACGTTCCATCCAATTAGCTATACTTTTCATTTTATGTAGCACAAGCTTCATCAAACCTTCAACATCATTGGTATTGATTTCAATGCGAGTTTCTGCTTTTTCAATTATGTCCAACATGGCTTAGATTTCGTCATGAACCATGTCAACCCATATTCGATCCTTTTGTGGTATTGTAGCACGTGTTCTTTGTTTGACATCAACTTGAACATCTTTGGTTGCATCGGTTGTCTGTTATAACATAATACGAATAATATAAGAATACATACATTGAAACCATTTGCAAAAAATAATAGTAACAATAAACTATTACCTTTTTTCAATCTTGGATGTTACTGTAACATTTTTGTCAAACCCATTAAAGGTAATGGAGTTGTTTGTTTCAGACATGGTTGAAAGTGATGTGGTAAAAGAAAGTGATGTGGTTCATCTTTCTGTTCAATATTGTGGTATTTATACATACACATGTGTATATTCAGCTCTAAATAGATGTAATTATGTTTGGAAGTTAGATTATAGACGAATATAGGCAGGACAACAGAATATAAGAGCATTGTTGGAAGTAAATAACACACATATTGTGAAAAAAAAAACACTACAAAATATCAAGATTTAACATTAATTAATATATTAAGCAAGATTGTTTAACATAGGCAAGAACAATAGCAGAAATAAAAAAACGAATGCATAAGCAGTGCATTCGTTTTAAACTTGACACGCAAATTTTTTAACATAACAAAGCGGACACAACAATTTATTCTTCATCACTTTCACTTTCATCAACCAAAGCAAAAACTCGTTTCCTAGACAGTACGCTGACTGGTGATTGAGTCTCTTTTTTGTCATCAGTTTCATCATCACTTGATATGAAAATTATGTCACCCCAGTTCCAATTAACCAAGTTTGGGTTGTAGAAAGGGATTGGTTGTTGAGTATTTTGTTGCAGGGCAAGGACCATAGGAGGCTGAAACTGCCATTAAAGAAGACAAAAGTATTAAAATTCAGAAAACAAAAGCATTCATATAGGAGAATATAACATAGAAGAAAAGAAAACCATACTACCTCAGGAGCAACATCAACCTTAGGAGCAACATCAACCTCAGGAGCAGCATCAACATTAGTATTTTGTTGCGAAGCAAGGACCATAGGAGGCTGAAGCTTCAATTAAAGAAGACAAAAGTATTAAAAGTCAAAGAAAACAAAAGCATTCATATAGGAGAATAGAACATTGAAGAAAAAAAACCATACTACCTCAGGAGCAACATCAACATTTGGGGCATTCACATTTGATCAGGTTATCAGCTTATGTATGAATGAATGATGAATGAATGAATTAACCAAATATGTTGGTTGTTTATAAAGGCTGTAGAAATTTTAATGTTTTGAAAATTATAGCTTAATTCCCGCTTGTAGAGATATGTTAAATTTGGGATGTATTTTGTAGATCACTACTTTTTTTTGGAAACGGCAAATAATTAACGGAAGCCTACTCGCAATATTTCAACGAGCACCCCGAGTTCGAGCTCCGCATAGCGGGCAAACCTAGCCCCCAAAGGGGTTTCCAGGGAGAATTCTCCACGTGTGCCCGTATGAGGTATGAGTTAAATTTATGCATAATGCGACGACCACAAGGATCGAACTCACAACCTGCAGCCTACAATGGATGTAAACCCAGTGCATCGCGCCAGCTGGGCTGGAGGTCATTTGCTGTAGATCACTACTGATTGTGTATATTAGAGGTCTGACTTTGGACATTCCAAATTTAATGAGTTGAAACGTATACAGTTTAATGAATTGTGATGTCTAGCCATTTTGTACAAGTTACAGTATTTTTTCTTCTCAATATTTCCTTAAATATTATGTTTTTCAACATTTCCTTTTTTAGAGAATTTTTAACATTCAAGGTTTTAGGGAATTCTCTTTGTATGTAGTAGAGATAAGGGTGTTAGGTTGTGTTTAAGCAACAGAGCAAGCGTCTACCATCAAATCAGCCCATTTCAATCGATGTTCGCACATAGATCGTACCAATATCGTAGGACGCACATTCTGCAAGATTAAAAAAAAATAACAAAGATTGGAGCATGAAATTTTATTCGAAACAAGTACCTTTTTCGTGTGAAACGGATACAACACTCACTTGAAATAGCGTTGAGGCCTTTGCTCAAAGAACGCCTCTAAGTACTTGATGTACTAGTCATTTATATCTTGCATGCATGGTACATTATTACTATAACATATATGTAACTCTCTCATCAAAAGGGGTGCTTGGAAACTGTTTTAACAACAGCCAAACACCCCCTTTGCAGTAGGATTGGTGCTTCCCAACCCTTAAGGTCACATGTTTTCTTGTAAATGAAAAATTTAAGTATGTTGTTTTACGTAAGGTTTGTTTTGGTGCACTGATTGTTCTATGATATTTCTTTTTGTTACCAAAAAAAGCATCTAGTGTGAGGTGTGTGATCTTTCCTATGGTGTGGAAGTGGAAAAGGAAGTGAAATTAGAAATGGTCGAGCATATTGTGATCGTCGCCGAAAAAAATTGAGCATTGAATGTACCGACAAAACATAACAAAACCCAAAAAAAATGTCATTAGATCATATAAAGAGTGAAAATTTATATTCATATTTTTAAGCATTATGGAATGGTTAAAGGGGTGCCAAAGATTGAACTAACAAAGCCAATTGCATCCATGAAGTAGTCAAAGGACTAGTAGTGCAACCAATGTGAAAAATATATTAAGCATTTTGGTAGCACATAAGTTAATAAGCTACTATTCATAAACACTCCGCAACTCAAATATCTAAGGTAAAAAAATATATGAAGCATAATCTCAATAAAGAGTGCCAATTTAGTCAATAAAATGGTAGAAGTGTGTGTTCTAATTTGGTTCACCTCTAGTTAGATTTAAACGACATGGATTTTAATCAAAAGAACCTTATTACATGATAGTATGATATTGGTGGTTAAGCCATCGATAAATCTACCTAATACCAGACCTAAACAGTCCTTAAATCGACTAAAAGCAGCAACAAAAATATAGGAAAATAACTTAATGTAAAGAATAACATACCGGTTTAACCTTTAATTCTCAAGATGATAGCAAGGTTGGTTGAAAAGCTTGGTCCGACTCACTTTCAGGCTAAAAAGAATTGGCATAGAAAGGCTCACACGGATATCGAGAAAAACGCAATATCACACCGCGTAAGTGCGGATGTAAAAGTAAGGCTCAGATAAGTAGATAATCGAAAAAAAGGATACATCCGGCATGGCTGCAAATCAAGAAGTTTGCCCTGCTAGGAGTCGAACAATCTCAGCTTTAATCGATCATACCAAGATTCATCACAACCTCGTTAGGGATGGCACCCGTGGGTAATGGGAGCGGGTATATCAAACCCATCACCCACCCACCTAGATTTTTTAAAACCCATCACCCACATGTAACCCACTAGTAGGTATAAATTTCTACCCATACCCATACCCGTGGGTATTTGTTACCCGTGGGTGATCCCATGGGTTAATGCATTATAACAAAATCACAAAACCTTGATATGTATGTAAATAGCTATTAAAATGAGTAATAAGACACCAATCATTTTTACAAGTATCAAGTTCACAAAAGGCTTCAACATGTTTCTCAAGTTCACAAAAGACTTAACAAGTATATGTGAATCGTGTATGACTATGAAAGATCTATTATTTATTAACACAAAGGAGGAATTAGGAAGTGTGGATTAGACATAAATATATATTTGATTGTTGGATTCTTCATATTCACTTTTTAGTTTGGAGACACCAACAAACTTTTAATTTCTTGTGTTTTTCATGGAAAATTGATAATTATTAAATATTCATTTATATAATCATAAATATTATTTGATTTTGGATGAGTTAATGGGTACACATAGGGTATATTAATGGGTATACCTACGGGTAAACTCGTGGGTATTTTAAATGGGTATCATAGGTTTACCCGTGATGGATATACTTTACCCGTCACCCACCCGCCACCCACTAATGGGTATAAGTTTTCACCCATACCCATACCCGTGGGTACAAATCGACGAAATTACCCACCTATTTTTGTACGGGTACCCGTGGGTTGTGGGTTTTTTACACCCACTGCCATCCCTAAGCCTCTTAAACAGTTTCTCCTTATGAGGGTCAGACAGAATCGACGACTAAACGGTCTAAATAAAAGAGCCCGACGACTAAACGGACTAAACGGTCCTAACATGTGTGACTCTACCACAAAGTCAGCGTATGATAACGCCTCATTTATACATGTTTGTAATGATGCATTTGTCCTTATTTGCTATGTAAATAAATAAATTATGTGTTGAGTTATTTTTAATATAAATTATTGTTTGAAGATATGGAAAGAAAAGGACTAAGGAATAAATTAAGTTGGAAAAAGCAAAAGTGCGACGCATTTCCCATTTGTGCGGCGCACATTTGAAGTACTACGGATTCTGAGAACAATTAAAAGTACGACACACATTTCATTTGTGCGGCGCACTTTTTACTGGAGTTATAAAATTAAGTGTCATTATGCATGACATTTATTGGAGACTCTTGGCTTACATTCCAGGGTTCATAACATCCGACTTTGAGATTATAAAAGGAACCCTAGGCCTTGTAAAACACAGCATTCCATTCTCCATACTCCATTGTTACAATTGGGTTCAAGGAATCAAGGATTTCCAATCCTTGATCATTGTTACTTGTGCAAAGGGGGACTTTACTTACTTCATACAAGTTGTGGCTGTAGCAAGGAACTCAGAATTTTGCTTGTTGATTGTGATAAGTTGGAACAAAACTTGTAATCTTTTGGAGCAAATATTGATTAACACTTTTGTTGGTATAATTCTTATCTCATTCATGTTTAGTATTTCTTTTGAATTAACATTATTTGAGATGATTGTTATTACTACTATTATGGAGTAGTTACTTGTGTAATTGGTTGGGGTTTAACAACCCTATGATTAGATGGATTATTTAGCTTCGCGAGGGCGAAGTGCGGCGCACATTAGGTTTGTGTGGCTCACTTTTCTCCTTGGTTCGTGATTATAAGTAAGATTAAAATGCTTTTTGTGCTCGATACTATTGTGTTTGACTATTGTTATCTGGTTGGTTTATTCATGATTATGACTAGTATCATATGATTGAATAGATTCCTTGTCATCTAGTCAATGAATTTTGGTATTCGCTTTTGTCGCGATTAGTGGAATAAAATACATAACAAACTCTCACATAATTTTATCTATTGCTTAAGCTATTGGAATCAGCATAAACTATTCTTAATGCTTTTGGTATAACATGATCTAAAGGTCGAAATAATTTCATGTTATATTAATTAGATGTTGCGTGTACGACTAGTAATCAGCATGTTGTCTTACATTGTTTATGTGCTTATATTCATCTTTGCTACCTATCTTTTCTATGGTTGTAACCTTAACCAAACGCACCTTTTAATCATCTGATAAGTATATCTTTAGAACTTGTGACACTCTATAGATAATTGTTTTTTATCTTATAACACCAATCCCGTGGAACGAACTGGACTTACCTCAACACTATGCTATACATGATAGGGTATACTTGCCCGTGTTTGTATTTCTAGTCAATTGTTTGGTAATCTCTTGTAATATAAATTTAAGACTTGCAAAACGAACATCAGCGTATCCAATAAAACTTCAACAATAGTCACAACCACAACCCAAAATCATCCAACATATTTGAATCTGTGATAAGGCATGTTTCGGGTGTAAGACATAGGCTCAGAATGTAATACACTGAAAGACAAAGGCTGCACCCGCGATGGCTGCAAACGTGATGGTTTACTGCGCCAAACTGCGAATGAGCTATGTTTTTCCGGATGGTTTCAAGTTCATCATAGCCTTTTAAATGTCACATGCGTGGCTCACACGTCCACACAAGCTGAGCATATAAACAAGTAATGTTACGTGTTTCAAATCGATAAGTCGCATACCAAGCACCGTCGCCGCTGTGAGAACCCGTATTTTTCTTGGTAACTAAATTATTATTTTATTCGTACTTTTCGATTTTACAATGTTGTACATGTTTCTTTTACTTTTCATACGTAAATCCTGAGATTTCGAGAATTTTAATTATTTTTATATCCATTCAAAATAATTTATTTGGATTTATGGAAATTTTACTTTATTTTTCCATATTTATTAAATCAAGATTTTGATTTAAATCCCTCTCGAAGTTTTATTATCTAAACTATCCAATTTATTGATCAAGCAGTCTACGAATGCCGCATTTTAGCCGTAAAGTATTTTTATTTCCATATTTATTATTTTCGACTTACATTCGTATTTTTATCAAAAACGAGTCTTTTGAAAAGTAAATGTGTCATGTAAATAACGGGATCGAGGTTCTAGTTTAAATAAAACGTGTCAATAAACCAGGCCGAAGCCCTTTTCCTTTGTCCTTGTTGTGACTATATACACTTAAATCAAACACATTTCTTATTCTTTTACTAATAGTCTAGCAAAACCTATTGCCACACACCCCTTAACATTTTTATCACTACTTAACTACTATATTATTTCCTTATTACACACATTTCACAACATCCATATCTTCCTTGTCTCTCCCTCTGTTCGACATTCACAACCACCATAACATAAAACTTTCTTCAATAAAATCATTCTTTCGAATCCCAATTCACTATATAAACCTTTAATTACAAATCCCAACAACAAATAACCACCATGCATCAAGATTGAAGATTTCTTAAAATTTATCAAAATCTAATTAGGGCTTGAATCCAAAATTTTATTGGTGGGATTTATTAATGAAGCCTAGAGAACTGTTTTTATGAAGTTTGGTTGAAAGAAAATAAGTTTTGATTTTGTTCTTGGGCTCCTTTGGTTGCGTTTTGATTTTGATCATCACAAAACCCTTTATAATGACATCAATCTTGATCCTAGTTATTTACTTCTGATTATGAGTTGCATGCATATTGATTTGATAGTTATGTATGTGCATGTATGTTTTTCATTAAATTGATCATGGATAAAAGTTACATAGTTGTTGTCCAGATTTTAGGTCTAAATTTCGGCCATGTTAAAAAGTTTTAAACTCAGATTTTATGGTTTGTAGTCATGGGGCTCGTCCTTGTAGTCGTTTTGATATAAAATTCGTCTTCTAACTTTTAAAATGAGTAAGTTATACTTCATGAATTTTATAAAATTTAAAAATTGATTTTCTGCACATAAAGAAAATTACCATCTGATGCAGAAACGAAAAAGGGCAAAATCGTCCATTTCTCGGTCCGTTAGAGCTTTCGAGTAAAACTGAAAATTTGTTTAAATGTCGTTTTACTTCTACCGCGTAGATAACAAGTTCCGAAAACTAATATAGACGGGTAAAAACTTAAAAGTAAAATATGTGTTTCTATGGTAAAATTGTCAAACCTGAGCAGAAACTTGTAGGGGCATTTTGGTCATTTCCTGTTGAGGTTCAGGTTTCGGGTAAAACTAGAAAGTTGCTTAAACATCGTTTTACATCAAATTGTTCTATACTTCAAGTCTTGAAAATGTCATTTAGTTGGTTAATTGGTCGGGTCAGACCTGAAGTCAAAACTGAACAAAAAAGTCAACGCTGGCCATAAAAGTAAAAAACTGAACAGAAAAGTCAACGCTGAAAGTAAAAGTCAAAGTTGTCGAAAATTGTTTAAATGTGCATTTTAGGGTATTTGAGGTGTGAATTCTCGAGCATTGTTTTACTACGTGTGCGTATAAATGAGTTTATAAACTCCATCATGTGCTTTACACAATTTTGAACGTGAAGTTTATTTACGCTCCACTATTATAGGTCGCGGGTCATTTTAGGTGTTCGTGGTTCATTGTTACTACTTCTCAAGACTTCTCGACCGCTCGATGCTACTTCTACTACTTCTCCCAAAGTGAGTTTATAGCCCCCTTTTTACGACTTATGTTTTGTTTCTAATCGTGGGGTGAGATTACATGTTGGAACACAACCATTTAAAACTTTATGTTACTTAGAACTTGTATGCTTCCAGATGATTACCTAATTATTATTGCTTTTAGTACCAATAGCCATAAAGTCCCCTCTTTATCATGAACCGTTAATTTTTGTGTTGCTAAGCGCGAATGTTGTGGGTGAATCCATCGGGACTGACAATCCCCGTCCCATGTTGCGGTTGTTTAACCATTGATGCATTTAATATTTGATTTGTTACTTGAGTATTTAGGCTGAATACTCACTAGGGGCATACTGATTCGTTAATGCTTCGGTGTCATGAGCTAAATAGCAATAATAACTGTTTCAGACTATGGTTAATGTACATAATCATTCTCCAGTATTGTTTTACAAATGAATGCTTGCGTTCTATACTTATATTAATAAACCTATGAATGTCACTCAACTTTTGTTGGCGTTTTACATGTTTAATCTCTAGTAATAATGCTTAATTTTCTTGGATGGGAGCCCGCAGGATGTTGAGCAGCTTGGAGAATTCTGTGTTATGTTTAAACTTTTGGTTTCGGTAAAAGCTGTTAGGAATTTCATCATGTAATTTTGGTAATTATATGTTAAGAAAAACAATGTTTAAATAGTACTTTTATATAGTTATAAAACTTTGGGACTTTTATTTATAACTCTGATGCTTATGATGTAATGTATATGTTTTATTATGTTAAATTTGTGTCATTTATATTATATTGTTCATGTACCATGACGTGACCCCCCCAATGCTGCCTAATTGTTCATTGTCTGATTTTCGAGGGTGTTATAGCCGCACACCATGAATGGTGCAATAAAGGTGTGGGAGGACTTACCTACAACACTGCCTTCATCATATGTTTAGTCCACCTTATAGAAAAAGCATATAGCTTTTCTAAATAACCATTTCACTTCGGTTCAGTAAATATTTAGGCTCAAGTCAGCATGTGGTGTCCACGTCAAAGAAGTATCCAAGTCCCCCAACGACTGCAAAGAGACGGCTTGCATAACACCTACACATGGTATGCTATCCGGTCATTGCCTCGCTAAGCTAGGGTAGGAACTTCTCGCTCATACCACAACAATCATCATATTATGAACAACAGAAGAAACATGTAAATATTTTATGCCAAGGTAATACAACCCAAATGTATACTATTGATAAAACTGTTTTCCAATTTTATTCAGCGACTAACGAAATTTCAATAGATTACATAGCCGGAACTTGCAGAGACTAATATTGTCACATGTAAGTTAGTTCAAGTCCCGAGCTATATATACCCCTCCATACTTCCATGGAGGGGTGAGGATTGTCATTTCTTGTTTTCCTTTCTCTTTCTAATAAACACACATAGTTTCTAGTATCTATCTTTCTCTCTCTACAAATGGCTAAACACTTGTTCAATCCTCCCCGACCTCTAGATCTTTACCCGCGTTAATGGTGAATCTTAAATTAATAGCATATAACCTCGATGTTAACCAAACATAGACAACCTATATTTATTTGAAGCCTGGTAACTGTTAGACTGATGATAACCCATATAATTATTTATTTCAACCTTAAAAGTCGAAACACAATTCCATTTGCTACCAGATATCAACAACCATAAACCCATTGACTTAAACCGCAAGTATACGATTTTTTCAAACTTAAAAGCAAAAAAACAATGAATAAAAGTAGGCCAAAGTTCAATGGAAATAGAAAACTTACTAATCTAACAGTAAAGAACACCATTCAAGAACAAAGCCCCCCCAAAAATAGGGTTTCCAGCAAACCCTAGAAATTAGGGTTTTCAACCAACAATTTCGATAATACCAATGCAGTCCACAACAATAAAAAACAATTGACCACAATCCAACAAATACCGATGCAAGCTACCCAACGTCATCAACCAAATCACCAACGTCACTCACCATAAATGGAGGCAACGAATAGACTTGTGGCATCGAAGGGTATATAGAAATAGATCAGCTGCATCGAAAGATATATAAATCTAGATCATTTTTTTGTGCATGTTAAACAACCAATAAAAATTATGGAACCCAAATCGAACGCATCGTTTTTTAACCGTCTCATCAACGGTTATGGGTAAATACGCCTACCCATTACCAACCGTTCCCGATCAACGGTTGTAAATGAAAGTTGAAGCTAGAAAGTCAGCGTCATCAACGGTTTCGATATATAACACAACCACTTGCACCAATCAACGAATATAAAAGAAGGGAGCAAAATCAACGGCAAGGGCTGTCTTTGAAGGTTTGGGAATTGACGGTTATAAGGGGCACCATTCTCCATCAACGGCTCCAATGACACCCAAAGGATGAATGAGAAGGAGGTGTTGAATTATTAGTTTATTAAAATTAGCCTTTTGTGAGAGAGAGAGTTACTGTAGTTTGTTACAGTATAATCTTATTTTATTAAAGTTATAATATAATAAATAAATAAATATCAATTTCTAATCATATTTCACAAATCAAACAACAATACTATTCTTTTAATCTAAACCAAAACCCAAAATTTATTCTAACGCCATGATCATACCAAAGCACCCTTGCTTTTTCTTGAACAATATATTACCGTTATGAAAGAAAATATTATAGTTTAGAAAATATATGCTTCAAGAAATTTTATATTCATACAACCACGAGTTAAAAGGTACTTAAGGTGTCGCTAAGGCACTACCACGACGTTACGAAATGCATTTAAGTGTATGTTCTAAGTGTCACGTAAAATGAGTTGTAAAAATGCACCATAAAACATGATGTGTGCCACCAATTTTAAAATTTAACGAGATGTGTAAATCCGCGCTACACAGTGAGGTGTTTGCGTACTGTGTCGTTTTACGGCTATTTAATTTGTAACCCGCTGAATAACGACTTGCTATGTACATACTTGAAAAATAGCTAAGACGATCTTTGTTATTTTTGATGGAACAAATAACAATATGTTAAACCCGAGTTAAGATCTATATAGACCCTCTTTTTAGCATAGACCACATCAACCAATCACATTCATTCAAACCAATTTTCCACTTTTTTTTTTCTTAAAAATTTAATATCTCACAAATGGTAAATCGTCAAGTGACAAAAAATACACCACTGAAACGAGAATTAAATCATCTTTTTATCGAGGGGTACGAATCATATATGATTTTCCAAAATCATATATGACTTTTCAAAATCATATATGATTCTTGATACGAATCATATATGATTTTCTCAGGAAAAAAAGTTTGTCGAAAGTATATACATATGCCCCTCGTTAGGAAGATGATTTAATTCTCGTCACGGTGTATGTTTCGTTTTACGTAACGATTAACGGTTTGTGAGATACTTAATTTTTAAAAAATAGATTTTTTTTGTTAGATAAAAAATGAGTAGTTATGATTTACTGATTTGATCTATGTTAAAAAGAGGGTATATGTTGAACTTTTTCTTATTAAACCTATTGTGAAAAAATAAAATAGCTGAGGTAAAGCCCAAACAGAAGCTCAAGCCGCGAGGCCATGTCCAAGCAGCCCACAAACCCATGTCCAGAAGATGAGCCCAAGTGCTTGTCAAATATATTGTCTAGACAATCCTGATTATTTTTTCACATATTTTCATATGTTTTTTTATAGTTTTAATTTTCATTTTATTTTGGTCACTAGTTTAGTTGTATGCTTTGTTTCAAGCTGTTTGTTTTACTTTTTGTTGCATTAATTTTAGCATCATTGTTAAATAGTATATACCTTCATATGTATTTAGTTTTGTTTAGTTAATAAATTGCTTTTATTATGTTTTTTTATCTTGAATGAAATAAAAAAATCTACATGGAAAAAATATTTATTGTTTCTTTATTCGTTTTCAACATTTTTATAAACTCGATACATATAAATAAATATTTTTATATTTTATACCGTACTAAATAACATTTTTAAAACGATTACATGACTTCTAACGCAAAGTTTGACCATGCCCGACGTCATTTATAAATAACCTTGCATAGAACATCATCCATGTCAACAATATAGTAGTAATAGTTTTCTTATGTAAAAATGGAAAAAAAAAAAGACCGACACCTGAGAGATTCGAACTCTCGCGGGGAAACCCCATGTACTTAGCAGGCACACGCCTTAACCACTCGGCCAAAGTGTCATATTTGCTTATTCCTTTCCACTTTCCCATATTTCAACGAAATAGTAAGCTATATTACGTAGTAATAAATAGACCCAAATAGTTTCGTCGGATATTAAATAACCCGAATACTATATTATGAACAATTTCAATTTAGTGCTTTGCAATTAACAAAAAATTGTTATTAAAAAAAAATGACAAACGAAGAAGAAGACGATTACATGGGTGACCTCACTCAGTTTCTTCCTTCCCAATCCCAACCCTCTTCCAATCCTCCTGTCAATAAGGTACACTTTTTTTTAAGCTTATTTTAAATAAGCTCTATTTTTTCTGCTTATTTTTTACACTTATGCGCTTATATAAGTTTATAAAATAAATAAAGTTATGAAACATGCGTATTTGAGTTGTTTCTGCTACGAAAAATTAAGCAATGCCAAACACTATTTCCTAAAGTGCTTATTTTTAAGAAGCTTATAAGTGCTTATAATAATGTAATCTCTAGCACCCTTGTGAATCATACCAGTAATACTTTGATTCTAAGTTATACAGTGATATGTCGAATATTAATGGATTTTTTTAAGGTTATCGCATGATTTAAGTCTGTTTCTTGTTTTAAAAGTAATGATATATAAGGGTTTTGGAGATTAAGAATAAAGAGCAGGGAGCCCCGATATTAATGGATCGATTTGTTACACAATGGGTTGTTACAGAATTACAGGGAGAGAAGTTGTGTTTTAATACAATGAATAAGCTAGCTAGAAGATGAACCCCTATCATTTGTTGTTGACTATTCCGGCTGTTGACTTCCTGTATTTGACTTTAATTGACCTCCACTTTAGGCTTATATCAACTGTGAACCAAGTGACACGAGCCTACGGTTCATAAGTCCAAGTGTATAACTCTTTCAAAAAGCTAGCTTGTTTGAGGAGGGGACACTTAGACATTATAAACCATCAACAATATTCCATATTTGGCCGATGTTGGATCGTAACAATACCCCACGGTTCGAAGAGCCAACTTCCTCGTTGGTCACGACTATGTTAGTCACGGTTGGCACCCCTCTTTGGGTCCAAGCTACCACTCCGTAGCCCATAGGTCACCACTCTGAGCTCGTTGGTCACGGTTGGCACCACACCACTCAACAGGCCTGTCATGATCCCACATCGGCCAAGTATGGAATTGGTCGATGGTTTATAATGATTAAGTGTCCCCTCCTCAAACAAGCTAGCTTTTTGAGTGAGTTCTACACTTGGACTTATGAACCGATACGAGCCTAGTATGGATAGGTTCGTATCATAATACTTTGATTCTAAGTTACACCGTAGTATGTCGAATATTAACGGATTCTCACTTTTTTAAGGTTATCGCATGAAATTAGTCTTTTTCTTGTTTTAAAGGTAATACAGATATTAGGTCATAGAGAGGAGGGAGCCCTGGTAAGATCAAGGGACAGGGTTAGAGACTATTTAGTTTTTATCGAGTTTAGGGAGTGGAAGGACTGAAGGGCGCTCATACCACGAATGTGACCTATTGCCATTCCGGTGTAACTATTTTCAATTTTTTATCAGGTACATAAAAACAATAATAGCAGCAAACCACAATTTTCGAAAAAGAGACCGAAACCACGAAACTGGCAAGAACAAAAGACACTCAAGCGGCAAATCAAGCAAGTAGAAGAAGATGAACAAACGCTAGCTAACTTAGAATCAGCCATCCCACAATCCAACATTGGTTTCAAGATGTTGAAACAGATGGGGTACACCCCTGGGTCTGGTTTGGGTGGTTCAGGTAGGGTGGACCCTGTGGGTGTCGAGATTAGGAGGTCGAGAGCTGGGATCGGACGGGAGGATCCTTTAAAGGAGAAGTTGAGGAAAGAAGAAGAGTTGGCTTGGGAGAATAGAAGGAGAGAAGAGGAGTTGATGGTGGATTTTGGGTGCCGGGTTAAGGAACGTTGGCGGAATAAACGAGTGGTTGTGAATTTTCATAAGGCGAAAGGTGTGTTGGATCAGTTGGAGAATAAAGAGGTTGTGGTTGTTGAGAAGGAAGACGATGCTGATGATGATAAAGAGGACGAAGATGAGGAGGTGATTACAGAAGAGGTATATCATGACGTTTGTATATTTGATCATGCTTTCGTAAATCTGACTTAACTGATAGTTAGGCTAATTGGTTATCAAAATCTGACTAGCTGCTTTTGTGAGTGTATTTCGTGATAAGCTGACAGTGGCTCTGTGACACAGGATTTGCACGAAATACTAATGAAGCTGCGGAATGATTTTCGGTATTGTCTTTTTTGTGGTTGTCAGGTGCGTCCGTCTTCATACGCTTTCAAGTTTATGATATGTTTTTTGTTTTCATTTATTTGACTTTCGTGAACACCATCACCAGTATGAATCAACGGAGGCACTCTTGGCTAATTGTCCTGGGATAAACGAAGATGATCACTAGATTTGAGACACCATCCCGATAGATGTACCTAAAAGGGATTAAGATGCAGGTATATAACTTTTCTAACCACTATTTACCGCGTATAATACTTTAATTACTATTTTAACACATATTTATTCGATAAGCTTTTGGCTTAGTGTGGTTGAACTTGGGTACATTTCTGTGGCTGATCTCATTTTTTGTCACAGAAAAACATTTCATGATCTCAGCCTTATGGCATTGCTAGCCAATATGTGAACAGAAGGATGGCGAATCAAATACACCACATACACCGAGTTGAGGGGGCGTGGGTGATGTTTAATCACCTACCAACTTGGCCTTTTGGAGATAAGTTGTTGGAGTACTAATTTGAACTGATTGTTTTCCTGTTATATCTATTGTTATTCAACTGTGTAAATCTCTATAATTGTCAATCTAATTAAGGATGAACCTAATTTTTCCGATTTTGTGATGATTCTGACGTTATTTCTGTTATCTCGTTTTCGTATATTAGTGGTACAATTTTAGGTTTTGCTTGTATGTTGAAATAGTACTGTTTGTAATAATTATTTTACGTTAATGATTAATTACAAAGATGAAGGCTGAATTTTCATAGATGGCTTATTTAGGACACAACCAGTCTCGGCCTTGTCAACTATTTAGCAGAAACAAAGCACTGATAAGTGATAACAGTCACCTCGAGCTTGTCCCTTTAGATAGATATAGGAACCCCACAAATCACAGTTAAGTGTAGATGAACACAATACCTTGAGACGGTATAATCTGATGGGGGTAAATAAGCATAGCACTCAACAAATCACAGATTTGTCAGTGGAGGACTCACTTTGTGCTTCACCGTTGTATATTCATACTGTTGGATTTGACCCCAACTGAAAGTGTATACATTAGTTTCATTCCCTCAAGAAGTCATGGTTGAGAAGTTAGTCCTGGCCTCAACTGCTGGCTGCAGCACCTGTGTTTCCCAGCACCTGCATCAGAAGTATGCTGCATAATCTTGCAGTTTGCATTGATGCTTTCTCTACCATATGTGAAGTTAGGTGGATAGTTATACTTTTAGTTACCGCACAACTTTTGAACATCATAAAACATGTGAAACCTACCATTGGCGGCCCCACACCTAACAGTCCCACGGCCAATGAGAGGTAAACCGTGTAACACTCTCGAGACACAGGGACTGGATTTGAACCCGTGACCTCTGGGTTATGCTACATGTCCCCCATCATTGGGTTAAATGTGATTACCATATTGATGTTAGTTGTAGCTTTGTACATGAAAAAATCACACACAAAGCTCATCTTGGGCACATCCTTTTCTTGCATGCAAACAAAAATGGGTAAGATTGGCGTCGCCTTTGTCGTGGGTATGGTATATTCCAACAAAGAAGTTTACGTTCAGTTGTCATAGTTGTAACATTCATCTACATATCAAGTGTCCCTTGCTTTTGCCGCGTAATGTTAGGCACAAGTATGACAAGCATCCAATGAGCCTAATTTACTTTTCAACTGTTAATCACACTATAGTGAATACTTTCGTGAAAATTGTGAGGAAGAACTTCATTCAGTGTCTTGTTTCTACAATCGTCATCAGTGTGTCCAGTCTATCCATTCTTGTGCACCAATAAATACCTTAATCTGAAAGACTCGTACAAATCCTGGAAATAGTGATACTGTTCATCGGTTTTTGTATTTGAAGTTTGGAGGCATTCACAACTCACAAGACCAAATCGAACCAACACCCGCTCTCGTTTGTTCAAAGAATTAAGAGTGATGGTGACTGCAGCAACTGTACTAGTCCATTGCAGAACAAGTTGGAGCGTAAGTTTGCAATTTGTTACTTGGGTATTGCGGTATCCGTTGCTGAGCCCGATGGAGTTGTTTATTTCTCTTAAATGCATTAGAGCCGAATAAGTCGACTTAGTTAACTTTATTTTATCTACATTCAACAATCAAATAACAATCACTTCACTTTTTACATATGTACTGCACTACTTTTAATTTTTTATGCAGTGTAATAAAAATTTGGATGCAATGCAAAGTGCTATGTGTTTATCCATTTTCTGCTGGTAAAATAACAACTAGTTCATGAAAATCATCTCGACAAAGGGGATGTCTCTGTTATTTGGTTGTAGTGAAAGAGAAGGAAGAAGATGATGAAAATATGAAGTGATCCCGAAGCGGCAAATGGTTATATGCGTAACTTTCTTTGAATCTATACCATCTGCAGTTCGACGATGATTTTGATTGGAATAAGTATAATCCATTACAGTGGAGTCCAACATCATATCCGGATTAGTTCACGTACTGATTTATAAATAACACAGTATGAATGTTGGAAAGATGTGTGAAGCTCTTTAAAGTGATAAGTTTGTATTATGTGAGAAGAACAAGCTTAAGTCAAAGATTAAGGCCTTGTACTCTGGTTAATACTAACTAAAGATGGTTGCATTATATGAAAGAGATAATTGTTGAGGGGCTGAACTGAAAATTGTTGACATCCAATACACTGTTACATTGATACACCTACTTAACTTCAGTACTTCCTCTGACCCAATCAAGGTTTCACTAGCTGTTCATATTTTTGTTAAAGATCTTGTGTAAGTTTGTATGATTCTGGTTACTCATATGGTCCTGATTTAGATCTACAAACATTGTTAAGTTTAGTTCTGGTGTTCATGACCTTATTGGCTTATTGTTGAGTTGACTTTAGTAGTATATACTTTCTAAAACCATTCAACTATGTTTTAGTTTTCTACTTTTCCTCATTGGAGTTTGATAGCATATTAAGAAGTTCAGTTGATAAATCCATAAACAATTCTTTCCAAAAGAAGAAATTAAGCTGTTCAGTTGATAGCTTATGTTCAGCATTTTGATAAATATTCGTCAACTCATATCCGAGTATAAATCAACTTTTTCTGCTATCTAGTTACATAATTTCAAGGGTCTGAATATTCTCTATCACAGTTAAATATTTTCTTTTTCTTTTTTGCAGTTACGGAAAAACCAAATGGCGGATAGATCATCATCTGATGACGGTTTCACTGTCAAGGAGACTGAATCACACCTTGATGAAGGGAAAATTGGAAAGTATAAGCTGACTAACACTTACAACTATTTGCAACGAAGGCAATACTTATATGTAAGTGTGGTGAAAGCAAAGGATTTAGTTGCAAAGTATGTTAGTGGTAATTGCTGTGACCCTTACGCTGAGGTTTGGGTTGGAAGATGTAAGGGAACAACTCGTCATATCGAGAAGAGCTCAAATCCTGAGTGGAACCAAGTGTTTGCTTTTGCTAGAGAAGATATTCAAGCGAATACGATTGACATCACGGTCAAAGATAAAGATGCTAAGAAGGATAATTTTGTGGGGTGTGTTTTATATGATCTTTGCACGGTTCCAAAGAGAGCTCCACCAGAGAGTCCTGTGGCTCCTGAATGGTATAGATTGGAAAACAGAAAAGGGAAAAAGCTGAAAGGAGAAGTGATGCTAGCTGCATGGTGGGGCATTCAAGCTGATGAAGTGTTTCCTGAGGCATGGCATACAGATGATACTTCGGTTTGGGACGATAATGGTCTTGTCAATACCCGATCAAAAGTGTATCTTTCTCCTAAGCTTTGGTATCTCAGGGTTAATGTGATTGAAGGGGAGTACTTGAAACCCACAGATACAACTAGTCTTCCTAAAGCTTTTGTAAAGGCCACTCTTGGACATCAGACTTTGTGTACTAAAATATCCTCAAATATTTCCATTAATCCTCTGTGGAACGAGGACTTAATGTTTGTAGCTGCAGAACCATTTGACGAGCCCTTGATTTTGAGTCTTGAAGACAAGTTTGCACCTAACCACAATGAAGTTCTTGGAACATGTTCCATTCGTTTGCAGGACGTCGATCGGAGGTTAGATAACAAAGCTATCAATACTAGATGGTTTTATCTGGAGAAGAATGTTAGCAATGAAGGGGAACAGAAGGATGTTAAGTTTGCTAGCAGGATTCGTTTAAGAATTTGCTTGGAAGGAGGTTATCATGTTATGGATGAATCTACTGACCACATTAGCGATTTGAGGCCAACATCTAAGCACTTATGGAGGAACAGCATTGGGGTTCTTGAAGTGGGAATCTTGAGTGCTCATGGGTTATTACCAATGAAGACAAAAAAGGGAAGGGGTACAACAGATGCATTTTGTGTAGCTAAGTATGGTAGAAAGTGGGTCAGAACAAGAACAATTGTCGACAGCCTTACTCCAAAGTGGAATGAGCGCTATACTTGGGAAGTTTTTGATCCATGTACCTATATAATCATTGGGGTCTTTGATAATTCTCATCTGCAAAGTGGGGATAAGGATGGAAAGGAAATTGATTCAAGGATGGGGAAGGTCAGGATTCGTGTTTCAAACATTGAGATTGACCGTGTTTACAACCATTCGTATCCACTCCTAGTTTTGCATCCATCTGGGGTGAAAAAGATGGGTGAGGTTATGTTGGAAGTGAGGTTTAAGTGCTCATCACTTCTGAATATGATGCACATGTACTCACAACCATTGCTCCCAGAAATGCACTACACTCAACCCCTAACTGTCACCGAGCTTAATAGCTTGAAATACAGAGCCATGACGAGTGTCACTATAAGTCTCGGCCGAGCAGATCCACCTTTGAGGAAGGAGGTTGTGGAGTATATGCTGGAAGTCGACTCTTACACGTGGAGTATGCGAAGAAGTAAAGCTAATTTATTTAGAATCATGCGCAGTCTTGTCTTTGTTGGGAAATGGTTTAATGACATATATAGTTGGAAGAATCCTGTGGACACTGTTGTCATCCATATCCTTTTCTTTATAGCTGCCTTGTATCCAATGTTTATTCTGCCCTGTTCGTTCCTTTATCTCTCTTTGCTTGGATATTGGAACTACAGATATAGACCAAGTTTTCCTGTCCAACCCCACTCACTTGAAAATAGCTTACTACCAGATGAACTAGATGAAGAACTTGACACCTTTCCAACTTCTCTTCCTGGTAGTGACATCCTCAGGATGAGATATGACCGTTTGAGGAGTGTTTCTGGAAGGCTTCAGACGATAGCTGGTGATTTAGCCACACTAGGAGAACGGATTCAAGCTTTGCTCAGCTGGAGGGACCCCACAGCTACAATAGTTTTTATAGTTTTTTGTTTGATTGCTGCTTTTGTTCTTTATGCCACACCTTTCTATGTTGTAATCATTCAGATAGGCCTCTCGGTGGTAAGACACCCAAGGTTCCGCAACAAGCTACCTTCTGCCCCACTTAACTTCCTCAGAAGATTGCCATCCAGAACTGACTCCATGCTATGAGTTAAGTTACGAATCAGCAGGAACGATCTTTGTACAAGTTGTGGTTAGTTAGACCATTCACAAGGTCTTCCTTAACTTCAGACTTGATTGTCTAACCCTTTGGTTGTGTGATCTATCTTTCAAACATATTTATATACATGCTTGTCATAAGTATGTTGTGAGACAGTTCTTGTAGACAATTAATATCGATAAAGCAATAATTTTCGCGATCACTATAAATTGTGCAACTAATTATGCAGTCAATTGTTGGCATCTGAACTTTTCTGGTTTAGCTGATATTTTATTTATTTACAGATCTATGGTTTATTAACGGTTTTAGTCTATAAATCTAAGTTTTGATAAAGCGGCTAGCTATATATTACATCTGAATTGTAACCCTCAAAACAATGAGACGTGAGTACAATCACCTGAATTTTATTTATTTACAGATCTATGGTTAATCAAGGGTTTTAGTCTATAAATCTAAGTTTTGATAAAGCGGCTAGCTATATATTATATCTGAATTGTAACCCTCAAAACAACGAGACGTGAAGTACAATAATCTGAATCTTCTCTAATACTGTCTGTCTTAAGCCGGGTTCGGGCAGGAAGGGTCTACCGTCTACCCCTATATAGAATAGCACAACAATGTGAGTTAAATAAGGATTAACATTCTACTAAACTCACTAATCACATTGATAACAAAAATTATTAAATGAGGCCCAATGGTTGAAGCCCAACTCTTCCAAGAGACCCTAAACCAGTTTATCAATCATTAACTAGTACTTTAATTACTTAATTAGTCAACTCTCATATGAGTTTACAAGATCAGATCTTTGATGTCATTTCTTCTTGTAACAATACACCTTTCTGCTAAAATCCTACATATTAACTAACAACAACATGTCACAACTGAAAGAGTCCCAACAACTTAAAATGCCATTCAAAGTGCTCGAAGAAGCAACCAAAAGCTTCAACATTTCTTCTTGTATTGGAAAAGGTGGGTATGGTTGGGTGTACAAAGGACAACTTTTGATATCTGGTCAGCTTACACCAGTTGCTGTAAAGCGGTTAAACGAGCAGTTGGGACAAGGGTTAAAGGAATTTTTGACTGAAATAGAGTTGCTCAAGGGTCAAAAGCATCCAAATTTGATCTCTCTAATCGGTTATTGCGAAGAAGGTAACGAGAAAATTATTGTGTATGAATACGTAGATCGTGGAAGTTTAGATAAATATCTCACTAGAAATGATAATACTACTCCTCTTACGTGGATGAGTAGACTTAGAATATGTGTTGATATTGCTCATGGGCTGGATCATTTACATAATCATGTTGGAGAGCATCAAACCATAATCCATCGGGATATTAAAAGTGCGAATATTTTGTTAGATCACAACTGGGTAGCTAAAGTTTCTGATCTTGGACTATCCAAGTTAAGCTTAGCAGGTCTAGATAGAAGTGCTGTTATATCTTATGCCTGCGGTACACCAGGCTACTGTGAGCCCGAATATATTTCTAGTGGCGTTGTGACGAAAGAATCAGATGTTTATTCTTTCGGAATGGTTCTTCTTGAAATTCTGTGCGGGAGGTTATGCTCCATGATAGATAAGGATGGTTTGTCTTTATCAGACTACTACAGAAAGAATAGACTAAAGGAGATTGTTGATCCTAGTATAAAACAACAAATGAGTTCAGACTCTGTGACTCGATATCTGGAAATAGCATATGGTTGCCTGCATCAAGATAGAGGACAACGACATACAATGGACCGTGCTATGAAAGATCTTGAAGAATTACTAAAGATCGAGGTATTTTTCATGCTTGATATGTTTAGATATACTGCACTGTGCACAGAAATATGCACCACTCGAATTAAGTGCTCCTTTGAAGTTTATTGATCAAGTTATGTAAATATTGGGAAAAAATACTTATACTAAGAAAAGAAACTGGATAAGATCATAAATGATACTCGTATATGGGAGCAAACTCGTTATCATATATGGATCATGTGATACCATTGTAATTTGACTGTGATTTTGTAAGAACAGATATCATCAGATGAATTGCTAGGCTGGAGTTCAGATTCTGATTTTACTACGCTCCTCACACGCAGGACCAAGTAACTCAATAAATTTTTAATTTTAATTTTTATATTTTTAGAAAACAAGTACTATTGGTTAAGCCAAATTGTACCAGATTATTTAGTTACTAAAGAAGTTCCCTTTTATCTTGCAGTGTAGGGAAACTTTTTGATCTATTTGATTTAGATAGAGACGGTGGTCTTAATAGACAAGAACTAGCTGCCTTCCTTCTTGTTACCGACTATAATGCTAAACATGGTGAAGAGCACATAGGCACTTGCGTTGACGATGTTTTCTGGTACTACGACAAATATATTGATGGTGAAAAGGGTCTTACTTACCATGGCCTGTTACAATACTACGACGACCGCCGTGGTGATTTGGAGTCTGATATTGTTCAAGTACTGTGTGATTCAGATCCATACAATGACGACGATGATGATGAAATTGCTTCAAGAAGATGGCAGAAGTTATCGAGAATCTTTCAGAAATTAAATTTGAAAAAAAATGGTTTTAACACAGCAAAAATAGCTTCTCATAAATCTCTTTTTGAGAAAACAAGTGCCTTATGTGTCAAGGTTATCGATTTGTACCACAAGTTTATGGACCGCAAAAGGGGCCTTACTACTGACAGCCTATTGAAGATGGCCGATGATAATGAAGCCAGTGACTCCGTGACACTAGGGATAGTGTTGAAACCCCACATTGATGATGAAGTTGCTTTATGGTTTAGCTCACCAAAAAGCTTGGTAGCAACTGACCACTTCACAAATAGTCCCAAATTTTTACTTTTTTTCACCTTCTTAATGATATTATTCATAACCACGATGTTAGTGAAACTGAAGTATATCTGGTTTCTTTTGGTGATTTTGTTCAACTATTAAAGCATTCATGAGCAAAAGAAGATGTAATAAATGTATGGTAAAGTTTGTAGATCTTTAAGTGGTTTCTCATGGTGTTTTTTAAACTGTAAGTGTTGGATTTCCAAGTTAATAAACTGATCCGTTTCAACCCGTATGCGAGACAACCTGTTTTGACCCGTTATCATTAATATTTTGTAATCGCAAAAAAGCATGTTCAGCATAGCAGTAAAAAGTAGACGCAGAAACCATATAATCCGATTGAGGTAAACAAGCATAGCACTTAAAGGACAGGGTGAATAGGGTCAGCTGAGGAGTCATGTTGTGTTCATTCTGTTGTCCTAGTCCAAGTATATCGAAACTGTTGGATTTCACCCCAATATATAACGGATTCATTACTTTTGCTGACCCAAGAAGTTATGCTTGGGAAGTGAGCCTCGGTCTGAACTGCTGGCTGCACCTTCGGACTTCGGTCCAGCACTAAAATCAGAGGTATACTTTATACTCAGTATAAATTATACAGTAACTTTTTAGGTGTTATGAATAAGCTTATGTGAAAACAATCTTATAAAATGATGAACCAGTAAGCATAAGAATTAGCCTTCTTCATGGCCTATCTTACTAGCATTTTCAGAGTTTGGTGCTGATTAGATCCCCAATTTTATACTATTTGGTCACCCCAAAATTTAATGAGAAATGATCACCATAACGATGAAGTCATGAACTTCTTCCAATCCAAGTTCCATGGCTCTTTTTAGGCTTATTCTCGGGTTTTGCTATGTATTTTGATTATCAATTCACTCTGATTAGTGTATATATATCACTTCGCTGTGAGCACCTGGCTGTGTCCCTGCTGTATGTAGAGTCGTAGACACCAAAAGAGTATGTCTATTCTTTTCTCATTTGCTAAGTTTTGAATATTATATTTTGCTTTTGCTTTGTGAGTTTTACTTTTCTTTATTGTAAAGAAAAGACTCTTAGGTTAATTTCGTAAATGAATTTGTTGAATAAAGAATGTAAAATCACCAAGCAAATTCAAATATACTAAACTTTGCAAATAAGAAAAGAATATATACTCTTTGGGTCTCTGCATAAAACGGGGTAATCCTCATCTGACAGTACATATGATACAACATTACATCTAAAAGAGTAATGAAACAGACATACAATTATGCTGGAGGAGAAGATCATTGAACACGAGCATCCACTCCGTCTCATTGATTTGCAACCAAACTACCCACAGTATGAAGAAGTATACGAGGATGACGACGACGACGACGATGACAATGGTGGTGGTGAGATAATCACACGTCAAATCTTTCAAAGTCGTCAATGTGATTGGTGTGGCAAAGATATCACTTGGTTTCACAGATATTACTATGAGTGTGCGCATTCATGCGAGTACTCTCTCCATAAATTCTGTGGAGAACTTCCTTTGACGTTAATTCACACATCTCACCCTGCTCATACTCTTACTTTATATTACCCTAATTACACACTATATGATGTGTTTTATGTGGAAGAAATGATTCTCTTGGGCTCTGTTACCACTGTTTAGGGTGTCGATTTTTAATTCATGCCAATTGCGCTCTAGCCTCCGTTGAAGACCGGCTGATTTATCACCCTAGCCATCGGCACCCATTAGCGGCTACCATCAAACCAATTTTATCTGTATGTAACGCTTGTGATAAAGAACACAAAGGTACTTTTTATATATGTACAACCTGTTTTGGCCTCTTCATCCACAGCGACTGTGCTTTCCTACCAGAAAGCTTGATGATTCAAAAGGCTACAAATGATGTTTTCACTCATCCTCATCCGCTCATCCTTTCTTATTCTTTCCCAGTAGAAGATCAGAGAGATCAACATTATCCTAATTGCAGGGTATGTAAAAGAGGCTATTTAGCCAGGGCAAACACCTGGTTTTATAAATGTGAAAAATGCAGATACTATGCACATATTCCTTGTGCGACACCAAGTGGTAAGTCAGTTTGTTGTGCAAATATAGTTTGAGTGTTTATACCTTTTGATAGTCGGAAAATTTAGTTTTAGATTTTAACCACATTTTTTGTTTAATAGGTGCAGAAAACAGATTGGTCATAAAAAATTATGAAGAATCTGATTATCCAGATCTCATCCATCTACCATTCGCTGATGAAAGTTATAGCATACAAAAACACCTGTTTTCTAAACTAGTTGAGCATGAAACATTTGAATCAGATGAGGGGAATGTAAAACACAACATTCATCCGCACCCCTTAATTCTGGTTTGCACAGAATCCAACGGTATTACTAGCACACGGACCTCTTCAAAATCTAATGTTTTATCTTGTCATAACCCAATGAAGAAGGTTCAACTATTATGCAATGCATGTGTGAGACCAGTCACAAGTGTTCCATTTTACAAGTGTGTCAATGACGACTGTAACTTTGTTCTTCATGAGTGGTGCACTCGGCTTCCTACTCAAGTAGAAAAATACCCAGGTCACCCACAACATACACTCATTCTCCATCCAAATGCCCCTAAAAAGTTTTTATCCCTATTTTCTTGTGATGTTTGTAGCTTTAAGTGTAACGGGTTTGTCTACATTTGTGTTCAATGTGACTATCATATTGATGTTACTTGTAGCTTCATACCTCAAAACATCACACACGAGGCTCATTCAGGTCACCTCCTTTCCAGTTCTTTTAAAAGAGAGTACATGACACCGTGTCTTATGTGTGAATTTTACATTAATAGTGAATGCTCATTCACTTGTCACACTTGTAAAAATAGCCTGCATCTACATGTTGGGTGTGCTTTGTTATTGGCTCGTGAAATTAGGCATAAGTATGACAAGCACCCTATGAGATTCACTACAACAGAATATGTGATTGTTCACACTTATTTTAGCTTCTTTTCACATATTAAAATGTGAAGAATTTAAAAGTTCACACTTACTTATGTGTGAACAATATTGGTGTAACAAATAATTTCACAAACTTAAATGTGAAGATCTATAAAAAAAATTTCACACTTTAAAGTGTGAAGATTTTGAAAAAAAAATTTCACACTTTAAAGTGTGATAATTTTAATACATTTCTTCACACTCTTAAATGTGAGGTTTTAAATCTTCACACTTTTAAGTGCGAAGATTTTGAAACAATTCTTTATAATTTAAAAGAAATCTTCACACTTTTAAGTGTGAACTTTTATTTCTTCACACTTTTAAGCGTGAAGTTTTTGAACCAATAGTACAAAAAAAATTGTGTTTAGTGGCTCGTCGCTAACAACCCAAATGTCGTCACTCCATGCATACACAAGACAAATCAGTAAAATGAATTATGCATACATGTTTAAATTTGATTATCAGAAAGTGATAACATTCAAATTCAAAGTTACATTTAATCCACACGATAAATAATTATGTGCAACTTTATGACACTTTGTGTTTTCACATACTTCTAGTTCAGATTAACAAAGAACAATTATTTTTCTAAGAACAATTATTTTTCTGGCTTGGGAATCCAAAGCTCAGGAGTGTTCTGTGAACCAATTTCAACCTGCAAAAAACAACTACAGAAGTATTAGAAAACAATAATCGCACACTTGCACCGCTAATGATTCATAATATTTCTCCTTCGTCGACAGTCACTAAGCCTAAATCTAGAGATACTATTATTACCGGCTAATTAGTCTAAAATGTGTAAACCCAGAATGGGTATGGTACAATATTTTCATCTAAACAACATCTACATCAATACCCCAATAAATACCCCAATAAGTGGTGTTGAAACATACAGGATCATAATACAATATAATAGAACTACAAGATGAACTGAGATTGAATTGGGATACAAGCCAAATTCTTAAAGGGGATGTATGTTTGCTTGTTATGTCGATTAGCTGCACATGGCTCCTGTTGCGGCATCCAAAAAATGTAACTATGGTGCATGATAGATTGACCTTTTTTTTGTTTTTGTAGTTCATCTTGCACTACACCCCTGCTGTAGCAGAAAGGGTGTCTACGAAACACATCCTAGACATCAAGCTTGTTCGTTTTCTATAGCATAGTTTTAAGCAAACATCATGAAGAGCTTGTGTCTAATGCCAACTATAGCTAAAGTAAACACATTGAGTACACTATACTAACTAATTCAGAAGACACCTAAGCTAAGGTGCAAAGCTATGATATACAGAGAAAATACTTACAATTAATTCTTCCGTAAGCTATGCACGTTTTTCACCTTGCCATAACCTATGATACACGTAAACATAATATATCATTAAAAATGGGAGAAATTTTTAAAACGTACAAACTAAGAGTGTTACTAACCTTGGAACATTGTTTGAAAGAGTTTAAGTTCAGCTCTAAACTCGTCAACCGTGTTTTCCAGCTCCGTCATCTTTTCATTCTGAGATACTACTGTGTTTTCAAGCTCCTCAACTTTCTTAGATTGTAAAGTCATTTTTTCATTTTGAGATTCTACTCTCTTATTCAAAGTTTCAACGGTCTTATTCAAAGAATCTATTGTTCTATTCTGAGATTCTATTACTAAGGCTTGTGACTTAGTTAGAATTCATAAAACTTTCACCTCTCATTTTTCTTAATTCATTACTGAAACTTGTAACCTCAGACTTTGTTACCCCTGCTCCATAGCCAAGAACTTCCCCTCCAGGACCCACGAGATCTATCCATAGATCCCTATCAATAGCAGCTCGCTTTTCATTATCAATCTCTTTTTCTGGACAGCCTAACTCCAAAATCTTTCTTTTGACCTCTCGCTTTGCGTTAACCTGAAAGATTATGTAAATCATTAAGACAGACCTTGACACACTTACTTTCAATAAAAATGAACATTCAATAGTAAAATAAAGATATACCGCAAGATCTCTTGATGCATCTTCAACATAAGATCCTTGTGCAGTTGTATGTGCAATTTCAAAGATCTCGACATAACCTGGTGACCTTTTGTGCTTCGATCTCTATATAATATTAGGAAAGTATAAGTCATCATGAGTGTTTAAATATGGAACTCACAAATTGCAACATTTACTGTAATATTTATTAGGAACTATTAACATCTAATATTGTTTAAAATTTAGTTTGCATACTTTATACTCAATAAGCTGACAAAATTATTACTCACAAAATCGTCTCTAAGTCGTGCAAAACTAACAGCACCAGTTCTGTGACAATGGAGTTTTCCAGCTCTTGCCTTCTTGCCTATTTCCGATAATTTCTACATTAGCAATGAAATATACTACAAGATTACACTAGTTGGATACAATATCAAAGCATTAATCTCACCCTGTTGTATTTGTCTTCCAGAATGTATTTGTCTACCAGCATCCCTGACCCTGAAGTCTTGAACACATAAAATTCAAATATATCAGATCACCGATCCAGCAACTTAATTTGTGATATAAGATGGAACATTACAGGTTTATAGCATCTTGCTTTTCCCTATCTATATAGGCATTGCTATAGTATCGCTTGATAGATTTCAAAAACTCCCTGGATTGCGTTGTAGCTTTCCAATTTCCTTGCCTTTCTGGGAACACCTATAGTTTACGATGAAAGCGGTCCTAACTTGAGCACTACTGTCGTGTAATAATTTCTATATTAGCCAGCTGCCCGGTATCTAATGCTTTCAATATTAACAGATGAGCTAGAGGAGGCCATTTTAATGCAAGATAGGGTCTATAGGGTATTTAATTATTTCAATCAGCAGATGAAGGAAACAGTCAAATGTCTCCAAAGAAAAACATAGCTCCCGTAGATCATTTCACTAAAAAATCTTGATTATTATTGAAATAAAACAATCTTGTCATCATATTTGACAGTAATATTTTATGAATTTTTTTACAAGAAAAATAATAGACAAATAGCGTTCTGATTCAACCAGCCAGACCATTTCAGTCGGTAGTACTGTAAGTTACGCATGTTGACTGAATGTGGCAAGATGGGCAGATTGTTAGCGATTCAAAACAGGTTGGTTGAAAAATGTCATGTTTTGATTGTGAGTCAGAATATCTCGTGTTGTGTTGATCAGCAAAACTTTTATTGCGCATTTTTATTTATTTATTTACCTGGGTTCCCGACTTGACATGGCAAGCTGACTAATCCCAGGGCGACTATTCTTTTCGATGGCCCAGAGTCATGGCAGGTGAACCTCCGTGGCCAATAGGGGATTAGAAGCAAAATATTTATAACAATAACTTAATCTTCCAAATAAATAATTTAGGAAGACGTATACATTGTAAAATGGACTTTTATTTGATCCGTTTAAGATAGAACACAGCCAAACTGGGTTAAAATTGCCACTCTAGCTTTAACCCATCATCCAAGCCACCGACCCACCCGTGTTAACATCTCTAGATGAACTGAATAAGGCTGTAAGTTGACAAAGTTTTGTATAAGTTCAAAAAAGTAAAAAATGCATGATGATTAACACTAAACAATAAGAAGCATTGAGCTAAGGAGATGCAGCATCCTATCTTCAAGAAGTTAAAAATAAACCATATTGAAAGTCTATAAAAACCTCTTGTCTCAAACACTAGATAAAATGCTTAATCTACACTTCAATGACAGATTCAAATTCAGTAAGAAATTAAGCCTGCACTCAGTCTAATAACAACATTTTGACTTTACTGAAACTAATTCTAAACAACTACACTAGCAGAATAGGACAAATGTACAGAAGGAAAAAATACGAGACCTCACTTCTAGGCCGCCGTTGTGCTGAAGCTGCTATTTGCTTGCTGATTGTCTGTACTGAGACCTCACTTATAGAACACAGTCAATGAATATCAAATAAGGTGCCACCTAAAATTAAGCATTCAGCATTAACAAAACCTGTTAAGTCATATAAAAAAGGTTACACCTAAAACGAACTATCGAGGCAACTTCACATCATTATCAACTAACAACTAAAAATCACATATGCACAGTTTCAGGTTTGGGATTGCATTTCACAAGTGCAGTCAAAAAAATAATAAACTATTACATTTGATACAACAATTGTCAAGTCCACTTCATAATTCTACATTACAACAATTTGACGAGCCATAATCTTACATAAGTACATAAACTATTACATTTGATACAGCAATTGTCTTGTGCTTATGCATATTAAAAAAAATACTGATGGACTACCAAAGCACTAGCTAGCTTATCACTTTTCTACAATGCGATAAACTTTTTGAATGTTTGGAACTACGTACACAAAGTGCTTAGATGCTTATTTTGTTCCCAAATTCAACCGAAACAATTAACTCATCCAAACATTCAATACTCCTATGTCCTAACTCCTAACCACTTACGGCTATATTAGCTATTCGCACATACAATTTACGAAGTTTAACAGAATCTTTATATAAAATCAATGCAGCTATAATTTACTCTTTTCAAATAAAAGACAATGCAGATAATTAATCAACCGCTCTATATATCAAACAACTCTCTCATTTCCCCTGCCTAATACTTGCACTATAACAAAACACCTTATAACGAACTATCAACACTCATCAACAACTATCACAACAATAAAATAACAAAAAGTATACACATTATCGCAATCAATAACTATCTCTCATTTCTCTATATTGTCAAATGGCCATAACATCAAGCAAATATTGTTATGTGACTTTATTATATATTAAACAAATATTGTCAAATGGCCATAACATCAAGCAAATCCTACACATACACTTAGTTGAAATCACTATTGCTAGCTAGGGCCTTTTATTTTATGGAGCAATAGAATATAAGCAAAAAAAATCAAGATAATGTGCATGGTGAATGGTGGTCACATTTTCATGGAATCTCATCCAATGATCAGTGTAGTCAAAAGCGAGAAAGCGAGCGCTTAAGCGAAGAAGCGAAGCGAAGCGCCCTAAAGCGCTTTAATTCCAAAGAAGCGAGACGTTTTACTAGAGCGAGAAAAAGCGTTGTCAGGCGACCAAAAAGCGACCGAAAAGCGCTCGCTTTTATGTAAAATGGCTATTTTTTTATTTTTTATCTAATTTTTAGAGTTTAGGCTTTAAGTATTTGAATAAACTTCTCTTTTGTGGTCATTTTATATTAAACATGAAGATTTTAAGTTAATCATATTTTTATTTAATCATTGTTTTCATACTAAAAACTATTATATGCACAAAGGGTAAAAAGTTAACTGAAGCGCTCGCTTTTTTCGCTTCTTGCTTCTCGCTTTAGGGAAAGGCATGTCGCTTTGAGGTCGCTTTCGCCTTTAACTACCTTGCCAATGATATATTAATTAGTAAAAAAGTGAATGCATTTTGTTGGTTTTCTTGTTGTTAATGACTTAATGGTGCATTATTATTGAAGGCATATGCACTCTCGAGTTGACTTTAAAACTTAGCCTAATTGATAAGACTTTATTGCTGTTAATTAGTGAGAGCAATAAAGTGGGAATAGCTGGTCGGTTTAAGCTCAACTAAAGTTACCACAATAGAGATCCAATACTAGTATACTACTACCAAACAGTACGTGAAAGTCAATATAATGTATGTGGTAACACTACAAGAAAAACCACTTCTAGCCACATGTGTAGTCGGTAGAAGTCATCTTTTGTGGTCGCTAGAGGCTTTTTACGACCACATTAGAATACTCCTAACGGCCACTTCTTAGCGTTGACTTTTACTTATTGATTTCGTTGACAACGACTAAAAATTTCTTTAAGAGCCTATAGCGACCAGATGTAGCCACAAGAGTTTGGTTCAAACGACTATCTATAATGACGGCATGTAGCCACAAGAGCTCGGGTTACCCGACTACTTGAACTGACCACATGTGATCACTATAGACTCGGCCTGGGTATTTTAAATAGGAAGCTATTACGACCACATGTGACGACTACATGTTTGGAAAATGGTTTCTTCCTGGAACTTCTAACGACTACATGTGGTCGTTAGAGGTGTCTGGCCCGGGTCGGCCAACGAGTTGTACAAAATATTTGATTTAACGTCAATGTTATAGTTTTCACATTTCATCTTCATTAGTTATAAGCACAAAATAAACATCTATAATCAATCTTATCCAGCAACCATGGGTGACTATTATCTAATCAAATCGCTGACTATTATCTAATCAAATCGCTGACTATTATCTAATTACAAATCGCTGACTATTATCTAATCAAATCGCTGACTATTATCTAATCACAAATCCATTAATCACAAATCCATTAATCACAAATCCATTAATCGCAAATAAAATCACATAATCAACTCACATAAGAATCAGAAAGCTCAAAATAATTTACCTGTGTGCGATGATCAAAACAAAATAAACTACCGTAAAACAACCGCAACTGCCGTCAAATGACCGCACCTAGCTACCGTAAAATAACCACACATGCTGTAATACAACCGCACCTAGCTACCGTAAAACAACCGCATGTACAGTAAAACAACCGCACCTACAGTAAAGCTACCAATTTCATGAGTTTAAAAGTTAGGGATCGAATTGGATTTGATGTGTTTATGGATCGAGAATAAATGAGTTCATATTTGTGAGTTTATAGGTCGATTTATGACTCTGAATTTATGGATCGAGTTGGATTTGTTTCATATCTGATTTTTGGATTTGTTTGTTTCATATCCGAATAAATGGGTATCGGTTATAAAGTATGGGATAAGAAAATGGGATGATGTACCCCTTAGTTTTTTAAAAGTAATTTGTGAAATTCATCTTTTAAACATCTATAATAATAAATATGATTAAAAAATGTGTTTAATTTTTTTTTTTACTTGTTTTTTAATGAACGTGTTTCTTTTTATTTAAGTAACATCAATATAGTAAATAAATCAGATATTTTTTCAAAACTAAATCATTTTTAAACAGGTTCGATGTCAATCAGTTAATTAATCAATCAATTTGAAATTGTTTTAACCCTTTTTTAAACATGTCCCAACTATGTTATTAAACAAGTTATGAACCGCTGAATCAGATTAAGAAAAATCGGTTTTAAAAAGACGGCTTTTTTAAAATGGGTTTCGGTTTTTTTTTCTCAAATCGATCATAAACTGATTTTTTTGCCCACGTCTAAGTAACACTAATTTTTACATTTTAAAATATGACTTTTTTTCACATTCTGAAGTGTGAAGTTTATTTTATTTTTTCATATTAAAAATTATGAAAATGAAAAAATTTGTATACTTCACACTTTTAAATGTGAGCTTTTATTTTCACAATAAAAAGTGTGAAGTTTTTTGTAGCACTTAATTTTTATCACACTTATTAGCGTGAACATTATTTGCACACTTATAAGTGTGAACATTATAAAAAAAAAGTTCACAATTTATAAAATGCGAAGAAAAAAGCGTGAACAATGGCCTAATTTGTTGTAGTGATTGAATTACCTCCCAATCGAAAATCATAAAAGTGATTACTTTTGTGAAATTTGTGAGAGCGAATTAAATCCAGAGGAGTGTTTCTACCACTGTTATGAGTGTGCCCAATCAGTCCATACTGATTGTGCACCACATATACTTCAATCTGAAACATCTACGTCTACATCAAGTCATTACTACAGTCATGGAGGAGCTTATAAGTTTGTGAAAATAAAGTTTGGGGGTATTCACAGTTTTGAACGTCATCCGCATCCTCTCTCGTTTGTTCAAGGGATTGAGAGTGATGGTCCGTGCACCGAGTGTGGAGTTGCAGTGGGATACAAAATGATCTTAAAATGTAAGCAATGCAAGTTTGTAATTCATTTTAAATGTTGTCGGCGCAATTGGAGGAATGATGAAACTGTTACTGATTCCATCAGTTGGTTTGGTATAAGAGGAGGCCACTGGTTATGAGTGTTAACTGTATGGCTTATATTTTTGTCTCCTTTTAAATAAATCCAATACAGTCCTTTCTTGTAATGTGATACGTTAAGTATTAAAAAAATTACTATTATAATCTAAATACATAAGAGTGCTAGGTAACATGGCGAGGGAGGCTCGCCAATCTTAGGTGGCACCTCGCCACAGCTCGCTACCACACCACTATCTTTCGCCAGAGCTTCGCCACAGACTCCTTCGCCAGCCAAGTGAGGAAGAAAAAGACAAAAAAAGAAAAAACGGGCCCCACTAATTTTCTTTACTCTCTCTCTTTCTTTTTTCTTTTCTTTATTCTTTCTTCATTTTCCTGGTGTTGTTGCTGGTGATGTTGCTGGATCTGGGGAAGACGGAAGGAGAGGAAAGAGGAAGAAGAGGATAGTGTAGGGTTTTTTTATTGGGCTTTTTTTTTCTTTGGGCTTTCTTTTCTTTGGGCTTTCATAACCATTGCATTGCAGTTTTTGGAATTTTTTTTGCATAATTTTTTTTGTTTGTATTCTAATTTTTAATTGTATTGTAATTTTTAAATTTATTAGATAAATTTAATTTATATTAAAAAATAATAGAAAATAAAATAAAATAAGTAGTGGTGGGGCCAAAGTGAGGAGGGGTGCTATGTCATGATAACATGGGTTTTGTGTATTAAATGACGTGACACTCATGAGGCCAAAGTAAGGAGGTTTTGGCATGCCATGATACCTAGCCCTCTAAAGGACATTCTCATGCGCAAAAAAAAATGTTTGAGCATCAAAATCATAAAAACTTTGACTTTATTTTTCAACCATTAACACTTTTACTGTAAACCTTAACCACCATGGCATATCACATTTAATATTTGATGTACAATATACATAATTTGCGCACCATAAATGATGTGTCAAGTTTCTATTGGTTTGAAAACTAAATTTGGTGCTCTAACACTCTTTTTTTTTAATTTGGTGCGCAAAGTGAAAGTTTGATGCGCAAAATATATTGGTTGCGCACCAATTAAACCAAAATCTCAAATACGGTTAAAATACATTCTTTTATATAAATACACTAATAAATACGACTGTTTATTTAATTTTCTCTTAAGTATTTTTAATACGGAGTAATAATTATACCGATTTAAGAATCTTCTCCTCAATTTATGGTTTCTGAGTTTGAGGCCAAATGTTGTGGCTTCAAATGAGTTCAATCTGGTTTCTTTGGTTCTGGTAAATGGTGATGAGTAATATAAAAGGGTAAATAACTTGAAAATGTATTCAATTTGTCAATTTTTGTTATTTTATATACTCAACTTTTTTTTTGCTATTAAATGACAAACTTTATAAATTTCGATTTTTTCATGTATTGTGTTACTTGTTGGTCAATTAGCAGCCTTTTTTTTTTAAAAGACTATACCACTAGGATATATCACTCCACATAGGATACCACATCACTTATTAATTAAACGCATTTTTTCATAAAGTTTTTTTATAAAAAAAAATTACGAAGTTTTTTTTTATAAAAATATTTATAAGAAAAAAAAAATTTACAATTTTTTTATAAAAATATTTCGAAGTGATTTTTTATAAAAAATCTTTGTAGAAAAATTCGTAAAAATTTTTTTTTAGTTTTTTTATAAATTTTTTTGTATAAAAAAAACTTTGTAAATTTTTGTTTCTTATAAAAAGATTACGAAGTTTTTTCTTATAATAAAAAAATTTATAAGAAAAAAATTTACGAATTTTTTATAAATTTTTTTTATTAAAAAAGTTTAAAAATGATTTTTTATAAATCTTTTTTTATAAAAAAAAATTTATAGAAAATTCGTAAAAAGTTTTTATAGTTTTTTTATAAGCCTTTTTTATATAAGAAAAACTTTGTGAATTTTTTGTTTTTTTCTAAAGAAAACTTTATGAATTTTCTTTCTTTTAGAACTTGGTAATTTACTTTTAAACATATTCAAATAATCATGAACATAAAAAAAATTATTAATGTTTTTTTTATGATAACAAATTAACAAGTACAAGTCGAATAATTTAAAAATATAAGTCGGATAGGAAAAAATCTTTATAAAATCTTTTTTTAGAAGTACAAGTCGAATAAGGTCGAATGATACGTACACCCCATGATTATAGTCGAATGAGTCGAATAGGTTGAATGAGATAATTAGCTAATTCAAGTTTTCTAAGGGGGTGTTTGGATTTGCGATTGAAAATGGATTATTTGATTATTCCAGTTTTAAATCACAGATAATCAAGTTTTGATGTTTGGCAAACAAAGTCCAATAATCAATTATTTGTGTTTTGTACCCTTCAAACTGACGTTTTGAAGCTGGAGGTGCCTTCATGCTTTTTGGTAAACGCTGTTTTGCCTTTTAGTTGTGATTACTATTTTGCCAAAACTTAAGTCCACGTGGCTTGTTCTCTTCCTTATGTTTTAACATGTACTAAATTTCCTTCTTTTCTTCTAATGTACTTTTGGTAATTTTACTAGTAAAACTTCTAAATAATTAATTTTGCCAAACACTAAACAAGCTAATTATCTACTTATTACGATATCAAATATCATAATCAAATCCAAACACTACGTTTTAAAAGCACGTTTTGTAAAAAGTGATTATTTGATTATCCATTTGCAAAACGCATAATTTATTTCAAATAAGCAATCCCAAACACCCCTAAGGATATTTGGTTAATTGAAAGAAGGATGTGGACCTTTTAATGAATTAGTCATTTTAAGATTAATCAAGTAAAAAAAAATCCATGTGGAAATGACCTGCTCCATGTAAACTAGCAGGTCGAGCAGGTAACACAATACATAGAAAAGTCGAAATTTGCAAACTTTGTCAATAGCGAAAAAAAAAGGTATATGTATAAAAAAATGACAAGTTTAATATATTTTTAAGTTATTTGCCCTAATATAAATGATAGAAGGTACATTACAAAAATAGTAATGATCCATGAGCACACGAAGAGTAATTAATATTAGTGCTCATGAGAGGCGATAATTAACCTGAGAAATGACTCAATGGATCAATAAAAAGGTTCGCATTAGCTACGAGAGCGATGAGGAACTACCGATGGGTACTCGTTGTTTTGATGAGAATATGCAAAATAAATGTTTGTTGAAATACCTACAAGTAGAGAAGTAGTGTAATCTTATGGAACGTTACTCTGGTGTCTTTTATATTAAGGAATAACATGATCATTCAAACCTTATATTAACATTGCTCAATTTTGGTGCTAATTAGATCATCTATTTTATGATGGATTAGCCCAGAATTTAATGAGTGAAGATCACGCCAAAAGGATGAAACTTCTTCGAATCTGAGTTCCATGGCTCTTTTTAAGGCTAATTCGAGGAAAGAGGTAATAGGTTTCATGCTTATTCTTTGGGTTTGCTATACATTCTGGATCTATATATATCAAATTTGAGTACGGTATATATACAAACTAAATAAATTGGACTGGTTAAGGGGATAAGCATCCCTGAGTTTATTATACTGTATGCTTTTTGGAAACGGCAAATTTATTAAGAACATAGCAAGGTGCTAGAAACGGGTTACAAGGTAAAGACAAGGTTCGCATCTCACACATCCAGGCCAGTTCGTGAGTTTATGTTGTATGTAGAGTCGTAGAGATCGAGATAGTATATACTTTACTCATTTGCAGGTTTTGCATATTTACTTTGCTTGGTGATTTTACTTTTCTTTATTCTAAAGAAAGAGATTATTGGTTACTTTGGTAAAAGCAAGATGTTAATGCAATAATGCCTAAAAACGTTACTTGCATTTTTCGGTCTCGCTTAGTTTTGATTACGACAATATGTAAAAACAAGCATTTACGAAAACAACGAAAAACGAATTCTTGAGTTCAAGTATACTTCTTAAATCACTCAAATCCTTGATCATTTGATTGATTACTACTTGTTTAGAAGTGAATCTATCTCATCCATCCCTTCCTCTTCAAGTGAAAAGAGAAGAACACTATCATTGTGAAGTGTTGAGTCCACCACCAAAGATCCTTTGAAGATCAAATCTTATACATTTGTTGTTGTGTCATAGTTGTGAAGATCCAAGTAGTTGTGTCTACTTGGAAGTTGTGTATATACTAAGTATAGTTGTGTAGATTGGTCCTAGCTACGATTAGGGCTCGACTTTTAGCTTAGCGTCAGAAATTGGTTAAGCGACGTGTACGGTTTTCTCCACCATAAGGAGCTTGTTGTGTAGTGAACTCTCGAGTAAGGAGTACTCGAGGAGTGGAGTAGGAACGAGGAGTGAGCTTCGTTGCCGAACCACTATAAATCATTGGTGTTTGGTTTGAGCTTTCTTTACCCTTAACTCTTTACATTCTTTATTCTTTGTACATATACATTAGTTAGTATTAGTTTAGTTACACTATCATTGTTCATATTGTGTATAAGAAGATTTCACTTATTTCCTTAAGTATAAGTTTTTGAGAAAAAGGATTTTTTGAAAACCATCATTTAACAAGTAAATATAAGAAACTATTCAACCCCACCCCCCACCCCTTCTAGTTTCTACAATTGGTATCAGAGCGGGTTGCTCAAATATTTTTAAAGTATATTGTATTTTAAAACTTGAATCGATCTATGGATTCCAACAAGTACCTAGAAGGGAAATCTATGCAAAGACCACAACTTTTTGAAACCGATAGTTTTATTTATTGGAAAAATAGATTTGAGACTTATGTGAAATCAAAAGATTTAGATCTTTGGCATGTTATTACCAATGGTTATTTTTTACTTTATCAATTGAATGAAGTTTCTAAAACAAAGGAATTGGTCACTTTTACAAAGCTAATGACGATACTAAAAATAAACTTTCGAAAAATAATGAGGCTAAAATGGTGATTTATAATGCTTTACCTAAGAAAGAGTATGAAAGGATTTTTATGTGTGAAACCGCTAAAGATATTTGGAACACTCCTTTAGTAACCCACCAAGGTAATAGCCAAGTCAAAGAAAGCAAAATCGATCTTCTTGTCCAACAATATGAACAATTTGTCATCTTAGAAGATGAAATTATTGATAGTGCTTTTGCTAGATTTAACACTATTATTACTAGTCTAAAAGCACTTGATGAAGGTTTTTCTAGCAAGAACAATGTTAGGAAGTTTCTAAGGGCCTTACATCCGAAGTGGAGAGCAAAAGTCATGGCGATCGAAGAATCGAAAGATCTCTCAACTTTATCACTCGATGAACTCATAGGAAACTTGAAGGTTCATGAGATGATAATTTTGAAGGACTCGGAATTGGTGAAAACCAAGAGTGAAAGGAAGTCTCTTGCACTCAAAGCCAAGAAGGCACAAAGCGATCATGATAGTTCCTCGGATAGCGATGACGAGGAGTATGCATTGGCGGTAAGAGATTTCAAGAGGTTCTTCAAAAGACGAGGTCAACACGTGAGGCAACACAGCAATGACAAGAAACCATTCTTAAAGAATCAGTTTGCCAAGAATGAAAAAGGTGATAGGAATTGCTTTAGATGTGGTGATCCAAATCATTTCATTAGTGAGTGTCCAAAGCCTTCACGCGATAAGAATCACACGGCATTCGTTAGTGGTTCTTGGAGCGATAGCGGTGAAGATGTTGATGACAACCCCAAAGAGGAGAAATGTCTTATGGCTCACACTTCTAAAGAGGTACATTCCGAAACCGAATATTATAGCAATGATAGCTCCACCTTAGATGATATTGAATTAGAAGGCCAATATGATAATTTACACAAACTTAGCCTTAAATTCATAGAAAAGAACAAAACCTTAAAATCAACCAAAACTAAGCTTGAAAATGAGATCAATGAACTTAGGGAAAAATTAGCCAAGCTTGAGAAAAACAAAGAAGTTGATGTGGGTTGCGTAAGTTGCGAGAAACTTAGGTTAGAGAATGAAGATCTCGAGAGCGCCTCCATTAAACTAGAAAGTTCATGAAAGGTACTAGTGCTCTTGATGATATGTTAAACAAACAAATTCATTCTAAGGAAAGACTTGGTGTAGGTTTTAACTCAAATGAAGCATCAACCAGTGAACCTAAACAAGTCAGATTTTCAGAAAAACTGTCTGTTGTACGCGTTCCCAGATTGTATGGGGCAATTCCTTATCACTATGGAACCACCGCCCTAGATAAGGAACCGCGGCCAGAAAGCATTTTTGCTGAAAATCTTGAACTTTCTGAAAAGTCAAATTTAGGTGAACATCTTAAACATCTTATTGTTAACCAAGTCAAATTACCCATACTTGACGACAATGCCGTTGATAAGTTCTATAAGCCTTTGAGTAAACCTATAATGGGAAATAGAAGTTTATCAAGACCATCTTCTACTCCACCAAGAGTACGGAATGAGTCTAAGCCTAGAAGTAGAACGACAACACCTAGAAGAGATAGTCAAAACAACTCACGACCTAGAAGTAAAACTCCAACACCTAGAAGAAATGACCACAACTCTAAACCAAGATCAAATACACCTAGGAGAAATAATGAACAACAAAATGGTTAGATGAATTATTATCCTCCTCCCTTTTGTTCCCCATGGGGAACCCCAACTCCATTCATGCATCCCAACCAAATGCAAAGGATGTTTGGAACTAACAATTTTGGACCCATGAGATATTGCGGATCAAATGTTTGATCATGTGTGTTGTTACCTAGATATGCTTGGGAATTGATTTGGAGCCCGACGAGTGGATTAAGGATAGTGGTTATTCTAAACACATTACGGGTAATCGAAGTTTGTTCTCGCGCTACAAAGCATATGATGGAGGTAACGTCACATTCGTTAGTAGTCTACGTGGTAATATCATTGGCAAAGGTACGGTTTCTCTTGACTCCATGACTATTGAAAATGTTGAGCACGTAGATAATTTAGGGTTTAACCTTTTAAGCATAGGTCAAATTTGTGACAATAAGTGTAAGGTCATCTTTTCGGAAAATGACAGTGAAATCGTAAAAGATGGAAAGGTCATTGGAAAAGGTGTTAGAAAGCATGGGCTTTATGTCATGAAGGTCAATAAGAAGTCAAAAGACAACATATGTCTTGTGACTATAGATGATAGTTCTACTCTTTGGCATAAAAGATTAGGTCACGCTAATATGCGTTTAATTCAATCTTTAGTCTCTAAGGGGTTGGTAAGACACCTCCCCAAGATAAAGTTTGATAGTCACTTTTGTGATGCTTGCTGATAGGTGTGTAAACACCCATCTTTTCTACCACTTAATTACAATAATAACCGGACCAAAACGTGTATTTTATGTCTTTTATGTCGGAATTATGCGTGGTTTGTGTTTTTGTTGTGATTTAGGATAAAAAGGTGAAAAGTGGAGAAAACACGGACATTCACGGGCATTTACGGACTTTTATTGAAGAAAAGGATGAAAGACGAAGTCAAGAAGTCAAGAGTGCAAAAAGAACGGAAGTCCACGACCAATTCTAAAGATTTATCGAGGAAAAAGTCAAAAGACGGAAGTTTATCAAAAGCCGAAGAATTCAAGTCTATTTTATTGAAGAATTCAAAGACGAGTTCGAAGAAATCCCGAAGCCAAAAGTCCCTTAAGTCCAAGTTTAAAGAAGATTAGAAGAAAAGGACTAATGACGCAATTAATGAAGATTAATAAAAGAAGGGACTTAAGCTTGCAATTAAGAGAAAAGGAAAGAGGGGAGGAAGCTTCCTAATCCTCCCCTATAAATAGTCATTAGATGTAAACATTTCATTTTGTTGGCTAATGGTGACAATTAGACCTTCCACCATTTAAATACTTGTCATTTACTTTTCATGTCATTTAAATTCATGTTATGCACCTTAATTACCATTTAATTCCAAGTAAGTTTTCATTTTAATTCTTGTCAAATCTTTATTTTATCTTGTCAATCTCTTATCTACCTTTCTTATTCTTTGATTCATGTGTTTATGTTATGTTCATGTTCATGCTTTTATTTTGATCCAAGTGGTGTTTGATTATTTTGGTTAAAGTTGTTTGATTTCATGTTTTAAATTGTTTGTTTATGTTATCTATTGATCTCGTTACTGTTTAGTTTAAATCGTTTGTGTTTATTTGATTGATTTTTGGTTATATCTGCTATTACTGTATTTCCTTGTTCTTCGGGGGTGTTTGCTTGTTTCTGATCTTTCCAGGAAAAGTTCCGAACCAAGAAGGTGGAAAGTGTTCATTCGGAACTTCTAAAGTTCCGAATAAAGGCTTCATCCGGAAGATTTGGGATTAGAAAAACTTCCGAACCAAACTTGTTTATCCGGAACTTTCAAAGTTCCGGACGAAGTGAAAACTTCCGAACCAAACATACTCATTCGGAACTCCAAAGTTCCGAACCAAGGGTTTCATCCGGAACTTTTCAAAAGTTCCGGATCAACTCAAAGTTCCGAATCAAGGACCAAGTTCCGAATCAAGGTTGTTCATTCGGAAGTCAAAAACTTCCGAGTCAAGGTTGTTCATTCGGAAGTTCTAAACCTCCGAATCAAGGCTTCATTCGAAACTTCCAAAGTTCCGGATCAAGGGTCATCTTCCGACTCAAGAAAGGTTCATTCGGAAGTTCTAAACTTCCGAATCAAGGAGCTTCATTCGGAAACTTCCGAATCAAGGGGTGACCTAATACTTCCGAATCAAGGCAACAAGTGAGAGTTCCGAATCAGTAAGTTCCGAACGAAGCATTGTTTTGGATAGGTGACATATTCAGACCAATTTGTTCCGGATCAAGGATTTTGGTAATATTCCAAGTGAAGAAGCATCATTTCAACCAAAGGTGACATTTAGGACGAGTGATTTTTCCAAACGAATGTTTATTCCGAATGAGCTGTATTCAGGTTCTTATTAGCTTTTGTCTTTGATTTTTATTTTCAAGCTTTATTTTTCTTGTCTTTTATTTAATTGCACTTTAAGATTATTTGCCTTAGTTTTATTTTAGACTTGCCTTAGCTTTAGTCGCACTTTAAGTTTGCCTTAGATAGATTTAAGTTTACGTCATTTACTTTAGTGCCCTTTAAGTTCAGCCTCGCTTTTAATACTTGCACCTTTACTTTTAATTAGATTTAGATTTACTTTTAAGTCATTTATTTTAATTGTTCTGCACCTTTAATTTTAAACACTACAACGACACAGCTTTGTTCCCACCAAAATAAAACGAAGTCACACATAGAGAGCTAAGATCAATTCGATTAGACAGGAACACTAGAACGATAATTTTTACCTGAGTAAAAGCCAAGTTATCAAATGGCGCCGCTGCCGGCTCTTTTCGTAAAGATCAACAGTTTTATGTGCTAGACACGTTATTTTTGGGATCCGTTCACTTGTGAACGTTATTTTTCTTGCCTAAAAAATTCAAAAAATCATAAAAATTAAAAATTGATAAAAAACCATAAAAATTAAAAATTTCAAAAATCCAAAAAGATTTTATCTTTATTGTGTATATATATTGTTTTTGTGTTTGGTTTCTTTTTCTTTTGCATTTTCAGGTGTATGCGTACTAGATCTTCTAATTATCAAGAGCCCGAGCCTCAAGAAGATTTAGATATGGCAGGTGTTAACAACAACATTCCACCGAACCTCAATAATAATAATAACAACAATGCTCTTCCACAGCCCGATCTTCGGACCATGGAGGAACTTTGTCAACCAACAATGTTTGGACGAGGAGGACCGATTGCGCCGATGCAAATCAACGCTCCTGAGTTTTCGTTGAAGCACCACATGATTCAGCAAGTGCAAACAAACCCATTTAGAGGATTGCCTGATGATGATGCCAACAAACACCTCGACAAGTTCATTACAATCACCCAAAGCATGAAGTTGCCCGGGGCCACAATGGATGTACTCCGCCTACAACTCTTTCCCCATACTTTATCACATCATGCCGAGAAATGGTTTGATCGTCTCCCGAAGAATTCTATTCACACTTGGGATGATATGACTCAACGCTTTCTTTCGCGCTACTTTCCACCATCCATGGTCACAAGCCTTCGCAATCAGATCAGCGGTTTCATGCAAGACCCCGATGAATCTCTTTTCGACGCTTGGGAGAGATATAATGTCTTGATCGACCGTTGTCCAAACCACAACATGCTTCCCGTCACATTGATCGATACTTTCTACAACGGATTGACTTTTCGAGATCGTGATACGATCAATGCAGCCGCCGGTGGCACATTCATGAAAAGGAGACCCGAGGAGTGTAGAGAGTTAATTGAGAACATGACTACTCACCACAAGAACTGGGATTCTTCTACATCTTCTAGGAACAACCCGAGAGTCAATGTTTCCTCAACCTCAGCAAACCCTGAGATGACCGAACTCACCCGCATGATGGCCGAAATGAGCAAAAGTATTACGCTTCTCGCTTCAAACCAACAACAACAACAAGTTAAAGCGGTTGCTAATCCTTGTGAAACATGTGGCGGTCCTCACTCATACACCGATTGTCCTTCGACTCAAGGAAATCCGGAAAATGTGTATGCAGCTTACGGTAATTATTCACCGGAAAATTACCAAGCTAGACAACAAGGGGATAGAAACCTGCTGAGCTACCGTTCCAACAATTACCTTTCACCCGGTTTTTCTCCTCAAAACCAAAATCCCGCCAACAACTACAATAGAAGCAACCAAATCCCACCTCGTGCTTCTAACCCTTATCAACCACCCACCCAACAACACCCACCCATTAATCCCGATGTTGACACCATCATGAGAACTCAAGGTGAGCAAATCAAGAATCTACAGAGCCAAATAATCAATTTGAAAGGAGATATCTTGAAGCAAGGTAATGACATCATAACCGAGGTTCGTGAAAATCTTCAATCCTCCTTCATCACTCAAACAACTAAATTAAAGAATCTGTTGGCTAGTTTCTTGCCCGAAGCTCAACCTTCTTCTTCTTCGGGTTCTCTACCTTCTAACACCGTCACCAATCCGCGAGCTAATGTGAGTGCTATAACTACGCGTAGTGGAATTACCATTGTCAATCCACCTGACTCACCACCATCATCTACACCTCCTCCACCACCATATATCCCTACTCCTCTTACACTTAGTGATAGTACACCATTACCGTCTCCGCCTCGCCATGACGATGTATCTCGGAAGGACCCTTCAACATCACAACCTTCACCGACTACACCTTCACCTAACCCCTATCAACCCAGAATCCCATACCCTTCTCGCATAGGCAAGACCAACGATCTAACCAAGAATGATTGTCAAGTATCGAAATATGTGGATATGCTATCTAAAATGACCATCAACATTAGCCTTGTTGAAGCACTTTGCCATATGCCGAAATTTGTCAAAGCATTCAAGGAATTGCTTAGCAAGAAGGAGAAGCTGATTGAACTCGCCAACACACGCTTAAATGAAAACTGCTCTGCAGTCCTTCTTAGAGAACTTCCGGAAACACTTGGAGATCCCGGTCGTTTTGTGTTGCCTTGCGTGTTCAACAAAACTGAAGAATTTACTGCCCTTGCTGATCTCGGGGCTAGTATTAATTTGATGCCACTGAGTGTTTGGAAAACACTATCATTGCCCGATCTCATTCCAACAAAGATGACTCTCTAACTTGCAAACCGCACTCTCGCTTACCCCGTTGGAATAGCCGAAGATGTGTTTATCAAAGTTGGCACATTTACTTTCCCGGTCGATTTTGTCGTAGTTGATTATGAAATGGACCCTCGTATTCCTTTAATACTTGGTCGGCCATTTTTGAGAACCGGACGAGCTTTAGTAGATGTGGCCGAAGGTGAGTTAATCTTACGAGTCGGGGATGATTCAAAAGTTTTTAAAATGGGGAAGCTTACAGGCAAATCTTTTGGAGGCCGAGAATCAGTGAATATGATAAATGTGCTCGATGACTTTACCGTCTATGACAATCCTCTATTCGAGTCTTCCACTGATAATCCACTTTTTGAAGATAATGTGGATGATTCTCACTCTACTTTGGACGCTTCTCCCATTTATGATTCGCCACCGATCTTCGATGCTTATGATGATTATGATTCTAGCTCAGACTCGGATGATTTTGATTGTACTTCTGAGTATCCCGAGCTGCCCACTTTCGATGATTTCGATGAGGCTGATACTCTATCGAGCGATTCTTCACATGATGAAGATCCTCCACCATCACTCGATCCTACTTTGGACGATTATTCATTTGAGGAAGATTTCTCTGAATTTCTCAACACATACTTCCCTCATGAGAGTGATGCTCCTCCTTTGGACTTTGAAGATTATCGTCTTGATCCTACTTTGGATTTGAAGAGCATTTTGTCAAAGGAGAAGAAACCGGTCGACACCGAAATCCGTTGCACTTATGATTTGACACCTCTTTGTCCCACTTCTGAGGACGAGGTTGTGCTTCTTTGCGGATCTTCTTCACACTCAGCTGAGCCTGAGTGCTATTTTCCCTTGAAGGAAAAGGTGTTCGACCCCGGTATTGAAGTTTTTAAGCCATCTCAGTATCCACCTGATGAAATAAAAGGAAAAATCTTTGGACCTATTGAAGACATGCTTGCACCACTTCCTACTTGCTTCCACCGTACTCCATCGCTGCTTAAGGGAACCCTGCCACTTCTCTTTTGGCTTGCCTTGTTCGCCTTAAGCTCGTGCTTATTGATGGATGAAAACTATGTCTTTGATCCTGGTGGATATGTTTCATGTTTCTTCCGTTGATGATCAAGGTCGAGTCAGGCTCACGACTCGGTTAACAAAAACCAAGCGCTTCTTGGGAGGCAACCCATGTATCTATCTTTCCGCTTTCTTTACCATAAGTGTAGGGGGGACCCTTTGGATTGCTATTTCCTCTCCTCACTTCTTAATCAGGGATTCGAGCTTCAATGATCCACTTTTGATGATTCTTGACGACCCGTGATTCCATGTTCTACTTTATCCCGGTTCTATCCTAAACTCTTTTCGATTCACTATTTTATATATTTCTCAATATTAAAATAGGAATCTCTTTAGTTGTATTTTCCTTAGCAAGATTTAAACAACGTGCACAATGTCCTAAGTGTAGGGGAGTTTACTCCCACATGCTTAAACATTGAGGACAATGTTTATCTTAAGTGTAGGGGGGACTTCTATCGAAGTTAAGTGGTCTTTTCCTTGTATTTGTCCTTATTTTAACCGGAAAATCAATTTTTCGACATTTTTCAAAATTTTTGATCTATTTTGGCCTATTAGTTTTTCCCTTTTGTATAGTTATTTTCTTTCTTTGCTAAGAATAAATGTTTAATAAGTGGTTTTAATTTTCAAACGTTGTGAATCTTTTGACTCAATCCGAGTTTACTCTAGCTAGTATCCTTAACATGTTTAAGTCAAGTTTTGCTAGGCTTTTATGTAGGGAACTATAAAACGCGAAAGTCTTAACTCTCACGGGTTAAGAACAAGAACTTTTCGCAAGTTCCTATAATTGATCCTAGAGAGTCGTTTATCAAGGGAACTTTAAAATGCGATTTCTAAACTTGAAAGAGTCTAAGAATTTGCAAGATCCTATAGGCGACTCGAAAACCCAAAACTTTGATTTAATAGGCTAAGTATCCACGAGTCTCATTACTTGAGATTTTAAACTGTGGAGAACGAGAGATGATAGAGCCAATTATAAGTTCGGTATTCTTTCGTGAATTTATGTGAGTTAATTATAAGCCTATTCTCCCATCGCTTGCTAATAATTTATCTGCTAATAAATAAGGTTGTACGATTTGAAAAGTTACTTAGCTTCTAGCCCCAGATCGTTTAAAAGTTGCTCGGTATGGATTAGAGTTCATAGCCAAGGCATAACTTATTGAAGCGGGACGCGAAGATTGGCAAGTCCGAAAAGGCCCTAACAAGGCATGAGGGCTATATTTTGTTGCTAAAGATCCAAAGTGATGTGAAGAATCATTTATCGAAAATCAATATGAAGGATCGAGACACACGACGAAAAGCAAACTCCCCAAAAGTCATGGAGAAGTGTATCCGAAAAGACCCTAACAAGGTATGAGGATAAATAGATCCAAGTCATAAAAGGAGGCGGATCGTTGTATATCAAAGTCCAAAATAAAGATTGGAGAAAAATGAAGAAGTCGTGGTCCAAGTATAAATCTCTCAAAACTTCAAAGTGAAGAAATTCCATTATGAAGAGAAGACCATTATTTCATGAACGTCTCTCAAGATTTGAAGTATGAAGTCGCTGCCAAATATCGGTCCGAGAAAGGTCTCAAATCGCGAAGCGAGTTATGCCAAGATATGAACTTTATGAGGTCCCGAGAAGCAGTTTTAAAAGATTTGGTCCTTTAGCTAACTATTGATTAAATCGTTCACTTTATTTTCGGACTAAATAACTATCGAAATAAGTCAAACAATGCATCCTCGTGATCATTCAAGACAACAATAAAATATAAGAGATACCACTAGGAATAAGGGAGTCTAAGTGAGTAATTGGCCCACATGAGTTCGTGTTAGTTTACTAACTTATAATAACAATGATCTCGTTTATAAGCTTGGTTTGGAGAAAGTGAAAACTTGAGGATGATGATTATTCATGACATTTCCAAAACCTAAGGTATGCTTTTGATTTCCTTATTTTGCATGATTTTAATTTTCTATCTCTTTAATAAAGGCCAACGTCGATTGATTTTGATGAAAAGTGTAATCTTGCTTTGTAACTAATGCATTGCATGAGGACATTGCAATGGTCAAGTATAGGGGATTTGATAGGTGTGTAAACACCCATCTTTTCTACCACTTAATTACAATAATAACCGGACCAAAACGTGTATTTTATGTCTTTTATGTCGGAATTATGCGTGGTTTGTGTTTTTGTTGTGATTTAGGATAAAAAGGTGAAAAGTGGAGAAAACACGGACATTCACGGGCATTTACGGACTTTTATTGAAGAAAAGGATGAAAGACGAAGTCAAGAAGTCAAGAGTGCAAAAAGAACGGAAGTCCACGACCAATTCTGAAGATTTATCGAGGAAAAAGTCAAAAGACGGAAGTTTATCAAAAGCCGAAGAATTCAAGTCTATTTTATTGAAGAATTCAAAGACGAGTTCGAAGAAATCCCGAAGCCAAAAGTCCCTTAAGTCCAAGTTTAAAGAAGATTAGAAGAAAAGGACTAATGACGCAATTAATGAAGATTAATAAAAGAAGGGACTTAAGCTTGCAATTAAGAGAAAAGGAAAGAGGGGAGGAAGCTTCCTAATCCTCCCCTATAAATAGTCATTAGATGTAAACATTTCATTTTGTTGGCTAATGGTGACAATTAGACCTTCCACCATTTAAATACTTGTCATTTACTTTTCATGTCATTTAAATTCATGTTATGCACCTTAATTACCATTTAATTCCAAGTAAGTTTTCATTTTAATTCTTGTCAAATCTTTATTTTATCTTGTCAATCTCTTATCTACCTTTCTTATTCTTTGATTCATGTGTTTATGTTATGTTCATGTTCATGCTTTTATTTTGATCCAAGTGGTGTTTGATTATTTTGGTTAAAGTTGTTTGATTTCATGTTTTAAATTGTTTGTTTATGTTATCTATTGATCTCGTTACTGTTTAGTTTAAATCGTTTGTGTTTATTTGATTGATTTTTGGTTATATCTGCTATTACTGTATTTCCTTGTTCTTCGGGGGTGTTTGCTTGTTTCTGATCTTTCCAGGAAAAGTTCCGAACCAAGAAGGTGGAAAGTGTTCATTCGGAACTTCTAAAGTTCCGAATAAAGGCTTCATCCGGAAGATTTGGGATTAGAAAAACCTCCGAACCAAACTTGTTTATCCGGAACTTTCAAAGTTCCGGACGAAGTGAAAACTTCCGAACCAAACATACTCATTCGGAACTCCAAAGTTCCGAACCAAGGGTTTCATCCGGAACTTTTCAAAAGTTCCGAATCAACTCAAAGTTCCGAATCAAGGACCAAGTTCCGAATCAAGGCTGTTCATTCGGAAGTCAAAAACTTCCGAGTCAAGGTTGTTCATTCGGAAGTTCTAAACTTCCGAATCAAGGCTTCATTCGGAACTTCCAAAGTTCCGGATCAAGGGTCATCTTCCGACTCAAGAAAGGTTCATTCGGAAGTTCTAAACTTCCGAATCAAGGAGCTTCATTCGGAAACTTCCGAATCAAGGGGTGACCTAATACTTCCGAATCAAGGCAACAAGTGAGAGTTCCGAATCAGTAAGTTCCGAACGAAGCATTGTTTTGGATAGGTGACATATTCAGACCAATTTGTTTCGGATCAAGGATTTTGGTAATATTCCAAGTGAAGAAGAATCATTTCAACCAAAGGTGACATTTAGGACGAGTGATTTTTCCAAACGAATGTTTATTCCGAATGAGCTGTATTCAGGTTCTTATTAGCTTTTGTCTTTGATTTTTATTTTCAAGCTTTATTTTTCTTGTCTTTTATTTAATTGCACTTTAAGATTATTTGCCTTAGTTTTATTTTAGACTTGCCTTAGTTTTAGTCGCACTTTAAGTTTGCCTTAGATAGATTTAAGTTTACGTCATTTACTTTAGTGCCCTTTAAGTTCAGCCTCGCTTTTAATACTTGCACCTTTACTTTTAATTAGATTTAGATTTACTTTTAAGTCATTTATTTTAATTGTTCTGCACCTTTAATTTTAAACACTACAACGACACAGCTTTGTTCCCACCAAAATAAAACGAAGTCACACATAGAGAGCTAAGATCAATTCGATTAGACAGGAACACTAGAACGATAATTTTTACCTGAGTAAAAGCCAAGTTATCACTTGCAAAGTAGGAAAGCAAGTTCACTCAAGTCACAAAGCCAAGAATTTGGTTTCAACCTCTCGGTGCTTAGAACTCCTACATATGGATCTCTTTGGACCTTCCGCCATACAGAGTTATGGAGGTAACGTTTATACCCTAGTTATAGTTGACGACTACTCTAGATTCACTTGGACTAGATTTTTGGCATCTAAGAATGAAGCTTTAGATCATTTCGAAATCTTTAGTCGAAGAATTCAAAATCAACTAGGATGTCCAATTGTCTCTATTAGGACGGATCATGGTAGGGAATTTGATAATGAAGTGCAATTTGGTGCCTTTTGTGAAGCTCATGGTATTACCCATAACTTCTCAACTCCTTGCACTCCACAATCAAATGGGGTAGTTGAAAGGAAGAATAGGACCATCCAAGAGATGAGTAGGACGATGTTAAACGAGCAATCTTTGCCTCAAAAGTTTTGGTGCAATGTCGTGGACACATCGACTTATATTCTCAACCGAATTCTTATTCGACCTTTCCTAGGAAAGACCCCCTATGAGATTCTTAAAGGTAAGAAACCCTTATTGGAATACTTTAGGGTGTTTGGAAGCAAGTGCTTTATCCTCAATACCAAAGACTACCTTACCAAGTTTGACCCAAAGTCTTACGAAGGTATCTTTTTAGGTTATTCCCAAACTAGCAAAGCATACATAGTCCTCAATAGAACCTCGGGCGTAATTGAAGAATCACTTAACGTGACTTTTAATGAAACCCCTCCTTTAACCAAGACACCACCATTGGTTGATAATGACTTGGATGAAGTAGAAGTAGTTAAAGCCAAAGAGGTTAGTGATAGTTGAGTTTTTACTACTCTTTAGGGAAAAGAGAGCAAATAGGGCAAGTAGTGAATACGACGATTTAGGAAAACCGTGTATTAATGACCCTAAAATGAGTTCGTTCTCAAGGAGGCTAGTGTGTTATGTGTGTAATGACTTGGATTAGATTTGTGATTATATTGTTGAGAAAGAAAAATAGAAATGAGATTAGAAGAGAATGACGGTTATGAAGACGGATTAAACTAAGTCAAAAAAGGTGTACACGTAAAATCGTAAAAAGTACCAAAATTAAATTTTACCCTAAAAATTCCTAAAAATTACCAAAAATCCACAATAATATTCTAAGAGTTTACAAAAAATCCAAACTTGCCAAAACCTTTTAATTAATTAGATAATGACTTTTTAATGCTAATTAAAGCCCTAAAAATCAAAATTAATTATTAAAAAGTCCCAAACAAGATTTTAAAGTTTGTAAACCTCAAAAATACCCTAATTAAGCTAAAAAATATTTTTCAAAATTTTAAAACCACCTAAAACTATTTTTAAACAATTAAAAACTACTAAAATCAATTAAAACTTAAATTAATTCTAGAAAATAATTAAAAGACCCTAAAAATATTTGGAAAGTTATAAAATTCCTAATTAAGTGTTTAGAACCTAGGAAAAATATAAAAACATAGAAAATCAGACTTTTAATTTTTAACAATAAAATAATAATAAAATATTATTAAAAATCCAAAAATCATAAAAAATTCTAAAAACTTGCAAACTAGCTTAATTTAACCTGAATAACACATAAATGAAAGTGAAATTACCTGAATACCCTTAATGGGCCTAGAAAATGGGCTAAACCCAAAACAGTATCTTATTGGGCCAAATTTGGGCCCAATAACAAAAAGTGTTCAAAATAAGCCCAAAAAGCACTGGTTGACTCAAAATTTGATTTTAAACAACTTTTCCCAAAAGTCCAAAAGCTGAAAATGTGAAATAAGCTAGCTTATACCAAACAGCTTATTCTTAATGGGCTTTTTGGCCCATTAAGCTATAAGCCAATGCCATAAGCTAAAATTTGACACACGAGCTTCTTTTGACCTAAATAAGACTTTTGCAAAAAGAAATTTGAAATAAGCCAAAGGAATAAGCCTGAAAATACAATAAGCAATCTATAGAAAACGACAAAATAGTCGTTTTTGAGTTCTAGGCCACCCCAAGTGTTGATTCAAGTTCCTATAGCTTCTAAATGACTTAATTAAGCAAAATCAACAAAGAGTTTTCAAATAAGCTGACTCAATAAGCTGGAAAAAGAAAATAAGCACTTATGTAAAAGTCAAATAAGTTGGTTTTCTAGTAAAAAGTCAATGTCAAAGTTCAATAAGCTCCAGTCTACTTAAATGGGTCAAATAATGAAGACCTATCACAAAAAATAAGTTGTTGCAAGTCTGGATAAGCTAAAATAGCTTATTGATAAGCTGAGTTCAAAATTACACTAGCAGGGGCTAGTTTTGGGTGTTGAGCAGTGGAAACTTTTTCCACTGCTTGACTTGTTTGACTTTTTGTCTTTAGTGACTTTTTTGGAGATTCAGATTACACAAAGGCACCCAAATGATCTTTGGATCAAAAGGAGTCAATAACAATAAAAATATCACAATCACAAACACCCAATTGATACAGTTTAATCAATAAATCACCAGATGTTGCACAGACATGAACAAATAAGCAGTTAAGCACTTATGAGCAGTTTTAGCACAAATCAGCCAGCCAAATTCAACCAAATGCATACACACGCTATTATAAACTCCAATAAGCAATTCTAAACAGGTTTCATGTAATGATTCAAAGAATTAAGCAAAATTCAAGCCAATGAATGTTACTAATGAACACTAACACATGCAATTTTACACTTTGCTGATGTATTTGACACTTAAGCCAGATTCAACACCTCAAATCTTTCAAACAGGTTATAATAACTTTGTTTAAACCACTTTTAGCCCTAAGCATGCATACACACTAAGTGTTCCCAAAATCCTAGGTCAAAACAGGCAATAACAAAGTTTTTATAGCAGATTGTTTGATTCAAGGCTTCAAACCCAAAAACTTGTAGTAAAACACTCTCAACCAAGCATATATCAGATATAGAACACAATCTCAAACTTTCCACAACACAATAACAAGTTACAAGCTTAAACAGATAGACCCAAACGCCCCTTAATCTTTTCAAAATCAAATTTTTCAAAGGCAAAGTGAGATTTAAGACCACCCAAGCATCAATTAACACAATAACAAGTAAGATTAACAGATTCAAGCAGATTTAAGCCACAAAATTCACAAGAACACAAGCCACATACAAATATCACCAAAATCAAGATTTTAAGCAGATTTTAGGATTGAGTATGCAAACCTCATGGATGTACATCCACACCCACGAATTTATGAGCTTATGTACTAGCAAGAACAAGTACAAGCTTCCAATAACACCCCTGCTAAGAATCAACAAGGTTAGAAGCACAAGTATAAAATCAAAAACTTGAAAAATATTGATTAATGCAACCTTGTTACCCCACACTTGATTATCCCCAAGTTATAAGCCTCAGCACACCTTAATCAACTCAATTAGGATGCTATGATCAGCCCTATAACCCAAGAATTCCAAGGTTGAAACAAGAACTTAGCAAAATATCAAGAAAATGAAGAAAATGTGCAAACTTTTGCACACTCCTCTTTTGAAAACAGGTTTTTAACTTCAAAATCAGTAAACTAAGAACATAAACAAGCAGAAATAAGATGGCACTTGGTCTTTCTTCAAAACACTTAACTCAAATTCATAAAACTGAAAAGGGATTTACAAGTGCTTGAACAAAGGAAAAACCAAAAGCAAACGTCTATGTTGGACCCTATACCATTTATATAGAAGGTGTACATGGTCAGTTTAAACCTAAAAAACTTAAAACCCTAACTTGTAGAAGCCCAAAAATGCCCTTGAGGATTTGAACTTCTTAGCTTCATGTGACTGATTTTTTGGCTGTTTGTGGAGCTGGCAAGAGTGGAATTTGCATCTAAGGGCTCACATTGAGCTTAAAAAGTAAGCAACAGTCTTACACGTTGGATGCATGGTGGTTTTTTGTCTTCTTCCTTTTTGACGTAGCAGGGGAGGCCCCATGCATCATGTGGGTTGGTGGGGTGCCATGTTTAAGGTTTGGGAAGTGATTATGATACCCTTAATCATAAATCTACACCATATGGGGGTTAAATTTTGGCTTAAACAAAATTACCCAATTTGTGTTAAGAACATCAAGAACAGGTATTTGATCTTGTTTTGGGTTTAAAAACATGTTTAGCGCGTTATTTAACTAATCAGATTAATTAGTTAAATAAAGGCTGAGTGGATGTGTGAGGTGGACAAATGGTGGAAGGGGATTGGTGGGTTTTGGTGAGTGGGGCACGTGTCATGCCTTGGTTGGACTAGGTAACTATGTTGTCTGGCCAAGTTTCACCCCCCATCTTTCTAAACCCTTTCACTTGCATTAAAACTGGCCAAAACTCCTTTTCCTTTGTTAATGAAGTTTTCAATTTCATATTTTTGCCCCAAAAAGTTTTGTTAAGTGAATTCAGGGGTATTTCTTGCCATTTTTGAATTCTTCAAGGGCTGATTTGGCATTTTGATGATGGATAATGGTCTTGACTTGTATGTTGAGCATTTTGGAGGACTGAAATTGCCAAGTCTTGTTTGATGAGGGACCATTCTTGCCAAATATTGAAAGTCAAGGGTCCTTTTTGTAATTTTGGGATTTTCAAAGGACCAAACTTGTATTTTCTTGTACTTTGAAGGACTTCATGATATATTTGACTTTGTGGAGGATATTGGTTGACAATTTAGATTTGTTGAGGGGCTAAACTTGCCAAATCTTCAATGTGGAGGGCCCTTTTTGTAATTTTGACAAACTTTAGGGACCAAACTTGTAATTATAAGGATACAAGGGTATAAAGTGTCAATTCTTCCATATTGGAGGACCCTTCTTCATAATTCTTCAAATCTTCAAGGGTTAATCTTGGGAAAGTCTTTATTAGGGCTTGGTTCATTGTGCGGCTTCGTTTCCCGTGTTCGTTTTTGAATGATTCTTGTGATCTTTTGTCATTTTCTCAATATCCGTACCTAAAATACACAAGCAACAAACACAAGCATATATATGGGTATTTTGATGATATTTAATGCATTTTAAGCCCTATTTGAAAGATGAGACTATGTATAAAAGCAGTCTTATCAGTTAGAAAAATAGGAGTTGAAGACCTTAGTGTTGAAAAGGAAGTAAACATTAAAGAGTCTAAGGATCATACTCTCAATAATATCATTGGTGACTTAAATCAAACGACCCTAAGATCTCAAGTCCAAAACCAAAGCAACTTCTTTAGTTTCGTCTCCTTGATTGAACCAAAGAATGTTAAAGAAGCTTTGACGGATGAGAGTTGGGTCATTGCGATGCAAGAAGAATTGAATCAATTCGTTGCTAATGATGTTTGGGAACTTGTTCCTCCACCTAGAAGTTCTACCATTATAGGAACCAAATGGGTATATAGGAATAAGCTAGATGAGAATGGTGTTGTGTCTCGTAACAAAACTAGACTTGTAGCTCAAGGCTATAATCAACAAGAAGGGATTGATTATGACGACACATATGCATCGGTAGCAAGATTAGAATTCATTAGAATCCTTTTAGCCTACGCTTGTGCCTTAGACTTTAAGCTTCAACAAATGGATGTAAAGAGTGCGTTTCTTAACGGTTTGATCAATGAGGAGGTATATGTGGCTCAACCTCCCGGCTTCATTGATTTTGAGAAACCGGATCATGTTTACAAGCTTAAGAAGACACTTTATGGTCTTAAACAAGCACCCAAAGCTTGGTATGATAGACTTAAAGCGTTTCTTGTTAAACATGAGTATACCATGGGGATGGTAGACAACACGCTCTTTACAAAGAAGAAAGGTTCTCACCTCATAATCGTGCAAATATATGTTGATGACATTATATTTGGCTCAACTTGTCAAGAATTGTGTGATGACTTTGCCAAAATCATGCATGATGAGTTTGAAATGAGTAAGATGGGAGAACTTAACTTCTTTTTAGGACTCTAAATTAAACAAATGGACGATGGTATTTTCTTTAGTCAATCTAAGTATGCTAAAGAAATGCTAAAGAAATTTGGATTAGAAGAATCTAGACCAATGAAGACCCCAATGGCCTCGGATACTAAACTCACCGTAGATGATGATTGTGAGTCGGTAGACAACACCAAATATAGAGGTATGATTGGTAGTTTGTTGTACCTAACGGCAAGTCGACCGGATATCATGTTTAGTGTTTGCCTTTGTGCTCGTTTCCAAGAGGCTCCCAAAACCACTCACCTTGAAGTGGTTAAGCGTATCTTCTGATACATTAAGGGCACTATACATTTAGGATTATGGTATCCTAAAGGGACCGGCGTAGAAACCATTGTCTACGCGGACTCGGATCATGCGGGAGACTATGTGGACCGGAAAAGCACTAGTGGTGTTTGTACCTTCATGGGTTGTTGTTTAACTTCTTGGTTCTCCAAGAAACAAACCGCTCTTGCGATATCCACCACAGAAGCCGAGTATGTGAGTGCCGGAAAAGCATGCCAACAAGCTCTATGGATGAAGCAAGCGCTTGTTGATTACGGGATTTGTCATGATGATGTTCCCATCATGTGCGACAATAAAGGTGCTATAGACCTTAGCAAGAATCACGTGCAACATTCGTGAACCAAGCACATAGAAATTCGCCACCATTTCCTTAGGGATAATGTTCAAAAGGGGAACATTTCAATTGAGAAGGTACCCTACGAGGATAACTTAGCCGACATCTTCACTAAGCCACTTAAGAGGGAACCCTTTAATTACTTGCGTCTAGGTCTAGGATTAATGGAACATATTCCTTAATTGCTTTCCCTTTATTGAGTCTCTTATTTTCTTTTGAGTCTTTTATCACTTTGAGTCATTGAGTCTCTTAAACTCTTCTTAAAAATCTTCTCTTCTCCTTTTCAAAATCCTCAAAGTCTCTTTCGAAAATGGTCAAGAAATGTTTCGACATTGTTAATTCAATCTAAAAACATTTTTCATAAATTCTTGCTATTAATCTCGAGCTTACATCATTCATATGTATGATTCTCTCAAACATAACAAGAACAAGATAGAATCATGGAGGATCATTGTGTCGTGACTTAAGGTCTTGTCTTACACACCTCCTACATCGATTTTTATTTTAAAATCCATGTATTTTGGTCAAATCCCTATTTGGTGAGTTAGTATGTGTTCTCTTTGTCTATCTTTGCTTTTAAGCATATCCCTATGATAAGTTAGACTAGAAAAATAAGATTTGTTGAAAAATATTCCTTCACCACCAAAACACAGCCTCTGTAGGCGGTTCCATATATGAACCGCGGTCCCTTATCAATAAGGAACCGTCGGAAGCAATAAGGAACCGCGTACAGTGCTTCCTTTTTCGGGTATTACTGAAATTCCAAATTTGTTTCAACACTTTTGGGAATCTTTGCTTCAACCCTTTGACCACCCTAAAAATACGTTGAGCCTTCCCTATTTAACCATAAGCATTTTGCCATACTTCACATCCCAAAATGTCTTACTCTCCTAATGAAAGCCTTAATTCTCCTCCATTTTTCCCAATTGCTTTCAATCCCAACTCACCTAAAGAACACTTTCAATCCAAATTCACCCAAGAACACTCTTAATCACATTTCTCCTACCAAGAATGTTGATTGTGGAACATCTTTTCTTCCACCACCACCCTTTAGTGTTCTTCCTCCTTCTCATGATAATGTCATGCACCATGGGACATATTTTCATTGTTGTCAATATCAACATCTTGCTATGGCACACATCTATGAGGAGTTGAGCTACATCAAGAGTCTCCTAATTAAGCCTCCTCTTCACTTTGATTATGAGATCTCCACCAAGCCACCACCACCACCTTCTGCCACTACCTTGTCTTTCATATAAGCATTGGTTGCTTATCCACAAGACACCTTATTCAAGTAAATCTTAGAATTCTAGATTAACTAGGATTAGATTTATGCTTTTGGCTTGTTTCTTCCTTCATACATCTTTGTATGACTCTTTTTATTTTATATGACTTCACTTGGATCTTAGTCTTTGTGTTTTCTTCTCTTTTTATTTTATTTTATTTTTGTGACCTATAGCTATCTCTTGTTGGTTGTCTCTTTTGTTCAACTAACCCTTCTACGTAGCTTGTCACCATATCTCGATTCCCTCGGTGCCCCAAGCAAGGGGAGTAAGCATCAAGGGGGAGTCTTTGCAAAGTCCGTCTCTTCAACACCAGCTTGTGCAACCTTTTTGCTTCGACAAAGGGGGAGAAATGAATAAACTCGTCTTCGAAAATCTTGTTTTTGTGTGATTGAGTTTATGTATTGTCGGAATCAAAAAGGGGGAGATTGTTAATGCAATAATGCCTAAAAACGTTACTTGCATTTTTCGGTCTCACTTAGTTTTAATTACGACAATATGTAAAAACAAGCATTTACGAAAACAACGAAAAATGAATTCTTGAGTTCAAGTATTTTTCATTTTACCCATTTTCACTTAAGGTATGAATAAACAAGTAATAACCTTAATCAAGTGATCAAGTGATTTAGTCTTTTCTTAAAACCCACCTTTTATTAAGTGTGACAAGTTTTTAATTAAACTTTCTTTTTAAGAAAATGTTTTATTAAATTAAATATTTGAAAATTTGAAAATGACATATTCTTTTTTGATTTGGAATATTCTTTCAGGATATTTTATAATCAGATAAGACCTCCACCACTAAAGGACAAAAAGGGAGCTTAGTCTACTCCGGCGGTTCCCTAGTGCCTAGGCGGTTCCTTATCGATAAGGTACCGCCGGCTGAGATAAGGAACCGCGGGCAGATATAGCCGTTGGCCCTTTGTCCTATAAATCAATGTTTTAAAACCCGGTTCGACCCGGCCGGTTGAACCGCGAACCGGAAGATTTGTCGGTCCGCTTGTAGCCGTTTTTTTCTGCTGTTTAAACCGGATTGAACCGCCGGGTTGATGGTTTATGATTATCATAACAATTATAAAAACCCTAACATAGATCAAAAAGAGCATACAGCGGAAGCAGATTAACAAGATCTTTAAATAACACAATTATAATTAATCAAGGCTAGGGTTACATACCTTTTCCTTAGCAGAACGATCACCGGTAAAAATTGATCAAGAACACCACCAGGATGTAATCTAAAATAAGATCACACCACGATCTTGTACACACGTGATACGATGAGCTAATCGTGAGTCTAGCACGAACAGAACCGAGCCTTCCAAGCCTATGGAAGATCTACCCAACAACCCTAGAGAGGGGCTAGGACTAGATCTAAAATAGCTTATAGAAAATCAAAGAAGAACCCTAATAAGGGTGTGTTTGGCCGGCGGTTAGAAGCAAAGAAAAGAGAGAATGGAGTGAAAAATTATGAGGCTTTAGGTTTGTTTATATACACCTTGGAAAACTTCTCTTCCAAGGTTAAACAAGATAAAGCAACAAAATCTTTTCCCTTCTCTCTTGTCTCCTCTATTTAGGCCGGATATTACACCTCCAAAAGAGGTTTCCAGAACTTTTCCGACTCCTTCTTTTAGCTTCTTTAACCTTCTATAACGACCGTTTAATACTTAACTTTTAATTACTTAACGATCGTTAGCTACAGTTTGATTTAATAAATATAATAAATATATTTAATAAATAAATTAACTCTTCACGTAATGTGTGCAATCCCGTGATCTCAAGTTCGAACCTATCACACGACTATCGATTTAACGTCCATAAACTTTCAGCTCCCACTTGGACAAAATTCGAATGTCGTGATCACATTGATTAGCGTCTAGTTACACTAACAATGTCACTAGTACAACTCGAGTAAGGCTTCCTGGACAAAACCTTTTAATGATATATAATCATTATTATTATCCTCTCATTTCAAATACATTGTTATTAAGGATATGGATCTTAGTCATTCCTTCATTAACTATTCTGTTTCTCGTTTACGGATATAGAAAGACTACCAAAACACATTTGGGTGTGGCCACACAAACATCTTACTACTCCCCCGAGGGGCCCAGTTGTATTTATACTTCAAATAATAATTTGAAGGAAACGAATCCCATTTCGACTACAAGCAAAACACATGAACTTCGCAACACTTCTGAAAATAACCCTTATGACTACCAGTTACGTTTAGCGTTAGGTTACCTTACAGAAATGCACTATATTCAATGCAGTCTTCTGGCATCTCAGGTCTAAGGATAACTATTTATGATTTACTTAATGACAAAGATCCATAAAGTAAAATCACATAGTTGGGATAAGTCCAATATTTGATCCATCAAATATCATCCAAAATTGACCAATATACTTTCAATTATACTCTGTCACTATTTTGAATTGTCTTAATTTAATAATACTCCCATATTATTAATCGACAACAGACATTTAGAAACATCAAAATGCTCATGGATTAAAACATGTAAAATAGGATACAAAATCAAATAACAGAAAAATAAACGAAATCCAATCTTTATTTCATCAATTCAATAATGTCTTACATCCTTTATCCAAATACTAATCAACAGATTTATTGCATGAATTCGCTAGCTAGTTGCAGCCCAATTGCCTTGGCATGCTTAACTACCTTTGGCCTAGACAAAGCCTTAGTAAAAGGATCAGCTACGTTATCATCTGTGTGAACTTTTATTAATTTTATTTCTCGAGCTTCCACTTGTTCTCGAACGTAGTGATATCTACGTTTAAAGTGTCTGGCGCCTTTCATAACTCCAGGGTCATTGGCGAATATTATTGCAGCAGAATTGTCGCAATATATATCAATAGGTTCTTTAATTGAAGGCATCACTCCAAGATCTCCAATAAACTTCCTAATCCAAACAGCTTCCATTGCAGCTTCTGAAGCGGCCATGTACTCAGATTGAGTCGCATGCATAGCAATGGTTTTCTGCTTACTGCTCTTCCAGTCAACTGCTCCTCCATTGATGACAAACACGTAACCCGTCTGAGACTTCGTATCGTCTTTATCACATTGCCAGGACGCATCACAGAATCCTGTTACATTCAATTCTGTGTCTGGTTTACCCCCGAATACCAAAAACATATCTTTCGTACTTCTCAAATACTTCAGAATATGCTTAACAGCAGTCCAGTGGGACTTCCCTGGATTCTGTTGATATCTACTGACCAAGTTCTGAGCAAACGCCACATCGGGCCTTGTGCATCTTACAGCATACATAATAGATCCTACAGCCGAAGCATAAGGCACCTTCTTCATGTAAGCCACCTCTTCAGGTGATGATGCATCTTTCTCATGACTTAACTCATGCTTAACCTCCATCGGTAAGAAACCTTTCTTAGAGTTATGCATGTTATATTTCTTCAATATCTTATCAATATAAGCATCTTGGCTAAGACCAATTAACCGTCTACTCCTATCTCGATAGATCTTAATTCCCAGAATATATGCAGCATCCCCCAAATCTTTCATAGAAAAACATTTACCAAGATAATCCTTAACTTCCTTAAGTCTTGGAATGTTACTTCCCATGATCAATATGTCATCGACATATAGAATTAGGAACACTACATTACTCCCACTAGCTTTGCGGTATACACATGGCTCATCACGATTTTGAATAAATCCAAACTTTTTGATTTCTTCATCAAATAGCTTATTCCATTGACGTGATGCTTGCTTCAAACCATAAATAGACCTTTGAAGTTTGCACACGCGTTTTGGATATTCAGGATCAACATACCCTTCCGGTTGTTGCATATAGATGTCTTCATCTAAGCGACCGTTCAAGAAGGCAGTTTTAACATCCATTTGCCATATCTCATAGTCATAGTATGCTGCTATAGCTATGAGAATCCTAATAGCTCGTAAGTCTGCTACAGGAGAAAATGTCTCCTCGTAGTCTATGCCAAAAGTTTGAGTAAAACCTTTAGCCACTAAACGTGCTTTATAGGATTGTACATCACCATCCATGTCAGTTTTCTTCTTATAGATCCACCTATTTTTCACTACTTTAGCATTTTTAGGCGCATCCAAAAGAATCCAAACATCATTGATTTCCATGGATTTCATTTCCTCATTCATCGCAACTATCCATTTTGACTTTTCTGGATCAGACATTGCGGATCGATAGTTAGCAGGTTCACCAAGATCCCCTACTTCCTCCTCATCATCCTCTATGTATAGACATAGTTTGTCCGGCGCACGTATAGTCCTTTGAGACCTACGTGGAGGAATTAATTCCGGTGGAACACTCAGACTTTCTGGTTCTACAGGAATTTCATCGCTAGTATTTTCAGAAGGCAATGTATCTTCTTGAATTTCTTCAAGATCATAATTTCTCCCACTGAATTCTTGATTTACAAGATCATTTTCAAGGAAGTCTCCATACCGAGCCACAACTATCTTGTTCTCAGCCGGATAATAAAAGTAGTAACCCATAGTTTCCTTAGGGTAACCTACAAAGATACATTTTACTGAGCGTTGTTGGAGTTTATCTCCAGAGTCACGTTTCACATACGCCTCACAACCCCAGACTTTCAAATAAGACAAATATGGCTTCTTGCCATGCCATAGTTCATATGGTGTCTTATCAACCTTCTTTGTGGGAACCATATTCAGAATACGAACAGCAGTTTCAAGAGCATAATCCCAAAAAGATAATGGTAAAGTTGTAAGATTAAACATAGATCGTACCATATCCAATAATGTACGATTTCTCCTTTCAGATACACCATTTTGTTGTGGAGTATACGGAGAAGTAAGTTTCTGAACAATTCCATTTTCACTTAAATAATCTTTAAACTCTTGACTTAAATATTCACCACCACGGTCAGAACGAAGAGCTTTAATCTTCTTTCCCAGTTGTAACTCTACTTCGGCTTTAAACATTCTGAATGTTTCAAATACCTCATGTTTATGCTTAAGTAAATAAACATAACCATAACGGCTATAATCATCCGTAAACGTCAAGAAGTAGCTAGCACCTTTCCTTGACACATGTCTAAGTGGTCCACACACATCAGTATGTATCAAACCAAGTAGTTCAGTAGCCCTTTCAATATTGCTATTAAAAGGTTTCTTGGTCATCTTCCCAGAGATACAAGATTCACATTTATCAAATGATTCATCATTGATACTTTCCAAAAGCCCATCACGATGAAGCTTTTGTATGCGAGTCTTCCCAATGTGGGCAAGTCTACAATGCCAAAGATAAGAAGAGTTCTTGTCTAACTTACTCTTCTTATTCATGTTAAAAACAGAATTATTTTTCCTCTTGGGATTTATATCATGCATGTTAATTTCAAAAACACCATTCACAGAAATTGCATCAAAATAGAATAAACCATCTTTGAAAACAGAAATTCTATTATTATCAATCGTGTGAGTAAATCCAAGATCCAACATACTAGAAAAGGAAATAACACCCCTAACAATTGTAGGTGCATAATGACAATTATTTAAAGACAGTACTAAACCCGAAGGTAAAACTAATTTAAATATTCCTATAGCTTCAACTGCTGCTTGTGCGCCATTGCCCACTTGCAGAAATTGTTCCCCATAGGTAAGTCTCCTCTTCAACTCAAATCCCTACAGGGTATTACAAATATTAATACCACATCCCGTATCATATACCCAGGAGTTTGATTTGTATGAAAGATTAAATAACTCTATCATAAATAAGTTACCTGAAGATGGTGCTGCAGCAACTTGCTCAGCCTTCTTCTTATGTTCTGCCATTTCATGGAGATAGAGAGAGCAATTCCTCTTCCAGTGTCCAGTCATCTTGCAGTGGTGACAAGTCTCATCTTTCAGAGATTTCTTAGCAAAGTTATGCTTCGGTTTTGATGTAGTCGCAACTTGCTTGCTCTTATCAACCTTGCCTTTGCCTTTCTGCTTCTTATTCCCTTGCGGTTTTGGTTTCGACACTCTACCCTTTTGTACATAAAGTACTTGAGGAGTAGCAGTGGGTGCCTTATCTTTCAAACCCTTTTCAAAGTCAATGAGCATTGCATGCAAATCATTAACTGTCTTCCCCGTGCAATGCATATTATAGTTACGAACGAAATCACCGAAGTCCTTATTAAGGGACCTATTGATCAAGTTAATAGACATATTATGATCGAAGGGTTGTCCTAGTGCGATGAGTTGTTCCATATAACCCCTCATCTCCATGTAATGTGCACTTACGGACTTTCCAGGAGCTTGCTTGCAACTATGTAGAGCATCAACCAGATCATAGATCTCTACAGCTTGTGGCGTTTCATACACTGCCTTGAGTTCATCAAGCATCTGCTTTGGATGAAATAGCTCATACTTCCTTTGAAGTGATGGAGCCATTCTCCCTAACATTACAGCAGCCACCTCATGGTGCTTCTTAACGTTAGCAGCGTGTTGAAGCCTTTCCGCATCAGTTGCTCCTTCAGCAAGATCCTCCGGAAAAGGAGTTTCCAAGATATTGATGGTACCCGCTGCTCTCAGAACAATTCTTAGTGAGCGGTACCAATCATTGAAATTAGGGCCAGTAAGTTCAGGCCGTTCAAAAAATGCTTTGAAAACCGAGCTTATTGTCAGATTGTTTTCGGGTTGAGCCATTTCTACAGAAATAAGTTCAAACATTAGTATTTTCGATAATAAAATTCAAGAAAATAAAATTACCCCGGTAATAAAACCATAGTATTTCCTTGAAAAACTAGAATCCATATTGACATAGATTTATCACATCAGTTGATCTGCTAGTGACAAATGTATTCAACATAGTAACTTGTCGAACAATAATTGCCAAGTCATATTGAAATTTCTAGATATGTCAGGGATTTACATTGCCAAAAACTTTTGCATTGTAAACATGTTTTATCCCTTCTTTATGCCTTAAGTTTCCAGTTCTCACTGAGTAACTCAATTAAGTCGACTAATCTAAAGAACGTAAAACCTTCATGTGCAATCTTATTCAGTCATGAAGTTTTCTCTCCATTACAACATCGTCCGATATCTTATATGACGACAATTGTAACTTCAAGTGTTCGTCAATTAGAGGGCATATGACTTAAATTTTTAGGGTATAGATTTTGGTGTCAAAATCATGTATGGAGAAGCATGCATACATCTCCATAGCATAAGTTTAATAAAACGTTTAGTAAACTTTTTGGTGAGACTAAAAGTTCATCATATATTTGCAAGTTGAGGTATTGGTTAAACCAAACAACCTTAAAGAATTATACCAATAACAACCGTAGGTAATTCCAATTTTGACGCACAGGCGAGCCGGGAATTTGGTCAGCGTAAAAGCATAGCACCTCCTTCCTTAACCGGGTACTTGACCAGCGGTGCGTTATACCCACTTTATAGTTTGTCAAAATTGAGTAGGCCGTTAAGTTGTTATTGCAGTTCTAATCAACACAAATCATATGTAATTTAGATCTCAAAACAATTCATTAATTTTGATAGGATTTAGTCCATATTATTTTTTCTTAAAAAAATTACCCTTGTTCACAACATACAATGTTAAAAACGTATGAAAACAAGTAGTACAAAAAAAACTAAATCAAATAGCCACATGCATAACAATTTATTCAAAGAACATCAAATCTAGGGTTTTTATGAACATAAAAAGTCTTCCCTAATTTTAAAACTTTGAATCAAATAAAGCAAATAGCAATCAAAATTATATGATCCGTAAAGACATGCATGTTTATTACGGATCTTCCATATTCTCTTAACAATTAAAAAACTACTACGGATCGTAACCACACATGACATAACAATTAATTCATGCATACATCTAAAGTTAATTACCATGTAATTTTAGGGTTTACAAAAAAAAAAAAATTTTTATATAAAAAAAAAACCGGCAAAGCCATTTTTAAACAATAAAAAAAAACAAAACCCCTAATTTTTTATAAAACCTAAAAACAACATGTAATTTTAACACAAATCAATATTAGTTAAAAAAAAACTTTAGATCTTGATAATTATAATCATGTTAAAACGGCTCTCGATGCCACTGATGGTTTATGATTATCATAACAATTATAAAAACCCTAACATAGATCAAAAAGAGCATACAGCGGAAGCAGATTAACAAGATCTTTAAATAACACAATTATAATTAATCAAGGCTAGGGTTACATACCTTTTCCTTAGCAGAACGATCACCGGTAAAAATTGATCAAGAACACCACCAGGATGTAATCTAAAATAAGATCACACCACGATCTTGTACACACGTGATACGATGAGCTAATCGTGAGTCTAGCACGAACAGAACCGAGCCTTCCAAGCCTATGGAAGATCTACCCAACAACCCTAGAGAGGGGCTAGGACTAGATCTAAAATAGCTTATAGAAAATCAAAGAAGAACCCTAATAAGGGTGTGTTTGGCCGGCGGTTAGAAGCAAAGAAAAGAGAGAATGGAGTGAAAAATTATGAGGCTTTAGGTTTGTTTATATACACCTTGGAAAACTTCTCTTCCAAGGTTAAACAAGATAAAGTAACAAAATCTTTTCCCTTCTCTCTTGTCTCCTCTATTTAGGCCGGATATTACACCTCCAAAAGAGGTTTCCGGAACTTTTCCGACTCCTTCTTTTAGCTTCTTTAACCTTCTATAACGACCGTTTAATACTTAACTTTTAATTACTTAACGATCGTTAGCTACAGTTTGATTTAATAAATATAATAAATATATTTAATAAATAAATTAACTCTTCACGTAATGTGTGCAATCCCGTGATCTCAAGTTCGAACCTATCACACGACTATCGATTTAACGTCCATAAACTTTCACGGGTTTCGATCGACCCGGGTCGAACCGCTGGCCGGAAACCGGACGGTTCAGTTAGATGAAGAGAAGAACAGGAACGATGCAACTTCGTGATCCAAAATGACATGATGTTGTGTAACTACTGAACCACACATGTACTAGTCTTATTAAAGATCGACTAACTATTCTCTGGTTTCTTGTATGTACATGAGTAATACCATGATTTAGGGGGTGATCGAAAATGGTGAATGGTGTTTTATGTGAAAGGATTTGAGTTTTCTTATTCTTTATGATTAAGAAATCAAAGTATGGAAGTACAAAATATATATACTCTAATAGGGATTCAGTGATTTATGAGTGAGTGTGAATAGTTGGATGAATATGAGATTCGACCATTCTGCAGGTTTTTATTTTGTGAGTTACTTTGACAAATTAAAAAAGATGAAGGAAGATGATAACTGTTGATAAGTGATAGATGAGCCAAAAAGTCAAAAGCCTAAGTGCATGTGATTGAGTTTTTTTAGACATAGAAAACAATGAAAATTATTACTGTAGTTTGGTACGGTGCATGCTTATTTTTCTTATCCTAAAACTAGTACACTATAGTCATGTATCGTATGTCTTTTTCTATTTGAACACTATTTTTTTTTTCTGATATTAAACTGGTTTGATCCGGCGGTTCAACCGGTTGAACCGGTAACCAGTGAACCGGTGACTCGACCAGGTCAACAAATAAACCGGGTTTTAAAACATTGCTATAAATAGTGAACCTTTCTCAGATTTTTTCTTCACCTCTTTTGCACATAAATTTTCAGATTCAAACATACTTCTTAAATCACTCAAATCCTTGATCATTTGATTGATTACTACTTGTTTAGAAGTGAATCTATATCATCCATCCCTTCCTCTTCAAGTGCAAAGAGAAGAACACTATCCTTGTGAAGTGTTGAGTCCACCACCAAAGATCCTTTGAAGATCAAATCTTATACATTTGTTGTTGTGTCATAGTTGTGAAGATCCAAGTAGTTGTGTCTATTTGGAAGTTGTGTATGTACTAAGTATAGTTGTGTAGATTGGTCCTAGCTACGATTAGGGCTCGACTTTTAGCTTAGAGTCGGAAATTGGTTAAGCGACGTGTACGGTTTTCTCCACCATAAGGAGCTTGTTGTGTAGTGAACTCTCGAGTAAGGAGTACTCGAGGAGTGGAGTAGGAACGAAGAGTGAGCTTCGTTGCCGAACCACTATAAATCCTTGGTGTTTGGTTTGATCTTTCTTTACCTTTAACTCTTTACATTCTTTATTCTTTGTGCATATACATTAGTTAGTATTAGTTTAGTTACACTATCATTGTTCATATTGTGTATAAGAAGATTTCACTTATTTCCTTAAGTCTAAGTTTTTAAGAAAAAAGATTTTTTGAATACCATCATTTAACAAGTAAATATAAAAAACTATTCAACCCCTTCTAGTTTCTACACAAGATTTAATATGCAAAACTTGGCAAGTGAGAAAAGAACATCAACTTTGGTAAAAGCAAGGTTTCTACCACTGTTATCAGTGTTCCTGGTCAATCCATACATCTTGTTCACCACACATACTTCAATCTGAAACATCTACACCCATTTTTGATGACGATAGTGTTGGACCTTATAAGTTTGTGAATATACAGTTTGGGGGTATTCACAAGTTGTTACATCACTCACATCCTCTCTCGTTTGTTCAAGGGATTGAGAGTGATGGTGAATGCACCGACTGTGAAAATGCAGTGGAATACGAAATGATCTTAAAATGTAAGCAATGCAAGTTTGTAATCGATTTTGATTGTTGCGATCACAACTGGAGCAATGATGAAATTGTCGATATCTGATTCCATATGAAAGATGTGTCAGCATTACATTATGGTTTATATTTTTGTGGATGATCAAGGTGGCTATCATCAGCAATAATGTACAGTTACAGCCTTACAGGCATAAAAATTTAGAAGGTAACATGTAAATAAGATAAAGTTGTTAGATTAGATGAGAAATAACTTTTCCTAGAAAACAACGTTTACTTCAAACACGCAATATATAATTTAGCTAACATACATACTACGGCAAAACGTCACATCCACCAAGTGTTCTAAAACACAGACTTGCAATGCTTCCAGACACATTTTACCTTTCCCTCCCATGACATATCAATGATCCTGTAACATAGTGAACGTCAATATGAGTGCGCAAGAAGCCTAGAACTGACCCGAGAATTTGACCCAATGGGTAAAAACAAATTTTTTCCACATCAGCTACATGTGGTGAGGAATTACCAATAGGTGTTCATTGTTTGGCTAAATAGTACGGATAAGCACCTAATCCTGCAGTTGGAGGTTGAGAAGGCCCATGGTATTCCTTCTTTATAGTGTATTGAGGGTATGTAATCTGGGGTTGGACCGGATATGGAGTAGTTAAAACTGGTGCAAGCGGTGGGTGGTTTGGGTAGGCAATCGCGCCAGGATAGCTTGCAACTGGTTGAGCAGCGTAGGTATAACCAACACTCGGGTGAGAATTTCCAGGCTGTGCATATCCAGCTATCTGTATGGGAAGCATTCCTCCTGGTACTTGCTGCGTCTGCATCCCTTTGTTCTTCTGGTTATCAGCAAGCTTTACTGTGATATTTCTACCCTGTGCATTTAGACACACTGGTTATTACAGAGAAATAAATTTCAGCAAAAAAAAAGTAACTATAGGTCATCCCGCCAGTTTTGGCACCTGATTATCCATATTAACCCGTTAACTTACCCTACACGCCCATTTTCCAACAACTAAGTATTCCTAAAGGTAGATATTTACACATTGGGTATGTTTGGCGCGGGGTTTGTGGGGGCTTATAGGGGCTTGGGCTTCTAAAATGAGTCTGCTTATAAAATAAGCCTCCCTTGTCACGTAAGTTTACGTAAGGGCTTATAAGTCATAAGTCTCTATAAGCCCCAGCCTCATAATAGGCCAATAGGGGCTAAAAACTTTAGCCAGGGGGCTTATGAATCAATAATTACTTATTTCCACACAAATATCTAACATATACCAAAAACTCATTTAATTATATCCATTTTAGTAATTTTGCAATAATAAGCCCCAGCCGATTTGCCAAACAAGTTTACAAAAATACAAATTTCAGTTTAGGCTTATAATAAAAGGCCTATCCCCAGCTCCGCCCCCCCCCCCCCCCCCCCCTCCCCCAATACACACTCACAGCCCGTTGCGCCAAACATACCCAATTGCCGTTGCTACAGATTGTAGGTCTCGTTGCTTTTACTCCACTATATACCCTTACCAGGTCATTATTTAAGGTATATCTAAGATCCGCTAACAAGTTCACTAAACTATCTATCAAGTATCAAAACAAACTAAAAAGAACAATCCTACCCCCTAAGCCGCTTCCCGTTGGAATACATGTTTAAAAATACAATTTACTAATGAAGGCAGACAAAAAGTAAGAAGAAGAGAGCTATGAATCATATAATATCATATATGGTCGTGCTGCAAAGAGTTATAGGTCCCTTACCGCAAACATCTTTTGTGGGTTATCAATAGCCTTCTTGGCAGCCTCTACAGTCTTGTATGTGATGAACCCAAAACCACTAGAGATACGAAATGCAATAGAACAAAATGCATAATCAATAGAGCATCGCTTTATTTATAGTACACAAATTTAAATCACAACTAAGCTAGTAACATCTTCAGTTACCGTGATTTGTTTGTCTCTTTATCATATGCAACCGAACCTTCTTCTATCTCCCCATATGTTCCAAAAAACGTAAGTAGTGATTCATTTGTTATTTCAGGGGACAAGCCACCAATATAAAGCTTCCGCTGTGCTTGATCAGGATTAGCACCCACTGTTGGCACACCTTCACAAGCTAGAATGCAAACAGCCATACGACCCTGAAATAGAACGACTATTTAGCAACAAAAAGAAGGAAAAGAGAAACACACAAGAGAAAACAAACTGCACGGAAACGCTTACATCAATCAGTTTACTGGGTGCTTCAAGAGCCTTCCGAGTTGCCTCAATATCTTTATATGTTATAAAACCATACCCACGTGATTTTCCGGTTGCTTTATCAATTATAACAGCACCCTCTTCAATTTCACCATGCTCTTTAAAAGCCTGGATATAACCAATAGACTTATTACATTGTTCAAAATTCAAATATGCAGATATAATGTTTAAAGATCCGTGTCAAACTGGTCAACGGTCAACCACACACAAACACAAAATAAGCATCAACAATGCACTCACAGCACACAAGGTTTCTGAAGTGGTGTTCCAGGATAAGCCACGGACAAAAAGTTTTCGGTTGGCTGGATCTGCACTTGCAACACCTTTAATTTCTTCGGCAATAGAAGGATATTGGCATCCACTTCATTTCAAACATGCATACAAGCACACATCGCATTGTCATTTCACACAGCATATCATTAATGAGAAAAATAGATAAACACCCACTTATACTTCAAAATCATACGAATCTTGGGTTTTGAATGCATCCTTACACGGTTCCAAGTTACAACATATTAGAGCAAGGGGAACAGTCGGCTGTTAAGCCTCATGCCAAACCACCAGCCGAAAATATGGTTGGCTTACCACACCGCATCTGGTGCCAAAGACCCTGGCGCCAAGCCGCCAAAATCACAAGCCAGGCTGGTATCAAAATTTCTTTTTTTTTTCTTTTTTTATTAATAAAGTGATTATATGTGGAGTTGTGGACCACGGTACCACTTTTGTATCCTTTCGCACCACTTTTTATTTGGCTTACCACACCCCAAAATATGGTGCCAAAGGATTCTCGTGCCAAACCTACGTGGCAAGCACTTTTTTTTATCGGCGCCAAGTTTGGGCCCCAACCGCTCCAGGTGCTTATGCTTGACATTAACCTTCAACCCTAATTCGACAAATAACTATCCATATCTTTTACGTCATGAGTCGTAGCCTACTAATAATTACCCTTATTTAAGCAACAGAAAATAATGTCTAGTGTAAGTGGGTAATTAAGGATAATGTTTCCAAAGAAGCTAATTAAGTTAAGAATAATAAAAATTAAAAAACAATTAGTAAAAACAGAAGAAGAGAATGAATGACATTAACATACAGTTTAGATAAAAGATGAACAAGCTGGTTTTTAGAAAGAGGGTCTAACAGAGAACGCAATTGTTGTTCATTTGAAACAACGATTTCGCCATTTAAATCCTCCACTTTTCTCTTTTTTTGTTCCTCCATCTCTGTCTTCTTTGTTTTTTTGTGTGTGTGTGTGTTTTTTCTTCAGCTAGGGTTTTTTTTTTAGGTTTTTATTTCTTTGATAGAGTAAAAATTTTGGATGTTATTTTGACGAATTTAATTAAAGAATAAATTACATGGATGGTTTAGTTAAAACTAGAACGGTATCCGCGCAATGCGACGGCGAGTACCTAATAACGAATTTTAAGACTAACAAATATTAGTCTCTTACTCATTGTAAAGTTCTAAAAATCGAATTAAAAAACCCACTAAAATTGAAAAAGACTAAAAATTAATAAAAATATATATCAAAATGGGATTAAGTCGTAAAATAGCAATGTACTTTTCAAAATGTACCGTTTTGATACTTGTACTCTAAAAAAGTTGTACAATAGTAACGAACTTTCATAAGGTGTTCCGATCTGCACATTTGGGTGACGTGTCACGTTATTAATGGTGACATGTGTTAGCCTTTTCAGGATGACATGTGATCAAAATGTGCATAAGGGAACAATTATGAAAGTTTGTTACTATTGTACAACTTTTTAAGAGTACGCGTACCAAATCGGTACATTTTGAAAAGTACATTGCTATTGTATGACTTAATCCCATATCAAAATGGATATCGAATTAAAAAACACAAAATTTTAACAAATAGAGTGAAATTAGATTATAAAAATAATAAATAAATAAAAATATTTTTCAATTTAAAAGAAAAAATGTTGTTACAAAATGTTCTTACAAAAGTTTGTTACAAAAGGTTGTTAGAAAATGTTATATTATATAATGTTGATGAAGATATATCAACAACTTGCTTTATTTAGTAGGTAAAAAAGTCTGAATTTTCAGCCTTACTATTTTTAGAAGGTCCCAAATGCTTTATATAATAGTATAGATTGTAACTTCAGTCACTCGACTTTAAAAGTTTCATGAATAATTCTTAACTTTGCAAAGAATAACACGCTTGGTCCTTCCACTTAACTAGTGTTAAGTGGACTTTATTATCATTTAAATGTTAGTCTTTTTTGTTAATGGTTGTTGTATCGTTGGTCCTTTATTCTAACGAACGTTTATAACTTAACTTTAAGTTCAAAAAAGATTTATTTAAAAAAAGATTTCGCAAAAGATTTAAAAAAATATTATTTCAAAAAAAAAATTAAAAAAATTAAATTTCGCAAGAAAAATAATTTCGACAAAGATTTAAGAAAAAAGATTTCGAAAAAAAATAATATCGGAAAAGATTTATTTAATTTTAAAAAAAATTATTTTCGAAAAATAGTAATTTAGAATTGGTTTTAAAAAATCTTACAGTTAAAAAAATTTAATTTATTTCAAAAAATATAGTTTCCAAAAAATTAATTTCGGTAAAAATTAATTTCAAAAAAGTTTTAAAAATTAATAAATTTTTAAAATTAAAAATTATAAAATTTCAAAAAGAACATTAAAATTTTAAATTAACTTTACAAGTTTTTTGAAAAATTACAAACTTGTAAAATTTTAATATTTCAAACTTGTAAAAAAAATTAAATTTAAAAAAACTTGTAAAGTTAATTTAAAATGTTCAAAGTTTTTTGATATTTTAAATTTTTTAAATTTAAGACTTTTTTGAAATTAATGTTTACCAAAATTATTTTTTTTTAAATTATAATTTTTTTAAGTTCCAAATTATTATTTTTTTAATTTAAAATTATTTTATTTTTTTGAAGTTATATTTTTGTAACAGTAACTTTTTTTTAAATTCGAAATTATTATTTTTAGAATTAAAATTAAACCTTTTCCAAGAAAAGAAATTTTTGAAATACTTTTTATAATCTTATTCAAAATTATTTTCTTACGAAATTAAAATTATTTTTTTTCGAAATAAACTTTTTTTTTTAATCTTTTGCGAAATAGTTTTTTAAAATAAATCTTTTTTGAAATTAAAGTTAAGTTATAAATGTTCGTTATAATAAAGGATCAACGATGTAACAACCATTAACAAAAAGGACTAACATGTAAATGATGACAAAGTCTACTTAACACTAGTTAGGTGGAAGGATCAAGCGTGTTATTCTTTGCAAAGTTAGGGACCATCCATGAAACTTTAAAGTCGAGGGATTAAAGTTGCAATTTTGATCAAACCACAGGGTCCATCTATGTAATTTATTCTTAATTAAATCATGTTATTGGGCTAATGATTTGTACACTTTTAAACTTAATTAGGACATTACAAACTGTGTGTATTAAATAGTTGTATTGTTGTTTTAATATACTGTATATTTAAGTGTCCTAATAAAAAAATAGAGTGTGTCAATCAAATCTCATATTTATGCGTTGTGACTGTGGGTACTTAAACTAAAATTATGCGAGCATAATACTATACATAGTTTTCAATAATAATTTGATTAATATTGATAATAATTTTAAATTGAAATAACTTTAAGCAATAATAGATAATTTTATATAAAAAATAGTATTACGAAATTGTAATTATTGATATTTAAAGATATTTGCTAATCTGTGTACGTCTAAAATATTATATAACATATAAATATAAAATTTATTAGTAGTAGTTTATATGAGTCGGACGATATGTTATGTTTGATGTAAAATGGGGAAATGTTGTGTATTTAATATGTTATTAATTGTGTTCGTGATTATCTTTGTGGAATGTGTTATTTTTTTGTTGTAAAAGGTGAGATGAAAATATATTTAATATATTATTAAATTTGTTTGTATATACATTAATATATGTAAAATATATACGTAGTATAAAATTTTTATTTTATATTTTAAACCTATTTGATATGTATATCATGCATGAGTTAAGATCCTGCAGACCACATACTTTGTAGAGTAGAGTTTGTTTAGCACAAACAAAAAACCCTGCTTTAGGTTTTTTTTTAAAAAAAAATCTTTGATAAACTTTTGGATGTTATTTTGATGAACTTTATTAATTCATACCAGCATATACTTGCGTGTTGTGATTGAGGGTATCTGAAACTAAAATTATACGAGCATAATATTTTACAATTATACATAATTTTCAATAATAATTTTATAAATAATGATGATAGTTTTAAGTTTGAATAACTTTAATAAATAATAAACTAATTTATATAAAAATAGTATTACAAAATTGTGATGATTTATGATGAAAAATATTTGTTAATATGTGTACATCACAATATTATATAACGTATAAATATAGAAAATCTTAGTAGTTTATATGGGTTGTACAATGTGCTATGTTTATTGTAAAAGAGGGGAATGGTTTGTATTTAATATGTTATTAATTGTGTTGGTGATTGAGTTTGTACAATGTGTTTTGTTTGTTGTAAAATGTGAAATGGAGATGTATTTAATATGTTATTTATTTTGTTTGTACAATATGTATCGATATATGTAAAAAGTTTATTTTATATTTTAAACTTATTTGATTTGTACATCATGCATTACAACGTATAAGTTAATTTTTAACATTAAAGTTAATAACCTATTCTTTTAATAAGTAATATAGATTAAATATTATTTTTCTCAAATAGTTTTGGTATTTTGATAAGTGTTTATATTAGAAAAGAAAAAAATGGACATAATGTGTAATAATGTGTGTGCGCATTGACATGATCCGGTTTACATTAGCATTTACTTTTATCATAAAATTGAAAATAAAGGGCGTTATAGTTGTCGCCAAATTCATCGTATAGATATATCTTATTTATATATAAATACATCCAGCAACATGCTTATACAAAAAAAATCACACACGTGCTTTCTATTTCATTTGGTTGTCACGAAGACTAAATCAAACTCGATAACACCTATGTGTGTAGGGTGTGTTTGATTAACGTATACATGTGTGAAGTTGTGGGTGTGAAGGTATTCCTTATCGTTTGGTATCTAGATATAGGTGTGACTAAACCCGCGAGGGTTGGTGGATATCGAGAAATCATAGCTATGCCTCTTTAATAATTGATTAGTATAGTTGACTTATTTTACATCTTTGTTTCTCCCAACATGATAGGAGTTAATTTAGATCATTCATTTACTAATATATGACGGGGAGCTATAAATGTTTATAAAAAGGTTTTAATCCAAAAAAATTATAAAGGGTATTTCTACTAAGCTAAAGTTGATAGATTTTCAACATATATAAAGGCATAATTTCTTGTTTTAATTCAAACTTTCAACACACAAAATATGTAAAGGTGGTATAATGTGAACATGAAATGATTAATAACAATTACATTGAGTACGAAAATGAGTTATGAATGCTTACTAAGTGTTGTAGATGATTGGTAAAATAAGAACACAATGAAACCCTAAATTGTATACAGTCACCTTAGTTTTTACTTGAATCAACCCAAGCTTCCAAAACAATCATCCAAATATTCTTGTAATTGCTGAAACAATTTTTGAAAACCCTTGTTCTTGTGCCTTGCTTGCTTCCTTGGCCCAAAAAAGATATAAAAGAAAGATTTTTTGTTTTTTGCTTTGTAAAAAATAACGTATAATAAGGTTCTATATTTGATAGTAGAAGATACACATGATTTTATCTGCGGAGTATGTAATAAGTGTGAAAACACTTATCCTCTTACCACTTATTTCCAATAATAACAAGACCAAAACGTGTGATTTATGTCGTAAAAGTCAGAATTATGCGTGGTTTGTGTTTTTATTGTGTTTTAGGACCAAAAGATGAAAAAGGAAGGAAACACGGGCTTTCACGGGCTTTTATCGAAGAAAACGGGAAAAGACGAAGTCAAAAGATCAAGAGTGCTTAAAAAACGGATGTCCAAGACCTATTCTGGAGATTTATCGAAGAGCAAGTCTAAAGACGGAAGTTTAATGAAGTCGAAGAACTTAAGTCTAATAGAAGAAGAAAATTAAAAGACAAGTTCAAATCCCGAGACTACAAAGACGAAGAAGTAAAATCGAGTCGAGAAGAAAAAGAAAGAAGAAAGCACCACACATGCCTCCCACTTCCCTATAAATACCCTCCTAATCACATTAGGAGGGGGTTAGCTAGTTTTTATTTCTTTAGTTTTCTTTCTAGTTTTTAGAGAGAGAAAGTCTTAAACTTTCTCTCACTAGTTCATCTTTTTCTTTTAATCTTTCAAGATTAAACACTTTTTGTATTGCTTATTTCATTAATCAAAGTTCTATTTTAAGCTTTTGATCCTTATTCTCATTCTACACTTCTTGATTTACTCTACCCTTGATCCGAATTTCACATCTCACTCGTATGATTTGATGCTTTTCGTGAACAAAGGTTTGATCTTTTGGTTTACACACAAGCTTTTACACGTTTAGGTCATAAGCTCATAATGCTTATTGACTTATTCAAATCTTAGCTTATTGATTTTCGGATTTTGAAAAAGGTTTTAGTAAGTTTAAAGTTCATTTCATAAAGTTTTGATCTTTTATGTTTTAGAAGTCATCGAATTTGAGCTTTTTGGGATCGTTTAAGATTCGTTTAGAATTGCTTATTGCATTTGCTTATCGAAATTCACTCTTGCCACGAATTTCGGAATCAGTTACATCCCATCGCAATCTTAGGGTTTTGACATACATTCCGACGGTTTACTCCACTTTCCGATAGCTTTGGTTTTCGATCGCAATAACCCATTAGGGTTTTACTTTGCGATCGGTTGGATCTTTTCCCCCTTATTCCGATCTGGGTTGCGATCGCTTATTGTGATCGCATATTCCGACGGATCTTAAGGACTTGGTTAAGACGAAGTGCTGCCCATTTTCCGATAGAGTCATTGCGACAGCATCATTCCGATAGGTGTGTATTGCGACAGAAGTACTTTCTTAAGTATTCCGATCTGAACTCGATTATTCCGATGGTTAATATTAGTGATATTCCGATGGTTGCTATTTTGGTGTATTCCGATGGAATGAATTGTTTTATTACGATTGATTAAGTTTTTAAGTTTTTAAGTTTTTCAAAGTTTAAAGTCTCAAGAATTTTCTTATTTAACTTCTATTTTAATTTTGTCCAAGTTTCAAATTTACTCAACGACACTTTAATTACTTGCTAATAGTTTAAATTAGATAAACAAACCAAACCATTCTCTTGATTCACCAAAAGACGATTGAGTCGCACTTAAAACCGGTTTTCAATTCGAAAAGATTCGGAACTATAACGAACTTTCATATAGGGTGTCAAAAGCCTTATATTAAATGGCGCCGCTGCCGGCTCTTTTCGTTAAGATAAACGGTTTCTAGTGAGAGACGCATTGAATTTTGGGATCCGTTCTTTGAACGTTATTTTCATTGCTTTAAAATTTTCAAAAATCCTAAAAAATATAAAACTCTTCAAAAAAAATACAAAAACATTAAAAAACCTATAAAAACCAAAAAGATTATATAGATATTTCTTGTGTATATTTTTCTTCTGCAGGTGCATGCGTACTAGATCTACAAACTATTCTGAGCCCGAGAATCGTGAAGATTTAGATATGGCTGGTGTTAACAACAACAATAATCACCCACCTCAAAATAATTTGAATAACAACCACAACAATAACAACAACAACAATGTCCTTCTACCTGATTTACGAACCATGGAGGAATTGTGCCAACCCACCATGAACGGACGCGAAGGCCCGATTGCGCCAATGCACGTCACAGCTCAGGAGTTTTCATTGAAGCATCACATGATACAACAAGTGCAAACGAACCCGTTTCGTGGAATTCCGGATGATGATGCCAACAAACACCTCGACAAATTCATTACCATTACCCAAAGCATGAAGTGCCCCGGTGTTTCTATGGATGACCTTCGCCTCCAACTTTTTCCACACTCGCTTTCTCACCATGCCAAAAAATGGTTTGACCGTCTTCCTAAGAATTCTATTCATACATGGAACGACATGACTCAACGCTTTTTGTCGCGCTACTTTCCCCCATCCATGGTCACTCGCCTTCGTAACCAAATCAGTGGATTTATGCAAGAGAATGATGAATCGCTTTTCGATGCTTGGGAACGTTACAATGATTTGATCGACCGCTGTCCTAATCACAATATGCTCCCCGTCACTCTCATTGACACCTTCTACAATGGTCTCACTTTTCGTGATCGTGACACGATCAATGCCGCCGCCGGTGGTACTTTTATGAAAAGGAGACCGGAGGAGTGTCGAGAGTTGATTGAAAACATGACTACTCACCACAACAATTGGGATTCTTCCGCATCCTCAAGATCTAATCAGAGAGTCAATGTTTCATCTACTTCTTCCACCACCAACTCGTCTGTTTTGGAACGTGCTCTTCTTGATATCAACAAAAGTCTCCAAATTTTGACCTCTAACCAAACTCAACAAGCTAAAGCCGTTGCTCTTTCTTGTGACACATGTGGTGGTCCTCATTCCTACAATGAGTGTCCTTCTACTCACGGCAATTATTCTGAAGACGTTAACGCAGCTTACGGCACTTATCCCACGGGAGGCTCTCAAGCTCGCCCGCAAGGAGACCGTGGCCTGCTAAGTTATCGTTCCAACAATTATCTTGCTCCCCCCGGTTTTCCCCCTGCAAACCAGAACCAACAACAAAGCTACAACCGAAACAACCAATCCCAACCTCGTGCTCAAAATCAATATCAATCCCAAAGAAACCCATACCCAACTCAAGGAAATTCTCAAACTTACCAAGCTCCACCTCTCAATCAACCGATGGCCGTTAACCAAGACGTCGAGACGTTCATGAAGACTAATCGTGAGATGGTGACGAATCTTCAGAGTCAATTTGTCAACTTGAAGAATGACATGGTGAAACAAGGGAGCGATATTCGAGCCGAGCTAAGGAATGACATGGCCAAACACAGCAATGATATTAATGCCAACATGCAAAACTCTTTCAACAATCAAGCTCTTCACCTTCGTGATATGATTGGTTCGCTCATCCAAAGTAATCAACCCTCTTCTTCGGGTACTCTTCCGAGTAATACCGTTGCGAATCCAAGAGGGGAGATGAAAGCAATCACCACTCGAAGTGGAAAAGGTTATATGGAACCCGAGCTTCCTACACCTCCACCGGTGATTGTGAACAAGGAAAAAGAGCAACTTTCCCCACCTCCTTCACCTTCTATCCCCATTTCCCCACCACCCGTGGTTGTGAGTGATCCTATTCCCTTAAAGCCTTCTTCTTCATCCAATATACCTTATCCTTCAAGGTTGAGGAAAGAGAAGCAAAAGAGCAAGGATGATATTCAGGTTTCGAACTTCCTTAAAATGTTCAAACAATTGAATTTTAACATCTCCTTTGCCGAGGCTCTCGCTCACATGCCCAAATACGCTAAGATGTTTAAAGATCTTTTAAGTGATAAAGAAAAGCTTCTGGACATTGCTCAGACCCACCTTAATGAGAATTGCTCCGCAGTGCTCTTAAGGCAATTGCCCACCAAACTTGGTGATCCGGGTCGCTTCTTGATTCCTTGCAACTTCCCGGGAGTAGAGAATTGCATGGCCCTAGCTGATCTAGGTGCCAGTATAAACTTAATGCCTTTAAGTGTCTGGAAGCAATTATCTCTCCCCGAGCTAGTCCCCACCAAAATGACTTTGGAATTAGCCAACCGCACGGTTGCTTATCCAGTGGGGATAGCCGAAGATGTCTTTGTTGGCGTCGATAAATTCACCTTCCCGGCGGATTTTGTCGTCGTTGACTACGAGATGGATCCCCGTGTTCCATTAATCGTTGGACGTCCATTTCTGAGGACCGGTCGCACTCTCATTGATGTAGCCGCAGGCGAAATAATCATGAGAGTTGGTGACGATCAAATTGTCTTCAACATGGGTAAGATTTCTAAGCAGCCTTATTCATATGAGAGTGTTAATGCTATTGATGTTCTCGATGAGGCTTGTGAAGAACATTTTCATGATGCTTGCAAAAGTACTCTTTCTTCTCTACCCAATGTTGAGACCGTCGCCTCAATTGCCCCAGCATTGACTCCTTTTGGAGAAAGTGATTTGGATGACTTCGAAGCTAGTTTGGGTCCTCTCGATATTAAGTATGATAATTTGTCCACTAATTGGGATGAAGATATTCGTACTATTGAGAGACTTCTCAATGAGGACCCGTTCTCTCCTCCTGCTCCTAAAGAGGTGACTAATGATGATCCATCGTTAGTTTCACCATCTATTGAGGATCCTCCTACTCTTGAGCTTAAGGACTTACCTCCTCATCTTGAGTACGTTTTTCTGGAAGACGACGAGAAGCTACCGGTCATCATTGCAAAGGATCTGAAAGAAGATGAAAAAGAACGCCTTGTCGCTGTGTTAAAGAAGCATAAACGCGCTATCGCTTGGAAACTCTCGGACATCCGTGGAATTGATCCTCATTTCTGCACACATAAAATTCTCATGGAGGACGACTTTAAGCCCACAATTCAAAGTCAACGAAGGGTGAATCCTAAAATCCATGAAGTCATCAAAAAAGAGGTTATCAAACTTCTTGATGCGGGTATGATTTACCCTATTTCGGATTCACCATGGGTTAGTCCAGTCCATTGTGTGCCTAAGAAAGGCGGAATCACCGTTGTGCCCAATGCAAACAACGAGTTAATTCCTACCCGTCTCGTTACTGGGTGGAGAGTTTGTATAGACTACCGCAAACTCAATGATGCCACGAGAAAGGATCATTTCCCTCTACCTTTTATGGACCAAATGCTTGAACGCTTAGCTGGTAATGAATATTACTGCTTTCTGGATGGTTTCTCGGGTTATTTTCAAATACCCATCGATCCTCAAGATCAAGAGAAGACAACATTCACTTGTCCCTACGACACATTTGCTTATAAAAGAATGCCTTTTGGCTTATGCAATGCCCCCGGGACTATCCAAAGGTGCATGTTGGCTATATTCCATGACATGGTTGAGCAAACCATGGAAGTCTTCATGGATGATTTCTCGGTCTTCGGGGATTCCTTCTCTGCTTGCCTTGCCAATTTGGAACGTATGCTCAAGCGGTGCGAAGACACTCGCCTTGTTCTGAATTGGGAAAAATGCCATTTTATGGTAAAAGAAGGCATTGTGCTCGGACACAAAATCTCTAAAGCCGGTCTTGAAGTCGACCGTGCTAAAATTGATGTCATAGCCCAATTACCTCCACCTTCAACCGTGAAGGGTGTGAGAAGTTTTCTGGGTCATGCGGGCTTCTATCGTAGATTCATTCAGGATTTCTCTAAAATCGCTCGCCCGATGACCCACCTCTTGGAAAAAGATACTCCTTTTATCTTTTCTAAAGAGTGTCTCAAAGCCTTCAATCTTCTTAAGGACAAGCTAACTAAGGCACCGGTCTTGGTTACCCCTAATTGGGAGCTGCCTTTTGAATTGATGTGCGATGCTAGCGATTTTGCTATTGGTGCGGTTTTGGGCCAAAGAGTGAATAAACACTTCCAACCAATCCACTATGCTAGCAAAACAATGACAGGGGCTCAATTGCATTATACGACAACCGAAAAAGAGCTTTTAGCTGTTGTCTATGCTTTTGAAAAATTCCGCCCCTATCTTGTTCTATCCACCACCATCGTATACACGGACCATTCCGCGTTGAAGTACTTGATGACTAAGAACGATTCTAAGCCAAGACTTCTCCGCTGGGTTTTACTCCTTCAAGAATTCAACATTGAAATTCGTGACAAAAAGGGAGCCGAAAACCTGGCCGCGGATCATCTGAGTCGACTTGAGGATCCATATCAGGGGGATCATCCGAACAAAGAGATCAATGACTCTTTCCCCCTGGAGACTCTAATGTCTATAAATCTCAATCTTGATGGCACCCCGTGGTTTGCGGACATCGCAAACTACTTAGCGGGTGGTATTCTCATCCAAGGGTTAACATCCCAACAAAAGAAGAAGTTCTTGAACGATGTTAGGACTTACTTTTGGGATGACCCTTATCTATTCAAACAGTGTGCTGATCTGATTATTCGTCGATGTGTTGACGGACCGGCAGCTTTTGACATCCTCCAAGCTTGCCACAAAGGACCCACCGGTGGTCACTTTGGTCCCAACTACACCGCTAAGAAAGTGTTTGATTCCGGATTCTACTGGCCCACCATTTATCGTGACGCTCACGAAATGGTTAAGCATTGTAATGCTTGCCAACGTCAAGGCAAGATCACACATAAGGACGAGATGCCTCAAAATTTCATACAGGAATGTGAAATCTTTGATGTATGGGGCATCGACTTTATGGGGCCATTTCCATCATCCAAAGGGAACAAGTACATCCTCGTCGCCGTCGACTACGTCTCTAAATGGGTTGAAGCTAAGGCTCTTCCTACAAATGACGCGAGGGTGGTTGTGAACTTTTTAAAGCAGCTTTTCGCTCGATTTGGCGTTCCTCGTGCTATCATCAGTGACCGCGGGACTCATTTTTGCAACGATCAGTTTGCACGAGTCATGGCAAAGTATGGTGTCAATCACCGTCTTTCCACCGCCTATCATCCCCAAACCAATGGGCAAGCCGAAATTTCCAATCGTGGCTTGAAGAGAATTTTGGAGCGTACTGTGGGAGAGCATCGCGCCGCGTGGGCCGATAAGTTAGATGATGCTCTGTGGGCTTTCCGTACTGCTTACAAGACCCCGATCGGTTGTACACCCTACCGTCTTGTGTACGGGAAAGCCTGCCACCTACCCATCGAGCTGGAACATAAGGCGCACTGGGCCTTGAAGTGGGCCAACTTCGACATCATCAAAGCTGGTGATCACCGCAAGGTTCAACTCAACGAGCTAATTGAACTGAGGAATGCAGCTTATGAGAACTCGCTGATCTACAAGGAGAAGACGAAGATGATCCACGATGCTAAAATCAAGAACCGAGAGTTCCACGTTGGTGATCAAGTCTTACTCTTTAACTCTCGGTTGAAGATCTTCTCTGGCAAGTTGAAGAGCCGCTGGTCTGGTCCATTCACCGTCGCCAAAGTCTTTCCGTATGGGACCATTGAGCTTTCTCAGCCGAATGGGCCCAATTTCAAGGTGAATGGCCAGCGTTTGAAGCTGTACTTTGGTGAGGACATCTCTCAGGAGATGATTCCATCCCTCACCACGTTCCCCATGAACTAAAATTGGGTCGAGTCAGGCTCATGACTCGGTGAACAAAAACAAGCGCTTCTCGGGAGGCAACCCGTGTTCTATCTTTTACTGCTTTTACAATAAGTGTAGGGGGAGCCCCGCATATGTTTGTTGTCTTGTTTCTTGTGCTGTGCAGGGATTAAAGCTTCAGAGAGCATCTTGATGACTTTTGACGAACCGTGATACCGTGTTTCCCATCTTCCCGGTTCTATCCTACACTCTTGTGATTCAATATTTCATATTCTATATGTTCACATTGAATTCACTTTAGTTGTCCTTTCCTTAACAAGATTTAAACAAAGTGCACAATGTCCTAAGTGTAGGGGAGTTTACTCCCACATGCTTAAACATTGAGGACAATGTTTATCTCAAGTGTAGGGGGGACTTCTATCGAAGTAAGTGGTCTTTTCCATGAATTTGCCCTCATTTTAACTGAAAAATTTGATTTTTCGACATTTTTCAAAATTTCTAATCTATTTTGGCCTAGTTGTATAGTTGTATTTGCCTTTGTTATGTTTCCTTTGCTAGAATAAATTTTAATAAAGTGGTTTTAGATTTTTCTTAGTCGTGAACATTTTGACTCAACCCGAGTTTACTTACCTAAGTCTACTCTAGCTAGTATCCTTAACGTGTTTAAGTCAAGTTTTGCTAGGCTTTTATATAGGGAGCTATAAAACGCGAAAGTCTTAACTCTCACGGGTTAAGAACAAGAACTTTTCGCAAGTTCCTATAATTGATCCTAGAGAGTCGTTTATCAAGGGAACTTTAAAATGCGAATTCTAAACTTGAAAAAGTCCAAGAATTTGCAAGATCCTATAGGAGACTCGAAAACCCAAAACTTTGATTTAATAGGCTAAGCATCCACGAGTCTCATTCCTTGAGATTTTAAACTGTGGAGAACGAGAGATGATAGAGTCAATTATAAGTTCGGTATTCTTTCGTGAATTTATGTGAGTTAATTATGAGCCTATTCTCCCTCCGCTTGCTAATAAATTAATCTGCTAATAAATAAGGTTGTACGATTTAAAAGGTTACTTAGCTTTTAGCCCCAGATCGTTTAAAAGTTGCTCGGTAATGACGAGAGTTCATAGCCAAGGCATAACTTATGAATCGGGGCGCGAAGATTGGCGAGTCCAAAAAGGCCCTAACAAGGCATGAGGGCTACATTTTGTTGCTAAAGATCCAAAAGTGATGTGAAGAATCATTTATCGAAAATCAATATGAAGGATCGAGACACACGACGAAAAGCAAGAACTCCCCAAAAGTCATGGAGAAGTCTATCCGAAAAGACCCTAACAAGGTATGAGGATAAATAGATCCAAGTCCTAAAAGGAGGCGGATCGTTGTATATCAAAGTCCAAAATAAAGATTGGAGAAAAATGAAGAAGTCGTGGTCCAAAGATGAAGAATCTCTCAAAAACTTCAAGTGAAGAAATTCCTATTATGAAGAGAAGACCATAATTTCAAGAACGTCTCTCGAAGATTCGAAGAATGAAGTCGCTGCCAAATATCGGCCCGAGAAAGGTCTCAAATCGCGAACCAAGTTATGCCAAGATATGAACTTTCTGATATCCCGAGAAGCAGTTTTAAAAGATTTGGTCCTTTAGCTAACTATCAATTAATCGTGCACTTTATTTTCGGACTAAATAACTATCGAAATAAGTCAAACAATGCATCCTCGTGATCATTCAAGACAAAAATAAAATATAAGAGATACACCTAGGAATAAGGGAGTCTAAGTGAATAATTGGCCCACATGAGTTCGTGATAGTTTGCTAACTTATAATAACAATGATCTCGTTTTTAAGCTTGGTATGGGGAACGTGAAACTTGAGGATGAAAAATGTTCATGGCCGCCAAAGCCCAATGTAAGTTTTTAATTTCTTTACTTATTTCTATCTTTTATGTTTAGACTTTAATAAAGGCCAAGGTGGGTTATTTATGATGGGAAATGTAAACCGTGCTTTAAATCTAATGCATTGCATGAGGGCATTGCAATGGTCAAGTGTAGGGGATTTAATAAGTGTGAAAACACTTATCCTCTTACCACTTATTTCCAATAATAACAAGACCAAAACGTGTGATTTATGTCGTAAAAGTCGGAATTATGCGTGGTTTGTGGCTTTATTGTGTTTTAGGACCAAAAGATGAAAAAGGAAGGAAACACGGGCTTTCACGGGCTTTTATCGAAGAAAACGGGAAAAGACGAAGTCAAAAGATCAAGAGTGCTTAAAAAACGGATGTCCAAGACCTATTCTGGAGATTTATCGAAGAGCAAGTCTAAAGACGGAAGTTTAATGAAGTCGAAGAACTTAAGTCTAATAGAAGAAGAACATTAAAAGACAAGTTCAAATCCCGAGACTACAAAGACGAAGAAGTAAAATCGAGTCGAGAAGAAAAAGAAAGAAGAAAGCACCACACATGCCTCCCACTTCCCTATAAATACCCTCCTAATCACATTAGGAGGGGGTTAGCTAGTTTTTATTTCTTTAGTTTTCTTTCTAGTTTTTAGAGAGAGAAAGTCTTAAACTTTCTCTCACTAGTTCATCTTTTTCTTTTAATCTTTCAAGATTAAACACTTTTTGTATTGCTTATTTCATTAATCAAAGTTCTATTTTAAGCTTTTGATCCTTATTCTCATTCTACACTTCTTGATTTACTCTACCCTTGATCCGAATTTCACATCTCACTCGTATGATTTGATGCTTTTCGTGAACAAAGGTTTGATCTTTTGGTTTACACACAAGCTTTTACACGTTTAGGTCATAAGCTCATAATGCTTATTGACTTATTCAAATCTTAGCTTATTGATTTTCGGATTTTGAAAAAGGTTTTAGTAAGTTTAAAGTTCATTTCATAAAGTTTTGATCTTTTATGTTTTAGAAGTCATCGAATTTGAGCTTTTTGGGATCGTTTAAGATTCGTTTAGAATTGCTTATTGCATTTGCTTATCGAAATTCACTCTTGCCACGAATTTCGGAATCAGTTACATCCCATCGCAATCTTAGGGTTTTGACATACATTCCGACGGTTTACTCCACTTTCCGATAGCTTTGGTTTTCGATCGCAATAACCCATTAGGGTTTTACTTTGCGATCGGTTGGATCTTTTCCCCCTTATTCCGATCTGGGTTGCGATCGCTTATTGCGATCGCATATTCCGACGGATCTTAAGGACTTGGTTAAGACGAAGTGCTGCCCATTTTCCGATAGAGTCATTGCGACAGCATCATTCCGATAGGTGTGTATTGCGACAGAAGTACTTTCTTAAGTATTCCGATCTGAACTCGATTATTCCGATGGTTAATATTAGTGATATTCCGATGGTTGCTATTTTGGTGTATTCCGATGGAATGAATTGTTTTATTACGATTGATTAAGTTTTTAAGTTTTTAAGTTTTTCAAAGTTTAAAGTCTCAAGAATTTTCTTATTTAACTTCTATTTTAATTTTGTCCAAGTTTCAAATTTACTCAACGACACTTTAATTACTTGCTAATAGTTTAAATTAGATAAACAAACCAAACCATTCTCTTGATTCACCAAAAGACGATTGAGTCGCACTTAAAACCGGTTTTCAATTCGAAAAGATTCGGAACTATAACGAACTTTCATATAGGGTGTCAAAAGCCTTATATTAGTATGCCAAGACCAGAAGTGAAGGAAAGGGTTGTTAATAGATGATCAAATGGAGGGTGGTGCTTATTGTATGGTTAATGAAAAGTAAAAAAAGTAAAAGTTGGTTAATAATGTCACATCCCCAAAATATTAGAGTATAACGATAACTGTTGGAAATACAATTTTTCTGTTAGAAGACTCGGTCACTCCAATAATATAGTTACGGGCTCGTAATTAAGTTACTTATATAACATTAAGCAAACTGGTCCATGGCATGTCATGGACCGGCAGCCCAAGCCCATCTTATGGGCGTGGGTATAAATAACCTCTCCTTTGATGGAGAGGGTGTTGGTTGTTGTTTCATAATTTTACATACTTTTTTACTTTATCTCTCTAACTTTCTCTCTCTAAAAGTGTGTGTGCTTTAACCTCTCTCTACACTTTCTTTCTCTAAAATATATTAAGATTTACATAAATCTACAATTGGTATCAAGAGCCGTGGGATGAAAAATAGTTTTTGTGTTTGTTTTTTTGGTAATTTCGAGTTATATATACCATATATAGGTCTCGAAACTTTTTTTGTGTTTTTTATGCTTCAATCTTCATTTAAAACTCTCTACTATCATTTAGTATTGTTTTGGTTTTCTTATTCTAGCATAAAACGCACACAAAATTCTTGTTTAGACTAATATTTGGTGAAATATTTTTAGATCAAGTACAAATCTTGATTTAAATTTTTCGGTGATAAATTTGAAAAAGTTTGTATTTTTATGGTTCCTTGAAGGTTATAATACTTGGTTGTACAACTTGTTTCTTTGGAAAATATCAAAAACCTCATCTTTTGTAAGATTGAATTTTGTTTCGTTATTTCGGTTTTTATAAACCTTAGGAACCGAAATAACATGGCTTCAAAAACCGGGATAAAGCTTCACAAAAGACTGGGATAACAGTTTGCTTAAAACCGAGATACAGTTTCACAAAAGACCAGGATAAGGGTTTGCTTAGAACCGGGATAACACAACTAGAAATACCGGGATAACAAGTTTGCACAGACGACTAGGCAACAAATGCAAATTCTAACACAAAAAAGTATTTACTATTCTCTAAGCTCATGCAGATGCTTAATCCGGGAAATCTGTGAACTAACTTAAATGAAACGGTATTCACTTGGCTAATGTCAGCCCAAGACGAATAGGAGCGTCAACTCCGATAGATCTATCCGTAACATTCGCGCTTACTAAGTAATTAACGGTTCATGATAGTGGGCAAGCATAGCAATTGGATTAATCAATGGAATTAGACCAATATGCAAACAATTATTTGTACTCACATTCAATTGTTAAAATCAAGCAATTTCTCACCCCCAAAAGCAGTTTAAAAACAGTTAAAATTGGGGCTATGAATCTTACCTCAAGTAGCAGCAAGTAGGGAATCATAATGTGTCAACAACATGAGGAAACAAATCACGTCTTATGGGAAATCCTAGAATAGCATGACTACTTAGTATAATAAGCAGTGGTGGTATCACTAAGTGTGTGTACACGGTTATAGGTTTTCAAAACATGTTTCCTTGAAATCATAAGTTTTGACAAGTCTCGACTCGATTAAAGAAGTCTCGAAAAATATTTCGTCTGTTAGTGTATTTCGTTTGTCAGTGTTTTTTTATCTTTTAGTGTATTCCATCTTTTAGTGTTTTTCGTCTTTTAGTATATTTCGTCTTTTATTGTGTTCATGCAATGATGCCTAAAAACGTTACTTGCATTTTTCGGTCTCGCTTTGTTTTGATTACGGCAAAATATAAAAACAAGCATTTACGAAAACAACAAAAATCGAATTCTTGAGTTCAAGTATTTTTTATTTCATCTATTATCACTTAAGGTATGAATAAACAAGTTCTCAACCTAACTAAGGTGGTGTTTGTTTCATTAAAATGTTTTGGGTCTGAATCTGACTAACACATCTTACTGGTAAGAGGCGGTTCTAATGTCTGAATCAGACGTGACAACCAACTCTGACTCAGTCAGATGTTTAAGATGTTATCAAGTCTGACTCGAGAAAAAAAATCAAACAACCAAATCGTCTGACTCTGTCTGACTGGTCAGAGTCAGAGGCAGTCAGACCTTGTTTTTCAAAAACAAACACAACCTAAGTGATCAAGGATTTAGTTTTTCTTAAAACTCACTTTTATTTTAAGTGACAAAAGTTTTTTAATAAACTTTATTTTTAAGAAAATATTTTATTAAAATAGAAGTTGAAAAATTGAATATGGCATATTTCATTTGGTTTAAGAATATCCTTTGAGGGTAAAAACTATACTAGTTGGAACTTGCCCACTAAAAGACAAAAATGAGCAGAGTATACGACCGCGGTTCCTTAAATAGGGGTGCGGTTCCTTAGTGATATGGAACCGCAGGTCCATTTAATGAACCGCGGCCAGTTAAGACCGTTGGACTCTTGTCTTATAAATAGTGGACCATTTCCAGATTTTCATTTCACCTCTTTTGCACACAAATTTTCATGTTTAATCAACCTTCTTAAATCACTCAAATCCTTGATTATTTGGTTGTTTACTACTTGTTTAGAAGTGAATCTTTCTCCTCCCTCTCATCCTCTCAAGTGCAAAGAGAAGAAAACTTTCATCCTTGAAGTGTTGTGTTTACCTCAAGATCCATTGAAGATCAAAATTTTATTTCTTTCTTGTGTTGTTGTGAAGATCCAAATAATTGTGTGTATTTTGAAATTGTGTATGTATTCCTGTTAATACTTAAGCCTTAAAGTATATTGGTGTAGATTGGTCCTAGCTAAGATTAGGGCTCGACTTTTATCTTAGAGTTGGAAATTGGTTAAGCGACGTGTACGGTTTATCCTGTGAGACCCCCAAAATCTGACATGGAACAACTAGGCAACGAGGGGGTAACACGTCATAGTACAAGAAACAATGAATTACAGTTCATACAAAGCTGACGAAATAAAAACATGTACATTACATCATAAAATGTCAGAGTTTTTAATCATAGGTCCCAGAGTTTTAGAAGCGGAAAATTATATTATTTCATCTTGTTTTATAATATAAAGTTGCCCAAAAGATAGAATAAAATTCTGACAGTTTTTACTAAAACTAATCTTTTAAAAGCATCACAGAAACCTCCAAGTTGCGATAATATCCTGCGGGCTCCCATCTAAGCAAAACTAAGTAATAATACCTGAGATTAAACATGTAAAATCGTCAACATAAAGTTGAGTAATATTCATAGGTTTAGCAGTAAAGATGTGGAACACAAGCATTCATTTGTAAAACAAGTAGTATGGAGTTTGGTTCGTCAACCATAATCCGAAATCATTATTATTGTTGTTCAGTTCATGAACCGAAGCTTAACTCAGTGTAAGTTCCTCTAGGGAGTATTCAGCCTAAATACTCAAGTAATAAACAAATATCAGTGCGTCAAGGTACTTGAGACGGGGATAGTCAATCTCGATGGATCCACCCACAACTTGCGTCTCCCGGTACACGAAAACTAAAACTAGCATAACTTTTGACTCGTAATGACTTAAAAGCTCTATCTTATACCAAAACGAGCGTCTTGGAAAACTCTACAACAATATCAAAGAATATTAGCCTATCTCATAACTAATCACACGAAACAATCTGTTTAAAGCTGCTGTCCCAAATTATACTTTTAGAAAACAAGTCAAATCAATTTCCCAAGTAAAACGACTCATTCCCATACCTCTAGGATCACCATACTATAAAACCCATCAACCAAACACACTCCTAAACACATGTATGCATCAAAATCAAAAGATCAAAATAAAAACTTAGATTTTTTAACATGAAAACATGAAGATTTTACCAAAAACTTTACATGCAAGATCATCAAAACACAAATCCACCATGGAATTATAAAATTTCTTGAAAGTTGATGCATGTGTGAAAAATTAGTATCATTAGAATCACCACAAGATTTTAGAGATGGGTCTTTATTTTGTTTTGATCAAATCATATGGAAAATTGATGAAGCGAGGGTGTTTTGTATGGTGGTGGTGACGGAAAAGGAAGAAGGGATGGGAGGGTGGTGTTTTTCTTTTTATAAAAATGGAAGTGTGTGAGAAAGTGGAAGAAAATGGCTATTTATATGGTGGTTTAAGCGGAGGGACCAATATTTCTAACTTTGAAACTTGTGGACTTAAAAACAATTAATAGTTTTAAAGGATAGAAAATGGTTATTGGTAAATATTGAAAATATTTACTGGGTTCGGGTTTCGTAAAAATACTTTTCAAAAGTTACAATGCATCATAAAAATGATTATATGATTTCCCGACACGACTTAATAGGTAATTAAAACGAAATCGTCAAAAATATTAATTATCGAAACAATCGATAAATAAACGTAAACTTTTGGGCATCCGTCGGTATCGCGATCACTAGGAATTCTCGTTGTACATTGATTTTGAATAAACTCGTTGTAAAACGCACGCATGTGATTTTAAATCAAAAAATTTGATTTAAATTAAATATGGAAAAATAAAATAAAAATTTTATAATTCCATACAAAGTATTTATCGATGATCAGAAAAATACTTAAAAAGTATAATTTAAAAATCTCAGGATTTACATATAGTAATACAAGAAAACGTAATACGTTGGAAAATTCAAGAAGCACGAATAAAAAGAATAAAATAATGCTGAGAAAGTACGAGTTCTCACAGTCTCCCCCCCTAAAGGAACTCTCGTCCCCAGAGTTCTCCTGAAAACAGTAGAAGATGCAAACGAGAGGAGGTACAAAGTGTAGAACAAAATTCATTGCTTCCCAGGTAATTTCCGTACCACGACGAATCTTAACGGTTAGAATTCGCTATGCTTCAGTTTCTTAACTCCTTTTCATATAACTTTTCAGTATTGGATTAGGATAACGATCTTTCAATATGGAGATACATCGAGAGATAGAGTTGTTGGAAATACGTGCGATAAACTAACATGAAGGAACACAAGAATCGCTTAAACAGGCAAAGTGCGATAAAATGAATCAAGATTGTAAATCAACAAGGGGTCGCAAATCGTGCAACTGTAAAACGTGACAATCTTAAAATGTAACAATCTAGTTACAACGGAAATAGAAGGGAGAAATGAATTTCATATGATCATTTAAGATACAAGCTGTCACAATCAGTTGTCTAGGATTTTGGTATTACTTTAAAACTCAGTTTAAATATTTTCTTAATTAAAAGAAAATTTTACAAGGTGTAATGATTAAAAATCAAACTCTATATAAAATGAGTGGGTAAACAGTTGTCAAATCTTTTTCTTGATCAGGACTTCAAAGTAAAAGTAACTCAGTTCAAATAGTTATTTTGATCAGCTTAAGATCTTTTCGGGTGACTGTATAAAATTATTGTTAAAACTCAGGTTTAACGTTACCATTAGGAAAAATCAGATTTTCCAAGTTATTTAGAATCATTGTTAGAAATTATAAATTAATTTAATAATTTCATTAGGTTGACAGTAAAGTATGATAAAATCCATTACTATAAAAGATACAGTTTGATATCCTTTTTAAATACTGGTTATAAATTTACCAAAGAGGATGTATAGATCATGTACTTAACTTGAAACAGTTATTTTGGCAATTTAAACATTTGATAAAATGTACAAAACGTTCTTAAAAATTAATAATAATTTTTAGAAATTCAAGAAGCCGATTAAGGTATCAAATGATAAACACGTAACTTTTTCTGGTTTTCAGAAAGTGACAAAATAGCAAACGATTATGAAACGAATATCGATCAACAATTAGTATACAAGCAATAGCACGAGGGAATAAAACAGAAGTCGTATCAACTCTTAACGAACATGATAGAATAGATGCATCGATGATAAGGACAATAAGAAACAAGGATTATAGCAAGATTAATTCACGAGTGCGGTTGGCGTCACCAATAACGGCTTATTAAATTCTCACTGGTCGATACACAATCGAATGAGAAAATCCACACAACGAATTTTCGAATCAAAGAAAATTCTTAAGGAGTCACTTGAGAGGAATTCCAGTAAAACGAACAACATTAGCAATAAGAGGCGAAATCAATACGTGGTTCACACGAATGGATTTTCAAGGCGATAGCGTCTTAAGACATATCATGACAATTACACGAAATCATCGTTCACGTCCAGTCATAAATCATTAATCGCGTCCAGAGACGTTTCGAAGGTCTACTAAAAGAGACAGAGAAGGTCGATCGATGTAGAAGCATAACAACGTTGAAACTTTCAAGTCTGGTATCAATGGTAAGAATTTAGGCAAATGGTAACGAAAATCGTATCATGAGGATGATGAGGTAACAAGTAAGGCAATGATCGTCGAGTATGGAAATATGTGTTTGAGGCATGTACTTTGTTCAAGAAAAGATAAGGGTTCATAAGTGTATGTCGCGAACTGTTGTTACTCGCATAAGATGTAAAAGTTTTCAAAACTTTATTTTATCAAACTTTTTAAGGAACATAGTTAAAAAGTTGATTCTTGGTTAAATATTTAAGGTGACTACTATTTGGCCTTGCATGGCTCCTTCTAAATTAAGCATAGGTGATCAGGCCATGCATAATTTAGGACTAGCAATGCGATGCTCATCTTCGTCAAACCAGTATTACAGGTCATATATTTAAAATATGTATATAATGCCATTTGTAAAAACATAAATCAAAATAGTTTATAAAGTAACGAGTGGGTTACAAGAGGGAAATAAGGAGTAGTTCAAGACAGTCAACGAAATGGTTATAAGGTGATAAGGTTTCAAGAGGTTTAGCCAAAATCGTCAAGGACGTGCCAAAATGATAACGAACGTTATGAAAGCAAAATCTTCAACCTCGACCCGGATCAGTGGTACGATAGAAGCAAAGAAAGAAAATAGAATGACAAATAAGTCATATATAAAAGAAAGGATGAACGAATTCGTATGTGCACATCGTGATTTGTTTGACAAAAATACACTTTTAAGAAAGTAGAACATCAGTTTGTCAAATCACTTGGTTCCTAAAAGTTCAAGATTTATGTATGACCGAGCTCAAGTTACTGTTTGTAAACGTTTTCAAACACAATCAATGTTTCATGGTTGTAAAATGTTATTAGTTACAATTTTACGAGCTCACACGAACTTAATATGCTTCAAATCATATTTTTAACTTCTATCAGTTTTGACCTTTTTAGTCAACTTTGACTTTTGTGTTTGACTTTTGGGTTTGACTTTTGGGTTTGACTAGACCAATTGATTCAGTAAATGACATTTCTAAGACTCGAAGTCTAACGCAATTTGGTTTAAAACGATGTTTTGAACAACTTTCTAGTTTTACTCGAGACTTGAAACGGATAAAAAATGGACGAAAATGCCCTTGCATTAAATCTGTCAGCAAAACGATATTTTAGAACTATGCAAAAATAAGTTCTTAAATTTCACAATCTCAAATGAACGTAACCTGCTCGATTTTAATGTTTACTGGCCAAATTTTATGTCCTAAACGGACGTCTCAACAAGTAGAAATATATATTTTTATGTCTAAAGTTATAAAACTATTTTCTCGACACAGCTTGAAATTAAATCCAATTTCATAATAACCTAAAATTAATGTACACACAAGACTTGTGGATTCCATAAAGACGAAAGAAGATAAACTGTATAATTAATCATGTAAAGAAAACACAATATAGAAATGGTTCAAGAATACCAACGAAAATCTAAGAAATAAAAAACGATGCATGACATCTGTGTCTTAGATATCATAATTCAATACAGGAAGGTCTCTAGGTGGTATGATTTTTCCAAAATTACAAGACATACCGAGAAAGAAACAAAATATTAACAAGTCGCACTCCTGAGGTGAGAAGGTTTAATGAAAAGGGAGGATACAAGTAGGATCGTATTCCAAACAATTGTCACATAATAAATGACGATCATGTGTTCAAGGTACAACAGATGTTGTAAGTCGAAGTCGAAACTTAGATCGGTCAATGAAATAAAATGTAGTCCATGTACAAGTGTCGTGTAAAACGGTGGCGTAAAGGTAAATCAAGATTATGAAAACCCACAATATTATTCAGGTACTGATTCAACGAATGCTTCGAGATGTGTGACTCACATGGTGTCCTTTAGTCTTTTCCGGAGACACATTGAGCTATACAATGGTCTATAGACTAGACATTCAATTACAAATGGTCGAAAAGAAAATCTGCGTATCTAAATAGATATTTTAAAGGAAATAAACAATGAAAGCAACACGCACGGTAGTAAAATGAAAATCAGGAGTTTCATCGAAAACAACACTTCTTAATCCCGAACACTGGTATCTCAAGAGTATGCACAACATGTAACAGTGAATCGAGAAAAACAGACAGTTCAAAACGAACGAGTATACAAGATCAGTCGTATCACGCATAAACGAAATAGCAATAGTACTCAGAAAAATGAGTATGAAAAGTCGGCAGCATACGCGCTCCGAATACAAGTACGTAACATCATAACAAATTGAAATCATGGTAACATGATCAATTCACAAGAACAAGAATTCAAGAAATGTAATAACATCATATGTAATCAAGTAATCTCCAATGATAACTCATGAAGCACAAGGCTTTGAAAAGACACAGTAATTGTCGTCATTAAAGTGAAGTAATATTTCAAAATGAAATCAAGAGATGAAATATTAAAACGATAATTAAAAGCAAATAATAAGGATTAGAGTGTTACCCGCGCAGATATCGAACAACATTGGCAGATTATGCGTTTGACACTTAGGAACAGTAAAATGTCTGAACTTTCGGTTATAGACTAAGTTTTGAAAAAAACGACTCAGTTCCCTATAAGCATTGCTCTGATACCAATCTGTGAGACCCCCAAAATCTGACATGGAACAACTAGGCAACGAGGGGGTAACACGTCATAGTACAAGAAACAATGAATTACTGTTCATACAAAGCTGACGAAATAAAAACATGTACATTACATCATAAAAGGTCAGAGTGTTTAATCATAGGTCCCAGAGTTTTAGAAGCGGAAAATTATATTATTTCATCTAGTTTTATAATATAAAGTTGCCCAAAAGATAGAATAAACTTCTGACAGTTTTTACTAAAACTAATCTTTTAAAAGCATCACAGAAACCTCCAAGCTGCGATAATATCCTGCGGGCTCCCATCCAAGCAAAGCTAAGTAATAATACCTGAGATTAAACATGTAAAATCGTCAACATAAAGTTGAGTGATATTCATAGGTTTAGCCGTAAAGGTGTGGAACACAAGCATTCATTTGTAAAACAAGTAGTATGGAGTTTGGTTCGTCAACCATAGTCCGAAATCATTATTATTGCTGTTCAGTTCATGAACCGAAACTTAACTCAGTGTAAGTTCCTCTAGGGAGTATTCAGCCTAAATACTCAAGTAATAAACAAATATCAGTGCGTCAAGGTACTTGAGACGGGGATAGTCAATCCTGATGGATCCACCCACAACATTCGCGCTTAGTACTTGAAATTAACAATTCATGACCAGGAGAGGAAACTTAAGGCTAGACTAAAAGCAATAATAATATTGAAAACCTGAAATCATACATGTTCTGGATAGCATACAAGTTCTGGATAGCATACAAGTTCTGGATAGCATACGGTTTTTTAAATGGTTGTGTTCCACCATGTAAAATCTCACCCCGTGTTTAGAAACCATGTAAAAGTAAAAAGGGTCTATGAACTCACTTTAGCCACGAGGTAAGTCAATCACGGTACTCAGCAACTGAGTAGAAATGGTAGTGGTAGACGATCACCGACGATATGGATGCCCAGGAAAACGAAAGCCGCAACCTATCAAAATAAGGCGTGCGTTAAGACTCGAACTCAATATCGATATATATACCAAATATAATATGACTCAAACGTTTTCAAAGTATTCATGTTTTCAAAACCATTGACATGGACCAAATGAATCCATTTATCCAACGTTACTCGTTTAAACACTTGTACACTTGAAGTCGACCCATCATAAGACACCAAGTCAACGCAAGTCAAACTATACTTTAACCTTACTCGGACCAGTAGCTAAGTCATTTATATAATGACTAAGCACTTGAGTAAGTCACCATGTCCGATGGTGAATACTCAAACTCACGCAACACAAGCATTGAACTATGTGTCTAAAATTAAAATCAGCAAGTACACCCCGAATGTACACACCGATCTACCCTATCTAGACTTGTCCGTTTTAGATGAAAATTGGTTTCAAGGTCACTTATAACCTGTATAAGACCTCACCAAAATTTGAGACAAAGATCACACTTTAAAACCCATCAGCTCGACACTTTACTCGACACTAAATTTGGGACAGATTTGTGCACTTGTTTTGTAAAACCGTTTGGACCACTTTAGAAATACTAACTCGACAATCCATCTTTTGAAACCGCTACTAGACTCATCAAACTAAGTTTGTAAACTTTGAAAATCAGTAGAAGCATTTATCTAACCAAGCCTAAAGTCCCCGAGAGTCGACCCAAAATCAGCCACAAGTTCGGATTGTGCCGACTTGCGTCTCCCGGTACACGAAAACTAAAACTAGCATAACTTTTGACTCGTAATGACTTAGAAGCTCTATCTTATACCAAAACGAGCGTCTTGGAAAACTCTACAACAATATCAAATAATATTAGCCTATCTCCGAACTTAATCGCACGAAACAATCTGTTTAAAGCTGTTGTCCAAAATTATACTTTTAGAAAACAAGTCAAATCAATTTTCTAAGCAAAACCACTCATTCCCATACCTCTAGGATCACCATACTATAAAACCCATCAACCAAGCACACTCCTAAACACATGTATGCATCAAAATCAAAAGATCAAAATAAAAACTTAGACTTTTTAACATGAAAACATGAAGATTTTACCAAAAACTTTACATGCAAGATCATCAAAACACAAATCCACCATGGAATTATAAAATTTCTTGAAAGTTGATGCATGTGTGAAAAATTAGTATCATTAGAATCACCACAAGTTTTTAGATATGGGTCTTTATTTTGTTTTGATCAAATCATATGGAAAATTGATGAAGTGGGGGTGTTTTGTATGGTGGTGGTGACGGAAAAGGAAGAAGGGAGGGGAGGGCGGAGTTTTACTTTTTTATAAAAATAGAAGTGTGTGAGAAAGTAGAAGAAAATGGCTATTTATATGGTGGTTTAAGTAGAGGGACCAATATTGCCAACTTTGAAACTTGTAGACTTAAAAACATTTAATAGTTTTAAAGGGTAGAAAATGGTTATTGGTAAATATTGAAAATATTTACGGGGCTCGGGTTTCGTAAAAATACTTTTCAAAAGTTACAATGCATCATAAAAATGATTATATGATTTCCCGCACGACTTAATACGTAATTAAAACGAAATCGTCGAAAATATTAGTTATCGAAACAATCGATAAATAAACGTAAACTTTTGGGCATCCGTCGGTATCGCGATCACTAGGAATTCTCGTTGTACATTGATTTTGAATACACTCGTTGTAAAACGCACGCGGGTGATTTTAAATCAAAAACTTTGATTTAAATTAAATATAGAAAAATAAAATAAAAATTTTATAATTCCATACAAAGTATTTATCGATGATCAGAAAAATACTTAAAAGTATAATTTAAAAATCTCAGGATTTACATATAGTAATACAAGAAAACGTAATACGTTGGAAAATTCAAGAAGCACGGATAAAAAGAATAAAATAATGCTGGGAAAGTACGGGTTCTCACATCTCCACCTTAAGGAGCTTGTTGATTAGTGAAATCTCGAGTAAGGAGTACTCGAGGAGTGAGCTTTGTTGCCGAACCTGTAACACCCCACTTTGATAAATGAACCGTTACATGATAATTATGGCGTGTCATCAAAGCATGCAAGGTAATATGTCCTAAAACATAAATGACCATAAGGGTAAGCCGGAATCAAACATCGGCCCAAACATAAACTCAAAAGATGCATAAAGTAAATGAAGTGAAAAAGGAAAAGAAGTATAAGGTAGCTCCCATGCTATGCACGTCCTCTCCATGCTCGAGTCTGTCCTTGGGTACCTGTCGTTTGGGTCATGGAAAGAAAACATACGACTGAGCAATACAAACGGATATATGATAATGAAATGAATAGCATAAACATATGCAAAGTATGAAATGACAGTGTAGCGGAATAATGTAAGTCCTGGAAAACCTGGTGTATGTTTTATAGATTGGTTTATATTCTGAAAAGACTTATGTTTGTATCATAAAAACTGTATTTTAAATATACCCAAGAGCCCATATAGGTCATGAGGTATCCCCGTGTATGAATACATAGAGGGGTGACCTCATCATGCAATTAGAGGGGTTGCCTCTAATTAAAATAGTTTGGGTGGAGGGGTCAACTCCATGTAATGGATGCAAGGCACACACCACAATTACAATGTAATCTTGTTAAACTTGTCCTAGGATGCACCCATTCTTCCCACATGAAAATAATAAAATAGGCCAAATAACTGAAAGGAACGCCGCGAGCAATCACTCCCACCACGGAAGAGTCATAACACCGATGCCTCTAGTGTTATGGTTATGGTACCTCCATAACTAGGTGGAACTAGCATGCATGTATATAGCTCAGACAATCTAAAATATTAATCATATAATTACTGTTTACTTTAAGTAAACTACTGGGGAAAACAGATAGCTGCAAACGGGGAATCCTAAATATAGGAAGATAGTGTCCTTACTGATGGACGGAATATCCGTACTATGTCCAGTGATGAGGATGAAAACTGTAAAACCCGCATGCTTTTACCATGAATAGTACCCTTAAGATCGTACAGACTAGATTAAAACTTTCCTATTATAGCATGATTACGATTACGTGTTAGGATTTTACGTATTACGTACGTGTTAGAACACGATAAGTATTTACTACGGACGAACACGCAATAATTATTTGACAATAATTAATCACGAACATGCGATCATGAAATCATGAACGTAATTAAATCACGAACTATTATTAATTACGTATATATATTTATTACGAGCGTAAATAAATATATTAGGTCACGGTAATTATTTAAGGAGAACACACAAAACGCGAACACAAATAAACACGAACGAATAATTAAATAACGAGACACGGAAAACGGTACGGGTACCCCATGTGGGGCCCCTACCCGCGGCAACAATAAGGAGATGGGCCAAGCCCATCTCAAAATTTACTAAGAGGGGTTATGGTAAAAGTTTACTAGTCATTTTTCACTTTACAGAAGATTAAACAAAAACCTAAAAAGTTTCTCCTTCTCCTCTTTTCTTTTTTTTGGCCGCCGAATACAAACACACCAAGGAGGGTGTTTGTTTGATTTTGATCTTGGTTTTTGGTGCAAGTGTTCGTGTTTGTTCATCCTCGTTTAGATCCACGCATTCGGTATATTCTTTTTATCCTTTTCTTTTTGATTTGATCTAATAATTAATTAAGAACATGATGTTTTTAAAACCTAATTAAAAACATAGATCAAACATGAAAATGGTTTTTGGGTAAATAAAAAAAGGATGTTTTTATGGGTGTTTGTTTGGCCGTCGCCTAAACCGAACCCCAAGGGAGTCTCGGTTTGGCTACAAAACCACCATCAAGACCATATGGTCCCGGTTGAGTGGTGTGGGTCCCACGGCAGCAGCAAAACAAGGGGAACCCTGAAGTGGTTCGGGGTATGGTGTCGATTTCATGTCCGGTTCATGGTTTCTAGTCAAGATCCGGTTTACGGTTTATGTTAAGATTATTTTTTTTATAATCATATGTTAAATTAAATTAATAAATATGACATGATTAATTTAATAAACATGACTTAGGTTATATTAATTATTAAAATCATGAAATTATTAACCTAAGTATTTTATATTTTCTAGACTTATAATTAATTAATTATTTAAAAACCATGGTTATAATTAATTAATTAACATGACTTAGGTTATATTATTAATAAATAATAATACATGTTTTAACCTAAGTATTTAATCTTATTTAATTAAAACATGATATATTTTAATTAAATACTTTTAACCTATAGTTTATTTAAATTATATGAAATAATTAATAAACTATACATTATAATCAGAAAAACACTTAGGCTTATATACTTAGCTTATTTAACCAGCTTATATCTAATTATGGAAACTTTCTATTTTTAGATACTTATTTAATTAAGGCAGCTAATCTATTTATGGAAACTTTCTATTTTTTGAAACTTATTTAATTCAGGCAGCTAATCTATTTATGGAAACTTATTTAATTAAGGCAGCAAATCTATTTATGGAAACTTTCTATTTTTAGAAACTTATCTATTTTAAGCAATAATTCTATTTTTGGAAACATTCTATTTTTGGAAACTTTCTATTTTTTGTAACTTTCTATTTTTGGAAACTTTCTATTTTGGAAACTTTCTATTTTAGGAAACCTGCTATTTTTGGAAAGTTACTTATTATTACACAGTAAGTATAATAATACATTAAATACTATAAATACTTAACCAGTATAGATAGAATATGAGATAAACACAGTTTAAGGCTTTAAACGGTAAAACATGGTATGAACTTATAAAATAAGCTAAAACATGATATAAACCGGTTACGTATTTAGTAGTCAGATACTTATTCACGTATGTATTCATGTAGCATTAGTGATACGGAAGTAGTATTCCTCTCAGTTCGTCTTCTTCGTTCACTGGACATAAGGTACGGATTCCCTTCCTTTCAGTATGGACATTCTTTCCTTATTAGGATTCCCCGTATGCAGCCAAATGTTTTCCAGTAGTATAAGTTTATATGTTTGACTTGCTTATGTTTAATTTAGAATACCTATAGCCATATACATGCATGACAAGTTTCACATAGTTATGGTGGTACCATAACCATAACATTAGAGGCACTGACGTTATGACTTCACCATGGCGGAGTGATTGCTCGTGGCGTCCCTTCAGCTTTTGGCCATATTTTTATATTTATCATGTGGGGCGTATGGGTGCATCCTAGTTACATGTTTTTCAGTAGATTACTCAGTGTGAATGTGGTGTGTGCCTTGCATCCTTCACAAGGAGTTGATCCCTCCTACCCAAACCAGTATATTAAATTAGAGGCAGCCCCTCTAATTTGCATGATGAGGTCACCCCTCCAAGTATTCATGCACGGTGGATTTTCATGACCTATATTGGCTAATGGTAGAACATGTTAAAAAGTTTTTATAAGATAAACATAAGGCTTTTCAAACTATAAAACCAGTTTTACCAAGACTTAACCAGGTTACTCGGGACTTAGTTTCTTCCGCTGTTATTTGTTATATGCTTATCCTATTCATGATTTATTGTACATCCGTGCACTGAGCGTATTGCTCAGCCGTTTTCCTTTTTTATGTTCCCAAAACGGCAGGTACTCAGGGACGCTCGTAGACTTTAAGCGTACGTGCATATGGACTGGAAGCTTTCTAGCCTTTCTTTACTTTATGCATTATCTTTACTTTGATACTCTTGCTATGGACATTGTTTAGTCCTTTCCTTTTCAGTACTTATGTTTGTGTGTGATGAGCTTTACTTTTGGACTACCGATGTTTGATTCCGGTATTTTCCTTTTATGGTCATGTAATGTTTAGACATTTTACCTTGTATGCTTTGAGGACACGCCATAATTACGCGTGACATTCCATTATCAAAAATGGGGTGTTACATAAACGAAAGTGGAAGATCACTCCGACTTCATGATAACAATGTGTAATGATTTAGGATTCACGAACACGAACACAAACCTGCAACAATCAATGATTAAAACGGCTTTTTCCCTTCCCCTTTTTGCTTGTGGAGCCGGCGACCAAAGAGAGGAACAAGGTAGGGTTTTTGTTATTTTTATGAAAGGTGTTAAATGAATGAACTTCTTTTTCCCTGAGTGTTTAATTACTAATGTGGGTCGGGCCAAATGCCCTCTTCTTTCTTTTGTTTTACACGCTGGCCAAACACACACATAATTGGTCTTTGATTTTTCGTATTTTAATAATTATCGTGTAGGTTCGTGTTTTAGTTCCCGTGCTTTAATTCTTCTCTTATTTTAAGTATTATACATAATGACTTATCATGTTTTATAATTAATAATAACATACGTAATACTTGTAGTGATTAATTAATATACGTAATAATTATATTAAATATTCATGATAAGTGTTGTATATTAATTAATCGTAAAGTTTTAATTTGACCGTGTTTTCATGCATTTAACGATCTTAGGTATTTTAAAGCGGGTTTTACAACTCGTCTCCTATAAAAGAATAATTCGTCCTCGATTTGGAGATGCAATAAGCTGAAAAGGACATGGACGTGACATGGCTGAAGAGAGTATGGAACTTGACGTGACTGAAACGAACATACACGAATATGAAAGGAATGAGGATAAGAAATCTAGATGGACTCCTCCGTTTCCAAAGCGTCTTAACGCTTGGGATGGTTCCTCCAAAGGATCTTGACGAAAAGACTAAATCTTGGTCTTTATGACCCTGTTTTGACGATACGAAAAAGTTTCTGATTCATAACGCAAGATAGATTCTCATGAATCTGATCGAGTGGATAAGACATAACATGTAAAGATTCATGAAACCATATGATACGAAATAACTTGGAAATAACGGTATTAGCAATCGCTGAGCAATGATACACGAGTCATATTGAAACGTAGTACATGAACAATTGTGAACGTGATAAGTGAACAATTGTAAACGTGATACGTGGAGATATGGTGAATGAAATATGCGGAACCTATGGCGAACGCGATACGTGCAACATATCCTGAACGTCATATGAGAAACGCAGGGTGAACCTTATATGTGAAACATATTGTGAACGTGCGATAACTGAGGAGGTAACGCCAAATGGTACGAGATGAGTCGTGAAATGTGACATGAAACGTATGTCGAAAGATGGAGAGTGGTGTTAAACTTGAGTCTGGTCTCCCAAGCTCTCTACAAAACTTCTCCAGAACGAAATGTGAAACATAAATAGTAGGATAAAATACGATCATGAACGTGAACAATATCATGAACGTGAGTGCGAAAAGCAAATCGTGAAATGGAATAAGGATGTGAACACTTACAAGGTCGTGAACGCGAATGTGAGACGTAATTGTGAGCGTCAACGTAAATGTAAACGAAACTTTCCAGCTGGTATGATTGTTGACGGAAAACCGTGAAATCGTACGATCTCTTGCTGAAATAGCTCTGTCAACCGGTTAACTGAAAAATTCTTATGGATAGGGAGGAAATGTGCAGACTTGTCGATGGTCGGCAACAACTATGATAGCATCATGCCTACCCTAAGTCTTTGGTAGTATATGTTGTCCCATATAATATGTGATGATTAAACAAGAAATAAAGAAGAAAGATAGATGAATTCTAGAGAGAGAAAGCAGAGAGAGAAAGTAGAGAGAGAATGGTTGGAAACTTTGGGAGGATTAGATTAAGAGTGGGAAAATACAAATGACCAACCTCCTCCTAACATGCTAGGAGGAGGGTATATATAGTCCACCCACATGCGGGCTTGTATGGGCTATATATTAATGGGACGAGCTTTCCTTTTAGGCTTTAGTTACTTATGAATGAACTTTAGCTTAAAGTTAAGCCTATAAAACACGACTAATCTACTACCTATTACAACGTTCTAAAATACGATACATAATAAACATATGACCGAACATTCTTGTTTGACTTAATATTTTGAGGCTAACAATCTCCCCCAATGAGAGGTCATTACCCTTTTTCATTTGGAGATTTGTAAAGAATACTAATTTCGCCATAAATGAGTCTTGAACGTGTAATAGTAGCCTTGTTCCTTCATGCTGTGATCTTTGAGCCTTTGTCGTTGTCTTTCGACTTTGTCTTTAATTTTGAGATCTTCAAATCATCCTTGACTTGTCTTTGCCATCTTGCGATCTTGTGTCTTCATCCACATGCTCACACTATTAGTTGTTGAATATGTCTTTAGGCATGAGTATGTGGTTTTGAATCTTTGACTTTGTTGAGTACACCGTAACGCCACCTTCTCGAGACAAAACATAAAAACTACAAAAACATGGTGTGATTAGTATCTTTTATTTCTAACTTTTTTTAGCAAAGGCTGAAAATTAACAAAGGCTGAAAATTATGTATTCATAAACCCTTAATCCTCCTTATTTTTTAGCAAAGGCTGAAAATTAACAAAGTTGCAATATATGTTTGAGCGAAGGGTGAAAACTAACAACATTTTTTTTGAAAGAACACTTAACTATCATATTGTGTTGTTAATATATGTTCAAACACCAGAAGCTCTTCCAAACTTTATCTTTCTGTTTTAGCACTTTGGCGTTTCTTATTCATGACAAAAAAACGTAACTATAGAAGGGTGTTTGGCTAAAAAATCGAACTTAATACCCTTTTATGCGGCAAGAAGGGTGTTTGGCTCTTGTTTTAATAGCAGTAAAACACATTTTTTGCCGAAGGGGTGTTTGGAAACTGTTTTAACAACATCCAAACACCTCTTTTGCAATAGACTAAGCATGTGAGTTCAGACATATGCTATTTAAATAGAAGTTTTAAGGAAATGTGTGTGCTCCAACATATGCTATTATGAAAAAGGGTCATTTTTTGTAGGAATAAGAGTGCACATAGTTAATTTGGCTACCACAGCTAAAATGGAGCAAATAGATACCTTTCAAGTCTTGTGTAAAAACTCATTTTAGAGCCACTTTATGCGTCCTTGTGTGCACGTAGTTCGCTGCAACTAAAAGATGGATTTGCATAAGGTATATAATAAAAAGAGAAACACCTCACTCAATTTACAATGCACTACAGATAAAACAAAAAAATAGCGACATGATTTTACAATGCATAAGGATACAACACAAACGCAAAAACTAAACAAGCGGGGACTTTGCATCAGATCTGGCTGAAGTTTTGGTGCAACATGACTAATTTCAAACATTTACCAATTAAACATATCTAGCATTATGCCATTGTGCAGAGCAATTAGTTTCTCATCTTGGCAAAAGAATGTTTTCTCTCACTACTCAATGGGGATGCCTAGGTTTTCATACTGACCTCACTTAGTTGAATTACAACAAATAAATGTTTTTTATCACTGCTCACGAAGCAATTTAAGGTACCCGTGACCATTTCCAAGTTCCAACCCATTCGTAACATGACATTAAAGCTGATACACCAAAGGCTATGAGTGGTTATGTTAATATATGATCACACCAAAGGTTATAGATCACTTGAGGCAAGATGGTCACAATGACATACTTGAGGCTAAAAAAATTTAAGCGCGTTCAATAAAGACTTATAAACGTCACATAAAAATTGCAAGAAAATGCAATGCATGGAGGGTGGAATCCCTTCATGTGTGGTTAGTTTTTTAGTTTCTGATAAAATATTATTCTAATACATATATTGTTATGTTTTTTTATTTTTCTTCATTGTGAACTATTGTGATATTAAGGGCAACGGTTATTAAGACAATTCTCAGCCATGTAAGACAATTCTCAGCCATGTGCCACCTATATACGGTCATCTCCACCACGCGATAAACCATACACTAATAAAGCAAGGATCTACTCTTGTTACATCAAATTCAAAATTGTTTTTCCGTGTCATAATCAGTGAACATAGTTGCATGACCCCCTTATCACTTTATCTACGGATTACTTGTGTTCATTTCCACTCATATACTCGTACCCGTTTTTGACCCATTATCCATATATCTAAATGCATATTTCCTTAAAAAGATATCTAACTACGTACCTCTTTTGTAGAATCCGTGCTTTTGGTAGAGTCGCTTCAAGTAGATCAGCTGTGTAACAGTACCTTGATAATTCCTAATATTCTTATTGAAAGATTAATAAAGAAGAAATGACTATACACTATTCCAATTTACGAATTCTCAAAATTAACATACGTACTAAATTTTTTAAACTCATTATTTTGCTCATTGGATTACACGCTGACCATAATCTAACCTTTTTAAATAAGGCGATAAGATTTTTTCACATATGAATATTTTCTCATTGTTTCATTAACCGTAATCTAACATTATACATATCCCTATCAAAAAGCATCCAACTTTTGATCAGATTGTAGTGCTGATACATTTTAAACAATTAAAAAAATGACGTGGACAATAGTTTTGGATAGTTTGGTGAAACAAAGAAAATGTATATTTATTAGAAGAAAAAAAAAGCACACCCGGTGGGACTCGAACCCACAATCGCCTGATTAGAAGTCAGACGCCTTATCCATTAGGCCACGGGTGTTCAGTGAACTTTAGTTTATATATTAAATCCACTTGTATGTAAATGTAAATATGATGCTCAGATATGTAGACAATAAAAAAGAGAGGATACATTCACCGTTGTTGCAAATACCAAGTTATACACTTAACTTGCCACCCAAATCTAACCATACTTCTACACATTTTTGCTTGAAAAAAGAGAAGATGAATATGAAATTTACAGGCCAACCCTGTAAGCCAATGTTTGTTTTCACCCTACAAAAAAGTGACCCATTTTAGAATAGTTAACTGAAATGCTACCTTAAAGAGGAATAATAAATTTGATTGTACCACATCAGATAGTTCAAGTATAGTTTAAACTTATATTGGGTGTTTGGGATTGCTTATATACTTTATATGATAGATAAAAATGACAAAATTTCATAAGCACATTGAAGGGTAAACAAATATGTTTTTACATCTTCAAATTACCCACGAAGCAATTTAAGGTACCCGTGACCATTTCCAACCCATTTGTAACATGACATTAAAGCTGATACATTTTTCACCTTGGAAATGTAGTCACCAAGTTTACATAGCATAATTCCATATAAAACATGTAGCATCAATTTCCTAAGGCTTATATTTACACAATCAAAAACATATTCAAACCTAAAGGTAAAATAACAAACTTTTTGGCTTAAATAATACCACACTAACTCTTCGCCCATCTAATGAAATATATATGAATTTTGATCAGTTATTCTTATAATCTTGAGAAGGCTTGTATATCTACCGCTTCCAAGTTATCTCTCACACATATAAACTTAAATAAGGCCTACTTACAAAATGTTAGAAATCTTAAATAGATTTATCATATACCATCTGCATCTACAAATGTCTTTGTTGATTATTTTCTCCATGTCAGCATCCATGGTACCCTGTTAATGAAAGATCCAAATCAGTATAAAGATAACATTATTTCAAATAGCAACAGCTTTTAGACAATGTAACTTACAAAAAAATAATTTACAACTGAAATCAAGAAACCCAAATCTGAACCTGCAAAAAAAGATAATCAAAAAAGCCATATGAAGAATTAAGTAGATAAGATTAATAAAAATGATTAATGAAAATGATTAATGAAAATGATTAATTAAAAAGATTAACGAATGAAAAACAGTGTGCGATACAAAAGGATACCAAAAATTAATATATATGAAAACTGAGTATTCACAATTTTATATAACATATATACTTTTTCCCATTCATAAAAATAGTTTTCCCCAAATTATTTGCAGGATTTGATAGAGTAATCTTCATTCAGTGACATTTTTCTCATTGAATGAAGATCAAGAAGAGAGATTTGTTTATGTTGTGCCAACCATTAAGGTTCACCTCAATGGCAACACTTAGATCATGTATTGTTGCAAGAATGGTATGTGCAATCCATTCTATTCTATGGCAGCACAAAAAATGAAGGAGAGTAAGGAAGTCAGAGTTTTGGATCTAAGTGCTTGCACAATAGAAACTTGTGGATCAATGGCAGAAAAAAAAGATGATAGATGCAGATCATTGTGTGATGAAAATGTTTGTTGTTTGGATTTATATAAGGCTAAGATTTTAGGGTTAGCTTGAGATATTTTAGGAGAGGAGCGTATGTATTAAGTGATGTACGCGTTTTGAATTTTAATGACCCTAAACGCGTTCCTTTAAATATGTTAAGCATTTTTAAAATTTGAATTTTTTGTGTTTTGAGTTTTAATGACCATAAACACATTTATCAATTTACAAAAATAGATCCAAACTCTGTTTAACACTCGATTGTGCCTAAAATAGAGTTATTTCAGGAATTGTTTTTAATGCACCTTGAAATAGTAGCTTAAAATGGTTGTACATTGGTGTTATTTTAGGAATTGTTTTTAAAGTTTGAAGCTTTGAACTTGTAATTTGTAGCATTTTATTAGATAAAATAGATATTGATCATATGATGAAATCCTCAAATTATATTCAAGAACCCTAGTTCATAAGTTCATCAACTAAAAATATAAGGTTACTTACTTGAGGAATCATGGTTATAGACTCGATCCTTATAATTAAACCTCAATCCCTTCATCGTTAGACCATAAGCCATATTCTTTCCCTTTTTTTGTTCTAAACCGACAACCCACAAACACCAGTGATTATGAGAAGGTTGTGGAATGTTCGAAATGTTTAAAGATTATTTAGTTTAATTATTTATTAGTTTATCCATTTGACACCTTTGGTCCTTCAAGTACATTTCCTTCATAATTATGACACATCAAAGTTTTTAAAAACATGTACATACTAATTAGACATATGGTTTGACTATTGGGTTTGACTTACAAGCTTGAGTCTCTACTTAAAACGTTGACTAACCAACCACGCGAGACATTTAAACTTATAAAAGTCATAGTCAAACTTACCTAAAGGCATTCTTATAATTTAATACTAAAAACTCGGTTTTGGGGTGTTACATTAAGTCTTATACTTATGACAAGACTTGGAACTTAAAATAAGATTTGTTGTCTTGTAATGCATTATTGATTAAGATATGTACACGAAGTCATTGGATTGGTCAATGATTAATATCAAATAGTAAAAAAATTTGGATGGTTATGTCTACTAGTTGAGACATACATATTATATTTTGATTGGATCAAATACTTGTGATTAAGAGCATGCAATTGGCTTAATGATACTATTGATGGTATTAAGTTTTGACTTAAGTTGACATAATAGACAAAGCCATAAAGTATAAGTTCATCAAAATAAATTATGAGATTATCTCATGAATTTGATCTTATTGAAATACTAGTATATGGCAGGTCGAATAAGAGAAATCAAAGTATATACATTGATATATTTGATTGTTGATGAATTTAACATATTACTTATAAATGTTATCAATGTTAGAAAATTGAGCATGTATGGGATATACTTAATATAACTCTAAAATGGAATGTCAATTAACAAAAGTCTAGTACTACTTAGTGTGTTTTGTAGGATGCCCAAATAAAACAATGAGATAATTCTCCTACAACCCTACTCATAGAACAAAAGGTTTGTTGCTGGATAAGCTGAGTTCTTTGAGAGGGGTCTCACTTTACAAGAAGCGAGTGGGAGACCCATTCTTGCACGAAGCAAGTGAGAGTCTTGAATTATTTCAAGGACATAATATACAAGCCTTCTAAACACACTTGATGGAGTCAACTAAGGTTGTACATGAAAATGTGAAACCATAGAATGATAGTACTCACATTCATAGATATGAAAGGATTCCTCATGAAAATGTTTTTTCCTATTATCATTTGTTTTCTGTTTTCTTTTATTTACTTTTTCTTGTTTTTTTAACACAAGAAGTGCTAATACCTAAAATAAGTAAAAAGTAAAGGGTTTTACTAAGAACAGTCTTATGGGCTTTTCTTTAAGCATATTATTTGTATAAAATAGCATTCAATGAACTTATTGTTTTTATATTTATACATCTTTAAATATTAAAATTATAGAAAGTGTAGTTAAGCATGGAATGATTTATCTTAATTAAATGTTGAATTTCTAATTAGGCTATTTAAACATAAAAGTGTGTTGTTAATTAAATGCTAATTTTCAATTATGATATGCAAAAAAGTAAATTACATATGGAAAACTAACATTTTTAAAAATGTTTTTGTGAGATCTAAAACCTATTTTAGTAATAACATGAGCTTGAGCAAAGAGCAAGTCTTCACATTGACAAAACATCAAGGACGATTACAAAAGAAAAACAAAACAAAAAACAAAAGAAGGACCCGAAAGCGTAACAAAACCAAATTAAAAAAACAATTTGACATCCGCCTGTCCTTCCCTTATATAAATCCCCCAAATCCAATCCACTCTTCATCATCTCTATATAAACAAAACAAAACAAAACCCCCCAAACAAACAAATAAATTCGTCCCCAATTTCAAAAACCAAATCCAAAATCTCATTTCAAATCAAAATGCTACACATTCCTTTTTAATTCCCATTCCCAATTCAATCCACTCTCACTTTCTAGGGCTTGTTTTTTTTAAAGAAGATCCGGTCCGTACGATTTCATTATTTAACCGGTAAGTTCATTATTTCTTTTATATCTTTTAATTTAATCTGATTTTTATTTTGTGATTAATAATTTGTTTAATTTAAGGTTAAGATTGGGGTTTTTTTTATTTGATTAAGTTGTTTTTAGGGCTTGTTTAGTTTCTTTCTAGGTTAGGTTGTTGAGTATTTCAAAACTGCGTATATGGATTGTTTATGTTAGGCGGCGAATGTGTACCTGCGAAATGTAGTGGGGGGCGGCTTGGTTGATTGAGTTTAACTGCACAAACAAGTTAAGAAGGATTTTGGTGGCTGTTTGTTATAATTATCCCTTAGTTTCAGCGGTTTTGAGCGTGAGGTGAAGATAATGGACATAAGTTAACAGAATATATACCGATACTTACTTCCTATTGTAACGTTAAGATTAGGGCTTTTAATAGATTAACTTATTTTAGGGCTTGTATAGTTTGTTTCATGTATTTTTAAGAAATTGAAAAATGTTAGGCTGTTACTTGTTTCTAAACGGCGTATACGGCTCGGTTATATTGGGCGGAAAGGAAGTGAATAAATATGTAGGCGGCTTGTTTGTTTAAGTTTAACCGCACAAACACGAAAAGTTAAGGACGATTTGGTGGCCATAGATACATACAGAATTCTGCGGAAAGCCGTATTCGATGAAAGTCGTATGTACGGCTTGGAGTTTGTTATAAGTATCCGTTAGTTTGAGCGGTTTGTTATTGGATTCTAATTTTTTGGGCTGGGCGGGTGATGCGATTCAATCGGTCCGATTAATATTAATCAAGTAAAAAAATAAATAACAAAAGAAAACAAATTGGATAGTGCCTGCTTCGAGATACAGGATTCTCCCTAAACCAAAACCTTGGACAAATAATTCGATACCTCTCTTTATTCCTACGATCCTATAAATAAGAATCCATAACTTAAAGAACAAGAAACAATAATAAAAAGAACCTCCAGCCCATCAACTATTCAATAATTGCTCAGAACCCCCTGGTTTTATGACGTCTTTGATATTTCTTTTCAAATCTTTTATCCTGTACTTGGTTCGTATCAGTACCCGCCTCCCAAAGAACCACCTTGTCCTCAAGGTGAAAATCTGGAAACTGATTCTGAATGTTACTCATTAGTTCCCAGGAAGCATCATGTTCAGGTAAGTTCTTCCAACGAATTAATAACTCTTTGCTGTCATCATTTGTGCCACTGTTTCTAACAGCAAGAACATCTTCTGGTTGAAGCAGTACTTCCATCTCTTCTGTCAGTCCATCAGGTAGATCATTCTTTTCCACGTTACTCCCAATGAATTTTTTCAATTGTGACACATGAAAAACAGAATGGATTGTTGCTGTCGAAGGTAATTTGAGCTTGTAAGCTACCTTCCCAATGCGTTCCAGTATTTCATATGGTCCATAATACCTTGGTGAAAGTTTATCATTGTTGCGTCGAACCACTGATTGTTGACGACGTGGTCGTAACTTGAGAAACACCTTGTCACCCACTTCGAATTGAACATCTCTTCTATGACCATCTGCTTTCTTCTTCATGTTGACCTGCACTTTTGACAAATGTTCTTTCAACTCTATCAAGACCTGATCCCTCTCTTCTAAATAACGATCCACCTCAAATATAGGCGTCGGCTGACTTCCATAACGTAAAAGAGGAGGTGGATCCCGACCATAGAGAATCTTGAAAGGTGTAGTATTTGCCGATGAATGAAACGATGTGTTATACCAATATTCAGCCCACGAGAGCCACTTGGACCATTTTTTTGGCTTCTCAGCAGTAAAGCACCTTAAATATGTCTCAATGCTCCTGTTGACAACCTCCGTTTGACCGTCTGTTTGCGGATGATACGCAGTGCTATACTTCAGATTAGTACCTTGTAACCGAAATAATTCTTTCCAGAAATGGCTTAGAAATATCTTATCTCGGTCCGACACAATAGCAATAGGAATCCCGTGTAATCGTACTATTTCCCTTAGAAACGCAGCAGCTACTATGGAAGCCGTATATGGATGTCGAAGCGGGATAAAATGACTATATTTACTCAATCGGTCGACTACCACTAAAATGGAAGCAAATCCATCAGATTTTGGTAACCCCTCAATAAAGTCCATAGAGACTTCATCCCAAACCTTGTCTGGTAACGCCAAGGGCTGTAATAAACCACCAGGAACCATATTGGAATATTTATTGCGTTGACAAATTTCACATTCAGAAACTAATTTAATCACATCCTGCTTCATTCCAACCCAATATAACTCTGCGGCCATACGTTTGTAGGTTTTTAGGACACCTGCATGGCCTCCTATAGCCCCACCATGAAACTCATCAAAGATTCGAGGAATCCAATTTGAGGTTCTGGGCAACACAAGGCGTTTCTTGTAAAATAGTTTATTACCTTCTACAGTATATTCACCAATGTTGGCTTTTCCACTAATAATGTCTTCTTTAATCGAATTCAACTCTGAATCATTCTCCAATTCCTCAAGCATATCTTCCCAATTGGCAATCCTTGAAACGGACAGAACCAGACAGGTTGGAGTGTCACCTCGCCGAGATAAGGCATCAGCCGCCTTATTTTCGTTACCTGCTTTGTACTGGATATCAAAATCGTAACCCAACAACTTAGTAAGCCACTTTTGATATTCTTCTGATATGAGTCGTTGTTCGAGTAAGTATTTTAGGCTTCGTTGATCAGTTCGAACTATGAATCTTCTTCCTAGTAAATAAGGTCGCCACTTTTGGATTGCTAACACAATTGCCATAAGCTCTCGTTCATAAACAGACTTCATTCTAGCTCGCGTTCCCAATGTTTGACTGTAATAGGCGATTGGCCTTCCTTCCTGCATTAGCACCGCTCCAATCCCATAACCCGAGGCATCCGTTTCCACGACAAATTCTTTACTGAAATTCGGTAAAGCTAGGACCGGTACTGAAGACATCGCCAATTTCAAAGCGTTGAACGCGTTAGTTGCCTCTTCGTTCCAATTAAAGTTGTCCTTTTTTAGTTGTTGAGTTAGTGCCCATGCAATTTCTCCGTAGCCATGCACAAACTTACGATAATACCCGGTCAAACCAAGGAAACCCCTTAATTCTTTCAGATTTTTCGGTATCGGCCATTCTTGCATAGCCGAAATTTTTGAGGGGTCCGCTGATACACCGTCTCTTGATACAACATGACCTAGATACTCAATTGTTGGTTGAGCAAATACACACTTCTTCTTATTTGCATACAACCCATGTTCTCTCAAGCAAGAAAATATAGTCAGCAGGTGTTCCTTATGCTCTTCCATCGTTTTACTATAAACCAAAATATCATCGAAAAAGACTAAAACGAATTTACGCAAGTATGGACGAAATACCTTATTCATCAGTGATTGGAAGGTAGCTGGAGCATTAGTCAACCCAAACGGCATTACTAAAAATTCGTAGTGCCCTTCATGAGTTCTAAACGCCGTTTTTGAGACATCTTCTTTTTTCATTCGAATTTGATGATAACCCGACTTCAAGTCCAGCTTTGAGAACACCATTGCTCCGTGTAGCTCATCCAATAATTCATCAATAACGGGAATTGGAAATTTGTCTAAAACAGTAGCTTTGTTCAAAGCGCGATAATCAATACAAAAACGCCAACTTCCATCTTTCTTTTTAACCAATAACACCGGACTTGAAAATGGACTTGAACTTGGTTGAATAACTCCTGCTTGAAGCATTTCACTTACCAATCGTTCGATCTCATCTTTTTGAGCATGTGGGTATCGATAAGGACGGACACTTATAGGTGGTGTACCCTCTTTAAGTACAATGGAGTGTTCATGATCCCGTTGAGGAGGCAACCCGTTTGGCATGTGAAAAATCTCGTCAAAATCAGTCAACAAGTTCATAATTATTTCACAAGGGTCCTGTGCAATCAATTTCCCTTCTTCCAGTTGCTTCATCTCCACAAGAAAACCAAAATTTTCGTATCTTAAACACCGTGCCATAGACTTAACCGAGACCAGCTTTCGACACAAACCAGGATCACCCTTGATGGCTACTCGCTTATTTCCATCCTTAAACACCATAGTCAAATTTTTCCAGTTAACCGTCATCTCTCCTAGAGTTTGTAACCATTTCATTCCAAGGATAGCATCAGTACTACCCAGCTCGAGCGGCAAGAAATCATCCACCACTTGTAATTCGGGTAAGGAGATATGAATTCCCTTACATATTCCATGGCTCCTTTCTACTTTTCCGTTTCCTAATATTACTCCAACCGAGTTACTGTCTGAAATGACCAATCCAGCCTTCTCTATCAAATGCCATGATACAAAGTTGTGGGTGGCCCCACAATCGATTAATATAACCACCTCAATACCTCCAATGTTCCCACGTATTTTCATGGTACGCGGGGAAGTGAGTCCAATCACCGAACTTAAAGATACCTCTACTGAATCAAGGTGTTCATGTTCAAAAGGTTCATCTTCCGGATACGCGTCTTCCTCGTCCACCCATAAAACTTGCAAGGATTTACTCTTACATTGATGTCCCGGCCCATATTTTTCATCGCACTTGAAACACAATCCTTTGGATCTTTTGTCTGCCATCTCGGATTCTGTCAATCTTTTGAATTGACTAGAACGCATTGTTGGCACACTAGAAACACTTCCTGTTTTGCGTTCTATTGGTGTTGTGGAAACCAAAGTTCGAGTCGAACCTGATCCAGTATTACGATTAGAATAGTTTGTTGCTGAATTAGTTCGATAAGAACTCCCACCTTGCGAAGCACTTCCAAAGAGCTTATTTTCTTCGATGGACACCGCCAGCTTCATGGCATGACTTAGGGCTTCTGGATTCAAGACACGAACAGCAGCACGAAGGTCTGGCTTAAGTCCCTTGATAAAAGTACCTTCCAGAATCGTTTCAGGAACTCCCACCAACTGACCTGCTAGCTTTTCAAACAAAGCAACATATTCGCGGGCCGATCCATCTTGACTAATCGCCAAAAATTGCTCGTACAAACTGCCCTCTTGAGATTGTTGGAATCTGTCTAATAGTCGCCATTTAAAACTCTCCCAAGATTTAAACGGATTTCGTCCATCACTCCAACGGTACCAAGAAAGAGCCTGTCCTTCTAAACATAACTCAGCTGCCGTTAATTGATCCGCAGCCTCAATTCCTTGGATATGAAAATATCGTTCCATGCGATAAATCCACCCATAAGCATCTTCTCCTTCAAAAATAGGCATCTTTAACTTTCTCAATCTGTATTCGGCTCCGTATGAACGCATCCCGGTTACCGGCTGTGACCCGTCGTGTACTTGAAAATAATCCCCATGACCATTAGATCCTGTTCCAAACATCCTTCCTTCCGTGTTTCTAACCCCTTGCTGCTGTGGAATTCCATTTTTTTTCCCTGCTGCACTTGTTTCACCCACAAAAGGTGGGTATGGAATACCCAATTCATCATACTTAAGGTTAGAGACTGTTACCTTAGGTTGTTCCATAATCTTACTGGGATTTGCTGATTGGCTGGTTGAACCTTGCGCTTGATTAGTCAAGAACTGTATAGCTGTCAACAAGTCTGCAAGTTTTCCGTCCATAGCGTTAAGTCGTTCATCCACACCATTAAATCGTTCTTCCATGCCCTGAAATCGATTTTCAGCAACTTCTTGATACCCTTTAAGTTCTAATTCTACATCTGCGATCTTAGTCATTGCAATTTTTTTTTTTTTTTTTTTTTTTTTTTTTTTTTTTTTTTTTTTTTGATGCGGATGAATAGTAATCGAAGAACAGTAAGTAATCACCAGAATACGAACTGCTCTGATACCAACTGATGCGATTCAATCGGTCCGATTAATATTAATCAAGTAAAAAAATAAATAACAAAAGAAAACAAATTGGATAGTGCCTGCTTCGAGATACAGGATTCTCCCTAAACCAAAACCTTGGACAAATAATTCGATACCTCTCTTTATTCCTACGATCCTATAAATAAGAATCCATAACTTAAAGAACAAGAAACAATAATAAAAAGAACCTCCAGCCCATCAACTATTCAATAATTGCTCAGAACCCCCTGGTTTTATGACGTCTTTGATATTTCTTTTCAAATCTTTTATCCTGTACTTGGTTCGTATCAGCGGGAGGTGGAGATAAATGAACATAAACAAACAAAATATCTAGTATCCGTTAGTTTTAGGAACAATTTAGGTGGCTGTTTGTTATAGGTATACATTAGTTTGAGCGGCTTGTTATTGGATTCTAGTTTTGTTTTATATGCGTTTGTGCTTGTTCTTTCGAATATTTAGTATATACTATATAACTGAACAAATCTTAGCAAACGTGTGTTAACAATTATTAATTAACCGTTAGTTTGAGCGTTTTGTTACAAGTATCCCTTAGTTTGAGCGTTTTGTTACTGGATTTAAATTTTTTGGGTTGGGCGGGAGGGGAAGATAAATGGACATAAAGAAACAAAATAATTAGTATCGGTATTAAGTTTTGTTTTATTTGCGTTCGTGCTTGTTCTTTTGAGTATTTAGTATTGGTTGTCAACAATTATTAATGAACGTTACAATAGATTACCGGACATCTGTTTTTTCATTCTATCAAATGAACATAAAATCTTTTTGTTATAAATGTTACCGTATTCATTTTGACAACACACAGTTTACTTCACAATTTAGCCGGATGTGTACCTGCGAATTGCTAGTGGGGCTGTATAGGAAGTGAATAAATATGTAGGCGGTTTGTTTGTTTAAGTTTAACTGGCTTGTTTGTTTAAGTTTAACTGCACAAACGCGAAAATTTTAAGAACGATTTAGGTGAATGTTTGTTATAAGTATCCGTTAGTTTGAGAGGTTTGTTATTGGATTCCAATTTTTTTGGGCGGGCCGAGAGGTGAAGATAAATGAACATAAACAAACAAAATATTTAGTATATGCATTAAGTTTTGTTTTATGTGCGTTTATGCTTGTTTTTATGGAGTATTTAGCATACCATATAACTAAAAAAATCTAAGCAAACTTGTTTTGACAATTATTAATGAACCGTTACAAATAGATTGCCGGACATCTGTTCTTTTCATTCTATCAAATGAACATTAAATTTTATGTGCGTTTATTTAGGCCCATATGCATCAGTGAGTATATAAAGAATTTATTTGATGACTAAGTTGGTCTAATCATGTTGATAACTTTGGTGCATTATGACTAGATTCTTTCTACATTCATGTGGCTAGAGGCATCGTCTGTTTCTAATTTGATGTCTAATTTGATGTGGTGATGACGATCTCTGTGTGCTTGACTTATTATGCAAGAACAAACAAACGTGAACCATAGTTATGTGATGTTAGCTAGTTAGTTGAAAAACGCAGTAATTTGGCTTTGACCATTTATTGTGTTACCTACCTCGATGAAACAACTTTTCGACCAAACACACACGTGGGGTAACCCGGGTAATGAATATTTTGTTTTTCTAGAAACAAATCTTCTTTTTTAGACTCAACCTCATAATATCGTAAACTTATAGGGTGGATTTGGATGTTCTGCAAACCTACTTTTCGTTGTTTTCGACAAATTGCGTTTTTTTAAAGAGCCAAAAGTGATATTCGTATTTGAGAAGCATTTGCTGTAACGAAACTTATTTTTTAGATGTGTAGTTTCCTAACTTTCATTAACCTTGATCACGTCGTTGCAACTAATTACTTTTTGTTATGAACGTGCGGTAATCACTTTGAGACCACACATTTTGCTACAGAGTCTTTTGCTTGTTTGTGTATGTCTTATGATAAGTTCATAAAAACAGTGTTAGTTTCTAGCCTAATAGATACAACAAATTACTTGGTAGCTGATCATCTTGAAATAAAAGATGTTTGCTTTAATAAGTAGAGTAAAAGTCAAAGTACTATAGATAGCAGATGACTCAGATTCAACTATTATTTAGTTATTTTCTTCTCCTTGATATTCAACATAAAGTAGGAAATCAAACACCGTTTATGCCTTTATGGTGAGGTGTATTGTGAATCCATGTGAAATTATTGTTATTTCAAGCACCATAACTGAAAATTCTTATGAAAAATCATGGGGCTTCTGCGTCTATTTAGTATTGACTAGACCCAAGGTTCATGGGAACGCTCTCTTCTATTTTGGAATGGTGATCATGTTCGGTGGAATTTCTTATCGTAGGATTACAAATTATAAAAAAAATGGTTCTGTTTAAGGATAGTGAGTAAACAAGATGTCAAAATTATAAAAAAAAGGGTTCTGTTTAAGGATAGTGAGTAAACAAGATGTCAAGCATTCATAGAGCTACTTATTTTGTGCATGTAAGGGGGTGTTTGGATCAGCTTATTGCTCCCTGCACTTATTTAGTTTTGGAACAGGTGATAAGTTCACATTTTAAAGCTTGTGAGCTATCATCTGAAGCTTGTGGCTTACTAAGTCCATAAGCCCCTGTTGATAGGCTCAGAAGCTCTAAAAAAGTGCGTTTTTCGACTTTTCCATTATTAAGTAAGCCTGCTAGCTCTAACTAAGCTACTTTGAACACCCTTAGATGACACAATACAAATTTCTCTATGGATGCTTGACATCTTGTTTCTTAGCTTACAATGCTTAAGTACATTATGAAATTCATTGATGGTTACATCATGCCACATTCATGTATATATGGATAAGATCAGTGTTTGATGTGAGATAGGAAATAATCATAACCCGGGAAAGAGCAGGGCGTGTAGAATTTTGAAAATTTCTAGGAACAACCCGTTTAGAATGGGTAAGAACAATATGAAAATTGCAAGGGAAGATAGCTAAATAAATATTATGTATGTGGTGAGAGATCCAAAAAAAGCTGTTCCAATAAGCTTTGGTTAATATTACATAGTTTTGATGAGGCATGTGGAAAGAATCTATCAAGTTATGTAGTGAAAAGGGAATCCCGTAAGAGATAAGAGGATAATCGGACAATCGAATATAAAAGGAGACCAATCTCTGCATTTGTATCTTTTGTTAATTTGGTAAAGTTCCCCGTTTTACGGTTACTGTGCTAGTTCAGTAAATAACAAATATTTTTGGTCTACGATGGTCGACGGGAGCCAGAATAACCAAATTATGATGGTTTTTGTAGCATCGTTTCCCTGATCTATATACTGATTGTCATAATGTACTTGGGATGATCTTCTAATTCATTATTTAATAAACGAGCTCAACAATACTATTCCAAGTTTCTGCTCCATTTTGCTATATGAAACTTTTCTTAAATATTCTTCTACTGATGCAACCGTATAGGATTCTTGCAGTTGAGAACTTTTGCAATGATGCAACATGAGATGGAGTCCCAGATTCATTACCTTGAACAAGTAGCATACAGTTCAGTGCTACGAGCTTTTAAAGCACAATCTGATGCCCTTTCATGGGTATGCGTTATACCTTTCTGTAAATCTTTGTCGTCAAGCTAAATTTGTTTTTTTTTGTGCCGAGTGTATGGAATGCTAAATACTAATTTTGTTTCAAATCACTATCAGGAAAAAGAAGGATTAATAACAGAACTTCGAAAAGAGCTGCGAGTTTCTGACGATGAGCATAGAGAACTGCTTGCCAAAGTCAATACCGATGAAATCATTACAAGCATCAGAGAGTGGAGGTCTTCAGGTGGGACCCGCAGTGCAATGCTCAACATTCCCCAATCTATTCATGATCCGATGAGTCCAACAATTTCAGCATCACGGAAGAGGCAAAAGACAAATATGCCCTTGTCCTTACCCTCTCAGTCATTTCCTGCCTTGGGAGGTGGGATCCAGACCCCTAAACCTGTAAGTTTATTAAAAATTTAATTTTGAGTGATATTAAGTGATGGCTTTATACTCTTTGACTGATGGGTCACATCTTGAATGTCTGTCAAGTCCCCAAGGTACCCGCTAATGGGGAGAACTCCAAGGGGATTACCTTCAAATCATGGCTCTTCCTTTGCTCCTATAGCGAGTGAAGCCAATGATGCGGGTACAAGAGATTATTTAGTTGGAAGGAAACTAAGAACTAGATGGCCCGAGGACCACAAATTTTACGAGGCTGTCATAGTGGACTACAATCCTTTACAGGTATGTCCAACATTCATCTGGCACTATTGGGTGGCTGTAAAATACTACATTTTTGTCGCCTAGGAATGTGATGCTAAATGGGCATCGATGGGTCTTCTATGTTTGTGTCACATCATATAATGTTGCAACATGTTCTTAATTATTACGAATCTGAATCTACTTGTTATTTGTTTCTTACAAGCTTTATATTATTATCATGTTTATCCCTAATACACGTTTTGAGATGTGATAAGATATTGTTCTTGCTTCTCTTTGAAGCTGCTTTATTGTCGAATAGCTCTTGAATTCCCCTTTCTTTGAAGTTGTTTTCCTCTTCTTTTTTTTTTTGTTTACAATTTTGGAATTTAAAATGGTAAAAGTCATTCCCTTAACCATAACTCCTACTCCCCTCTAATTGTAGCCTTACTTGGGTTTACATCTCATACATGAAAGTCTTGACTTGGGTTTACATCTCAACTTTTTCCAGAAATTGAAATTGAGTTTTTTTCTCAATATACCTCATGTTTTTTCACAAAATTAATTGACATAACCATTTAAACACACACCTCGAGTAGCGATTTAACACAAAATCTGAAGGTATGCTCGTGTTTCTTGTTTCAATTGAATGTTTGACACTAATTGAATTCCGAAATTGGTTTCTGAAAATTAATTGAACCATATGAACTTTGAACCTTAAAAGTATTCTGGATCATTCCGTTTATGTTACAAATAATTTTAGCAGTTTTTAATTTTATATATTAAAATTTCAATCTGCGATTAATCCCGCCTATCTGATTAATCGCTCGGCAGTACCCGGCCGCTCAACTTGCGCCTAGTGATTTTTACAACCTTGCTTTTAGGTGAGCTATCCACTTCTATTTTATTCAGGCTTCATCCCTTTATGTGATTTTAATGTGTCCAGTTTTTGTTGTTTTATGATCCACTATTTAGCGTTCGGGCATTGTTCTAGTTATGAGCTTGTATCATAAATCAGTATGTAAAATATGTAATCAAGTCACTCTTTCTTCAGTTGATATGTCCCACACAGCCATCCCTGGGGATATGGATGTTACATCTTTAATTCATGCAAATCTAGCATCAATAATCGCTGGTGTATGTTTTACTTATTGACAGGGAAGGCATCATTTGCTTTATAACAAGAATACACCACAGGAGAGCTTTGAATGGGTTAATCTCGATGACGTAAGCTGTTTGTCAACTCATTTTTATAATTACTAGTGTACTGGTTTATTACTTAATTTTAAGTTAGCATAAAGGTTATAAATTAATATCTAGACCTGGAAATTTTACCCCTATTCATGAAAGACATATAATGGACCAGCCAATTTGAGGCACGATAATTATTCAATGAGCGAGTTTTAATCATTTTCTCCATATGTATTCTCTTCTTTCACTGCAAGTATATGTATATGTCTTGAAAATTTACCTTAAGTTAAGTCTTGCATTTCTGTATCAACTTATAAACAATCGGAGTCAGTTCTGTATCAACTTATATTAATGTGTAAAATTTACCGTCTCTAAAAAATTCTTCATCCCAGATTCGTCCTGAGGATATCCAATGGATAGGTGAGGATCCAGGAACCCATCAATCTAGTCAGGGCGGGCAAGGACATGGATTTAGCAATCAAGTTGGCCATGGAGTTGGAAGGGGTAGAGGAAACTTCAGGGAACAAACTCAAACAGGGTACCCCCTCTTGCAGAATGGTGATATGAAGGCTTCAGATGAAATAGAGATACTTCACACCGACACTCTTATAAAGCAGGTATTTACACTGATGATCTTTGTTTATGGTATACCTTTGCTCACTACCAATTAACCTTTTCTCTTAACCTTGTATCAAATCGGCAGGTCGAAAAGGTGTTTGATACTACTCAGCCTGATCTGCTTGAAATAGAGAAGGCAAAGAAAATGCTGAAGGTATGGCATGGATCTGGATCATAAATTTCTTACGAAAGTGTATATCTACTTCAAGCTCCATAATGTTTCTGTGTTGGATGATATAGGAACATGAACGAGCTCTGATTGATGTCATTGCGAAGCTTGCAGAAGCATCCGACGCTCCCGACAGTGATAGCGGTAATAGTTATGTAGATGTTTTGAGGTTTTTCTATATGCCACTAGTCGTTCATACATAACTTTACACATGGTGGTATGGAATTTGAAGTGCCTGGCCTTTTTTTGGGTGGATTCAGAGCAGTATGTCTTATGCTAGTTTCATGTTGAATAATTACACATAAAACACATATAAGTGGGACGGGGGTGGGAAAGAAACCATGAAAGATGGATTGTGATTTCTGACTCTTCTCTTCTTTCTATATTTTGTATGTTAACTTTTTTAGATCTCATGACTTTGATTAATCTGTTTGCATGTGAACCTGTCAAGGGTAAAAATAAAGCTAAGAATCAACAAGGATTGTACTTTGATATAGGCCTGGTATAGCTGGACCCTTGCTACCTTTTGTTTAATCAACCTGTCTAAATTTCTGCAATTACACTGTCCTTAGAGTAGATCTAACACAGCTTTCCCTTCTCGTATTATGCTGCCCTCATCCTAGAGACTCGTTAATTTTTAATACTGATATGATTTCAGCAATAACAGTCCTTTGTCTCTTGCACTGGTATACTTTTTTAGTCATAACAAGGGCAAGATTTAATCTTTCTACGAAGCCTCATATATATTATTTTTTAATGCAATGAAACGCTTGAGTTTGTGAATCGTTAGCGCAGTGTTGTCTTTACATTCTTTCTTCGGACCATTCAGGTGGAGATAATAGATTCATGCATGGGCACGCAATGGACGGGGAAGTTGCACCAAGAACCATACAGTATGGTAGCTACCAGTATGGAAGATCGGACGGTACAGCGATGGCCAGAGGAAGCATAACAGCAACTGATAACCAGCCAGAGGAGTATGTCGATATCATTTAGTTCTTTTATGCATGGTTGTGTAGCGGATGGAACGCTTATCAACCTGTAAAGCTCTCTAACTTAAAAAAGGATGTCAAGAAATTAGAGTTTTAGTTTTGGTTTAGGATTTTGTTTGTTGAAGACATCTTTTTGTATAGATGGTACTATAGAAGTAGAATGCATATACCAACATTCAAATGCCTTGTAGGTGTTGATTTCATGCTAGTTTTCTATGTCTACAATTAGGAAATTGAAGCCATAATAATTTGCCATTGTCATGGGAGCATTTATGAATCAGGACACACCATTTCTTGATTCTTTGTTGAGGTGGGTCTTTAACTCTTTATACATAGTTCTGTCTGCCAATGCCCATTAATCTTTTTTTTCTTCCAAAATTCTGTATGAAATGTGGTTTAATTTTCGTAACGATTGTGGCAGAGGTGTTATTCAGATATGAAAGTGAGTATCCACCAGTCCACCTTTATATCTATTTCGATTACATCAAATATCAATATAAGTTGCTTTTATCTTATCTGACTTGTGTGGTTATTCCAGTGGTGATGTATATGCTTTAGATGCTAATGTTGATAATCCATATATAACTCTTTCAAGCAATGTGCTGATATTTCGTTCTAAAGGTTTTTCCCATAACAAAACCATATTCCAAACAATATGCATACACCTGAAGAAATATAAAACATTACAAGACTGAATCCACAAAAAGGATGGCTACAGGGATCATACCAAGTTATTGCCATATTATTGTACTAAGTGCAAATTTTGGGATTACATCAAAGTTCACCCAGACACTAGAAACGAAGGACAAGGTCAAAAATCTGCAATTTGGGTACGATCAAAATAGCAACCCGAAGGACCTCCCTCGGGTAAAAGAGCCAACATAACTGATCCTTGTGCTCCCTCTTCAACTGTCATGGTACCTGTGTGCCAATTTATATCAGTGTCAACATATCCAGGATGTACACAGTTAACACACATCTTTGGGTACTTCCTTGCAAGGACTCTAGTGTAGGCATTGAGCATGACCTTGGACACACTATACGCCGGTAACATCTTTGACCACCCGTTGGCTTCAAGTTCATTGTTACTCAAATCAATTAAAAACTTCTCCACAAACCCATCAATCTTCTCTTCGGTTAAAGACTCTAGATCCCCAAGTTCCTTTGTTCTTTGTTGACTGGGAATCCTCTGTATTAGACACAATTGGTCTTCCTATTAGACCACATGTCCAACATAAAAGTAGCCAAAGGACATTTTAAGACAATATCACTTACCCATAATTCACCTCGAATGGAAGAGACATTTACGATCCTAGCACCAGAAGTGGAACGTTGAAGGAGCGGAAGGAGTGCTTGTGTTAAGTTCTTGACACCATAGTAGTTTGTGTGGAGGCATTCTTTTGCCTTTTCATTGGTTGTTATGATCACCCCTTGTACCATATTTGTAGCCTTCCCTGAAAGCTAATACAAACTCAAATTTAAAATTTTATAGGAACTTGAGCTGAAATGAAAGTGACCCATACTGCATGTATAGCTTTACTTACCCTGAAAGCTAATACAAACTCAAATTTAAAATTTTATAGGAACTTGAGCTGAAATGAAAGTGACCCATACTGCATGTATAGCTTTACTTACCCAAGACGCCGGATCTATATTTAAGGCTCTTAGACCATCTTCATCAACTACAACTCCTGATGCTCCCGCATTATTCACCTTATCAAATATGAATAAAAAGCACAATCACAAGGTGTAAAAAGATTGCGCCTTTCTTTTCAAGATTGTCTTAATGACGAAAAGAGTGTTTGCTATACCAAGATATCAAGTCTTTCGAATTTGGTTTGTACGAAATTGGCCAGAGCTTGTATGCTTTGAGGGTCTTGAACATCAAGCTGATGGTAAAGTACATTTGACAAACCAAGTCCGTGGAGTAACGCCATGGCATCTGTACCCCTCTTTTCATTTCTGGCTGTGAGCAAAACTGTAACGCCAGAAGCTGCAAGCTGCCTAACTGTCTCGAGCCCAATACCCTTGTTGGCTCCTGTCACAACTGCATACCTAGAAACAACAAACTCAACCAATCAAAGTAATAAATGTAGAATTAAATAACTAACGCAAAAAAAGTCAGATTCATGAACAATCTGTTATCCTAAAATGTGCCTCTGATGTGCCTTTCAAAATAAAAAATAAAAAATGTGCCTCTGATGTTACTAAAACACTACCTTTCCGTGGATTGCTTCTCGTTCATCATTGTTGCTGCCGCTCTTTGATTTCTCTTTAGGTTACGCTTGGATATATTATATCTATAAGGAGATGAAAGATATGAGCCAATTATTTACTAATCTAAATGCTAGGATTTGTTTGACAGCTTCTGGGTCTTGTCCATAGCTGAGAGTATTTGTCAACATGTGTTTGGCGTTGAATAAAACATTGAATTTTAATCAACCAAATTCACATGTTGGCAGAGGCGGGCCTAATTAGTTGACAGATTTTAGTAATATATCAACGAAAATGAAAGATGCTCAGGATAATACCAATATGCAGCATAAGAAACAGCTTCAAGTTACCAATCATTTCTATTGAAGAAGTAAAACAACGAAAGAACTTTGGTTTATTACTTTCAAGCTATGTAAAAAGGATATTTATAATAAGCAAACCGACACCAGGACTAACGGAAAATATGATTTTGATATCACAGGCTGTTTAGGACAAAAATGCTACCAATGCAGTCTCGTTGCTTTCGTTAAACAACTTATTAGTTGTTAAACCAAAATATACATATTTACATTGCAATGAAAATTAGAGACGAAGATAAGACGGGTAAAAAAGTCTAATGTAAAAATGAGCAGAACATAATATAAGTCGGTGTCAAACTATCAAGTTATCAACACATGTGTCAGAAGAACATGTGTCAAAATCACTGTCTAATTACGGAAAGATAAACGCAGCATGTCTAAACAGATATAGTTAGACATTGCTATCGTACTTGCAACTCAAACTGAGCTTCTCATCCATACGCGAATTACAACCAGTTAGCAGGAGTCAGAGACCTTTATCCCAATATTATGGACCTTTATCCGTTATAAAAACTGCTTATCTACTAATTGGCATACAACTTACAAGCAATTTTCAGAGTGTTTGAAATTGCAACCATAAAGTTAAAACTTTTAAGCCAAACAAACAAGTTGCTATAAATAAGCAGTGTGAAGTTAAAGGCAAGTCCAAACTGCTTATTTAACAAAAAAAACAAACACCAGATGTCATTTGCGACTCTTTGTAGATACAGTATTAGATTTAATCGTAAAGTCAATAATACAGAGGTGAAAGAATCAACATTCAACAGTGACTGAATTATACAAAAAAAGGGTCAGAAAATGACCTGAAGATTTGGTTATTAGATGAAACCTTAATCTTGGTAGATCTCCTACAAGGTTTTGTCACTTGATCTTTGCAATTGCATATCGACTGCAATGTGTTTTTTATTAAATGGTCTTTCCTGTAGTGTGTTGAAGGGACGACTGTTTTTAAACCAATCATCATCTTGGCTTTAGTGATTTTTTAATGATTTTGATTAAACAAGTCAAAGTACTTTTTTTTAAAGAGATTGTCAAAGACAACTGTGGACTCGCGGGAGTTTTTTAAAGACAAACTTATGTGTCTTCGGTTTATTCGATTCGAGTTATTTAGTTAATTTTTTTTTTTTTGGTCAACCTGAAAATCGAATTGAACTAAACTAAATTTGAACCGAACCTAACCAAAAACTGAATTTAAATTCGTTCGGTTTTCGGGTTAACTCGAATAACTTGAATTATCCAAAAAAAATTTAAAAAAAGTTACTCAATTATTTACATATTTAGCAAAAAATAATTACTTCAAATATAAAAATTGTATTTTTATATTAAGATTAAATTCTAATAATTATTTTTTATATATAAATATATATTTGTATAATTTCGGTTTTCGGGTTTGATTGTCAAAATCATATCCAACCCGAAAACCAAATTAGTAGTTTAGTTTGGTTCGGTTGTGACCCACAACCAAAATACTATTTTCGGTTCGGTTTTAATTAGGGTTCGATTCGGTTCGGTTTTCAGTTTTCGTGGGTCAAACCCAAACAATGGACACATTTAAGCGAACGTCTTAATCAAAATTTTTAAGACCTAGATTTTAAACATGTAGACTTTTTAAATGTTTTTTCTCTATTAAGGCAAATTTTCATTGCAATTTACATATCATAAACTTAAATCTCATTAAATTTTCAACCGTCCACCAAATGTTTGTTAAAATGTCTCAACCAAAAAATATACATACAACCCATCATTATCTTTTTCACATATCCATTTAGCGTATTTTCATCATACCCCCTTTTACCTCTTCGGACACATTTAGTGTATTTTCATCATTCTATTTTCATCATACCCTCTTCTACCTCTTCAGACAGAATTTGGTTGTGTCCTTTTCATTGTTCCCCGGATGGTGAACTAGGGGATAAGGGGTTTGCTTGTTTGATGTCTTATCTCAAGAGGCTACACTTTTCGTATGATGAACGTAAATGTGTCAACGAGGCTATTCGTACGAATCATGGATTATATATGGCACTAGAGGAAATTTTAAAGGTATTTGACCAATGGTTGTGTAGGAAGTGTATGAATTTACATGCTTTAAGTCGGGCTTGTCATCACCAGGATGGTATTGTCCATCCTTTTATAGAGCCCGACGACATGAGCGGTAACATTTTGGCATCTTCAAGCCTTCTTATAAGGAGTCCGAGATAAAATTAACCAAGGGGTTAGTTTTAGATGTTGAGCTTCTTCATGTTGTTCCTAAATTTCTTATCACTAATGTCAAAAGTATTCCTCATAATTGTCGTCTAGCTTTTTCTCAAGTGTTTAAAACGGTTCTTTACAAGGTGGTTTCCCAAACCGATTATGTTGATGCGTGGATCAGGTTGTTATTTTTTTTCAAATGCACGTTAGGTGTGAGGCCCAAGACTAGAAAAAAATGAAGGTCCGAAAATAGAAAATCCTTGCAACAAAGTTCTATCTTGAAGTCACTAGCTACATGAGGGAAAGATGATGGTATTACTACGTTAGTTAAAATCATGTTGGATGGTCTTGTATTGGGGTCCTTGGGTGACCGTGGAGGTGATTTTGTGAAGGAGAGAACAACGGGCTATACCAACATCAGGAAATGTCTTCAGAAGGTTGTAGATGGGCACTCTACAACATCAGTGAAAGTGCTATCCTCTTTTGGTGTAGCTTCATACTGTGATGACACCATTAAAGCCTTGGGGGCTAAGCACCCTTACAATTCACCCCATACATGTCGAGCAACACATTTTATGAGCCTCCCCTTGTAGCAGAGATTGATTGTGTTTTTGGTTTCATTAAATCATTTCCTGAAGGTACTTCATGCGGGAGAGATGGTTTGAGGGCATAACATATTTTAGATGCTTTATGTGGAGAGGGGTATGCTACTTCCACAAACGTATTAAAGGTCATCACCTTAGTCATTAATTTTTAGTTAGTGAGCATGTGTCCGCCTATCTTGGCAGAGTTTGTTGCATTTGCTCCTCTCACGCCTCTCCTTAAACTAGATAACGAGATTCGGCCTATTGCTGTACGCACTATATGGAGACGTTTAGTTTTGAAGGTTGTAATAAAAGGTGTGGGTAAAGATATATCAAAGTACCTTAGTGATTTCTAGTTTGGATTTGGAGTGTCGTGTGGCGCTGGGGCTTTTTTACATTGCGCTAATAGGGTGTTCAGTGAATACAACAAATGGCGGGTCTCTTGCTATGCTCTCTATGGACTTCTCAAATGCATTTAACCTTTTAGATAGATCGATAGTCTTCCATGAGGTTAGGTGAGGTGTCCCTATATTTCTGTGTGGGTGGATTTCTTATATTGCTAAGCAACGAGATTGTATATAGAAGACACAAATATTTGGTCTACCATGGGGGTGCAGCAAGGTGATCTATTGAGACCTATTCTTTTTGATCTTGTGTTACACCCTCTAGTACATAAGATCAGAGACAGTTGAAAGCTTCTTCTTCATGTTTGGTATATTGATGATGGAACTGTTGTTGGAGATTCAAAAGAGGTATCCAGAGGATTAGACATTATAAAGGTGTGTGGTCCAGGTTTGGGTGAAAATAGAGATATTTTGTCCCTCGTGTAATGGTTTGAAGCTTCGTGAGGGTTTATTTCCTGTCGATATTCAAATGTCGTCTTTGGGTGTGAAGCTTGTTAGTAGAGACACTGATTAGTGGGTTAGATATGAGAAGAGACATGAATGATGTTAAATTAATGAGTCTTCTTACACGGTTTCATGCCCCGCAAAATGAGCTCCTTTTTCTTCAATCATGTATGGTATTGCCAAACTCTTTTTTGGTTTAAGGACTTGTTAACTTGTGCACATGAAAGATGCATCTTTTTTTACAAACGTTTACGTGGGTCAATCAGGAATATTGTGGTTTGTGGAGGACCTTTCTTTGGAGACTTACAATAGAGACTTGCTTCTTTATCCATTCATCTTGGTGGTTTGAGGCTGTACTCGGAAAAATCAATTTCCTCCTATGCTTTTGTGGCCTCGAGGGCCCAATCTTGGATGCTACAAGATCACATCTTACATGACAGTGGCATATGTGGCATGGATGATTATGTTTATGCTTTGGCTTGTCTTTGGGATACAATTCCAAGCTTTGATTTTAACGTTTTCACTAATAACGACACAACCTTATCTAAAGGAAACATTGGTGAATGACCTTTTTAGTGAGATGGTCAAAGATATGGAAGTGCACTTTGAAATGACTATGAGACATAAAACAGTTTTCGAGTGTCTACACGCACCACATGCTCAGGATTTTCTACTAGCTATCCATAGATAGGCTCGGTCAACATATGTCATCGGTGTAATATCGCATTGTCCTTAAGTATCTTCTTATGATTCTAATATTTCTGGTTGATGTGATATGCCTTGTTTGTCGCAAGGCATGTTTGGATTCTTTTGGAGAACATTTTGTTCAAGTAAAGAGCTCTCGCATTTCAAGTACATACACGATATGGTTAGGGACGTTCTTTTTGACATATGTAGGCGTGTCAAGATCTCCGTCAAGAAAGAGGCATTTCTTGACTGACCCATCATATCGAAGATCTACACTCTGATGAGCTTACGTTTTGGTTTTTGGATAGGTTAGAGGAAAACATGCATGTCTTGATTTGACTAGGTTTCTCCTCTCGTGGAGTTGAGAAGTCAAGGTTTTGCAGCGGGTCAGGCTGCTTTGAAAGCCATCTTGTGCAAAGTGACAAAGCACTAGAATGCATGCATTGAAAATAAACACGTGTTTATTCCTTTCGCATTTGATACATTTGGTTTCATTGCAACTGAGGCAGTAGAACTACTTACTAGAGTCCAACCTATTATGAATAATAATGTTATGACACCTAGTGTAAAACCCGCATAAAATACATGAAGCACTAAATACACGAAAACACAGAGTAATTAAAACTTTATAGTTAAATAATACACGACACGTATCATAAATATTTAATGTATAAATACAAGTATTACTTATATTATTTATTTATTATTCACAAGTATTTACGTATGATAAATAAAACACTACAAGAATTAACACGAGTTAAAACACGAACACACGTCATGAATAATAAAACAAGAGAAATAATAAAAAATGAAAGCGAAATATATATATATACCATAAGGGGTTGTTTGGCAGGTTATAGAGACAAGGAAAAGGGCCCATGGCCTGGCTAGTTAATCAAGTTAACTAATAACAAAAACCTTCCAGGGAATTCACTTATTCACTTTTACTAAAATTAAACAAAACGCTAGCCTTGTTCTCTCTTGGTACCTCTGGTTACACAAAAGAAAAAGGGGAAGGAAAAGGTCTTTGATCATCAATTAATTACAAGTTTGTGTTCGTGTTTGCTTCTTTAATCGTATCACATACGATATCCCTAAATCTTTAATCTTTTCTTTTAATTATTCTTTGATCATGAACTAATGAAAAAAATTATGAACACATGATGTTTAAAAGATTAAAAACATGAATTAAACAAGATCTAGTCGGGTTTTGGTTGGGTTTGTCACGGAAACCGAGAGCCAAAGGCTCTCGGTGGGGGTTTTGTTCGGCCAGCAAAACCCCATAAGGGGTCGGTGGCTGTTTCCTTCGGGCGGACGCAACACCAACACCACCCGCAGGGGGGGTTTGGATCTTCGAGCCGGCAACAGTAAACCGGCAACAGCCGGTGGCTAGTCTCGGCAGGCAGCGACAAAGCCACAACCGCAGTGGTTGTCGTGATGTTGTTGTTCGAGCAAGCCGAGACCATGGGGGTCTCAGTGTGGGCATGGTCTCGGGGCTCGGGTACACGAAACACACCAAGGGTATGTTTGGTTTTAGTTTTGCTAAATTGAATTAAAACTTAGGATATAATTATTTTGGTTAATTATTCATGAAATTTACATGGTACATTTAATTAATTAACTAATAAGTGTGAAAACACTTATCCTTTTACTACGTATTTCTAACAATAACAAGACTAAAACATGTATTTAATGTCGTAAAAGGCGGAATTATGCGTGGTTTGTGTTTTTATTGTGTTTTAGGACAAAAATATGAAAAAGGAAGAAAACACGGGCTTTCATGGGCTTTTATCGAAGAAAAAGACAAAAGACGAAGTCAAAAGATCAAAAGTGCAAGAAGAACGGAAGTTGAAGGCCCATTATGAAGATTTATCGAAGAAAAAGTCTAAAGACGGAAGTTTAACGAAGTCGAAGAACCAAGTCTACTAAAAGAAGAAAATTAGAAGACAAGTTCAAGTCATCGTTCGACTAATCCCGAGACAAAGTCGAGAAAGACAAGTCATTTAAAAAGACGGGAAGACAGAAGAAAGAAAGAAGCAACACACCACACCTCCCTTCTCCTATATATACCCTCCTAATCCTTCATTAGAAGCGTGTTAGCTTTTTTTAGTTAGTCATTTTTATTTTAGTTTTCATATCTTTAGAGAGAAGTAGGTGATTCTACTTTCTCTCTCTAGATTTCTTTCATCTTTTCTTTCAAGTCTTAAGCTTTTCAATTAAATCGTGTATTCGAATCTTTATCTTTAATCAAAAGCTTTTCATAATCATCTCATTCTTCCTTTCTTGTTTATTTTAATCTTAAGTTTTATTTGATTTAATCTCGTAAAGTTTTCATCTTTATGCTTATTTGATTTAAGTGCTCAACTTGTTGTTCTTATCAATTTCATACGTTTGATGATCTCAACTTTTTGGTGTTTTTAGCTTATTTCGTGTTTAGCTTATTTTCTTTTAAGTGTTTTAAAAATTTAATTTTTTAAAGTTTATTTTATAAATCTTACTTATTTAGTGTTTTGAAAGTTTCTTATTCGTGCTTATTTAGTTCTTTTCATTATTGATTTGGTCAAGTTTCGATTAGTGCTTATTAAAAAGAGCTTATTCGTTTTTGCTTATTGCGTTTTACATTCCATCGGAAAAGGGTTTACCTTCTCCGACAGTTATTCCGATAACTTCTATCAGAAAAGGGTTTACCTTTTCCGATAGTTATTCCGATAACTTCTATCGGAAAAGGGTTTAGTATCAGACATTCCGACCGTGTTTCCGACAGACTTTCCGACGGATTTTTCCGATAAAGATTCCGACAGTTTTTACTGTCTATTATTCCGATACTGTTTCAGTTATTCCGGCAGGATTTTTGGTACATTATGACGGTTGTCCGATCATTATTCCGATGGTATTCCGACAGTGTGTATCCGACAGGTTTGAGTTTCCCTTCTTGTTTCAAGTTAATTTTTAAATTTCCTTTTTCCGCCAATCAAGGTTAGATTTCTCTCTTTTATTTTATGTTAAATAACTTTGTCTTTTATATCATTTATAGAAATAGCGAATCTAAAGCTCCCCATTTTAGTGACCAATTACAATAATTTCACCTTAAACAGTGATCAATTTGAATTGAATCGAGTACGAACAAAACACACAACAAAACCATTAAATCATTAACCATACACTTATAATAATTATTTATATTATTATTCATGATATATAACATGACACATTTTAGTTTAATTAAATTTGGACTTAGCTTATTTAATTAAATACATTTTGACCATGATATAATTAAATTAATTATAACCTTTAATTTAATTATTTAATTATCAAGTTTAGAGTAATGATTAATCTCATGCTTTATTAATTAATAATCACTTAAACCATGTTATATTATCAATTAATAATTAACTATACGTTTATGACATGCTATATTATGTATTAAATAAACTTTACTATATTATGATATTAAATTAATCATGACTTATAAAATATGTTCACTAAGCTTTAGCTTATATCATATGCTTATTAAACAAGCTTATTATTATTTATGTAAACATGCTATTTTTGGAAACTTACTATTTATGGACACTTACTATTTTTGGAAAGTTGATATCTATGGAAACCTGCTATTTTTGGAAAGTTACTATATATAGAAACCTGATATTTTTAGAAAGTTACTCATTATGAAACATCAAGTATAATAACACATGAAACATGAAATACGTTAATCAAGAACACATGTAACACTAAGAAATACCTGATAAAACACGAAATAGTAAAACAAGTCAAAAACACGTAAAACAAGTCAAGAACAAGTAAAACAAGTCAAGAACAAGTAAAGTAAACTAAGAACCAGTCAGTTATACATGAACATACAACTCATTCACGTCCTTTATTATGTAGCACTCGTGAAGTCGGAGTAGTTACTTTCCGCCTTTCATCTTTCATCGTTACTTGACATAAGGTACGGATATTCCGTCCTTCAATCAGGACATTCTCTTTCTATGCATGATTAGGATTCCCCGTTTGCTGCCATATGTTTTCCCCATTAGTTTACATGTCATTAAACTTTACAGTAATTACCATGCTATCATTTTAAATTGCCCGAGCTATATACATGCATGACCATGTCCACCTAGATATGGAGGTACCATAACCATGACACTTGAGGCACCGGTGTTATGACTCTTCCGCGGCGAGAGTGATTTCTCACTGTGTCCCTTTCAGTATTTGGCTATTATTATTATTATCATGTGGGGCGTATGAGTGTATCCTAGTACACATTTTGTAGATTTACACGGTGACTATGGTGTGTGCTCTACATCTGTCACATTGGAGCTGATCCCTCCACCTAGACTGATATAATTAGAGGTCACCCTCTAATTGCATGACGAGGTCACCCCTCTATGTATTCATGCATGTTGATACCTTTCATGACCTATATGAGCTCTTTGGCATTTAAATTACATTTTCATGATTAAACATAGGACTCTTCAGATATAAACCAAATTATAAAACGTGTTCCAGGTTTTCCAGGACTTACACATATTCCGCTGCATTTCATACTTTATTTATGTTTCACTTATTCATATCATGTCATTATATCCGTTCACTGAGCGTTTTGCTCAGCCGTATTTTCTTTCCATGTTCCTATACGGCATGTACTAAAGGACAGACTTAGGCATTCAAGAGTACATGCATAGGATGGAGGCTCTATTTTGAATTCATTTCCTTTATGCATTTATATACTTATGCTCTGCTGGACAATGTTTAGTCCTTTTTCTACATTCTTTACTTTATTCATGTGCGAGCTTATGTTTGGAGACCGATGTTTGATTCCGGTTTTCCTTTATGGTCATTATGTTTTTTAGACATGTACCTTGCATGCTTTGATGACACGCCTTGATTATCATGTAACGGTCCACTTGTCACAGTGGGGTGTTACATTTATGGTATCAGAGCCAGGTTTTGACCTGTAGGCTCTAAAACTTGACATGTGACTAGTGGGTAGTCACCAGGATCTTCTTAAACTGACAGTTGATTTTATTTCATGTATCATTGTTTTCTGTTAAGTTTTGACTAGTATGAATTGAACCATAGTCGTTCATACTTAGTCACATGTTTTCTTATGAATTTAGACTGGTATGGGTTGAACCATAGTCGTCTATACTCAGTCACATATCTTTCTGTCAATTTTGTGGGCTAAACCATAGTCGTCCACACCAGCGAATTTCAGATTTTATTTCAATGCAGTCATACTTCTTTCATGTCCCCTCATTAATATATCATGTTTATAACAGATTAATCTTTATTTATTTTCTTTGAAACTGTCAGATGGTTTACACATGCACGGACGCGGAACTCGCTGCAGGTGTCAATGCAGCCTTGCAGGCTATGCTTCCTCAGATTTGAAATCAGATTCGAGCAGAATACCAGGCTTTACCGAATCATGCTAATCCTCCTCCTCCTCCACCAGTCACACTCCACACATGGCTGTAACGTTTCAATAAGCAGAAGCCTCGATCATTCGAGAAGGCCGATGTCCCGTCAGATGCTGAGAACTGGATATCGCATATGGAAAAGATCTTTGACGCCATGGGTTGCGATAAGGTATACAAGGCGAGATTGACATGCTACAAGTTTGAGGGTGATGTGTTAGCATGGTGGAGGGCTTACAAGCAGACCAATGGAGGTGAGGCATGGCTTACTACGTTGACATGAGCGCAGTTCACAGAGTTGTCCTACAATCAGGTCTTCCCTAGAGCTGAGCAAGAACGAGTGAAGAGGGATTATCATGCTATTCGTTAGAAGGCAGGCGAGAACATCACATAATTCATGCAGCGTTTCCTCAGGCTAGCTGGTTTTCTAGGTACCGCTACTGACACAACAGAGGATCAAGCGAAGCATTTCCGTTGGGCTCTTCGCACCTCCATTACTGATCGCCTGCTGTGTGCTACATTCACCAATGTGGCAGAAGTTGCGGATGCAGCACGCAGTCTAGAGATGCTCCAAGAGAGGGATGAGTATGAGGAGTCAGATCGACTTAAGAAGAGGTATATTTCAGTCATCAAGCGTTACCATCTCATTCAATTCAGTTTTTTCAATTATATATCATGTTCTATTCAATTGTATCTTTCAGGCAGAAGGGTGGAGACCGGTCCCAACCAGCCACTCAGCAGAACAACTACCAGGGACACGGTCAGACTAACGACCGTTATGGATCAGACAAGCGTGGCGGTAGTGATAACTACCGTAACAATGCTAGCTACTCCAACAACAGCAGGTCCCTAAAATTAATCTCTTCCATGTTAAGCTGTTGTATGATATAAACTCTAACATCTCAGCATTGTAACATGAACTCTGGTAACGGGCGTGACCAGAACAACAAGGGTCAGCAGCCTAAAAGTTCGGCTCAATCTGGTATTATACCTAAACTTTCAGCGTAGTCATGTTTATGTTCCAACAATCATGTCTCACGCATATCTTTTGAATCAGGCTCTCAGCTAGCAAGGGTACCCACTGTAGGGTACTCTCATCCCATCTGTACCACTTGCGAACGTAGGCACCCTGGACCATGCCGTCGTGCTGCAGGTGTTTGCTTCAAGTGTGGGCAAGTAGGCCATCTCATGAAAGACTGCAAGAAAGGGGAAACCGTTGATACATCGGGTAATGCCCCTTAGAAACCACCAGCATCCGGCCGTGTGTACACCACTACTAGGGACCAGGCCAACAAGTCTATAGTACCATTACTGGCATCTTATTTATGTATGAACATGCTGCCTGTGTTTTATTTGATACGGGTGCGACCCATTCAGTTATATCCACTACTTATGTTGCTCGTATTATAAGACACCTACACCACTTGAGAATGTGTTAAATACCCATGAGAGACTGTTCGCATTACCCATGTGCTTTAGAAATTTATGACAAGATTCGTCATGTCGACGCACTTCCTTTGGACATGTGCGAATTTGATATGATTTAGGCATGGACTGGTTAGCAAAACACCACGCCACGATTGATTGCCATACATATCGAGTTATATTCGGTGATGTTCAAGCCCCAAAATACATTAATGATGGTTTTATACTAGGAAAGTCTATACAAATCATTTTTGCCTTGCAAGCACGTGCCTTATTAGCTCATGGCTGCGAAGGTTTCTTGGCTACAGTTCATGACACGACTATTGAAGCTCCATCTGTTCATGATCGGCCGATTGTTTTAGAATTCCCAGATGTGTTTCCAGAAGAACTTCTGGGTATACCACCTATTCGTGATGTGGAGTTTGGCATTGAGCTCATTCCAGGAGCTGAACCTATCTCCAAGGCTCCTTATCGCATGGCTCCCATAGAGCTCAAGGAGTTGAAAGACCAGCTGCAGGAGTTACTCGAGCAAGGTTTTATTCGCCCGAGTGTATCACCATGGGGTGCACCGGTGCTTTTTGTTAAGAAGAAGGACGACAACATACGATTGTGCATTGACTACCGTGAGCTGAACAAGATCACGATCCGAAACTGTTATCCATTACCACGTATCGATAATTTATTTGACCAACTACAAGGTGCCAAGCACTTTTCCATGATTGATCTACGATCAGGCTACCATCAGCTGCGAGTGAAGGAGCATTTTATTTCTAAGACTGCTTTTCGCACACGTTATGGTCACTATGAGTTCGTAGTCATGCCTTTCAGATTCATAAATTCTACAGCGGTATTCATTGACTTGATGAACCGCGTTTTTATGAGTTTGTGGACAAGTTCGTCACTATATTTATCGATGACATTCTGATCTTCTCGAAATCTAAGGAAGAACACGAGGAGCATCTTCGTACGGTACTGCAGATTCTTCGCCAGAAGCAACTGTATGCAAAATTTTCCAAGTGTGAGTTTTGGTTAAATAAGGTGGCATTTCTGGGCCACATCGTTTCAGCAGAAGGGATTACCATGGATTATGTGAAGGTTGAGGCTATCACAAAATGTCCAAGACCGACATCTGTAACAGAGAGTTTTCTGGGTTTAGCTGGATATTATCGCAGGTTTGTGGAGAACTTTTCATGGTTAGCCTTGCCTTTGACTAAGCTGATGCGTAAGGAAGAGAAATTCGTCTGGAATGATGAGCGGGAGAAGAGCTTTGAAGAACTTAAGCAGCCTTTGGTTTCTACACCTATTCTTACTCTCCCATCTAGCACAGGTGGATTTCAGATTTATAGCGATGCTTCGGGAAAAGGAGTGGGTAGTGTACTCATGCAACATGGGAAGGTGATTGCCTATGCATCACGATAGCTTAAGCCATATGAATAAAACTATCCCACTCATGATCTGTGTTAACAAAAGATTCACTAGTAACACGGGTTTATGATCCGGAGGTCGGGGAGGATTGAACAAGTGTTTAGCCATTGTTAGTGAGAGAAAGAGAGAGTAAACAACAAGAGTGTGTTTATCAGAGAGAGAAAGGGAAAACAAGAAATGGTAATCCTCACCCCTCCATGGAAGTATGGAGGGGTATATATAGCTCGGGACTTGAACTACTTACATGTGATAATATTAGTCCCTGCAAGTCCCGGTTATGCAAACTATTATAATTTCGTTAGTCGCACACATTTTAAGGCTAACAATCTTCCCCCAATGTGGAGACATACGAAATTACTTACAATGTTCCTAACAAGTACAAATACAACAATAATATGACAGTTTCAAGGTGCTTCCAATGTTGAGGATGACGTCATTGTCTTCAAGTCTTCAAGTCTTCAAGGAAACTTGTACCCCAGTTAGAATCCTCTTTGTCTTTGATTGTTGAGGAACCATTGTATCATTGTATGAACTGGATTAACTTCCCCCAATTCATACTACATGTCTTGAAAAAGCTTTCTTCATTGATTTCTTTTTGTCGAAGCTTCTAAATCAGCTTCCCCCCAAACCAATATCCCTGTCTTGAGCAGAACCTGTAGCTTGAGCAATCTTCTATCTTTGACATTTAAAGTGCACAACGGAATTTTGTAGAAGAAGAAGCAAACCACACCAAGTAACTGCTACCTTGATATTTTTGGTATTCATGATTATGCGTTTCGGAGAACATGCAAGAAATCAGCAACAAATCTTCCCACACTTGTAGAATACTTCACCTTGGAAGTTGAACTAAGTACTCCAAAGTACACGTTTTCCCCCCATGATGGTTACGAACACTCGAAAGCATCATCTGACGTGTACACTCAGAATCGGGAGATGTTCTTGTCTAAGTAGAAATCTTCATAGGTTGAGAAAGGTAGAGAGACTATGAAAGATTTGCTTAGACAATGAAGTATCTTTATGACATTCTGTAGCTCAAATGTGTCTCGTAAGAATTGTTTGCTGATCACATCTCTACTTTGTACTCTCTGGCTAAACTGACCAACCTCGTATTCTTTCTTCTATCTGTAGTGACCACTGGTGAAGTAAACCTGATATTCTAAACTTGAAACTAAAGTATAATCCCCTAAATTTGTTACTTATGCTTGCACTTTTATTGATTAACGAACGGTGCAGAGAAAAGTCTCTTAGTACCTTATACACAAAATAAGAGAGAAGTATAAGATGTAAAACACCTCTTGAAATACCCACAACTATAGGTGAGTGTGACACTGAGCACTACAACGTAACTCCTTTAAGTGATAGTTGTCCATGTTGTCGACCATCCACCCCTTGACATTGGAAACTAGATAAATTAAGTCTCAGTCATAAACTCTTAAGCGGATCATCAATCGATAGACTGGGTTTAGAGAAAAAGGGTAGAAAGGGGTGAGAAGGCTCGATGATGAAATAAGTAGGCGCCTTCGTGAAATTCCACTTCAACTTCAAATAACAAGTACCAAATCCACTTCGTAATCACTTGCATTATTTGCTCTGAATACTAGCCATTTTGACAATTGAGTGAATCTTAAAGGATCGTTTGGTGTTAATTTGTTTTTCTTGTGTTTGTCGTGTTTGTAATGTTTTGTTTGAGTGTCGTTAACTAGAGATCCAACGATGACTAAAGAATGAGAAGTCGTCAACGTCGTTTAGTTAAATTTACTTTGAAGCCCAAAATTAGTCATATACCCAATTTTTTGAGAATTAAATTTTCTAAACGCGGGTTTTCTTTAATCGGAATACATACCCGGTTTTGAAAGCTAGAACATCACTACAATACAATATATCTGTGTCCAGCCCATAAATCTGATAAAACCAATTATACAATAACCAGCCCAATGGTATCTTATACAACCGGCCCCCATCACTTTGAATACCCAGATACTTAAAACTTGTTAAGTAGAATATACATCCATTATAAAGACTCAGCCCAGTGAAACATTTGCTCGGCCCAATAAGCAATTGATGATACCCGGTCCATCAAAACTGAGAGAGGGATATAAGATACACACTACCCTAATTATCCTCATAGTTTACCCTAATCAATTTTATATTTTTCTCCGCCCCCAACTTTTCATCCTCTCCCTCCATTGTTACAACTCAATCAGCCATCCATCTCAACTTCAAGCAGTTGAACTTGAATCTAGTGACTCTCGTCAACAATAACAAATGTATCTCGTTAATCACACAACCATAATCCATCTATAACGAACCTATCAATAAACTGTGTAGACATAACACAAGTAGCTCACGAGATGAAGAATCAAGTATGATTTGTGGCTTCAAGATCTTCAATAGATCTCAAGTGGGTTAGATTTTGAGCATGCATGTCGGTTTTTTGTTGTTCTTGGTCTAGATCAGTGAAGATACGAATGGTATATATAAAAAAAGGTTCATTTGATTTTGAAGTACCATATCTGAGATCTTTTGTTGGTATGATTCGAGTCTAGATGTGATGGGTTTTAGGTGACGATGGGAATATATAGAGTCGGGTTTGATTGAGGAGTGATAAGGTGGATTGTTGATGGTTTGATGTTGTTGTTATCAAATAGAGTCAAATCTGATTTTTATCTTGTTAATTGAACTTGAACTGATTGAGTTATCTCGGAATATATATATATATATATATATATATATATATATATATATATATATATATATATATATATATATATATATATATATATATATATATATATATATATATATATATATATATATATATATATATATATATATATATATATATATATATATATATATATACATATATATATATATATATATATATATATATATATATATATATATATATATATATATATATATATATATATATATATATATATATATATATATATATATATATATATATATATATATATATATATATATATATATATATATATATATATATATATATATATATATATATATATATATATATATATATATATATATATATATATATATATATATATATATATATATATATATATATATATATATATATATATATATATATATATATATATATATATATATATATATATATATATATATATATATATATATATATATATATATATATATATATATATATTTAAAACATGATTTCGGAATCTTTTGAGACAACTCAATCTCAACATTTTGAGAAAGTCACAATCTCGCAATATTTTTTACGAAGACATGATTGGGGAATGTTTTTACATCCATGATTCCGCAATGTTTACAACTCACGGTTCCGCAAAGTTGCCAACTCACGGTTCCGCAATGTTTTTAACTTACGATTCCGCAATGTTTTCAACTTACGATTCTGCAATGTTAAAACACATTCGATTCCGCAAAGTTAAAAAAACATTCGATTCCGCAATATGGTACTTTTCCTTGATATCTTCAAAAATACTAGATCTGGTCTCTTTTTTAGATCTGTTTTTTAAACCATCAGCAACAAGAATATAACAGAACCTATATACCAGAACATAGACTCAAAGATTTGTATATATTTTTCAATCAGATATGAGGTTTCAAGGACGACCCAAAAAAATATAAAAAAAGATTAAATAAAAACTAAAATAATAAAACTGATGAAACTGTCAGAACACAAAACGAGACCGAGGATATTAATTGAACAGGATATCATGGATAGTGTGACAAAACTGACAAAACTGCTAAAAAATGTTCCAATAAAAATGAAATAGAAATAAAATTGATATAAATTCATTGACCACAAATCGAACACAAACACGAACACGCGAAACAAAAACACGAAACACCTCCGGTTAGCTCTGATGCCAATTGTTAACATAAGATTCACTAGTAATACGGGTTTATGATCCGGAGATCAGGGAGGATTGAACAATTGTTTAGCCATTGTTAGTGAGAGAAAGAGAGAGTAAACAACAAGAGTGTGTTTATTATAGAGAGAAAGGGAAAACAAGAAATGACAATCCTCACCCCTCCATGGAAGTATGAAGGGGTATATATAGCCCGGGACTTGAACTAATATTAGTCCCTGCAAGTCCCAGCTATGCAAACTATTGTAATTCCGGTCGTCGCACACATTTTAAGGCTAACAATCTGGAAATAGCAGCAGTTGTTTTTGCACTCAAAATCTAGAGGCATTATCTTTATGGTGAGTCATGTGACATCTTCACTGATCACAAGAGCCTCAAATACATGTTCACTCAGCGAGAACTAAACATGAGACAAAGACGGTGGTTAGAGATACTAAAGGATTATGACACCAACATTCAGTACCATCCTGGTAAAGCTAATGTGGTGGCTGATGCTTTAAGCAGGAAATCAGGCATGATTGCTGGCATCAAGGTTGAAGAGGAAATTATTCGTGATCTAGAGCGTTTAGACATTGAACTTTTTGTACGTGGACATCATGGTTACTGGGCTAATCTGAGAGTTGAGCCACACTTAATCTCTCGGATCAAGGCATCTCAGAAGGACGACGGTAAGATATGGGCGATTATTCAGAATATCGATCAGCAGATAGAGTTTCGTATAGATGATGATGGCATTGTATGGCAGGGTACCAAGTTATGTGTTCCAGAAGATTCTACAATCAGAGAAGCCTTATTGACTGAGGCTCACAACTCTTCATTCTCCATTCATCCAGGTTCTACCAAAATGTAACATGATCTCAAACAACATTTTTGGTGGAGCGACATGAAACAAGATGTTGCTACCTTCGTTTCTAAATGTCTGACCTGTCAGCAGGTTAAGATAGAACATCAGCGAGCTAGTGGTTTAATACAACCATTAGAATTTCCCGAGTGGAAGTAGGACAAGATCTCTATTGATTTTGTTATCGGACTACCACAGACTCAGAGGAAGCATGATGCTATCTTGGTCATTATCGATCGTTTAACCAAGTCTGCTCATTTCCTTCCAATCCGCAAGGATTACCCAATTAGCAGATTAGCAGAAATATTCCAGCATGAGATCATACGACTGCACGATACTCCATCAGATATCATATCAGATTGGGATCCACGATTTACATCTCGTTTATAGAGAGGATTTCAAAAAGCGTGGGGCACCAAACTCAAGCTTAGCACAACCTTTCATCCTCAGACCGACGGTCAGTCAGACATACTATTCAGACTTTAGAAGACATGTTACGTGCTTGTGCATTAGAGTGGACAGGAAATTGGGATGACTACATCTGTTTGGTTGAGTTTGCTTACAAAAACAGTTGGCACACAAGTATCAAGTGTGCACCTTTCGAGATGCTACATGGCATAAAGTGTCGTGCTCTGATCTGCTGGGATCAGGTTGGTGAACGAATCATTGAGGGTCCAGAGATGATTAAGGTGACCAATGAGAAGGTCACCATTACCAAGGCAAAGCTTCAAGAAGATCGTGCTCGTCAGAAGAGCTATCCTGACAAGCATCGCAGATCATTAGAATTTCAGCCTGGTGATCATGTTTTCCTAAAAGTATCACCAGCACGTGGAGTCAAGCATTTTGGTATTAAGGGCAAGCTCAATCCTCGTTTCATCGGACCGTTTGAGATCCTCGAACGTGTCAGTGAGTTATCGTATCGTTTGGCGTTATCTCCTCAGCTCTTTCATGTTCACAATGAGTTCCACGTGTCCCTACTTAGAGGCTACAATTATCATCATCTGCACATTGTCACGTATCCACTCGATCTGATTCGTGAGGATCTATCCTATGTTGAGGAACCCGAGGCAGTTCTCGATCGTCAGGATCGGGTCATGAGGAGAAAGACGATTCCATTTGTCAAGATCCTTTGGAGGGACCACCCCGAGCGGGAAGCCACTTGGGAAACGGAGGAGTCTATCCGGACTTCTTACCCTCATTTTCGTCTATGATTTAGGTATGTCCTTTTCAGCTTATCGTTTCTCTATTCCGAGGACGAATCATTCTTTCTAGAGGGGAAGAGTTGTAAAACCATCATAAAATACATGAAGCATTAAATACACGAAAACACGGATTAATTAAAACTTTATAGTTAATTAATACACGACACGTATCATGAATATTTAATGTATAAATACAAATATTACATATATTATTTATTTATTATTCGGAAGTATTTACTTATGATAAACAAAGCACGACAAGAATTAACACGAGTTAAAACACGAACACACGTCACGAATAATAAAACACGAGAAATAATAAAGCATGAAAGCGAAATATATATATATACCATAAGGGGTTGTTTGGCCGGTTATAGAGACAAGGAAAAGGGCCCATGGCCCGGCCCGTTAATCAAGTTAACTAATAACAAAAACCTTCAAGGGAATTCACTTATTCACTTTTACAAAAATTAAACGAAACCCTCCTTGCCTTGTTCTCCCTTGGTGCCGTCGGTTACACAAAAGAAAAAGGGGAAGGAAAAGGTCTTTGATCATCAATTAATTACAAGTTTGTGTTCGTGTTTGCTTATTTAATTGTATCACATACGGTATCCCTAAATCTTTAATCTATTCTTTTGATTATTCTATGATCATGAATTAATGAAAATAAGTTATGAACACATGATGTTTAAAAGATTAAAAACATGAATTAAACAAGATCTAGTCGGGTTTCGGTTCAGCTTTTCACGGAAACCGAGAGCCAAAGGCTCTCGGTGGGGGTTTTGTTCGGCCAGCCGAACCCCATAAGGGGTCAGTGGTTATTTCCTTCGGGCGGCCGCAACACCATCACTACCCGCAGGGGGGGGTGTTTGGCTTAGTAGTGGCAACCGAGAGCCTTTGGCTCTCGGTGGGATCTTTGAGCCGGCTGTGGCAAACCGGCAACAACCGGTGGCTAGTCTCGACAGGCAGCTGCAAAGCCACAGCCGCAATGGCTGTGGTGATGTTGTTTTTCGAGCAAGCCGAGACCATGGGGGTCTCGGTGTGGGCATGGTTTTGGGGCTCGGGTACACGAAACACACCAAGGGTGTGTTTGGTTTTAGTTTTTCTAAATTGAATTAAAACTTAGGATATAATTATTTTAGTTAATTATTCATGAAATTTACATGGTACATTTAATTAATTAACCATACACTTATAATAATTATTTATATAATTATTCATGATATATAACATGACACATTTTAGTTTAATTAAATTTGGACTTAGCTTATTTACTTAAATACATTTTGACCGTGATATAATTAAATTAATTATAACCTTTAATTTAATAATTTAATTATCAAGTTTAGAGTAAAAATTAATATCATGCTTTATTAATTAATAATCACTTAAACCATGTTATATTATTAGTTAATAATTAACTATAAGTTTATGACATGCTATATTATTTATTAAATAAACTTTACTATATTATGATATTTAATTAATCATGACTTATAAAATATGTTCATTAAGCTTTAGCTTATATCACATGCTTATTAAACAAGCTTATTATTATTTATGGAACATGATATTTTTAAAAACTTACTATTATGGAAACTTACTATTTTTGGAAAGTTGCTATATATGGAAATCTGCTATTTTTGGAAAGTTACTATATATATAAACCTGCTATTTTTAAAAAGTTACTCATTATGAAACATCAAGTATAATAACACATGAAACATGAAATACGTTAATCAAGAACACATGAAACACTAAGAAATACATAATAAAACATAAAACAATAAAACAAGTCAAGAACAGGTAAAACAAGTCATGAATAAGTAAAACAAGTCAAGAACAAGTAAAGTAAACTAAGAAACAATCAATTATACATGAACATACAACTCATTCACGTCCTTTATCATGTAGCACTCGTGAATTCGGAGTAGTTACTTTTTGCCTTTCATCTTTCATCGTTACTAGACATAAGGTACGGATATTCCGTCCTTCAGTAAGGACATTCTCTTTCTATGCATGATTAGGATTCCCCGTTTGTTGCCATCTGTTTTCCCCAGTAGTTTACATGTCATAAAACATTACAGTAATTACCATGCTATCATTTTGAATTGCCTGAGCTATATACATGCATGACCATGTCCACCTAGTTATGGAGGTACCATAACCATGACACTTGAGGTACCGGTGTTATGACTCTTCCGCGAAGAGAGTGATTTCTCGCGGTGTCCCTTTCAATATTTGGCCATAGTTATTATTATCATGTGGGGCGTATGTGTGCATCCTAGTACATGTTTTGCAGAGTTACACGGTGACTGTGGTGTGTGCTCTACATCTGTAAGAATCGAGCTGATCCTTCCACCCAGACTAATATAATCAGAGGTCACCCCTCTAACTGTATGACGAGGTCACCCCTCTATGTATTCATGCACGTTGATACCTTTCATGACCTATATGAGCTCTTTGGCATTTAAATTACATTTTTATGATTAAACATAAGAATTTTCAGATATAAACCAGTTTATAAAACGTTTTCCAGGTTTTCCAAGACTTACACATATTCCGCTGCATTTCATAATTTATTTATGTGTCAGTTATTCATATCATGCCATTATATCCGTTCACTGAGCGTTTTGCTCAGTCGTATTTTATTTCCATGTTCCCATACGACAGGTACTAAAGGACAGACTTAGGCATTCAAGAGTACGTACATAGGATGGAGGCTCCTTTTTAACTTCATTTACTTTATGCATTTATATACTTATGCTCTGTTGGACAATTTTTAGTCCTTTTTCTACATTCTTTACTTTATGCATGTGTGAGCTTATGTTTGGAGATTTTGATGTTTGATTCCGGTTTTCCTTTATGGTCATTATGTTTTTAAGACATTTACCTTGCATGCTTTGATGACACGCCATAATTATCATGTAAAGATCCACTCGTCAAAGTAGGGTGTTACACCTAGATCTCGTAATTTTCCACCAAGATGACTCGTCCAATTGGTCGAATCTGATCTCGTTATTCTCAGAAACGAAGACCCAACCCTTGACTATCAAATTTTCTTCCTCTGATATCTAATGGGCTTACTCTCGTGGTTTTTGATTTTATGGTACCTCATCATCTTCCACGTATACATTAATGGATCTTTTTGCGGTTCATTTTCCTTTGTGTTTTTGTGTTGGTGGCCGTGTTTGTTATGTTTGTTGTAACCGATTTAGTAACGATGGTGAATTAATTTGGAGACTTTGAAATTGTTGGTTTTGATGAGACGAAAGTTGTCGTTGATCTATTTTTTGTGCGTATGTGTGCATATTATATTGGGTACCAAATGGAAGAAATCTAGAGGAAGATAACGAGTTTTATGATGAAGGTGTAGGCGGGTTTAAGGAAGACGTCTGTTGTAAGAAAGACATATTAAGAAGTTTGTTAAAAAATGTATCATTTGAGTGTCAAGATATTTTCTGCATTATAGTTTATATGGAAAATGATATTAGAAGTAGTGTGCGTAAAAAAGAAATATTACAACGACATGTTAGTGTAAAAATTGAGATTTGATTTTAGTTACAATAGAAACTCTATAAAATAATACATTTGGGACCACCAAAATTTATTAATTAAAAGAGTTATTAATTAATCGATAAACTAATAACTATTAATCTATATATTAATTAATATTTTATTAATTTATAGTAGAATACTTAGTTTACAAACACCTTTGAAGCTTCCACTTAATTATTGTATACAATGCATGTACGTATATCAAATGAACGACCCAATTTGAAAGCAATTTTCAATCTCCCACCTTATTATGCTTTTTGTGTTCAATGTATCACTTTATGAACATTAAAAATATTTTCTATATAAATACAAGATCGAAATAGGTTAACACAAACAAATCATACACACAACATGGCTTCACATCTTAAAGGTGTGAAAAAAACAACAATGACAGACGAGATTCGAAGAGCATTAACAAGGATAATCCAAGTCTCACTCAAAATCAATTGCAAGAATGGGTTCATAGTAACTATGGTTTGCAGGTGAGTCAAGCGAAAATATCGAATACAGTTAAGCGGTCTTTAGAGTATCTCTCACTTGCTCCCGCAAGAGGCGATGTTAAGCGACACAAACCGGCAAACTTTCCTGACCTAGAAAAATCTCTCTATGAATGGATTCTTCAATATCAAGAACATGTGAATATGACACGTGAACTAATCATCGAGAAGGCGAAAAAGTTCATGAAAGATATGTATCCAGTGGATACTCCAGACTTTACTTTTTCTATTGGTTGGCTTGGAAAGGTCAAAGCAAGATATGCAATTAAAATTTCCGACGTTTTGGAGAGAGTGGATCTGTTGAAATGGAGGGCATGGAGGAAAAATTAAAATCCATAAGAGACAAATTTGATCTATTTGAAATGAAAGACATCTTTAATATGGAGGAAACAGGTTTGTTTTTTTTATTATTTTATTTTATATTTTGTACTTTAGTGATGTAATTATTTACATGTTTTGATCTTAAACAGGTGTGTTTTTTAGACTCCAACCGGATCATTCCCTTGCAACAATGCAGCTTGAAGGGAAAAAACAAGACAAGGAAAGACTAACTTTTGCTATTTGCTGTAATGAGGACGGTTAAGAAAAACTTCCTTTATGGATTATTAGGAAATATGCTAAACCAAGGTGCTTCAAGAATGTAAATTTGAACAGTCTGAACTGTGAGTACCGTGCTAACAAACGAGCTTGGATGACTGGTGTGTTATTTGAAGAATATGTTCGCCAACTTGATAAATAAATGGTTGGAAGAAAAATTCTCTTGATTGTGGATAATTGCCTTGCTCATCCAAAAATTATTGAAGAATTACGAAATGTTGAATTATTTTTTTTGCCACTGATAAGTGTGAAAACACTCATCAATTATGACCCTAAAACCACTTAAAACACAGCCAAATACATTATATTAAACTGTAAATTATCAGAATTATGCGTGTATTTTGTGTTTTTGTATTTTCAGGGAAAAAGGTACATGACGGAATAAACACGAGCTTTTAAGGTAATATTTGAAGAAAAGACGAAGAAAAAGACGAAAGAAGCCAACAAGGACCAAAATTTCCAAGAACATGAAGATTCAAGGACTGGAAACGTCATTCTCTAAAGTTTCAAGGATTCAAGATGGAACTTGTCAAAGTTTATAACAAAGTAAATCAAAGTTTCCAAGTTTAAGTAACCACAAGGACTGATTCTGCTTATTGGGGAAAGATACATATGTGTTTGACAGCTGGACGAATCAGAAGTAAAAGAAAGAGAGCACAGGGATTGCCAAGTTGACTAATATGAACCATTTGATATGGATAAATAACCAGCGGTTCAGATTGTGATCCATATTTACATGCTTCAACAAATGGGAGACTGCCACGTCATCGTCAATTCTATCAATCCACTGAGGACGAATCATTTCAGCATTTGGTTTCAAAAGCAAAAATGTTCATTTACTTCTTCTCAACATATTGTAGCTGATGAATGGCTTTCAAATTAAGAGAGGAATAATACCCTAAATCCTTGATGAACCCTAGATTAATCTATCAAGAAATTACACCACGTGGATGATTCTGATTGGCCTAGCCACGTCACTCAACTCATCCTTACCCCAGCTATTGCCTATAAATACACCTTCAACCTTCACTTCACGAGTTCAGTTAGCAGTTAGACTAGGTGTTAGTTACACATGGCAGTTTAATTTTTAGGATTAGGATAATTAGCTTTTAACTGGAATATAGAACCTTTAAGATTATGTCGAAATGTTCAGTTAAATCAGTTACATTTAGTTTTAAGTTTGTTAAATCTATAAATGTCATCTCCATTAATAAAAGTTCAAGATTTCTGATTTCACATTCAACCTATTGTTCTTATGCTATGTTTTACTCATAAGCTCTCAAAAGCTTAATTGTAGCTTCTTATTTTGTCTTTATTACCTGCGTAAATCATATGTTTTCAAGAGTTGGAATGTTCGTAGTATCTTGCGAGTTATTCAGTTAGGCAGTAGATCAAGTAGTTTTATCAGTCTTAGCTCATAAGCTCACAAGAGCTTGTGGAGTAATCAAACTGAAAAAGTTTATGTTACAACATTAGTTAAAGGATTCTGTTATTAAGTTGTTAAACCGGTAAATGTTTTACTTTTACAAAAGTTCTAGTATCCAAAAGATCATAAGCTCACCAAAGCTTATGAGAAGATTGATTATCTCCTTTTAGTGCTTTATGTTCATATGAGATTGTAGCAGCATTCTATTTGTGCAGTTCGTCAAACTAACAGATTATGCAAGTTTCGTATTCAAAGATTCTGTTTGGTTTTGCTGATACAATAAGCTGATTACTAGCTTATGGAATTCAACGATAAGCTGGTTAATTGGTGAAGATTGATATAAAGAATTAATGAGTATTCGTATGAATTGAGCTGCTGATAAGAATGTTGAAGTCTGATAGAAGCTTGTAGCAAGGTTGATAAATTGATGCAGTGTAGAATAATGGATTCTTGTTGAGTAGTTATTATCACCAGCCGGTATCTCCAACAACGGGCTGGTCTGGAAGTGCAGGTCAAGTCCATATTTTTTCTTCATTTTATTCATCTTTGCTAGCTGTAGTCTTATTGCATAGTTGTACTTGATTACTTGCTATAGTTGCCTTAATGAATTTCATGGTTATGTGTTTTAACTGGTTCTCATTTTTCATAATAGTAGCATTAGTTTCTGGTAGTGGTCAAATTCAAATGTTTGCGTTATATTAAGAGTCAAACTAGGATAGTCAAGTAAATTTGTTATAAACCTTGCGGAGTAGAACTTTTGTCTGGAAATTTAGTTTGTTATAGAAGCTTAGGTATGTTGTTATTTCATTCGTAAGCTGATAGTATTTAGTTTCTGAAGGTACTTTTGGTCATTAGTCTAAAGTTGCAGTTCATATGTAAGATCGAGAAGCTGTTAGGGAGAGCGTTTCCAAGTTTAGTGCAGACTGATATAAGCTGTTGTCATCATCAATTAAGCTGTTTAAGTTTTCAGTTTGTTTGATTGTAATAGTTTGACTAGTTTACATATAACTAGCAGGGTACCCGCGCGATGCGGCGGCGGGTACTCTGTGATTAATCGGAGAAAGATAAAAAGATGATTTTGGTCAGACTTGGTTCGCTTATTTGCATAGATTTTCGTCGGTTTTCTTCAGTTTTCGATTAAACCCGTTGACTTGGTAAAATTTTAAAACCATATGTACTACCAACTTATAAGTTATATGAAGTTTTTTTATTTAATAGTTGTACAATATGTTAATAAAATGTATTATTTTAATTTAAAGGTAATTTCTAAATATTAGTATTAATTAGGGTGCTTAATATATTAATTAATATGTATTTGTATCATATGCTTTAAAACATGTATTAATTAAAATTAAATTTATTAAAGTGATGGTAATGTTTTTTTTAACTATTGTATGCTAAAATAGTTGTACATTTAGCTTCTGATGTTGTATTACTTAAATCACATTTGAATTGGTGCATTAAATAGATGTACATCATGTTATTTAGTTATACTATATAATTTTTGCGCACTTATATTTATATTTTTGACAATCTGTTATTTATTTAAAAAATATTAAAAATAAGGTTTTTAGTCAAAAAAAAATTTATATTATATATTACAATATGGTTTATATAAAGAATATAAATATCCTAGATTTTTAGTTAAAATATTTTATAAATACTACTTTGTTTTTCAAGTTTGATAACGAAAAGAATGAAGCTTTATGGAGGAAAATATTTGAAATCAAAAGATGGGAAAAACACTATTATGGTTGTGCCCTCAAATTCGTAACTGATTTTTTAGGCTATTATACTTTCATATTAATTCGCCCATGTTGTACATTTGGCTTATTAAATTTTACTACTTAAACATTTTTTAGTTTGTGCATTAAAAAGAGGTACAAGATGTTGATTTAATTGTACTACTTAATTCTTTTGCATTAAATAAGAGAGAGGGACTAAAATGCATTATAAGGAGTATAGATAATGAGTTAGATGTAGATTAGAACTTGGTCTGTGCAAATTCGTTAGCCGAATGAAGTTTCTTTAGTTGTACAGTTTTAGTCTTTGAATTTGTATAGGTTATAAAAATATATTAAAAAATGCAGTAGTAAGAATTAATCTGTTTTGGATTTTATTCATTCTGGTGTAATATTGCTTTTCGTAGGAATTATGTGTTTGAACTTCCACTGTGTATAGTTGGGTTAAAGTCCAATCAAGTTTAAGTGGATAGATAAAACAACCTCTTGGGCTATTTCATTTTGGGCCTGATTTATGTAGCATTTGGATTTATACGTGTAATAAGAAGTAAAATCAAGATTAATTAGTATAGAAATTTAAGTCCATGTAGTGTTAATTCAATTTAAGCCCATTCTATATTTTTAGCAATATTATATTCATTGTTTGCCTCATTTTGCGTGCTTCGATATTTTCGTTCTTATATATTGTATTCTTGTTTTATATCCGTTACGTATACGGAGTATAATAAATAGTAGTATAGGTTTATGTTTTGAGTGCAAGTAGCTTAAATACCAAATACGCTATTATTACCAAAAACAATTAAGTCACACTTGAAAACGTTAAATTCGATAAGACCGAGAGAAAACGAACTTAAAAAACAAAATATTAAATGACGCCGCTGCCGGTTCTTTTCGTGAAGATTAACGGTTTCGAGTGAGACGTATTGGATTTTGGGATCCGTTCACTTTGTGAACGTTATTTTTATGTATTATAAATAAAAAACTTAAAAAAATCAAAAAGATTAAAATATAAAAAATAAAAAACCACAAAATCAATTATTTTCCTAAAGAATTGAACCAAAAAAATTAAAAAAAATACAAAAGTAATATTTTTCCTAAAACACCAAAAATATTATTGTATATATCGTTTTCAAACGTTTTTACGTACATATTATATTTTCTTTTAAAAATCAAATAAATACAAAAATATTTTCTCTATATTATTATATGTAAATAAGTGTACGTAGATACGAACACTTAATATACCTACTTCCATAAGTATTGCCGAGGCAATACATCGTGCTTGGGGGCGTTCTGGTCCCAAGTTCGTGTATCGATCGAATTTAATTAAGGCACAATAGATGAATACTGCGATCTACTTGAACTTAAGAAAGAGGCCAGTGTGTGTGTGTGTGTGTGGGGGGGGGGGGTATAAGGCAAGTGTATTTTACATTCTAAAGAAGCAGGTTCTTAAGTGCTACGCGCCACCTCGTTTCTCCGCTTCCTTGTGGGTCTTTCGAAGGTGATGGTAGTGAGTGGTGTGCCACCGAATTACTATTACATATCTATATATTTTCTTGTGGATATTAATTATTGCACATCGAGAGAGATAATCTCTTTTCTCTCCAAAGTCGACCGAGAGCTCCTCTCTCACTCCTCGAGTTTATTTACACGTGTACTCGCACACGTGTAACCATACCGTATTTGGTGTATTACTTCCTTCCCCGAGGAAGCGTTAAAACATCGTCCTATTTTGGAGATATTACAAGACGAGCATTATCGAGCTGTATATGGGCTTTGTGCGATTTGTGGAGGACCGCATGGTGACAATGATTGTGATCTACACGCGAGTGATTATGATCAAGGGTTTCATGACGATTTTCAATATCAAGAATTTTTAAATTAAGACGATTTTCAAAATGAAGGAAATTTTCAAAGTCATAATCATACAACCTTTCAAAATCAAGGCATTTATCACTACTTGAGTCCAGACGCTTTTAAACTTATAATGCAAGCACTTGAGCAAATGAAAGGGGCAACTGATCCGAACATCTTAAGCATGCGAACACAAGTCTTGCAACACATTAGACTTGACGATGCTTTACCTAATGATGAGCTTTCTTTGAGAGTAGATGTTGAGGATGATACACTTACTGATGTTCCTATTGTAGACCCTTCCATATCTCCACCAACTATACTTGAGTCATACACACCTTCTGTGCTTGATACCATGATTGATGATTCTTGTGATGAACCCTTTGATGATCCTTACGATAGTGATGAGTCCTTTACTTCTGATGATGATGAATTCATGTCTTCTATGACTCCTTCACCTATTCCTCCAAGTGATTTTGTGATGCACTCAGACCCTATTTTGAGACATGTTTTGATAACCCACTTTTTGAGGAGTGTGAAGAACCTAATAATGAGTCTATAGAATAAGAACCCTTGATTGATCATTATTCACCAGTTTTTAAGGATACACATATTGATTTTCATGATCATATCATCCCTAAGAGTGATTCTCTCATTGATATACCTACTTTTGAGCCTTCTAGTCCCACCTTTTCACCCATGGAGTTGGTTATTGATGAAGATTTTATCCCCTTAGAGATTGATAACATTTCACCCAAGGAAAATTTAGAACCAAAAACCGTTGATATGGATTCTCTTATAGAGATTGATGCCACAATAGAGGCTACTCTTGCAAATTTTGATATAGAGAACGATGATAGTGTTTCTAATTTGGAAGAGGAGGTTCGTCTTATTACAACATTACTTTTTGGGAACATAGAGCCTACACCTAATTCACAAGACACTATTACTCTTGATCCTCCTTTCACTATGCCTTTTATGGAAGATTCCCCACTTTTTGATGATGACGAGGATCACCACATGGACATACTTGTTATGAATGTTTTAATACCTACACCTTCATTGTCTCATGATGATTTGATCACTAACGGGGAATTTTATATGGTTGATACGAGCTCATCTTCTTATTTTCCCATGAAGGGAAAGGTTTTTGATCCTGGGATCCGTATATTTGGGAAATATTGGATTTCATCTACTCTACTTAAGAGTGTGATTTAGATTGATATGGGCTTCTCGTATGAGCTTACTTTGGTGATGCTACCTACTTTGGAGTTGTTCGCATGTAGAGATGGAAACTATGTATTTGATCCTGGGGTGCTTCCTATTTGAGAGATTTCGTATGTTGGACAAACTTGAGACACGTTGGACCGTTCCATTTATCGAGGCGGATATTGTAAATCTTATAGTAAATGGCAACGTGCTAAGTTTGAGTGTATCATGTGAGATGAGCTTCAAAGTGGATATCATTTATTCTCCATGATGGTTTTCCCAAGGAAAACCTAATTCAGGGCCGAGTCGAGCTAGAGTAGGGTTAAAAAACTCAAGCATTGAATAACTAGGTTAGAAAACGTAGAGTAGATCTAAATAGGTTAGGTTTAACAAGCGGGTATTATAGTAGAGTTGAAGTGGAGGGGTGTCCTTTCTTCGTCTTTTGGTGTTTGTTTCTAGGGTTGCTCTCTCTCATTTCATTCGTGGAGCTTATGAAGGAGGCAAGTGTATCTGGTTCACTTTGATTAGTTTTTGCTATTGTGATGTTCAAAACATTGTGCTTAAAATGAATACACTTTAGTTGTTTCTTCCTTAGCTCGAGTTAAACAAAGTATGCAATGTCATAAGTGTAGGGGAGTTTATTCCAATACTCTTAAACATGGAGGACAATGTTTATCTTAAGTGTAGGGGATACTTCTATCGAAGTGACCTTGCCTAAACCATTTCCTTGACTTCATGATAATTGGGAACATTAATTTTTCAAACATTTTTCAAATTTTTGATCTACTTTGGCCACCTAAAATATGCCATAATTTTTGCATTAATCATTTTTCATTTGGATAACACATTTGCATTGTATATAGTTCTTCTTTTATTTTACATCAAAAATATATTAAAAGGAAAAAAATATAATAAAGGACATGGTTTAACAAATTTATACTTCTTTGACATATTAGGCCCGCCATGAATCCTTTGACTCAACCCGAGTTTGCTTTTTCAAGCATTCTCTAGCTAGTATACTTAACCATGTGGACCTTTATTGGTTTATTAGGCTAAGTATCCACTAGTCTCATTATTTGAGATTTTAAACTGTGGAGAACAAGAGATGATAGAGTTTAGAGTAAGTGTTAAGGGCTAGATAAACCTCATATTAATTAACTGTGACTTTTATATCCCCTTTCGTAACTTTTACTTTCTTGTCAACGCATGTACATATGTTAATAAATAACCAAGAACGGTTTTAATCGGTTTGTAGTCTCTTATGAATTTTTGACTAATCATTCGTGGTTGGTATAAGTACGTCTTAAGATTCTAAGTTAGAACATTTTATGTGTACTAGACTTATATCATGCTTAATACTTAGTGGATGTTTTTCCTTTTATTCTTTTCAACTTTCTTTGTGAGGAATAAAGAAAAATAAGAGCGGCTTACAAAAAAAATAAGTGGCTAGAAAAAAAAAAGAAAAATAATAATTATACAAGACTCCCAAGAGGGGCAGTGAAGTGTTAATTATAGTAGCTATTGAATTCCAATATTACTCTCAAAAGGGTTGCGGGGATTAACAATTGCTCCAATCCAATATTACCTTGACGGGTTGCGGGATTGAAGATCCGAAGTCTCAAAAAGGCGGCGGATATAAATTATTGCGTGAGTTATATTTTTCTTTTCTTAGCGAGTGTGTAGCTACTTATTAATGCATGACATAAGTATCTTACACATAAAACGAATGACTTATTATTTTGAGTCGGACTTATATCAATTGTGAGCGTTTTTTCGAGTAATGGATAAGATGGTTACTTAGGATTAAAACCGTGCATCCTTATTTTGAGATTTTACATTTCTTATATTTCACGCTTTAAATAATGAAAAATTTTCCTTCAAGCAATTTGCTCAAATAATAACCGGTCTTAGAGGCATAATAAGTGGGGGTATAATAGTAACACAATTAATCTTTATGAATAAGTTGATGCACTTTCACTTATGGATAACAATGATCTTGTTTTTAAGATTGGTATGGGGAAAGTGAAACTTGAGGATGATAAGAGTTCATGGTATCAAAGCCCTAATTAAAGTCTTGGATTTCTTTATGAGTTATTTCCATCAAAACCCTTTCAAGAAAAATCCAAAAATATATAAATAGAATTGTTTTACTTTCATTGCATTATTAAAATCAAAATCATGCATCATGTAGTATAGTATAGTTTATTAACTCATAAAATGGCCAAGGTGGAATAATTATGAGAGATGTGTACTCTAGAGCTTTCAAATACAGCATTGCATGAGGCCATGGCAATGGTCAAGTGGAGGGGAGTTGATAAGTGTGAAAACACTCATCAATTATGACCCTAAAACCACTTAAAACACAACCAAATACATTATATTAAACTGTAAATTATCAGAATTACGCGTGCATTTTGTGTTTGTGTATTTTCTGGGAAAAAGGTACATGACGGAATAAACACGAGCTTTTAAGGTAATATTTGAAGAAAAGACGAAAGAAGCCAACAAGGACCAAAATTTCCAAGAACATGAAGATTCAAGGACTGGAAATGTCATTCTCCAAAGTTTCAAGGATTCAAGATGGAACTTGTTAAAGTTTTTAACAAAGTAAATCAAAGTTTCCAAGTTTAAGTAACCACAAGGACTGATTCTGCTTATTGGGGAAAGATACATATATGTCTGACAGCTGGACGAATTAGAAGTCAAAGAAAGAGAGCATAGGGATTGCCAAGTAGACTAATATGAACCATTTGATATGGATAAATAACCAGCGGTTCAGATTGTGATTCATATTTACATGCTTCAACAAATGGGAGACTGCCACGTCATCGTCACTACTATCCATCCACTGAGGACGAATCGAGGGGTTTCAGGATTTGGTTTCAAAAGCAAAAATGTTCATTTACTTCTTCTCAAGACATTGCAGCTGATGAATTGCTTTCAAATTAAGAGAGGAATAAAACCCCAAATCCTTGATGAACCCTAGATTACTCTATCTAGAAATTACACCACGTGGATGATTCTGATTGGCCTAGCCATCTCAACTCATCCTTACCCCAGCTATTGCCTATAAATACACCTTCAACCTTCACTTATACGAGTTTAGTTAGCAGTTAGACTAGGTGTTAGTTACACATGGTAGTTTAATTTTTAGGAGTAGGATAATTAGCTTTTAACTGGAATATAGAACCTTTAAGATTCTGTTGAAATGTTCAGTTATATCAGTTACATTCCGTTTTAAGTTTGTTAAATCTGTAAATGTCATCTCCATTAATGAATGTTCAAGATTTCTGATTTCACATTCAACCTATTGTTCTTATGCTCTGTTTTACTCATAAGCTCTCAAAAGCCTAATTCTAGCTTCTTATTTTGTCTTTATTACCTGCGTAAATCATATGTTTTTAAGAGTTGGAATGTTCGTAGTATCTTACGAGTTATTCAATTAGGCAGTAGATCAAGTTGTTTTATCAGTCTTAGATCATAAGCTCACAAGAGCTTGTGGAGTAATCAAACTGAAAAAGTTTCTGTTACAACATTAGTTAATGATTTCTGTTATTAAGTTGTTAAACCAGTAAATGTTTTACTTTTACAAAAGTTCTAGTATCCAAAAGATCATAAGCTCACCAAAGCTTATGAGAAGATTTGATTATCTCCTTTTAGTGTGTTATGTTCATATGAGATTGTAGCAGCATTCTATTTGTGTAGTTCATCAAACTAACAGATTATGCAGGTTTCGTATTCAAAGATTCTGTTTGGTTTTGCTGATACAATAAGCTGATTACTAGCTTATAGAATTCAACTATAAGCTGGTTAATTGGTGAAGATTGATATAAAGAATTAATGAGTATTTGTATGAATTGAGCTGCTGATAAGAATGTTGAAGTCTGATAAAAGCTTGTAGCAAGGTTGATAAATTGATGCAGTGTAGAATAATGGATTCTTGTTGAGTAGTTATTATCATCAGCCGGTATCGCCAACAATGGGCTGGCCTGGAAGTGCAGGTCAAGTCCATATTTTTTTTTTCATTTTATTCAGCTTTGCTAGCTGTAATCTTATTACATAGTTGTACTTGATTACTTGCTATAGTTGCCTTAATGAATTTCATGGTTATGTGTTTTAACTGGTTCTCATTTTGCATAATAGTAGCATTAGTTTCTGGTAGTGGTCAAATTCAAATGTTTGCGTTATATTAAGAGTCAAACTAGGACAGTCAAGTAAATTTGTTATAAGCCTTGAGGAGTAGAACTTTCGTCTGGAAACTTAGTTTGTTATAGAAGCTTAGGTATGTTGTTATTTCATTCTAAGCTGATAGTATTTAGTTTCTGAAGGTACTTTTGGTCATTAGTCTAAAGTTGAAGTTCAAATGTAAGATCGAGAAGCTGTTAGGGAGAGCAATTCCAAGTTCAGTGCAGACTGATATAAGATGTTGTCATCATCAATTAAGCTGTTTAAGTTTTCAGTTTGTTTGATTGTAATAGTTTGACTAGTTTACCATATAATAATGAGTTAGAGGTAGATTAGAACTTGGTCTATGCAAATTTGTTAGCTGAATGAAGTTTCTTTAGTTGTACAGTTTTAGTCTTTGAATTTGTATAGGTTATAAAAATATATTAAAAAATGCAGTAGTAAGAATTAATCTGTTTTGGATTTTATTCATTCTGGTGTAATATAGCTTTTAGTAGGAATTATGTGTTTGAACTTCCACTGTGTAAAGTTGGGTTAAAGTCCAATCAAGTTTAAGTGGATAGATAAAACAACCTCTTGGGCTATTTCATTTTGGGCCTGATTTATGTAGTATTTGGATTTATACGTGTAATAAGAAGTAAAATCAAGATTAATTAGTATAGAAATTTAAGTCCATGTAGTGTTAATTTAGCTTAGGCCCATTCTATATTTTTAGCAATATTATATTCATTGTTTGTCTCGTTTTGCGTGCTTCGATATTTTTGTTCTTATATTTTGTATTCTCGTTTTATATCCGTTACGTATACGAAGTATAATAAATAGTAGTATAGATTTACGTTTTGAGTGCAAGTAGCTTAAATACCAAATACGCTATTATTACCAAAAACAATTAAGTCACACTTGAAAACGTTAAATCAATTCGATAAGACCGAGAGAAAACGAACTTAAAAAACTAAATATTAGCCACCAAACATAACTTCAAAAATTCAACCTTGTGAAGCGCGGATCATACGAGCTTTTAAGATGCATTATCACCGTCGATTTTATAGAAGTCTTTTGGAGGGCTATGAATTAAGGGTTCCAAACCCAGCAAAAATAAATGTATTAGATGCAATGAATCTTGCAATTTCTGCATGGACTATGAATGTTAGTGCAAATACAATTACGAACTGCTTTCGTCATTGTAAACTTCGATCAACAGATAACATGACTTTTGAGAACTCAGATGAAGGTGGTGAAAGCACTCAAGAACTACAAAATTTGATCAAAGAGTTGGGTTATCGCAATGCAATGGACGTCGAAGATGTTCTGACTCACCTAGAAGAAAATGCAGTTGCACAGTTGTTGACTGATGAAGAAATTATTGAAAGCTTATTGGAATTAATAAAGATGATATCGATGAAGAAGATGATGAAAGTTCTACAATGGAACCTCCTTCGTGAAACGAAGCTATTAAAACGGTAATCACATTGAACAATTTCTTGTTGAGCTATGAGAAAACAAAACCAGAAGTTCTTACCATGCTAAGGAAAATTAGAGAAGGGATTCAAGGAGAATATGTTTTCTACAAAAAACAAAAGACAATTGAGTCATTTTTTAAGAAACCTTCATAAATCATTCATGTAATATGCTATATATAAGGAATTATTAATTTATATTTTATATGGGGTCTAAAAAAATTATCAAAAATGTATTATCTTATAATTTTAGCGAATTATTAATTTAGCACCCTATCCCCGAGTCGGGACCAGCAAAAAATATTATCTTAGAGAGTTTATTAAATAATCGAGTATTAATTTATCGAGTTTCAATTGTATAAAAAAAGATTACAATTTTAAAATAAGTGGCCACTATACTAGCCTACGGGCATTTCTTATTCCTTATCCAGGAAGTCATGGACTAACTTAGGCGAATATGGTTAGAGGTCTTGGTACGATGCGTCGTAGGAGGAGCTTTCTTCACGACGCCACATGGAAACGCCAACCACCCGTCATACTTAGCACTGCATTTTGGGTCCTTGAGCTTTAGTTCCCAGCTGACGCGTTCTTGGAAACCGTGACTTGAAAATGCCACAACTAGGGGTGGAAATTCGGGTCTGGTTCGGGTTAGCGGGTTTGGGTTGTCAGGTCGGCGAGTCAGAAAATCACAACCCAAACCTAACACATTTAAATAATCGGGTCAATTATGTCAATCCTAACCTGTTTACACATAATCCGAACCTAACCCATTTAACCCCTATATATATATTTGGCTTGGCTTAATTATGTTACATAGGTTGAATAGGTTAAACGGGTTTCGGGGTTGACCCATTTAACAAGTTTTATATGTAAAAGTTATATATATATATAAAAGTAGGCACATTATACGTGTTAAACATGTCATATGCGTTTAGGTTCGACCCGTTTAACCTAGTTAACACGTATGATAAAATATTGTTCATTTTTAATATAAGGAAAAGAATCTTAAACGGGTTGTCAGGTCAAACCGCTTAATTTATTTCCAACCTAAACTTAATCTGTTTAATAAACGGGTCAGATAGGTCGATCCAAACCTGACCCAAGATTTAGTATACTCAACCTAAACCTGTCAATTTCGTGTCGGCTTAAGGTCGGATTTCGTGTCAAGTCAGAAATTGCCACCCCTAGCCATAACCATGACACCTTTGCGTTTTCCTGTTTGTTTGGCCTTTTTACCTTTTTATTGGTTTCTTTATACTAATGTGTTTTTTGGGCGAAAAGATGGTTTATGTTTTTTGTTTGGGTAGCACGCTAGCAGCAAGAGAGAGAAATGAGGAAGAAGAAGGTAGATGAGATTTGCTTATTTTTTTTAATTTAAAGCTTATTGTTAGATATTTTTACATTATCACACTATCTTATTAAGCATTTAGTCATTTTATTTATAGAATACTTGAAAATTTCAAGTTACAATACATAATGCTATTTGTACAAGCAAAACAAGCATTCATACTAAAACTAGAAAACTTAAAACATGTGATTATAATATTAAAAAAACATATTACATTGAATTCTATAATTAAAACACCCCATCATCCTATTTTACAACTAAAACAACACCTAATACAAGTATTAATACATAATTAGAAATCAATTAAATCATAAAAACATAACTTAATACTTATATTAAAACTAATTACTACATAGTAGTTAATACACAATTATAACTAAAATTAATTAATACTAATTAATTAATATAATTAATACACCACCTCACTACTTAAAAATACAATTATATATATACATTGTACACCAATTAAAATGATATATCTATAAAATCATACATATGTTGTCTACCTAAAATAATGTTGTAAATAGTTTTGAAATTGAACCGGACCAACAGGTTCAACTGAGAACGGAGTTATAATCGGTTCGACTAGCCAAAAAGTCGTCAGATTAAGAACCTAAAAGGGCCCCGATTGAAACCGATAAAAACAAACCCATTACATAAATATGTACTATTTTTTTAATGACACATAAATCCGTATTACTTATAAAAAAGATTGCACTCTCTCTCCAAAATTTAAAGTAATACACCTTTATAAACTTTTGGTACAAACTTGTAAAACACAAAAACTTCATAAATTTAGTTATGTATTAATTGGGGAGCAATACACATTAAATGACAAAGTGAATACGAACTAATATGCAACATATACAAATGATTATTGTATAAATTATAATTTTTTACATAAATTTTTTTAAATTATTCACATATGTAAGTTTAATATTAAATGTTCGCTTGATATTGAATCATTCAGTTTTTTACAAACTGCATACTCGAAAACACATATCGTTTATGTATATATTTTAGTACAAATTTAGTGAAATACAAATCATTTTGCTAATTAATTTGATTAAAACGTACATATCAAAATAAGAAGTTTTTAAGGTTATTATAATATATGAAAACATGTAAACATATAAACTATGAAAGTTTTATATATTTACATGTTATATAATATTATGATGCATTACATATATTAGCAAATACCTTTCACGATCTATCATCATAATTTCGTAATACTATTTTATATGAAGTAGTTTATTATTACTTAGAGTTATTTCAATTTAAAACTATCATTATTATTTGTAAAGTTATTATTAAAAAATATGTATACTCATAAAATATTAAGTTCGCAGAATTTTAGTTTCACGGTATCCGCAACCGCAACACGCAGATACTCTGCTAGTTGGTCTTTAAAGTGTTTTTTTTACACAATTAGTTTTTGATCTTTGAGTTAATGTAATTTAAATTATTTTAGTATACTTAAGAAATTAAAAAAAGGTCACGATTGCATCAAAAATCTGTTGTTACAATTTTTTTACTATTATGGTGAAGTTTGGCTTTATGGAAAAAATAATGACATCTACGTAGTATTAGTTTTTACTATGATATAGGTACGATGACTTAACTGTACCCTACGCTCTTATAAAAATGTCATGACTCAAGATCGACAACGTCTGTTTGATTGACCCATGAAATTAGGGGTGTTCAGTGTTCGGTTTGACACTAAATAAACCGAAAAGTAAATCAGACCGAAACTGAACAAAACCAAACCGAAATTTTTTGTGTATGGTTTGGTTTAAAACCGAACCGTAGTATTTATTTGGTGTTTGGTTTAGTTATAGCTTGACAAAAATAAAAACAAACCAAAATGAAAAAACCAAATAACTCTATACATATGAAATTTTAAACCATATACATATATATATTCTATCTTATTATTCTAAATAGTCATCTTTCAAACTAATTATTAATAAGATTAAATATTAATATATATCTCGAGCAACTGAGCAATGGGTTGCCTACTTGATTCATATAAATTCTTATATATAAAGTAACTTTGAAGTTACACTTGTGTTTGGATGCGTAAATATGGACTATTAATGTTAATAAGAATTCCTTATTTCGTCTCTATTTATTATTGTTAAATCTAAACCCTTTAGTTTTTTTAAAAAATTTGTTGATTTACTTGAGCACTTTTAAAGCTTATAATTTGTTATCTATGCTACTATATAAAGCATTTGGGACCTTCTTAAAATAGCAAGACTGAAAATTCAGACTTTTTTTCTTACTAAATAAAGCAAGTTGTGATATTTTCATTAACATTATATACTATAACCCTTTGTAACAACCCTTTGTAACAACTTTTTGTAACAAACTTTTGTAACAATCTACTTACATAACATTTTTTCTTTTAAATTGAAAAATCTTTTTATTTATTTGTTACCTTTATAATTTAATTTCACCATATTTTCTAAAATTTTATGCTATTTAATTCAATATCCATTTTGCTATATATTTATTAACTATTAATTTTTTTTAAAATTTAGAGTTTTTTTTTCTTCAGATTTTTTACAATTTCAACAATACAAACTTAATGATAAGAGATTAATATTTGTTAGTCTAAAAAATGATTATGAGTACTCGCCGCCGCATTGCGCGGGTCTATGCTAGTTTTTACTTAAACATTTTAGGTTACAATTTGTTATTTTTACTTAATTTTTAGGTTATTATTTGTAACTTATTGATTATATACTGGAGTTTACTTGAATTTGATTTTTTTGGTTTAAACCGAAACCAAACCGAATTTTAAATTGGTTTATGATTTGATTTTATCAATACTATAATTACCTTGATTTGGTATTAATTTTGACTTTGAAAATTTTTAAACCGATTAACCCAAATAATACAACTCACAAACCCGAAAACCGAACCAATAAACACCCCTACATGAAATGGCGGAGTGTATCAAGCCATAATATCCCACTGTCTAATAAATTTGTTAATAGTTGGTACTTGGTACAATAGTCTACGGAGTATTATTGATAAGTAGCATCCTAACTACACCTACTTTATTGTAGTCAAAATCAATAATGTTGATCAATAAAGTATCTTTGAATATTGTTGAAGTATTTTTATATGGTTGTTGGTTGGATAAAATCTAAACTAATTATTCCTTAACTAATCACAACATGAGGCAAAAACTAATTTCTTCGTTCAAAATTAATAATTCATCTTTTTATTTTAATTTTTTTTCACTTTAATTATTCATTATTAAAAATAAATAAGGACGTATGTTAAAATTTATTATATCACTTTTAATTGAAATATTATTACAAACTTCAAATTATATTTAAAATAATTACTTTATAATTGTGTTAAAAAATAAGAGAGAAAATTATAATTAATTATTTTTTTTAAACTGTGTTTTTATCAAAGAAAAATAATTATAAGACAGATGGAGTAATAAACATACACACAAATTGAAACGAAAACTATGAACGAGTATTTCTAATACTCCGTATTGTAGATCCAAATGAATGTTACTGGTGTAAGGTTACTGGTGGGCTGTCTGGCCACCATGGCGCCGCCAAGCATACCGTGCCCAACGTTATGGGTTTTGGGCTGGCTATGGCTAGCCGATGTTATGGGTCACGACGCGACACTATGGCGCAGTCAATCACATCGTGGCTCGCGCCATGGGCTGCTTTATGGGTTTTTGTTTTTAATTTTTATTTTTTTAAAAATTTAAAAAAACTAGCAGTTATGTAACGGCTTTTTTCTTATTTTTGAACGTTTGAAAGGGTTAAATACCCCATTTTATCACATATTTTCACTACAATTCACACAAATACATACCATTTTCTACAATTCACACAATATTTCATCAATATGAATGCCGCAGGTTCCATTTGTCCGCTATTTACGAAAGCTATGATCAGGATGATATCGAAAATTATGCCCGATATCTTGAATATTGGGAACAAATCGAGATGTTAGATGATGAAGAGCAACAAACTAGGGTTAGTTCTGGTGCTCGCGTTAGAACATATATCCCACGTGAACGAGAAGCTACGAAAAAAAAACTCATGGCCGATTACTTTGGTGACCTTGAAACGCCGCCAAAATATCCGGAGGATCGATTTCGACGAAGGTATCGTATGAATTATACCCTTTTTTGAAGAATAGTTCATGATAAAACTAGTTACAACGTTCAACCACTGCCCCCTACTTCTATTTTTTTAGACAACGTTGTGATGCAGCGGGTTGTTTATGTTTTAGCGTCACTATGAAACGCACATCGGCTATACGCCAAATGGATTATGGTACAACACCCGATTTACTAGAGGAATACTTGCAAGTAGCCGAACGTTGTTCACGTGAATGGTTATGGGACTTTACCAAATGCATTTACGTATTGTATGTAGAAAAGTATCTTAGAACGCCTACTCCTGATGATGTAGAGCATATTTATGATTTGCACAATAGGAAACATAATCTCCCGAGTATGCTTGGGAGCATAGATTGTATGCATTGGAAATGAAAAAATTGTCCTAAATCCTTACATGGTCAATTTAAAAGGCGTGATAAGAAATACCCAACACTTTTGCTCGAGGCTGTTGCAGACCAACAGTTATGGATATGGCATGCTTATTTTGGTGTGTCGGGGTCAAATAACGACCTTAATGTTTTATATGGTTCACCGTTATTTGATAAGTTTCTTTTGGACGAGGCTCCAGATACTGAATTTGTTGTAAACGGTAAAACATACAAGTAATGGTATTATTTAGCAGATGGGATTTATCCGCAATGGGCTTCGTTTGTTAAATCGTATACAATTGCAACAGACGAAAAGAAAATAAATTTTAAAAGAATTTAAGAAAGTGCAAAAAAAGATATTGAGCGAGCGTTCGGGGTATTACAAGGTCGATGGGGAGTTATTCAACAACCAAGACGAAGTTACGAAGTCAACACACTTAAAAGAATCATGTATTGTGGCATCATACTACATAACATGATATTGGAGGACAAAAAGTTCGACAATAGTGAATACGACACTATGTACACTCCGCCTCAAGCTAATATCGAACGTACTTGGACAGAATGATGTGAGACACATAGAAGGAAAAACAAGGAACTTCGGGATAGGAAAGTTCACGTTGACCTTCGACGTGATCTGGTTGAGCATTTGTGGAACCTTAATCATTGATGTTTTTAAATTATTGTTATTTTTTTTAAGTTGTAATCTTTTTTCGTGTATTTTAAAAAAAAATTGTATTTGTATTTTTATTATGAGTAAAATGTGTTTTAGTTTAAAATAAATAGTTGAATTTAAAAAATAAAATAAAAAGTGATGGGGTCACGATAAACCGAGAATGTTGGTGTTAATCAGGGAGGGGTTGTGGGTTTATGGGGAGTTTTGGTGTTATGGGAAAAAAACTGATGCGGCAATACTTTTTGCCCACAGCTTGAGCTCCACGGCTCAACCGTACCCAGGGCTCTTAGTCAAAATTGTCAAAATTTTATTTTTTGTATTATTCAGAACTGGTCATCTCTGCACGTCATACAATTATTATAAAATAATTAACATATTTTTCTTGAAAACCTTCTTTTTTTTACACGATTTAATCTCTAAAAATAGGTTGATCCGCTTTTCACTACTTGAGCTTACGCCATTGCATATAAGTGAAAGTGAAATGAAAACATTGTGAGTAGTAGAAAGCTAGCTAATGAAAACATTGTCTTTAGTTCTGTCATGATAGCATATGCATCACGACCATCTAGATTTTGTTGTACATCTGGGGGCATTGTCATAAGCATAAGATTATCGATTTTCTTTGAACGTTTGGTTCAAGATTCATGACTTTCTTGGATGTTTATAGGAATTTCTTGGCCTTCAGGAACATAAGGTAGTTCATGAATAGGTTGCTCAAGGTAAGACAACAAATCATCGGTTGTAGTGCAATCCGAAAAGCGGTATCAATCGATGAAGTTAACTTAAGTCAATCTCATCTTCTCAAGGACTTAGTAACCGAATTATTTAAGCATGAGGTAGTCATCTACAGTAAACAAAAAGTTCAAATGTTTAGTATTTTCGATAATTACATTCTCAAAAGAATTAACTACCCGATTAATTATCAGGGCTGATCTTGACTTATTTGCTACTCTGGGCGGTATAGTTTTTTGATGCCCTAAACCAGTCGATCAAAAGGGACAATAAACGTGCTTTTTTAACAGATGTACTTTCTGTTTTTTTTAAAGGAGACAGACTTTAAACAAAACTTGCATATCAACTTGATAAAACATGAATAATTTTTTAATTAATTTAAATATGTCTAATGACTTTTAACATTCTGTTGTATTTTTTAGTCCATATTGTTCTATGGAGTATAATATAACTATATAAGAGATCTATTGTGCATTAACTAATACTACGTACTAGTTAGCACATTAGTACATATTTTTATGACCTTTACGATTAATGTTTTATTTTAAACATTTTATGAAGGCAAAATAAAAATCCTAGTCTTTCACATCTACGAGTAAGGAATTAAAATCTAGTTAGAAATAAAAGAATATTGACTAACAGAAAGGAAAGAAAATGTGAAATAATGTTGTTAAATATATAGTTGAAACTATCGTGACTCTTTATTATTTTCATACATTACCATGTTAATATAAGCAAAGAACAACATTCAAGAGTCATACGAAAGAAAATGACTCTTTGTTTAGACTAACTTAGTAATGTGTGAAAATAATAAAGTTCTTTGCTTATACTAACATGATAATGTATGAAAATAATACAATAAAAAATTACATGTTACTCCTGAAAATTTTAACATATTATTTTAACATATCATTCAAGAATACACTTAAATTTATTATATCACCCTTGATTAAAAATTTCATATTAAATAAGCATATTACTCTTGAAAATTATAGTATACTAACATGGTGTGAAAATAATATAGTAAAAAATTACAGTATAAAATAGCATTGAAAATTACAATATAAAATAATAATATGGACAACATTCAATTTGAAACAATCAAAATGCAAGTAGCCAACAAACTATCTTACAAGCAAACCATGACTGCTTTTTTTTAACGGTAGAAGTTCTCTTTTAACAAAAATAATATTTGTTTAATTAAAACATTTACTTGTGTAGAAATTAGAAGGAAAGGGGAGGGGGTTGAATAGTTTATTATATTTACTTGTTTAAAGATCGATTTTCAAAAATCATTTTTTAAAAACTTAGACTTGAGTGATTATGTGAAATCTTCTTATGCACAATATGAACAATAGATACTGGATCTAAACTAATGACCACAAGTACATGCACGGAAAGAATAATGAATGTAAAGAAATAAAGAAAGGAAAGATCAAACCAAACACCAAGGATTTATTGTGGTTTGGCAACGAAGCTCACTTCTCGTTCCTACTCCACTCCTCGAGTACTCCTTACTCGAGAGTTCACTAATCAACAAGCTCCTTAAGGTGGAGAACCCGTACACATCGCTTAACCAATTTTCGACTCTAAGCTAAAAGTCGAGCCCTAATCTTAGCTAGGACCAATCTACACCAATATACTTTAAAGTATAAGTATTAACCACAATAAATACACAACTTCTAAATTTACACAACAATTTAGATCTTCACAACAACACAAGAATGAAAATAATGTTTGATTTCAATGGATCTTTGAGGTAGACACAACGTTTCAAGGATGAAAGTGTTATTCTCTTTGCACTTAAGAGGATGAGATGGGAGGAGAAATATTCACTTCTAAACAAGTAGTAATCAACCAAATAACCAAGGATTTGAGTGATTTAAGAAGGTGGATCGAATCTAGAAATTTGTATGCAAGAGGTGAAAGGAAAATCTGGAAATGATCCACTATTTATAAGACAAGGCTCCAACAGATCTATCTGCCTGCGGTTTATTAATTGTCATGCGGTTCGATATCAATAACGAAACGCCTAGCCATTTAAAGAACCGCATAGACTAGACTCCGCTCCTTTTTGTCTTTTAGTGGGTTTGTCACATCTGGTGAAGTTTTTATCCTCAAAGGATATTCTTAAAGCATATAGAATATGCCATTTTCAAATTTCTAATTTAATAAAATTTTTTCTTAAAAATATAGTTTAATAAAAACTTTTGTCACTTAAAAAATAAAATAGAGTTTTAAGAAAAACTAAATCCTTGATCACTTAGTTAGGTTGATAACTTGTCTATTCATACCTTAAGTGATAATAGATGAAATGAAAAATACTTGAACTCAAGAATTTAATTTGTGTTATTTTCGTAAATGCTTGTTTTTATATATTTTCGTAATCAAAACCAAGTGAGACCGAAAAATGCAAGTAACGTTTTTAGGCATCATTGAATTAACAATCTTCCCTTTTTGATTCCGACAATACATAAACTCAATCAAGTATGAAAACAAGATTTTCGAAGACGAGTTTATTTCATTTCTTCCCCTTTGTCTAAGCAAAAAGGTAGCAAAAGTCTTTATAGAAGAGAAGAACCGCACTTTGCTAATGCTCCTCTTGGTGCTTACTTCCCCTTGCTTGGGGCACCAAGGAATCAAGCTATGATGACAAGCTACATAGAAGGGTTTGAAAAAGAAAAGAAACACCCAACAAGATATATCAAAGGTCACACAATAAAAGAAATAAGAAGAGAAGAGAAAGAATAACAAAGATCCATAAGAAATCATGTTAATCCAAGAACATGAAAAGATACAAGGAAAAAAACATACAAAGATGTATGAAACACAAGCCTAAGCATAGGCATGAATCTAATCCTAGTTACACTAGAATTCTAAGATTTGCTTAAATTAAATGTCTTATTAGTAAGCAACCCACATGCTTAATTAAAAGACGAAGTAGTAGCAGAATTTGGTGGTGGAGGCTTGGCAAAGGTCTCGTGGTCATAATGAAGAGGAGGCTTGACTATGAGACTCTTGATGTAATTCAACTCCTCATATATATGAGCCATAGCAAGATGTTGATATTGATAACAATGACAATAAGTTCCATGATGCATGACATTATCATGTGAGGGAGGAAGAACACAAAAAGGAAGTGATGGAAAAGAAAAGTTTCCAAAATTAATTTTCTTAGAAGGAGAAGAAATTTGATTGAATGTGTTCTTGGGTGAATTTGGGTTGAAAGAGATTGGAGAAAATGGAGGAGAATCAAGACTTTCATTTGGTGAATAAGACATTTTGATTTGAGAAAAGGATGCAAAATGCTTAGGGTTAAGTAGAGAAAGCACAAGATATTTTTGGAGTGGTCAAAAGCTTGAAACAAAGATTCCAAAAAGTGTTGGAACAATTTTCGAGTTTCAGAAAACCCGAATCTAGAGGCTTCTGCCTGCGGTTCATTATTGTACACGAGGTTCAATAATTATAATGAACCGCTAGACAATTGAAGAACCACCCACAGAAGGTGTGTTTTGGGGGATAAGGAGAATTTTCCAATTCATCAAATCCTAATTTTCTAGTCTAACCAATCATAGAGACATGCTTAAAAGCAATAAAAGACTAAGAAACACACAAGAACTCACCAAACACGACTTTGACCAAAATACATAGATTTTAAAGTAAAATCGATGTTGGAGGTGTGTTAATCTAGACACATAGTCATGACACAATGATCCTTCATAGTTCAATGTTGTTCTTGCTATATTTGAGTGACTCATACATATGAGTTATGTATGCTCGGTATCAATAGCAAGAAGCCATGAAAAACGTTTTTATATTGAATTAACAATGTAAAAACATTTCTCGATCATTTTAGAAAGAACTTTGAGATATTTGAAAAAGAGAAGCGGAATTTTCAAAAAGAGCTTAAGAGACTCAACAACTCAAAGAAAGAAAAGACTCAAAAGAGAAAAGACTCGATTAAAGAAAATTCGTAATTAAGGTATATGTTCCATTAAACCTAGACTTAGACGCAAATAATTAAAAGGTTCCCTCTTAATTGGCTTAGTGAAGATGCCGACTAAGTTTTCTTTCGAGGGCACCTTTTCAATCGAAATGTTCCCCCTTTGAACATTATCCCTAAGGAAATGGTGGCGAATCTCTATGTGCTTAATTTGCGAATGTTGCACGAGATTATTACTAAGGTGTTGGAAATTCACTTTATGTGACGACATTTAAGAATTTCCATTAGTTATCATAGTCACACACGCATAGACTAGACTAGGAAACGTTGTATAGATTAGGTGTGGTGTGTGAGTATATATACCCCTCCAAGGCTTCCAAGGAGGGGTGTTGCTTGTGTTTTCATTTGTGTTTTAATACATTTTCTTTCTTTTCACACACAACCCTCTATCTCTCTCTCCACCATGGCTGCCACCACCTTCCACCACCCACCTAGACCACCGATCTATTATAGCAAACCTACAATTGGTATTAGAGACTCGGTCAATCCTTGGATCGTGTTTTTGTTTTCGATTTGGTGGTCTAAAATTTTTTTTGGTCTCGATCTGTTTATTTTTTTGTCACGATGGTCAAATCTTTCTAAATTTTGTCTCTTTTTGTGTCATGGCAGTCTTAACATTCTTTTTGTCACATTTGGTCTTAGTTTTCTGATTATTCCATGGTTTTTGTTTCTCGGGTTCATAACCTGACTATCTGTCTACTGGTTTCATATTTTTAATCTGGTCAAAATCTATCATTTTTCTCTCAAGTCACATGTCTTTTGTGAAGATGAAGATAATGGCCAGTTCAGTTTACTGGTAAAAAGGACGGTGTTAGCTTCATTCACATATTTAGTTTATAAGTATTTTTTTGGGTTTCTTTGTGTTATGAACATGAAGTTGAGCCTAGAAACTCATATTTTCCCAGAAAATCAAATCCAGATGAAGATAGCCCAGAAAAACAAGTTCCTGGAAAAACGGAAAAAGGACATCATTTTTTGGATATGATCGCATTGATTGCCATGGATGAATGCGATGACTCGCCTGCGATGACTCGCCTGCGATGACTCGCCTGCGATGACTCGCCTGCGATGACTCGCCTGCGATGACTCGCCTGCGATGACTCACCTGCGATGACTCGCTGCGATGACTCATCGCGATGGCTTCCATCATGTTGCGATGGATAGGGGACTCGACTGCGATGGCAATAATTTTTATCTTGCGATGGGTATATAGAAATGAATGCGATGCAGTTTGAAAAAAAAACTTGTGACAAGTTTAACAGGAAAACAAGACTATGACCAGTTTAACATAACCCGAAAACTCATTTTACTCATCCAACCTTTTAACTCCACAACACCAAATCTAACCTACTCCCATCGTCTCATATACCCCCATCGTACCTAGACTCGCACAGAAATAGAAAACAAAAAGATCTCAGTTATCTTTTATTTTCGTGTTTGATGCTATTGCATGTAAAGATCTTTTAAAGATCTATTCACGAAAATCAGACATCATTATAGATCAATACCAACTATTCGAATGAAAAGAAGATCAATAACAATTATGTTATGATCTGTCTTTGATTCGTTGAGACCAAAACAGCACATGCATGAACATATATAACCCACCCGAGATCTTTTTATAAAGATCTTGATGTTATGACTTCTTTGTGTGTTTCGCTTGTAATTTAAGATGAACCTTCGTTTTATTTTAGATGGAAGAAACAACAAGATTGATTTTGGTTTAGCATGACTTTGGACAAATCTGATTCAAATGGGATTTGGTTTTTGATTTAGAAAGAGACGTGTATTTTGATTGAGGATTATGAGTTTGGTGGTTGAGATGATAAGACAATGGAGATGGGAAAAGTGTTTAGATGGTGGCTGCGTATGATGGGAGAATATGCGACTGGTGTTTAAATTATTAGGTGTGAGAAAGTTTTGGATTATATTAGTAAGATTAGGGTACCTAGTGCTACTACTTTTACTATACAATTTGGTTAACATGGGCCGTACATTCTCGTATAGACGGGGGTATCACGTAATATGTTGTTAATGGTTTCCAACTAGTGACATATTACGAATGAATGTAGTGATATGGATTAGTATACACTAGTTGTATCAAGAAAAAGATACATCTAGTCACGTGTGTTTCTACCCTCCTAAATTGTGTTGAATTATTTTTTATTTACATACAAAGCTTTTACGAGGTTTTGTATTAAATAAAATGTAGGCATGGGCTGATGAGATTATTTGGAAATGTTACTGGTTCGGTGACAAAGTGATGTGACAAAGAGACGTGACAACGTGACGAGATTTAATGATGAGACCAATAATAAAAAAATGGCTATATTTTTAGTGGCTACGGATTTGTTTAATCGGGTATTATTATTATTTGAAGTTGGAGACAAATTTTTTCGAAGGCGTGAACTTATTTTATCTTTGAAGATAACTTGCTCGTGCTTAATCTTAGAATGAAGACTTGTTTATCTAGTTTCCGGGTTCGGGGTGGTTGGTTGATGACTCGGATAACTATCACTTAAAGGGGTTACATTGTTGTACTCAGTGTCATGCGCTTAGTCGACGTGGATAATTTCAAGAGGTGTTGTGCTTATATACTTCTTCAGTGATGTATTGGGTACTTAGAGATTTCTCCACCGTTCCTCATTCAACAATTGTGCAAGCTTAAGTCACAAGATCGAGGGATTCTTATTCAGTTTCATGTTTGGTATATCCGGTTCATTCTATCAGTGGTCACTTCAAATTGCCTACAAGGGGGTTGGTAAAGATAGCCATGGAGAGTTTATGAGTAGAGATTTTCGATCAGCAACTGATTCTCACAAAATATATAATTCAGCTTATTTATTATTCTCACGAGATTTCAGGTACATGTGCGTACGATTTATTGTTGGTTCCGATTTTCGAAACCATCAAGGGGGAAGAAGAAGACATATTAAACGCACAACGAGTACACGTGATGAACTTCATACCTTCTTTTGATTTGAAGACATTTCGGGAAGACATTTGTCATAACCACAGAGAAAATCAGTGTTTTAACTCGTGGCGTTATCAATCTCTAAACGGTACACTACTGATTCGATGTTTAATTGTTTTGATGTTGCAATTATTCATCATCATTATCCTATATGGAGAGATATGCACTTCCGGGACTTAATTGACTCTGGTGCATCTTCTGAAGAAGATATGTGCATTTCCGGGACTTAATTGACTCTGGTGTTACGATGTCAACTTCATGAATGGGATAAAGTGTATACTTCAGTATTTGAGCTTCATACTTGGGATTGGTTTATTTTCTTCAACTATGTGGGGGAAGAAATGTCTTGATTCTTTCTAGTATGCATAACTTGAACTCTCAGGGGGAAGAAAAATTCAGAAGAATTATTCAAGCGTTGATAGGTGTGTAAACACCCATCCCTTTTACCACTTAATTACAATAATGACCAAGCCAAAACGTGTATTTTATGTCGTAAATTTTGGAATTATGCGTGGTTTGTGGTTTTGTTGTGATTTAGGACGAAAATGTGAAAAGAGGAGAAAACACGGGCATTCACGGGCTTTTATCGAAGAAAAAGACAAAAGACGAAGTCAAGAAATCAAGAGTGCAAAAAGAACATAATTCCAAGACCAATTCTGAAGATTTATCGAAGAAAAAGTCAAAAGACGGAAGTTTACTAAAAGCCGAAGAACTCAAGTCTAATTTATTGAAGAAATTACAAGACGAGTTATTAATCCCGAGACAAAAGTCGAAGAATTAAGAAGACAAGGACTTAATGATAATTAAAGAAAAAAGAAAGAGGGAGGAAGCTTCCACTAAGCACCTCCCTAATCCACTATAAATAGGATCCTTAGGCTTTCATTTTTTCTTGTTGGCTAATGGTGACAATTAGTCTTCCATCTTTTTAATTAATTGCTTCTTAAATTCATGTCAATTTCCTTAATTGTCTTGCACCTTTAAATTCCTTTAAATTCAAGTAAGTTTACTTTTAATTGTTGTTAATCTTTACTTTCATTGTTAATCTCTCAACTTCCTTTCTTGATTAATCTTAATCTTAATCTTTATGTTTATGTTCTTTTATTTTTATGGTTCTCAATCAAGTGGGTTTTGATTGATTTGGTTATGATTGTTAGTTTTATTGATTTGGATTGTTTGGTTATTGTTATTAGATCATTTATGGTTGTTTTGGTTTAATCCTTTGGTTGATCTTGATTGATTTTGTTTAAATTCGTGTTCTATTTCTTTCCCGTGTTCTTCGCGTTTATAGTTGCCCAGATTCCGAATCAGTGCATTAATATTCCGAATGAAGCTTTCTTGTTTAATTATTCCGAATGAGTTCTTTTTATTCCAGTTATTCCGAATGAAGGGTTTAGTCTAGGTTATTCCGAATCAGTGTTTTTATCTTAATTATTCCGCATCAATTAATATTCCGAATCAGCACTTTTTGTTAATTATTCCGAACCAGTGTTTTATCTTAATTATTCCGCATGAAGCAGATATTCCGAATAAACCTTTTATTCCGGATGAGCAATCATTCCGGATGAAGGGGTATTTCTGAACCAAGCAACATTTCGAATCAAGACTGTTATTCCGGATGAACCTTATTCCGAATGAAAGAATTTATTCCGGATGAAAGAATTTATTCCGGATGAAGGACTTTTTCTGGATGAAGCAATTTATTCCGGATGAAGGACTTATTCCGGATGAACACATTATTCTGGACGAAGCATTATTCCGGATGAAGGGTGTATTCCGGATGAGTAGTTTTTTATTCCGAGTAAAGCTTTCCTTTTTATTATTCCGAATGAAGCTTATGTTTTAATTATTCCGAACCAATTCATTTATTCCGAATGAACCAACATTCCGGATCAAACAATTTATTCCTGATGAGTGATTATTCCGAATGAAGCTAATATTCCGAATGAACCCTTTATTCTGGATGAGCGATTATTTTGAATGAGGGGAATATTCCGGATGAAGCCAATATTCCGGATGAAGCATTTATTCCGGATGAACTTGTTTATTCCGAATGAAGGAGTTATTCCGAATGAATGTTTTCTAGTTTTTGTAATTTTATTCATTTAGTTTTAAACTTTATTTTTTCCCGCCTTTTTATTTAGTCGCACTTTTAGTTTACTTGCCTTTAGTTTTATTTCAAGTTTACATTTTAAGCCTTGCCTTAGTTTATTTTTAGTTGCGTTTTAAGTTTACGCTATTTACTTTTATTGCTTTAATTTCTCGCTTTATTTACGCTTTATTTACTTTGCCTTTACTTTTTAAAGTTTTAATTTTTATCTTTCCTAGTCTTTATTTTTTAATTAGTGTAGACAACGGCACAACTTTTATTTCCACCAAAGACAACTGAGTCTCACATTTAATCGAGAATCAATTCGAAAAGATCGGACGATAATATTTTCTTACTAGGTAAAAACCTTGTATTAAATGGCGCTGCAGCCGGCTCTTTTCGTAAAGATTAACGGTTTTTTGTGAGAGACGCGTTGGCTTTTGGGATCAGTTCACTCGTGAACGTTATTTTTCGTGTCAAAAATTTTCAAAAATCCCAAAAACATTTGAAAAATCATAAAAAGCATTTCTTTTTCAAAGTTTTGCACCAAAAATATTCTTCTTGCTTATCTATTTTTCTTTATGGATCCTTATGTCCATTGCGCCGGGTGTTGGAGACGACTATATGAGAGCGAATCATGTCAATGATGTTCATGCGAGCGATGCGGAAGAGACCTTCCTCCCATTTCCATCGATTCACAATTTGGATTTTTTCCATCGTGTAACTCGACTAATTCGTCCTTTTTAAATCCACCTCCTAGCCCCCCTTGCATCTATTGTGGAAGCGATTCTCATTGGCATGTTTCGTGTCCAATTCGACACCCGTCTCATGGCGATCAAGAACTGGGTTACAATTATGACAATGGTAATAGCTATCTACAAGAAGCACCGGGCTTTTCTCCATACCCATGTTGTCAAAATTGTGGGGGCCCTCACGATACTTCTTATTGTCAGCCAATGAATTATTATGAGCCAAATCCGTGTCCTCATTTTTCTTCACCGATGGATTATTATGAACCAAATCCGTGTTATAATTCTTCTCAAGCGATGACTTACTATGAGCCACATCCGTGCTGTAATTCTGGTTTTCATAACTGTGAGCCCCCACACCCCAACCTCAATCATCAATCCTCTCAGAGAATTCGTATTGCCCAACAACTCACTACTCTGAATGAAGAAAGACAAGCCATTCTTTTGAAACTTCATGACGGCTTAATTCAACTGACCGAGGCATTGAAGGAACAAAAGCGACAGCAACAAGAGCGACAACAACAAGAGCAAGTATCTAATCTTAGTGATTATACCCCTCCTCTTGTGCGTCAATACTATTATGATGATGATGACGACGATGATGTCTACGCTCTCGACCCATCTTCTGAATTTGCTACTCCTACTCTCGATATTCCTAATGCGTCTAAGGATGATGATTCATTGAGTGATATTAGTGATTTTGGCCTCGATAATTCTTTGATGATGAGGTTTGTGACATGCCTACTGCTATGGAGTCTGAGGACGACGTTGCTCTTACAGAAGAGGTCGATCCTAATGATGACGATTTTTCTCCTCGCTATGAGAATTTCACTTTTGAAATTTCTCAATCTCCACCGGGAGATGCGGGCGATGACGATTTATTCTCTCCGGCTTACGAGAAGTTCACCGATGAACTTGCTCTTGAAGATGAGGTGGAAGACGTGAATCTCCGCGACAGATTACGGAAAGTGCATCTTATTATTGCTCAAATCGAAGAGTTGACTTCTCCTCCTCTTTCCGAGTCTTTACCTCCATCTATTCCTCCCGTTGAAGATAATGACCCTAATAAGTGTGAAAACACTTATCCTTTTACCACTTATTTCCAATAATAACAAGACCAAAACGTGTGATTTATGTCGTAAAAGTCGGAATTATGCGTGGTTTGTGTTTTTATTGTGTTTTAGGACCAAAATATGAAAAAGGAAGAAAACACGGGTTTTCACGGGCTTTTATCGAAGAAAACAGGAAAAGACGAAGTCAAAAGATCAAGAGTGCAAAAAGAACGGAAGTCCAAGGCCTATTCTGAAGATTTATCGAAGAAAAAGTCTAAAGACGGAAGTTCAACGAAGTCGAAGAACTTAAGTCTAATAGAAGAAGAAAATCAAAAGACAAGTTCAAATCCCGAGACGACATCGAGAAAAAGACAAAGAATTAAAGTCGAGTTGAGAAGACGTGAAGAAAGCAAGAAAGAAGATGCAACACATGCACTCCTTCCTCCTTCCCTATAAATACCCTCCTAATAGTCATTAGGAGGGTGTTAGTTAGTTAGTTTTAGCTAGTTTTTAATTTTAACTTTTCTTTCTAGTTTTAGAGAGAGAAAGTCTTAAATTTTCTCTCACTAAGTTTCATCTTTTTCTTTTAATCTTTCAAGATTAAACACTTTGTATTGCTTATTTTCATTAATCAAGTTTTATTTTAAGCTTTTAATCCTTAATCTCATTCTACTTTTCTTTGATTTTAGATTGATTTTGGTGCGATTATCATATGATCCGTGTTGTTCTAAATGATTTCGTGCTTAAAAAGTTAATCTTTTGATCATTTCATAAGTTTTCATTTGATTAAGCTTTAAGACTCTTGTGCTTATTGGCTTATTTTTATGATTAGCTCATTTTCTTATAAAAAGCTTTCTTTAAAAGTTCATATTATTGATTGTTTGATTGAAAAGTTGCTTATTTTGAGGTTGGATAAGTTGTGATAAGTGCTTATTTGATCTGTTTTATCCTTGATTCGTTTAGCTTGGGGTATTAGCTTATTATATAGCTTATTACCTTGGCTTTTTTCGAATTCCACCAAAATCAGAAAAGGTTATAAACCCTTTTCCGATCCACGTATTCCGACCAGCAGACACATCCCTTTTTCCGATTGATTGATCGGATAAGGGTTTCTAAATATTCCGATCTGGCCATTTTTACACTTTCCGATCTGAGTCCTCTTTGAACATTCCGATTGGGTATTTTTGCATGTGTTCCGATTTGAACTATCCCTGTATTCCGACTGTGTTTGTTGTTTATCATTCCGATTAGTAGACTTGCATATTATTCCGATTGTAGCTTCCTTAATATTCCGATTGCTCCCAATTCACCATATTCCGATCAAACGATTGGAATACATTCCGATCTGGCCACCTCTTTTGGACATTCCGATCAGCTTCATTATTTGCACTTTCCTATTAGAGTTGATTTTAGTTATTGTTTTTACGTAGTCCCAAGTGTTAGATTTATTTAGTGTTCTAGTTTCTTTGCCATTATTGTCTTTAAGTTTTTCAAGCATTTAATTTTAACTAGTCATTTTATTTCTAATCTTTTTACTTCTACTTTACTCAACGACACTTATTACTTGCTTATAGTTTAAAATAGACAATCAACCAAACCATTCTCTTGATTCACCAAAAGACAATTGAGTCGCACTTAAGACCGGTTTTCAATTCGAAAGGATTCGGACGATAAAGATTTTATACGAGGTGTAAAAATCAAGTATTAAATGGCGCCGCTGCCGGCTCTTTTCGTTACGATTAACGGTTTCTAGTGAGAGACGCATTGAATTTTGGGATCCGTTCTTTGAACGTTATTTTCCTTGCTTTAAAAAATTTTCAAAATCCAAAAAATATAAAACTCTTCAAAAATACAAAAACATTAAAAAATCATAAAAAGCAATTCTTTTCCAAAGTTTTTGCACCAAAAAGATTATATAGATATTCTTTGTGTATATTTTTCTTCTGTAGGTGTATGCGTACTAGATCTTCGAACTATTCTGAGCCCGAGACTCGTGAAGATTTAGATATGGCTGGTGTTAATAACAACAATAATAACCCACCTCTACCCAATTTGAATAACAACAACAACAACAACAATGTCCACCTACCCGATTTACGGACAATGGAGGAATTGTGTCAACCCACCATGAACGGACGCGGAGGCCCGATTGCGCCGATGCACGTCACGGCTCAGGAGTTTTCGTTGAAGCATGACATGATCCAGCAAGTGCAAACTAACCCATTTCGTGGAATTCCGGATGATGATGCCAACAAACACCTCGACAAATTCATTACCATTACCCAAAGCATGCAGTGCTCCGGTGTTTCTATGGATGACCTTCGCCTCCAACTTTTTCCCCACTCGCTTTCTCACCATGCCGAAAAATGGTTTGACCGTCTTCCTAAGAATTCTATTCATACGTGGAATGACATGACTCAACGCTTTTTATCGCGCTACTTCCCCCCATCCATGGTCACAAGCCTTCGTAACCAAATCAGTGGATTCATGCAAGAAAACGATGAATCGCTTTTTGATGCTTGGGAACGATACAATGATTTGATCGACCGCTGTCCAAATCACAACATGCTCCCCGTCACTCTCATTGACACCTTCTACAATGGTCTCACTTTTTATGATCGTGACACGATCAATGCCGCCGCCGGTGGTACCTTTATGAAAAGGAGACCGGAGGAGTGTAGAGAGTTGATTGAAAACATGACTACTCACCACAAGAATTGAGATTCATCTGCATCCTCAAGATCTAACTCGAGAGTCAATGTTTCTTCTTCTACTTTCAATCCCGAGATATCCGAACTTACCCGACAAATCGCGAGTATGCACAAAGATTTCATGTCCATAGCCACAAACCACTTTCAACAAGCTAAAGCCGTTGCTATTTCTTGTGACACATGTGGTGGTCCTCATTCTTATAATGATTGTCCTTCTACCCAAGGCAATTTTTCTGAAAACGTTAACGTAGCTTACGGCACTTATCCCACGGGAGGCTATCAAGCCCGCCCTCAAGGAGACCGTGGCTTGCTAAGTTATCGTTCGAACAACTATCTTGCTCCACCTGGTTTCCCTCCTGTAAACCAAAACCAACAACAAAGCTATAACCAAAACAACCAATCCCAACCTCGTGCTAACAATCAATATCAATCCCAACGAAACCCATACCCAACTCAAGGAAATTCTCAAGTCTACCAAGCTCCACCTCTCAATCAACCGATGGCAGTGAGTCCAGACGTCGAGACATTCATGAAGACTAATCGGGAGATGGTGACGAATCTTCAGAGTCAAGTCCGCAACTTGAAGGGAGAAATGGCAAAACAAGGGAACGATATTCGAGCCGAGCTAAGGAATGACATGGCAAAACACAGCAATGAAATTCATGCAAACATGAGAGACTCTTTTAATACTCAAGCGGTTAACCTTCGTGATATGATTGGTTCGCTCATCCAAGGTAATCAACCCTCTTCTTCGGGTACTCTTCCGAGTAACACCGTTGCGAATCCAAGAGGGGAGATGAAAGCAATCACCACTCGTAGTGGAAAAGGTTATATGGAACCCGAGCTTCCTACACCACCACCCATGATTGTGAACAAGGAAAAAGAGTAACTTTCCTCACCTCCTTCACCTTCTATCCCCATTTCCCCACCACCCGTGATTGTGAGTGATCCTATTCCCCTAAAGCCTTCTTCTTCATCCAATATACCTTATCCTTCAAGGTTGAGGAAAGAGAAGCAAAAGAGAAAGGATGATATTCAGGTTTCAAACTTTCTTAAAATGTTTAAACAATTGAATTTTAACATCTCCTTTGCCGAGGCTCTCGCTCACATGCCCAAATACGCTAAGATGTTTAAAGATCTTCTAACTGATAAGGAAAAGCTTCTTGACATCGCTCAGACCCAACTTAATGAGAACTGCTCCGTAGTGCTCTTAAGGAAATTGCCCACCAAACTTGGTGATCCGGGTCGCTTCATGATTCCTTGCAATTTCCCGGGAGTAGAGAATTGCATGGCCCTAGCCGATCTAGGTGCCAGTATAAACTTAATGCCTTTAAGTGTTTAGAAGCAATTATCTCTCCCCGAGCTTGTCCCCACCAAAATGACTTTGGAATTAGCCAACCGTACGGTTGCTTATCCAGTGGGGATAGCCGAAGATGTCTTTGTAGGAGTCGACAAATTCACTTTTCTTTCGTCATCGTCGACTATGAGATGGACCCTCGTGTGCCATTAATTGTTGGCCGTCCATTCCTGAGGACCGGTCGCACTCTCATCGATGTTGAAGCCGGTGAGCTTATCATGAGAGTGGGTGACGATAAAATCGTTTTCAACATGGGAAAGTTGTCTAAACAACCTTATTCCAACGAGAGTGTTAATTGTATTGACGTTCTTGATGAGGCTTGTGAAGAACACTTCAAACATGCTTGTAAAAGTATTCCTACCTCTCTTCCCAATGTTGAGACCGTTTCCTCTATTGATTCATCACTGTCTCTATTTGGAGAAAGTGATTTCTTTTGGAAAGATCTTGAAGCTACCATGGGAGATGTGAACTCAACAAATGACGATTCTCCCACCGATTGGGATGACGACATGTGTTTCTTTGAAAACCTTCTCAAAGAAGACAATCTTTCTCCACCATCTCCCACGGTTATTGCTATCGATGCTCCGACTTTGACAACGCCTCCCATCGAAAATCCTCGGATTTAGAACTTAAGGAGTTGCCGCCCCATCTTGAGTACGTGTTCCTTGAAGAAGAGAAGAAGTCGCCTGTCATTATCGCGAAGGACTTGAAAAAAGAAGAAAAATCTCGCCTCATCGCCGTGCTTAAAGATCATAAGAAAGCTATTGCTTGGAAAATCTCCGACATTCACGGAATTGATCCTCACTTCTGCACACATAAAATTCTCATGGAGGACGACTTTAAGCCCACAATTCAAAGCCAACGAAGGGTGAATCCTAAAATCTATGAAGTCATCAAAAAAGAGGTTATCAAACTTCTTGATGCGGGTATGATTTACCCTATTTCGGATTCACCATGCGTTAGTCCAGTCCATTGTGTGCCTAAGAAAGGCGGAATCACCGTTGTGCCCAATGCAAACAACGAGTTGATTCCTACCCTTCTCGTTATAGGGTGGAGAGTTTGTATAGACTACCGCAAACTCAATGATGCCACGAGAAAGGATCATTTCCCTCTACCTTTTATGGACCAAATGCTTGAACGTCTAGCGGTTAATGAATATTACTGATTTCTTGATGGTTTCTCGGGTTATTTCCAAATACCTATCGATCCCCAAGATCAAGAGAAGACAACATTCACTTGTCCCTATGGCACATTTGCTTACAAACGAATGCCTTTTGGCTTATGCAATGCCCCCGGGACATTCCAAATGTGCATGTTGGCTATCTTCCATGACATGGTTGAGCAAACCATGGAAGTCTTCATGGATGATTTCTCGGTCTTCGGGGATTCCTTCTCTTCTTGCCTTGCCAATTTGGAACGTATGCTTAAGCGGTGCGAAGACACTCGCCTTGTTCTGAATTGGGAAAAATGCCATTTTATGGTAAAAGAAGGCATTGTGCTAGGACACAAAATCTCTAAAGCCGGTCTTGAAGTCGACCGTGCTAAAGTAGATGTCATAGCCAAATTACCTCCACCTTCAACCGTGAAGGGTGTGAGAAGTTTTCTGGGTCATGCGGGCTTATATCGTCGATTCATTCAGGATTTCTCTAAAATCGCTCGCCCGATGACCCACCTCTTGGAAAAAGATACTCCTTTTATCTTTTCTAAAGAGTGTCTCGAAGCCTTCAATCTTCTTAAGGATAAGCTAACTAAGACACCGGTCTTGGTTACCCCTAATTGGGAGCTGCCTTTTGAATTGATGTGCGATGCTAGCGACTTTGCTATTGGTGCGGTTTTGGGCCAACGAGTGAATAAACACTTCCAACCAATCCACTATGCTAGCAAAACAATGACGGGGGCCCAGTTGCATTATACGACAACCGAAAAAGAGCTTTTAGTTGTTGTCTATGCTTTTGAGAAATTTCGCCCCTATCTTGTTTTATCGTATACACGGACCATTCCGCGTTGAAGTACTTGATGACTAAACATGACTCTAAGCCAAGACTTCTCCGCTGAGTTTTACTCCTTCAAGAATTCAACATTGAAATTCGTGACAAGAAGGGTGCTGAAAACCTGGCCGCGGATCATCTGAGCAGACTTGAGGATCCATATCAAGGGGATCATCCGAACAAAGAGATCAATGACTCTTTCCCCCTTGAGACCTTAATGTCTATAAATCTCAATCTTGATGACCCCCCGTGGTTTGCAGCAATTGCAAACTACTTAGCGGGTGGTATTCTCATCAAAGGGTTAACATCCCAACAAAAGAAGAAGTTCTTGAATGATGTTAAGACTTACTTTTGGGATGACCCTTTTCTATTCAAACAATGTGCTGATCTGATCATTCGTCGATGTGTTGACGGACCGGCAGCTTTGGACATTCTCCAGGCTTGCCATGAAGGACCCACCGGTGGTCACTTTGGTCCCAACTATACCGCTAAAAAGTGTTTGATTCTGGATTCTATTGGCCCACCATTTATCGTGACGCTCACGAAATGGTTAAGCATTGTGTTGCTTGCCAACGTCAAGGCAAGATCACACATAAGGATGAGATGCCTCAAAATTTCATACAGGAATGTGAAATCTTTGACGTATGGGGCATCGACTTTATGGGGCCATTTCCATCTTCCAAAGGGAACAAGTACATCCTCCTCGCTGTCGACTGTGTTTCTAAATGGGTTGAAGCCAAGGCTCTCCCTACGAACGATGCGAGGGTGGTTGTGAACTTTTTGAAGCAGCTTTTCGCTCGATTTGGCGTTCCTCGTGCTATTATCAGTGACCGCGGGACTCATTTTTGCAACGATCAATTTGCAAGAGTCATGGCTAAGTATGGTGTCAATCACCGTCTTTCCATCGCCTATCATCCCCAAACCAATGGGCAAGCCAAGATATCCAACCGTGGATTGAAGCGAATTTTGGAGCGTACTGTGGGAGAGCATCGCGCCGCGTGGGACGATAAGTTAGATGATGCTCTGTGGGCTTTCCGTACTGCTTACAAGACCCCGATCGGTTGTACACCTTATCGTCTTGTGTACGGGAAAGCATGCCACCTCCCCATCGAGCTGGAACATAAGGCGCACTAGGCCTTGAAGTGGGCTAACTTCGACATCAACAAAGCCGGTGATCATCGCAAGATTCAACTCAACAAGCTCAACGAACTGAGGAATGAAGCTTACGAGAACTCGCTAATCTACAAGGAGAAGACGAAGATCATTCATGACGTAAAAATCAAGAACCGAGAGTTCCACGTTGGTGATCAAGTCTTACTTTTTAACTCTCGGTTGAAGATCATCTCTGGCAAGTTGAAGAGCCGCTGGTCTGGTCCATTCACCGTCGCCAAAGTCTTTCCATATGGGACCATTGAGCTTTCTCAACCAAATGGGCCAAATTTCAAGGTGAATGGCCATCGTCTGAAGCTGTACTTTGGTGAGGACATCTCTCAGGAGATAATTCCATCCCTCACCACGTTTCCCATGAACTAAATTTGGGTCGAGTCAGGCTCGTGACTCGGTGATAAAAAACAAGCGCTTCTCGGGAGGCAACCCGTGATCTATCCTTTACTGCTTTCATAATAAGTGTAGGGGGAGCCCCGTATGTGTTTGTTGTCTTGTTTCTTGTGATGTGTAGGGATTAAAGCTTCAAAGATCCACCTTGATGACTTTTGACAAACCGTGATACCGTGTTCCCATCTTCCCGGTTCTATCCTAAACTCTTGTGATTCAATATTTCATATTTTATATGTTCACATTTAATTCACTATAGTTGTCCTTTCCTTAGCAAGATTTAAACAAAGTGCACAATGTCCTAAGTGTAGGGGAGTTTACTCCCACATGCTTAAACATTGAGGACAATGTTTATCTCAAGTGTAGGGGGACTTCTACTGAAGTAAGTGGTCTTTTCCATGAATTTGCCCTCATTTTAACCGGAAAATTTGATTTTTCGACATTTTTCAAAATTGTTAATCTATTTTGGCCTAGTTGTATAGTTGTACTTTCCTTTATTATGGTTATTTTCTTTCCTTGCTTAAATAAAGCGGTTTTAAATTTTTCTTAGTCGTGAACATTTTGACTCAACCCGAGTTTACTTACCTTAGTTTACTCTAGCTAGTATCCTTAACGTGTTTAAGTCAAGTTTTGCTAGGCTTTTATATAGGGAGCTATAAAACGCGAAAGTCTTAACTCTCACGGGTTGAGAACAAAAACTTTTCGCAAGTTCCTATAATTGATCCTAGAGAGTCGTTTATCAAGGGAACTTTAAAATGCGATTTCTAAACTTGAAAAAGTCTAAGAATTTGCAAGATCCTATAGGCGACTCGAAAACCCAAAACTTTGATTTAATAGGCTAAGCATCCACGAGTCTCATTCCTTGAGATTTTAAACTGTGGAGAACGAGAAATGATAGAGTCAATTATAAGTTCGGTATTCTTTCGTGAATTTATGTGAGTTAATTATAAGCCTATTCTCCCTTCGCTTGTTAATAAATTTATCTGCAATAAATAAGGTTGTACGATTTAAAAGGTTACTTAGCTTCTAGCCCCAGATCGTTTAAAAGTTGCTCGGTACGGATTAGAGTTCATAGCCAAGGCATAACTTATTTAAGCGGGATGCGAAGATTGGCGAGTCCGAAAAGGCCCTAACAAGGCATGAGGGCTACATTTTGTTGCTAAAGATCCAAAAGTGATGTGAAGAATCATTTATCGAAAATCAATATGAAGGATCGAGACACACGACGAAAAGCAAATACTCCCCAAAAGATTATGGAGAAGTCTATCCAAAAAGACCCTAACAAGGTATGAGGATAAATAGATCCAAGTCCTAAAAGGAGGCGGATCCTTGTATATCAAAGTCCAAAATAAAGATTGGAGAAAAATGAAGAAGTCGTGGTCCAAAGATGAAGAATCTCTCAAAACTTCAAGTGAAGAAATTCCTATTATGAAGAGAAGGCCATTATTTCACTAACGTCTCTCAAGATTCGAAGTATGAAGTCGGTGCCAAATATCGGTCCGAGAAAGGTCTCAAATCGTGAAGCAAGTTATGCCAAGATATGAACTTTATGAGGTCCCGAGAAGGAGTTTTAAAAGATTTGGTCCTTTAGCTAACTATTGATTAAATCGTTCACTTTATTTTCGGACTAAATAATTATCGAAATAAGTCAAACAATGCATCCCCGTGATCATTCAAGACAAAAATAAAATATAAGAGATACACCTAGGAATAAGGGAGTCTAAATGAATAATTGGCCCACATGAGTTCGTGTTAGTTTGCTAACTTATAATAACAATGATCTCGTTTTTAAGCTTGGTATGGGGAACATGAAACTTGAGGATGACAAACGTTCATGGCTGCCAAAACCAATGTAAGTTTTTATTTTCTTTACTTGTTTCTATCTTTTTATGCTTAGTATTTAATAAAGGCCAAAGTGGGTTATTTATGATGGAGAATGTAAACCGTGATTTAAAATTAATGCATTGCATGAGGGCATTGCAATGGTCAAGTGTAGGGGATTTAATAAGTGTGAAAACACTTATCCTTTTACCACTTATTTCCAATAATAACAAGACCAAAACGTGTGATTTATGTCGTAAAAGTCGGAATTATGCATGGTTTGTGTTTTTATTGTGTTTTAGGACCAAAATATGAAAAAGGAAGAAAACACGGGTTTTCACGGGCTTTTATCGAAGAAAACGGGAAAAGACGAAGTCAAAAGATCAAGAGTGCAAAAAGAACGGAAGTCCAAGGCCTATTCTGAAGATTTATCAAAGAAAAAGTCTAAAGACGGAGTTCAACGAAGTCGAAGAACTTAAGTCTAATAGAAGAAGAAAATTAAAAGACAAGTTCAAATCCCGAGACGACATCGAGAAAAAGACAAAGAATTAAAGTCGAGTTGAGAAGACATGAAGAAAGCAAGAAAGAAGATGCAACACATGCACTCCTTCCTCCTTCCCTATAAATACCCTCCTAATAGTCATTAGGAGGGTGTTAGTTAGTTAGTTTTAGCTAGTTTTTAATTTTAACTTTTCTTTCTAGTTTTAGAGAGAGAAAGTCTTAAACTTTCTCTCACTAAGTTTCATCTTTTTCTTTTAATCTTTCAAGATTAAACACTTTGTATTGCTTATTTTCATTAATCAAGTTTTATTTTAAGCTTTTAATCCTTAATCTCATTCTACTTTTCTTTGATTTTAGATTGATTTTGGTGCGATTATCATATGATCCGTGTTGTTCTAAATGATTTCGTGCTTAAAAAGTTAATCTTTTGATCATTTCATAAGTTTTCATTTGATTAAGCTTTAAGAATCTTGTGCTTATTGGCTTATTTTTATGATTAGCTTATTTTCTTATAAAAAGTTTTCTTTAAAAGTTCATATTATTGATTGTTTGATTGAAAAGTTGCTTATTTTGAGGTTGGATAAGTTGTGATAAGTGCTTATTTGATCTGTTTTATCCTTGATTCGTTTAGCTTGGGGTATTAGCTTATTATATAGCTTATTACCTTGGCTTTTTTCGAATTCCACCAAAATCGGAAAAGGTTATAAACCCTTTTCCGATCCACGTATTCCGACCAGCAGACACATCCCTTTTTCCGATTGATTGATCGGATAAGGGTTTCTAAATATTCCGATCTGGCCATTTTTACACTTTCCGATCTGAGTCCTCTTTGAACATTCCGATTGGGTATTTTTGCATGTGTTCCGATTTGAACTATCCCTGTATTCCGACTGTGTTTGTTGTTTATCATTCCGATTGGTAGACTTGCATATTATTCCGATTGTAGCTTCCTTAATATTCCGATTGCTCCCAATTCACCATATTCCGATCAAACGATCGGAATACATTCCAATCTGGCCACCTCTTTTGTACATTCCGATCAGCTTCATTATTTGCACTTTCCTATTAGAGTTGATTTTAGTTATTGTTTTTACGTAGTCCCACGTGTTAGATTTATTTAGTGTTCTAGTTTCTTTGCCATTATTGTCTTTAAGTTTCTCAAGCATTTAATTTTAACTAGTCATTTTATTTCTAATCTTTTTACTTCTACTTTACTCAACGACACTTATTACTTGCTTATAGTTTAAAATAGACAATCAACCAAACCATTCTCTTGATTCACCAAAAGACAATTGAGTCACACTTAAGACCGGTTTTCAATTCGAAAGGATTCGGACGATAAAGATTTTATACGAGGTGTAAAAATCAAGTATTAGACCCATTGCTGGAAGAAATCGACATTCACTCAATACCTCCGGGTATTGATGATGATGACACGGAGGGGGATATTATTTTTGATAATTTGATGCAGGAAGGTATTGTCCCAAGTGCCCCTCCCGAGCACCTTTCATCCTCCCCTTTAGCCACTATTATGGAGGATGAGTGCTTTGACCCGGGAGGTGACATTGATTATATTATCATTGATAACCTTACGGCTTTGCTGCTATCTGAACATCCATTGTCTTTGGAGGATGACAATGTGATTTCTTTACCCACCCCACCTCCCGTGGCTCACGACTTCACATACTTTTCGTATGTTGAAAAGACTTTTCTCCCATTCAAGACTTATCCCCCCGCCTCTCCTTTTGTTGATGTCCATCGGGAACGAGGACACGGTCTTTGATCCCGGTATTACATTCGAGGCTTCCCCATGGACCATTTAATTAGGGGACGAGTCAGGCTCGTGACTTGGTTAATATAAACAAGCGCTCTTCGGGAGGCAACCCGATTATCTATCTTTACTTGTTTTCATCATAAGTGTAGGGGGGAGCCCCGTTGGTGTTTCTTGTTTTCTTTCTTATCATGTGCAGGGATTAGAGCTTCAAAGACACACTCTTGATGACTTTTGACGACCCGTGATTCCGAGTTTCCGTCTTCCCGGTTCTATCCTAAACTCTTTTCGATTCACTATTTTATATTTCTCAATGTTAAAATAGGAATATCGTTAGTTGTCTTTTCCTTAGCGAGATTAAAACAAAGTGCACAATGTCCTAAGTGTAGGGGAGTTTACTCCCACATGCTTAAACATTGAGGACAATGTTTATATAAAGTGTAGGGGGGACTTCTATCGAAGTTAAGTGGTCTTTTCCTTGTATTTGTCCTCATTTTAACCAGAAAATCAATTTTTCGACATTTTTCAAAATTTTTGATCTATTTTGGCCTATTAGTTTTTACCTTTGTATAGTTATTTTATTTCTTTGCTAGAATAAGTTTTAATAAAGTGGTTTTAATTTTCAAACGTTGTGAATCTTTTGACTCAACCCGAGTTTACGTATCTAAGTTTACTCAAGCTAGTATCCTTAACGTGTTTAAGTCAAGTTTTGCTAGGCTTTTATGTAGGGAGCTTTAAAACGCGAAAGTCTTAACTCTCACGGGTTAAGAACAAGAACTTTTCGCAAGTTCCTATAATTGATCCTAGAGAGTTGTTTATCAAGGGAACTTTAAAATGCGATTTCTAAACTTGAAAAAGTCTAAGAGTTTGCAAGTTCCTATAGATGACTCGAAAACCCAAAACTTTGATTTAATAGGCTAAGCATCCACGAGTCTCATTCCTTGATATTTTAAACTGTGGAGAACGAGAGATGATAGAGTCAATTATAAGTTTTGTATTCTTTCGTGAATTTATGTGAGTTGATTATGAGCCTATTCTCCCATCGCTTGCTAATAAATTTATCTGCAATAAATAAGGTTGTACAATTTGAAAAGTTACTTAGCTTCTAGCCCAAGATCTTTTAAAAGTTGCTCGGTATTAATTAGAGTTCATAGCCAAGGCATAACTTATTGAAGCGGGATGCGAAGATTGGCGAGTCCAAAAAGGTCCTAACAAGGCATGAGGGCTACATTTTGTTGCTAAAGATCCAAAGTGATGTGAAGAATCATTTATCAAAGATCAATATGAAGGATCGAGACACACGACGAAAAGCAAAAACTCCCCAGAAGATCATGGAGAAGTCTATCCAAAAAGGCCCTAACAAGGTATGAGGATAAATATATCCAAGTCCTAAAAGGAGGCGGATCGTTGTATATCAAAGTCCAAAATAAAGATTGGAGAAAAATGAAGAAGTCGTGGTCCAAGTATAAAGAATCTCTCAAAACTTCAAGTGAAGAAATTCCTATTATGAAGAGAAGGCCATTATTTCATGAACGTCTCTCAAGATTTGAAGTATGAAGTCGCTGCCAAATATCGGTCCGAGAAAGGTCTCAAATCGCGAAGCGAGTTATGCCAAGATATGAACTTTTTGAGGTCCCGAGAAGCAGTTTTAAAAGATTTTGTCTTTTAGCTAACTATTGATTAAATCGTCCACTTTATTTTCAGCCTAAATAACTATCTAAATAAGTCAAAAATGCATCCTCGTGATCATTCAAGACAACAATAAAATATAAGAGATACACCTAGGAATAAGGGAGTCTAAGTAAATAATTGGCCCACATGAGTTCGTGATAGTTTGCTAACTTATAATAACAATGATCTCGTTTTTAAGCTTGGTTTGGAGAATGTGAAAACTTGAGGATGATGATCATTCATGACATTTCCAAAACCCTAAGGTATGTCTTTGATTTATTTACTTACTTTCTTCCTTTGAACGTTTATAATTTTCTATCTCTTTAATAAAGGCCAATATGGATTGATTATTATGGGAAATATAAAACGTGCTTTGTAACTAATGCATTGCATGAGGACATTGCAATGGTCAAGTGTAGGGGATTTGATAGGTGTGTAAACACCCATCCCTTTTACCACTTAATTACAATAATGACCAAGCCAAAACGTGTATTTTATGTCGTAAATGTCGGAATTATGCGTGGTTTGTGTTTTTGTTGTGATTTAGGACGAAAATGTGAAAAGGGGAGAAAACACGGGCATTCACGGGCTTTTATCGAAGAAAAAGACAAAAGACGAAGTCAAGAAATCAAGAGTGAAAAAAAAAACGGAAGTCCAAGACCAATTCTGAAGATTTATCGAAGAAAAAGTCAAAAGACGGAAGTTTACTAAAAGCCGAAGAACTCAAGTCTAATTTATTGAAGAAATTACAAGACGAGGTATTAATCCTGAGACAAAAGTCGAAGAATTAAGAAGACAAGGACTTAATGATAATTAAAGAAAGAAGAAAGAGGGAGGAAGCTTCCACTAAGCACCTCCCTAATCCACTATAAATAGGATCCTTAGGCTTTCATTTTTTCTTGTTGGGTAATGGTGACAATTAGTCTTCCACCTTTTTAATTAATTGCTTCTTAAGTTCATGTCAATTTCCTTAATTATCTTGCACCTTTAAATTCCTTTAAATTCAAGTAAGTTTACTTTTAATTGTTGTTAATCTTTACTTTCATTGTTAATCTCTCATCTTCCTTTCTTGATTAATCTTAATCTTAATCTTTATGTTTATGTTCTTTTATATTTATGGTTCTCAATCAAGTAGGTTTTGATTGATTTGGTTATGATTGTTAGTTTTATTGATTTGGATTGTTTGGTTATTGTTATTAGATCATTTGTGGTTGTTTTGGTTTAATCTTTTGGTTGATCTTGATTGATTTTGTTTAAATTCGTGTTCTATTTCTTTCCCGTGTTCTTCGCGTTTATAGTTGCCCAGATTCTGAATCAGTGCATTAATATTCCGAATGAAGCTTTCTTGTTTAATTATTCCGAATGAGTTCTTTTTATTCCAGTTATTCCGAATGAAGGGTTTAGTCTAGGTTATTCCAAATCAGTGTTTTTATCTTAATTATTCCGCATCAATTAATATTCCGAATCATCACTTTTTGTTAATTATTCCGAACCAGTGTTTTATCTTAATTATTCCGCATGAAGCAGATATTCCGAATAAACCTTTTATTCCAGATGAGCAATCATTCCGGATGAAGGGGTATATTCCGAACCAAGCAACATTCCGAATCAAGACTGTTATTCCGGATGAACCTTATTCCGAATGAAAGAATTTATTCGGGATGAAAGAATTTATTCCGGATGAAGGACTTTTTCCGGATGAAGCAATTTATTCCGGATGAAGGACTTATTCCGGATGAACACATTATTCCGGATGAAGCATTATTCCGGATGAAGGGTGTATTCCGGATGAGTAGTTTTTTATTCCGAGTAAAACTTTCCTTTTTATTATTCCGAATGAAGCTTATGTTTTAGTTATTCCGAACCAATTCATTTATTCCGAATGAACCAACATTCCGGATCAAGCAATTTATTCCGGATGAGTGATTATTCCGAATGAAGCTAATATTCCGAATGAACCCTTTATTCCGGATGAGTGATTATTTTGAGTGAGGGGAATATTCCGGATGAAGCCAATATTCCGGATGAAGCATTTATTCCGGATGAACTTGTTTATTACGAATGAAGGAGTTATTCCGAATGAATGTTTTCTAGTTTTTGTAATTTTATACATTTAGTTTTAAACTTTATTTTTCCCGCCTTTTTATTTAGTCGCACTTTTAGTTTACTTGCCTTTAGTTTTATTTCAAGTTTACATTTTAAGCCTTGCCTTAGTTTATTTTTAGTTGCGTTTTAAGTTTACGTTATTTACTTTTATTGCTTTAATTTCTCGCTTTATTTACGCTTTATTTACTTTGCCTTTACTTTTTAAAGTTTTAATTTTTATCTTTCCTAGTCTTTATTTTTTAATTAGTGTAGACAACGACACAACTTTTATTTCCACCAAAGACAACTGAGTCGCACATTTAATCGGGAATCAATTCGAAAAGATCGGACGATAATGTTTTCTTACTAGGTAAAAACCTTGTATTAAGCGAGAGAAGAGAAGTTGTTGATCCACTTGGTGTGCCCCTTACTTTCAATCACTCTTAGCAACATTATCATGTTATATGATGGGGTTTGCTTTTTAAATTCCGCTGTGCGCTTAATCATTCTAAGCTTTATTGAAAGCTTTGAAGTTGCTTATGAGGATTGTCGGTTTAGGGGGAAGCTATTTAAAAGCTTCTACATCAAGTTTATGTGGCATGAATTAGGGGGAAGTTAATTCAGAAGCTTCTCCTTAACCAGAAGTATATGGATTACTTAGCTCGTGCCGTTACGGTATTTCTACTACAAGTTACTTTAAAGATGAGTCGTTTTGAAGTGAAGACTTGAAGTCAAAGGCCTCAGAAGACATCATCAACATTGGACGCTTCATGAAAGCTTTTGTTCTTAATCATTATGTACTTGTTAGGAAAAATATTGTAAGGAATTCTACACGTCGTCCCATGGAGGAAGATTGTTGGAAATTCACTTTATGTGACGACATTTAAGAATTCCCATTAGTTATCATAGTCACACACGCATAGACTAGACTAGGAAACGTTGTATAGTTTAGGTGTGGTGTGTGACTATATATACCCCTCCAAGGCTTCTAAGGAGGGGTGTTGCTTGTGTTTTCATTTGTGTTTTAATACATTTTCTTTCTTTTCACACACAACCCTCTATCTCTCTCTCCACCATGGCTGCCACCACCTTCCACCACCCACCTAGACCACCGGATCTATTATAGAAAACCTACAATATTGTTGATTCGTGATAATATTTGTATTTCAAGAGGGTTGATGTTTTTCTAGAGAGAGAAACTAGAGAGAGAAGTGAGAGAAAACTATGTGTATTACTAGAGAAAATAAAACAACCAACACCCCTTTCCATGGTGGAAAGAGGTTTATATACCCAAGTCCTTAAATGAACTTGGGCCTCCGGCCCATGAACATGCTCATGGGTCGGGCTAAACATAAACATTACTTAAACTATACTACGAGCCTATAACTATATTGTTGGAGTGACCTAGACTTTCTTTATACGAAAAACATATTTCCAACAATCTCCCCCAAAGGGAGGTCACTCCAAATTTACAAAGTCCTAATCTAACATGTTAGATCTTGTTCTTGAGCTCGTAGTCCACTTTCTCTTTTCTTCTTTAACTTTTCTTCTTTTTGTGAATATGTGTTGAATAATATCAGGCTTTTGCTTGGAACATGTTCTTTTGGCCTTTCACGTGCAATCTTTATCTTCTTGTGATGTTCGCCTCTTCATGACTTCATGTCCCACACACTTATCCTTTGTTGAATTGTTGAATTCATGACTTCATGTCAGACTTTCTTGAATTTGCTGAAATATTTGATGCAGAAGGAATAAGTATGTGAGGACGACTTCAACTGGTACATCGCAACGCCACCGTCTTCGAATGCAGCAACATAATAAGACACGAATAAAATGGCTTTGACATTTTATTCTAATTTGATAGCATTTTACCTCCGGTCGGTGAAGACCGTTGGACGATAATAAATATCGTACTTGTGACATGTAGCTCTAATTAAAGATCTCTTTGACAAGATTTCGCGGGTAAACCCGTTCTCTTTATTCGACCGTCCAAAGCTGACTGCGAACATAAAGAGTGAATCATTTGGATTAAAAAAATCCTTATGACTGAAGCCGTCAATTCATGAAACCTGGAACAAGTGAATTTCAATTAAGATTTTCACCATCGTTGCTTTCCAGTTGTCACGAGCTAGATTCATATAGAATCTTGCACGTCACCTACCAAGTGCTGTTTGATGTTAACACTAGAAGGATTTCCACTCGTCACTATGAACACTAAAGAGTGTCACTCTGAGTGTTCTGGCAAGATCATACGATAATGCGTAGAGGCCTGGAACGAGTTTAAGTTCAATTAAGAATTAAACTCTTTCCAGTTTTCACAAGATTGGTTCTTAAAGAACCGCACGTGTCACCTACCATGAGCTTGTTTGATGTTGGCTCAAGTAGGATTTCCATCTTCATTGTAATACTTGCGTATCACTCGGATGTTCTGGTAATATTACAAGAATATTGCGTAGGACTCATAAAAATCTCTTACTTTTCACAGTGTGTGAAGAAGCAAGGAATAAATGGAAAGTGTCCTAATGAGACTTTTGATGATCTCGTGGCTCTAGACTCGATAGTGTGTTTTGATTTAGTGAGCAATGGCTGGAGAGGATTGCCACCTATTCAATATCAGTCTATTCGGAGTGAATAAACCAATAGATAACGTGTTGAACTCCGTGTGATTAAAACAAACATCTTTTGAGAGATATTTGAGTTAGCTGGGAGGGGTTGTACATGACATCACTGGGTCCATGATATATTGTCTTCAATATTGAGAATCATTTAAAAATGATCCCAATAATAGATGTGTTGACCCGGTTTCTGTCCTAAGTTGTAAGGAGGGCTTCTTTCTTTACACCCTTTATCTTTACATTTCTTTTTCATTCTTCAACCCCTTCAGTACTTACCAATACATCATCACTAGCACCTTGTTTTGATTGTTCCAGTGCTAGCATAAGTAATTAGTCGGTACCCTACTACGTTCACAATCATCTCCAACTTTCCTAGGACTTCTAATTCTATCTAGGTAATTGTCCTTGGGAAGATTCCACCGGTTCTGATGAATCATTGGACTAATACCTAATCCTACCACCCTTTTGTCACCACATCCGCCATGAATTAAGTGTGTTTTGGGTAAGTATTGTCACCATAAAAAAAATCCTTGAAAAATTACTTAAAGTACTTGTGATATTATAATCAAAGTTTTTGTGCCTTAAGTGTTTTGTTCATCAAAAACTCTCCCTCTTAACATGTGCATTACACATATTAAGTTGGTTTATATTTTAAGTCTTTTTCATTTTTTAGCCAAATATCATTAAGTCTCCTTAATCCCATTTTCTCCCCTTTTCCAAAATGTTAACCATCAATATTTTGGATATTAATGGATTAACCGGTCTTTGGGTAATAAAATGAAATAAGATGCTGGCCAAAGAACATATTAATGCTCCCCCTCAAATTAATGAGGGTTAGTTGTAGTGCTCTAGTACGATATGTTTGAAAGATTTAGAATCTCGAGAGAAATTATTGAAAAATATCATACTTTCACACTACAACATGCCACAAAATCTGATTATACATAAATTGACATATTCACAGTAATAGACATATGGATTTGACCTGATATAAGACGATCCATAATTAAATAGATCGTTCCGTGAACCTATGGTGAGCTCCATATGGTCTTCCACCTACGATCGTTCCACACTTCCCAGCAACCGGCGCTTCCTTAAGAGTTCCTCGATCTTTTTGATCGCGTACTTAGCTCCTCTTTTGCATTGGCTCGTTCAGGTGTACTTGACTGCTGGAAGCGGTAGGTCAGCGTTGAGAACAGTCAGATCATCTCGAACATGTTTGAGCGTACCATCGCTAAATTTGTGCAGTTCGGAGAATCGCATAAACTGCATGACGCCAGTCTCGTTCGAATAAAATATCCATCCTTCCGGTGTCGTGGTTCCCATGTAAGGCTTTTTGTCCTTGTGGAAATTACTGAGCGGTGTTGTATGGGGACGTTGCAAGTTTAGCTGCTTTTGATAGCTCTCCACTCCAAGTTGAAAATCTTCCACCCGGTGTTGGATGACGATTTTTCTAGCATATTGACGAAAGTTGGAGCTCAATGCAATGACTATCTCAGGTGGTAAATGGTCGACTTTTTCCTGAGCCAATAACAACAGAAGATCTTCAATGTCTTCAAGGCGAAGGTACTGGAGATCACTTTCGTCAATTCTGTATTCTTTTTCATCAGTACCTTTTTCACGATTACATTCAAGTAGTCATAACCGAATACAGTCTGAGTAGTTGCTCCTTGTATGCTTTTAATTCTATGATCTGAAACAATAGAAGAACCTCTCTTTGGATGATGGAAGTGATTGTAGGCTAACTTTTTCTTTGGAGTCCAGTGAGAGATGCCAAGTGATGCATAAGTGTCATAAAACTTGAGTAGCTTCCTTCTCCATCCCGCATCAGGTACTTTATCTTCAATCCACGGTACGTTCTCCAAATTGATAGCCTTGATCATAGTAAGTGATGTGGCATATTTCTTCGCACCTTTTTCAAGATTCTCGAGATCATGAGATACAAAGTATTCTATTGGAATCGTTGCAGAACCAGCGATGACTGTGGGTGTAAGAGGTCGTAACACTGGGGTCTGATTTCCCATAGTCGTCGCTCTCATGGCCTTTGTAAGCTCATTTAAGTGATATTCAGCCTCATTATAGCTGATCTTCAAAGTATCAAAGAAGTCCACGTCTACGGCGACCATTTTGATAAGGTCCGGAGTCATTGTTGGTTTCCCATGATGATACCTTAGAAAGGCCGAGAAATCGATTGGATTGTTTAGGTATTGAGTGAGTTCCATTTCTGTTGATGTGGCGAAAGGATGTTGTGGTGCTGCATTTGTGAGCCAGAGTTGCTCCTGTACCGTGTCATCGATGATAATAGATTCAGCAAACGTGAGTTCTGGCACATTTAAGTCTTCTACTTCCATATCGGAATTGTGCTGATCTTCAGATGGTGTTGAAGGTTGTTCTTGTGTTATCGGTATATCATCATTGGGCATAGAGACTGGAATTTCGTCTTCTTTCATAGGTTCTACAGATTCGTTGTGAGAAACAGTAGTATAATCTGGTTCAGTAGATATACATGTGTCAGTATGCTGAGATTCTGGTACAAAAGCGTCCATCGTCTTTTCTGCAGTTTCAGCAACGCTTTCTTCAGCTTCCTCAATACCTTTCTCAATTTCCTTATCGCCTTCACCCTTATTTGACTCGTCGCCATTCGTACCTGTTTTGTCATTTGTATCACCCTTTTTGGTTCCATTCCCGTCATCATTATCATCATCATCATCCTCATCCCCATCTGAATCCTCGTCCTCGTCTTCTCTGTTATCCTCATCCTCTTCTTCCTCGTTCTCTTGTTCATCTTCATCTTCATCTTTATCCTTATCCTCTTCTTCCTCATCCTCTTCGTCCTCATCCTCTTCCTCATTTTGATCATCATCACCATCATCCTCATCACCGTTACCCTCGTTATCTTCCTCCTCTAGCTCGACTTCATCCTCAGACTCAGAGTCTTCAGTATCTGCAGGAGTATCTTTAATGATTGCTTTGTTGAGATATTGCAGAACTTTGCGTTTATATTTCAATTTACGAGGCCCCATATCTTTCAGTCGTGTCTGCAACAATTTCATTAGTTGAAGGGTAGATAAACCAGTACCGAAAAGAGTTGGTAGTTCCTGATCAACATATGACTGTACTTCACGTCGAATGATGTTGGTCATATTATCATTAATTGATCCAATAAAGGCAACATTCTCTTTGTCACGAGTTTTCTTCTCTCCAAGAAATTTTTTATGTTGACTTGTAAGTTTAGAAACGCTGTCAGATATTTTCTTAAGTGTGGGCTCGTTAGGGTGTGGTTCCTTGAGGGTTTGTGTATCGGGATTGGTGAATCTTTCAGTCAGTGCGGTTATTTGTTTAGCTTGAGCCTCTAGCTGTTGTTGAAGAGACTGAATCAGTGGATCACTGACTGTGAGGAATGGGTTGGAGGTGGATGATACTTGTTGTACTGATGGTGGATGTGTAACCACGAGTGTTAGAGTGGTGGTGGATGATACAGGTTGTTCAAGGATAGGTGATGGTGTAGGTTTAGTCATTGGGGCGGTGGTTGATACAGGTTGTTCAACGATTGATGACGGTGTAGATTCAATCGTTGGGGCGGTAGTTGATACAGGTTGTTCAACAGGTACGGGTGTGACAGTTGGTGTGATGACATTAGTGATGACCGGGATGGATAGTGGTGGAATGGTAGTTGAAGTAACAGAAGTTATAAGAACATCCACCATATTTTCATTTGTCGATGGATCCGTGTTTGTAACCTCGACACCCTCCCCTTCAAAATTAAGATATTTCATAACATCGTCAGAGCCGGAAGTAGACTTACTTTGAAGTAGAGTTCCTGGAATGAGAGTTGCGTGAGCATCGTTGTTAATCATAGTGTTAGTTGGTTCCGGTAAAGATGTGGTGGTATTGACATCATGATACATCAAATTTGTATCTGTGTTTTCACTGCTAGCACCCTCTTCACTCTGCTCACGACTTTCAAAATGGAAGTTATCAAAATCTTCATCGTTAGGATCTTCATAAAAGGTAATATCGGCATCAGGATTACCAAATTCCTCTAAGTCCTCAAACAGTGTTGAACCTGATCCTTTGTATGTTGCAAAAGCCTCCACTCTGCTTTGCTGAAGAGTAATACGTAGTTGTTTGTCTTCAGAAATGGTTTGCTTAGCTGGTTCAGCTGAAGCAACAAGTGCTTCTTTACCTTTGGTTTGCTTTTCTTTCTTTGGTCTTCTTAGTGGTACTTCTTCGTGGTCATCCTTAGTGTGGATCATCTCATCTTCTTCAGCATCTTCATCAATTAATTTCTCTTTCCCTGTGCCTTTATCTTTTGAGGAAGCAGTCGATTGGCGCTTGGAAACTCTTTTCTTTCGTTTACCTTTTTGCTTCTCTGATTGTTTATCAAAGGGAGCTGCATTTGCTCGTTTGAACTGTGCTTCAATATCCAGTAGCATCTCTTGGTAGTGACCACTTTCCTTGATTCCTTCATTCATCATGATGTCTGGCACTGGAGCTGGCCTGAGTGAATACTTTGTGAATTGATTATCCACAGTCATAGTATCCAACACGTCGTCACTATCTTGAGTATGATAGAAGAAATTCCCACGAGGATCAATATCTGGGTCACTCTTTATGAAGAAATTGATGATTAGTTTTGTGAACCTTGGAAATGGGAGATGCACCACTTTCCTCTTGGAACTTGTGAATTGATAACAAAATTCCTCCCAAAGTTGTAGTGCATAGTCTACTTTAGATCCAGTGTAGAGACCCCAAAAGATAATAGCCTGAGAGGGTCTCATTGCGTCTGATCCACGAATCTTGGAAGTAAGGCATTTTACTAATATAGTGACAATTGCTTTCCAAGGTTGCCCAATATGTGACGTGTTAAACTGAGAAAGAAAACCAATTTCACGCTCATAATTCAATTTTCGAATTACTCGAAGCAGTTCATCTGTATCTGGGTCAGGCACAAAGTGTTCTCCTTTTGCTAACTTAGGAAGCTTGAATAGTTACCTAAATTGACGCAATTAAGTGTCAAGTCTTTGTTGTTTAGCGTAAAAGAGATAATCTTCTTTGACAATTGTTTTGCCTATGTGATTGTGGCTGTTGCCCAAAACTCGTGCATGTATACTTCAGGAACTGATGCAGTGACACGTAATGCGTCATTTATTGGTGAACAATCTAGGATATCCGTTGCAATTTTGAATGCCGCCAAAGAAGGATCAAAATCGTCTTTCAGACGAAAATTGTTTGGTGCATGTTGCATTCTGGCATTAAGTGGAACAAGGATAAGATCTAGTCGTTTTTGTTGTTCTTCGGTTATTGAAATTTTTCTGCTTTAGATAAACACATGCACACTTGATATATACACATATATATCTCATAAACTATGTAAATCCTAAGCATAAGGAATAAGACAACAAACGTCACCACATATGATTGAATAACATGATACAGACATGGTTCATATGGAATATGTTCATACATTCAGATTCACACTTAGAATTATGAAAGATATACCACAGACAATTTATTCTAAGGAGATAACGACCTAGCATTAGTTCCTTGACAATTTGGGTTTCCTGGTTGTCATAACCAGAACCTCAGTAGGTTTAGTTTCAACTACAACCTCAGTAGGTCTTGGTTTAGTTTCAACCACAACTTTAGTAGGCTTTGGTTTAGTTTCAACCACTACTTCAGTAATTTTTGGAGTATCCTCAACCCAAATTTCAGTAGGCTTGAACACAGGGTTAGACAATGATGAGACTTTGTCTTCCATGGACTGGATACAAAACACAAGACATTGAATAAGTAATTTGTATCTCTTTTGTTTACAGAATTGTCAACTTATTAAATAAGATGAACTTATGTAATAAGAAACCTTTCAAGTATTCTTATGAGATAAAATTAATTATTTCCAATATAACTTGGTTTCGTTTTAATGGCCCTAATTTTCTTAAAGCCTAATAAAGTGGGAATGCAGTCTAGGCCGAATTCATTAAATAGTCTATGTCATGTGCACAATTCTTAAAGTCCATCGCAAGCCTAACATGTGTTGCAGTGTAAACCCTTATCGCAATCTAAAGGACATACAAAGCAAAGGCATTGCAATACTAAGTCCATTGTAGTGCTAAACATGTCTAAACAAACTTTCAAATTTTGGTCCATCGTAACTAGCCATCGCATTGACCATCGCAGCATGGATCGTAATGAACCCATCACAACGAGCCCATCGCAACGGACCCATCATAACGGACCCATCGCAACGGACCCATCGCAACGGACCCATCACAACGGACCCATCACAGCGGACCCTTCAACGGATCCATCACAACGGACCCATCGCAACGGACCCATCGCAACGGACCCATCGCAACGTGTCCATCACAACAAGCCATCGCAATGGACTCATCGCAACGAGCCCATCATAATGGTGCCATCGCAACGAACCCATCGTAGTGGTGCCATCGCAATCAATGCGATCATGAGAAGCCATCATAGTTATTCATCGTATTCTGGGCGATATTAATAATGCAAATCTGTTGAGTTTGATTTCGGGACTTAGAAGATGTTTTAAGCAAAACTGGGCAAGACCTATGTTTGTCTAGGCAAGATGAACAAATCCCACTACTCATAAATCATTTCCACCATAAAACTGAAAACCCTAATTTGTTGAGATTCGATTTATACATGTTCGAGATATGAGAGGAGCATGAGATAATCATCTAAATAATACACAATGATAGTAATAATTATACCTAGATTAGATTAGCGAGTAGCACAGATAGATGAAGATACCAAGCTATAACAATGGCGGAAGTTATGGGCTGTGTTGTGTGAGTTACAGAAAAGAATAAAGACGGGGAGGGGGGTTTAAGTTGACTTAGGTCAAACCAATGTTGCAAGAAATTACAACTTGGTCCCCCTTTTTACAATTGTGCAATTTTGACTCCCAGGGATTTAAGATTGTTAATTTAGCACTTGTAAAACAACAAATGAACTAACAAACTCCCGTAACGTCTTATCTTTGAAAACTAACACGAACACATACGCCTAACGCACAATATCAAATTCCTAACGACAAACCACATACCACACAAGACACACATAAAAATATGAAGACAATTATCGATTTGCATTTTTCTGAAAACCCGTTTTGAAGATTTGTCAAAACGAAACATGATTTTATATTTGATCCCCCTTAAACGCAGACCCGTTTTCTATTTAAAGAGCATTAGTCGTTGTTCTTTAAAGGAGAAATATTCATGAAGACCTTTTTTCGTTTTGTGATTTTATGGATCGATTCTGGTGGCAATAAGATTTCTCTTATTTTTACAAAATAAGTGCACTGATATGTACACTAATTTGTGTTAGACCAAGTTATAAAGTAAACTTGATCCCTTACAAGGCTTTTAAGTAAACCTTGCCCGAGAAAATTAATTCCCGTTGCGAGCCAACGTTTTCGTAAGAAATACGTGACTTTAATGCGAAAAGCGGGTTGCAGTCTGAAATAACTACAAGCCATTATGGGCATGTTTTAAAATATGTACAACTTTTATACGGACTCTATTTATGGCGTCGTGTCAATTTTAATCGACATTTCTAAGGCCGTAAATATTACCGTACTAAAAGACATGCCCGTTTTTAAAATGAAAAATATTTTTGGATTTTCTTGATTTTATATTTTTTATGGTATTTGTATGTTTTATATTTTTGTATTTTTCTTTTGGTGATTTAAATATATATACGATAATATACAAGATCACGATCAAAGGATACTCTAGAATAGTTTACCACCACTATTCTGCAGATTCTTCTGCCAACTCCTTAAGTGTCGTTGGTGAGGATGATTTCATGCCTAGCTTTTCGATCAAAAACTCGATATGTCCTCGATCTAAGGCCTTTGTGAATATATCTGCCAGCTGATACTCAGTGTTGACAAAATACAGTTCGATCACTCCATTTTCCACTTGCTCTTTGATGAAGTGGTAGCGTGTGTCAATGTGCTTTGCCCGGGAATGTTGAACGTAGTTGCAGCACAGAGCAATTGCACTTTTGTTATCACAGTACATCGGGATTTTGTTGAATCCAAGACCGTAGTCAGTTAATTGTGATCTCATCCAAAGAACTTGAGCACAACAACCGGACATAGAAATGTATTCAGCCTCTGTACTTGATATTGCAGCGCTTTTCTGCCTTTTAGATGCCCAACTAACAAGTCTATCTCCAAGAAGTTGCACACTGCCAGAAGTGCTGAGTCTAGTATCTTGACACCCATCATAATCCGCATCTGCATATGAGATTAGTGCAATAGAGGAATCCTTCGGATACCACAGACCACGATTAAGTGTTCCTTTAAGATACCGAAAGATCCTTTTCACAACATGTAAGTGCTTTTCGGTAGGCCGAGCCTGATACCGGGCACACATGCATATAGCAAATTGCAAATCAGGCCTGCTAGCAGTCAGATAGAGAAGGGTGCCGATCATTCCACGGTAAAGTTTAGGATCGACAGCTATCTCTTCCTTATCTTCATCTAACTTGGATCTCTCCACCATTGGAGTATCCACGGGGTCACAATTTTCAAAGTGATACTTCTTTAGTGATTCAAGAGCAAATTTGGATTGATTAATGAAGATGCCTCTTGGATTTTGAGAAATTTGTAACCCTAAGAAAAATGAAAATTTTCCCATCATCGACATCTTAAAACGTGTGGACATAATTTTTTCAAAATGGTCAGATAGTCTTTGAGTAGTGGCAGCAAATATTATATCGTCAACATAAATTTGTACTAGTATCATGTCGTTGTCCTCCTTAAGAATAAATAATGTTGGGTCCACTTTGCCTTTGGAGAAGCCTTTCGAGATGAGATACGACGATAGGAGATCGTACCACGCGCGTGGAGCTTGTTTTAACCCATGAAGAGCCTTCTTGAGCTTGTACACATGATTAGGATACTCCGAGTTGACGAATCCATTCAGCTGGCTTACGTAGACATCTTCCCTTAATTCACCATTAAGAAATGCCGTCTTAACATCCATTTGGTAGACGATCATGTTCATGTGAGCAACATAAGCAAGGAATAGTCTAATTGCCTCCAATCGTGCCACAGGAGCAAAGGGTTCTTCAAAGTCAATACCCAAAGCTTGTTTGTAACCTCTAGCAACCAATCTAGCTTTGTTCTTTAGCACTCCACCTAAATCATCGAGTTTAACCTTATATGCCCACAACAATGTAAGGATTTCAACGTTGCTGGGTAAAGGAACTAATTCCCACACTTCAAGACGTTGAAATTCATTAAGTTCCTCTTGCATGGCTTCAATCCAAGATGATTTTGTCATGGCTTGTTGCCAATTTTTAGGTTCAGTATCGGAAAGAAAAGCATCAAAGTAGCAATATAATACATGTTCTTAGAGTTGGTGGCGTGTTAAGACTGGTCGATTGATGTCACCAATAATATTAAGGATTGGGTGATCCTTTGTCCATTTTGTGTTGTGAGTTTCAATCCGTGGTGGTCGAGAGTGAACGATTGCAGGAGCTTCCTCTGAGGTAGACGCACCGTTAGGGTTTTCAGGTATTTGTGAACCAAAGAAAGGAAGCTCTTGTAAGTGAGCAAATTCCAAATCATGATCATAGTGATCCTCTTCAACATCATTAGGAAAGGGTGGGGGTGATGATTCAGGTGTAGTTTGTGAATTAGTGGGGGATGGGACATCTGGTTCAATAGTAACAGTAGATGTCTTGGATTGATTTCCATTATCTTGAGCAACAACTTCGGGAATCGGAGCTACTGCTGCAGGTGCTGGAGAATCATTACTAGGTGGATCAAAGAATTCATCAAACATAGGTTAAAATAACTCATCCCACTCGGGCCTTGTAGGTAGTGTAAATGATGGAGAAGTAGGATTGTTGGGAGTTAATCCGGAGCTAATTGTACCGGTTCCCATATCATGAAGTGCGGGTTCAGAGATTTGTTGCTCAGAAGCCATCGCTGTCAGCTCAAAATCGGCATCCAAAGTTTCTACTATCTTGCCAAGACGACGTTTATAAATTAGGTAAGCTTTCTTTGCAGGTGAGTAACCAATGAAAATTCCAATATCAGCCTTCGGTTGAAGTTTGCCCAAATTCTCACTATTTGTATTTGGATAACACAGTGCACCAAACACATAAAGAAATGAAATATCGGGTTTGTGTCCATGAAGTAGCTCATATGGAGTTTTACCATGGCGTTTATGAACGATGGAGCGGTTTTGGGTATAACATGCGGTTGCCACTGCTTCAGCCCATAAGAATAAAGGAGCATTCGCATAAATCAACATAGTTCTAGCAGCTTCCATTAGTGTACGATTACGTCTTTCCACGACACCGTTTTGGTGTGGAGTGCGAGCAACAGAAGTTTCATGTGAAATACCGACCTTTTCATAATAGTCTCGTAGAGTTTGATTAACGAACTCAGTTCTATTATCAGTGTGAATGCGGCGAACAGTAGCATTAAGACGTACTTGGATCATCTTTAAAAAAGTAATAATATACTTTGGTGCTTGATCCTTGGATACAAAAATTTTTACCCATGTAAACCTTGAGAAATCATCCACCATGATGAGGATGTATTTTATACCACTCACATTAGCCGTACGCACTGGCCCGTAAAGATCCATGTGCAAAAGATACAATGGTTCTTGGTTGGTGTCTTCAGCTTTAGGTTTGTATGATTTCTTGGTGCTTTTCCCCAAAGAACACGCGGAACATAAATGATCCTTGTCGAACTTAAGTTTTGGTAGACCACAAACAAGTTCGTTTTCAGCCAAATGGTTTATAGCATCAAAGTTAAGATGAGATAACCGACGATGCCACAACCATGACTTGGTCTTAGATGATTTGGAAAGAAGGCATACAGGAGAGGCGGCCATCATGTTTTGAATGGACAGTGTGTAGAGATTATCTCCTCGAGAAACCTTTAACAAATCATTTCCTACAAGATCGCGAATAAAGCAAGTATGTTGTCGAAAAGCAACCTCAAGATTTGAATCGTAAAATTGTGCCACTGAAAATAAATTGTGACCAAGTCCCTCCACATAATATACCCTTAAAATCGTAACATTCACAATTTGGTATTCACCATAACCCATGATATTCGTAATATGGTCGTTATCGAATTTAACCGTTCCTAGAAACTTGCTGACGAAATTTATGAGCATCGAGCGATCTCCGGTCATATGCTTTGAGCATCCAGTCCAAGTCCCAGAGGATGATTTGGACCACCTGAAAATATCACCAGACAAAGACGATGTATCGGAATCTAGTAGTTCCTCTGTGTTAGCAGGTACAAATATATTTATCTTAGATTTGCTAACCGAAGAATTCTTAGGCTTCCAAATTTGCTTCCTAAATGCCGGCTTAGATTCTAGTTGTCTAAGATCCTGAGGTACTTCTTCACTGGTAGGCACAATAGTGGGGGCAGACCTAGTTAAATGGCGCTTTTTCCATTTCTTAGTGCTAGTGTTCCTATTTAAAGGACGCTGAGACCTAACTTCCGTGGATGTGATCCTAGTTAAAGGACACGTAGTTCCATTAGCAGTGAAGGTCCTACCAGTAGGTTTCCATTGCCAACCAACTAGGGTGAATTTCTTCCCCGTTGGAATCCATTCAAGATTATTCCTAATTGCATACATTTCATTCACGTGATCAACAAGGCATAAATCATGACGCTGAGAAAACATGCATTCATTACAGTTCCAACATCGCAAATTCGAATTCACATTTTGCTTAGGCTTCTGCATAGAGGCAGATCCTTTTGTCTTAGATACATGATTCTTTTATTTGAAACTGAAATAACATTCCTAGGGTGAACTTCTACTTTCTTCTTGGCAGACCTACTAGTGGAATGCTTGATCATATCTTTCTTGTCTTGAGATCATTTGGCCTTAGTAGACATAATTACTCTTGTAGAAGCCATGGGAACATTAGTGACATATTTTGATTTAGCCTTGATGGGTGTGTTTAATATAGGCTTAGATCCTGGATTCTTATTGAATGGAGTAATGGCAATGGTGGGGGTTTGTTGTTTCGGGGGTACAGATATCGGTTGCCCTATGTACTCTAAGTTTGCTAAATAATCTTGAACGCGATCCACATATAATAAAAGCTCATATAGAAGATGACTTATGGGATCTAGTTCACGCATGTCATCAATGATCTCTCTAGCTAGATCTGCATGTTCTAAGGTATTTTTCATGTATGTGGCAAACTTAGTTGGACTATTCTTAAATTTTGCGTCCCGATATAGCACATGTGGGTTGGGTTTGGGAGCACTAGAGGTCGAGGAAGAGATGGTAGCTGGATTATCAACAACTTCTTGTCCTTTGAGTTTAAGTGTCTCCTTTAATTCAGCCAAAACCATGTTTTTATCTATGAGTTGAATATTTAAGTCAGAGATTTCCTCGCACTTATGGTTCAGTTGGTCAACGAGTGACTTTTGCTCTGCTGCATTAAGAGCAAAGCGATCTTCTAATGAACCATAAATTTGTGAAAAACCCTGCTTTACTTTATCAAACTCCCCTATCATAGAATTAATTCTATCTTCTAGGGCATGATTTTTAATCTTTACAGCCTCTAGTTCCAATTTCTCTTCTACGGATTCTCTCTTAAGTCTCATAATTTCTTCCTCTAATGCCTGAACCACCTGAATCATCTTGTCACTCGTCTCAACGGAGTTTTCACAATCATTTGTTTTTGAAAGAGTTTCATTTTTAGATTGATTTTTAATTTCAAGAGAGATACAATGTTGTTGAAGCTAATCAAAACGTTTTGAAAGTGAGTTATAAGAATCTTGAAGCTTTAAAAATTCAGCGTTAGATTCATGACAAGAATGATTATCTACATTATTCACAGGTTCAACAATATTCACAGATATATCATCCACATCATCACATTTATTCATAGCAGATGTAATCACAAAAGCAAATTCAATAGTAACAACTTGCATCACTTCGAGAGACACTATATGTTCTAAGAATCTGTCATATTCGGACAAAATCTTTTCTTTCTCAATTAAATGTTGTTCATAAGCATCATCCATTTCATAGAAAAATTTTCGAACTTCACCCATTTCGAAACTAAGATTTTCCGCAAGATCGTAAAATCCCTCTTTAATATTGTCTACAAACGGAACGATCTCTATCTCAAACACCGTTTTCATGTGTTCGAAAGCCCATTCTCCAGCGGTTTGAGCCGTTGAAGTCGTACATTCCAGGATGACCTTGTCAAACTCGGTTAGGTATCGCTGAATCTCTCCCAAGCTTAGCAATACCATACTTACCGGTGGAAGATTCTTAGGAATTTCCTTAGGTTCGTCCGAATTAACAAGTGTAGGAAGTATACTAAGGCTTTCTCTAGTAGGCATGTACGCTGGTGTATGGGTAAATTCCTTTTGCATATTAAAGCGAATTCTAAGATCTATTTTTGCATATGTTGCATTAAGTTGTGCATAGTCATACTCAGGATATGTAAAAATTACTTTTGAACGATTCTCTTCATGTAGTGACATGCTCTCAGATTCATTTGAAAACACAATCGGATCTAAGACCAATCCTAACTTGTTTGCATCATAAAGTCGTGGGTTGTGGTTAAATGCTTGCTTTGCATACCCCGGGTTAGGTGGTAGGTCTATTAGACGCGATAGATTGAACTCTTGAAAAGAAGAATGAAACAAGTGTACTAAATGTGAAGCAGAGTATTGTTTTAAGAGCAAAAATTCAGTCTTTTTAACTTTCTCAGACGCCTTAATTTCCGTTTCAACCCTTTTAGACTCGAGAATTTCGAAATCCGTTTGTAGTTTTTGAAAATTATTAACGACTGACTCTTTTTCTTTAAATTCTTTCGAAAGATTTGCTCTTAAACTCTTAATTTCTAGCAAATTATCCATTTGGACTTTCCTAAAACTATCAAATTCAGGATTGGTTAAGGTAGTGGTCACTGGAGTTAATTCCAAGGTTTTAACCTTTTCCTTATACAAAGCAAGCTCGGCAGATAAAGTCTGATTAACACTGAGGGTTTCAAGGACCGCATTATTCATTTGGCCAAGCATAGATGCCGACACCATAACCAAATCGGGTTGAGCAAACGAATTTGTAGTCGTAATAGCTCCCGGTTGTGGTTCACTCAAAGTCTGGGGACTTGCATTGATATTGCTATCATTGTTTGTCTCCTCGTTGAGTTACTAACCACCAGAGGCTGTTCCGGATACTCAGACACTTGCTCAACTTGATAAGTTACAATACTAGTATCCGTGACAGTATTTGGTACCTCAGAAATTGTGTCAGCTCCATAAAGTGAGAGATTTGCCATGAAAGCTGCCTCGGCGGTATTGAGATCATCACAGTCAGAGTCGTATGCATCCAGATCATCACATTGATATGCGGCATTGTTTGTGATGGCTGTTGTGAGACCGTCAGTGTCCGCAACTCCAGGATCTGCGAGAAATGCTAACTCTTCTTCATCGAGCTCACGTCCTTGGGATTGAGCATTCACCAAGTAGATATTCTCCTGAAACTATGTGATATCCCTTTTCCTCTTGGGCTGCTTACACTCTCGAGCCATGTGCCCTTACCCTTTGCAGTTATAACATATAATCATCTTCATTTTTCCAGTGTTATTACCCCTTGTAGCAACAGTGTTAGATGGACGTGCACCAGCATTAGATGAGGTTGGTCTCCCCTGAAGTGGTTGCACCATTACTCTGCCATCTTGAATTGTAGCTTATTGTCTAGAGTTCGAAGAGTTCCTCAACTGATTGTTTGTTGGAGCTGGTCCTCTGTAACCTCGTTTGTTCAATATTTGAGTGAGGTAAGCAGACATTTGAGCAAGTATATCAGTAGGATTATCCCCTTGTCTAAACTCAGGGACATGAATCTCACCATCACAATAGAATGCTGGTGCTGATTGAGCTACAAGCTGATTTGAAGGAACACTAACATGTTGTGAGAAATGGGGTTGAGGAGCCTCATGTTGTTGATAGGTGATGGCAGGGTTTGTTGGAGGTTGATAAGGTGAATACTGTTGTGAAGCATAAGGTAACTGATGTGAGTCTCCTTGTGATGATGTTGCTAGTTGCTTGTATTGTTGGTGATAAGATGTAGGCGGTTGTGGCAAGATCGAATACTGTGGGAAGATTGGTGTTTGATACAATGGTTGATAGGAAGATTGGTGTCCCAAAGCAAACGGAGAGTTGTGATATGACAATGTTGGATGATTTGCCATTAATGCCAATGGTTCTTGATAAGATCCCTGAGAGATGCGTTTATTGATCACGTGCTTCTCGTGTTGTTGCAAGAAAGCATAGAGTTGATCTAAATTTGACTTGTGCAAATTGATACACTGATTTGTTATGGGGTTCAGATAAATTCTCGGTATATACTCGAATTTATCACAGCTCAAAGTGGAATAGTTGTTCTTGGTGACAAATAGGGGGTTTGGTTTTCTATTCTACTAAAAAGGTAAATGTATGAAGTAAATAAAGATTTAAACCAAAAACAGTTAATGAAATAAAACTTGAATTAAAATTAAACACTTAAACGATTAAACAATAGAATAACCTCACTGAAAACGTGTTTGATTCGGAATGTATGCTTGATCCGGAATAAATGAGACAAAAATCCTTCATGCGGAATAAACTACTCATGCGGAATATCTTTGCTTACTCGGAATAAATGGGAAAAAGCTTCATGCGGAATATATGCTCATGCGGAATAAAATGCTCATGCGGAATATAAGGCTCATGCGGAATATAAGCTTGATGCGGAATAAATGGTTCATGCGGAATAAATAGCTCATGCAGAATACTAGGTTCATGCGGAATAATAAGTTGATGCGGAATAATGAATTGATGCGGAATAATGAGTTGATCCGGAATAATAGGTTATTCCGGATGAAGGACACTGATCCGGAATATTTGATATTCCGGATGAAGGAGTTTGATGTGGAATATGAAGGTTGATCTGGAATATTGGATATTCCGGATGAAGGAGCTTGATAAGGAATAAAAATGCTGATCCAGAATAATACTTTGATTCGGAATCTGGGGAAACGAAGAACAACAACGAAACAGGAAATACGATTTTCGCCAAATCAAACCAAAATAAACCAAAAGATTTAAACCAAACTAACAAATAATCATTTACTAACCATAAACATCAAATCCCAACAATAAAAACACAAAACCCAATAACTTTTGAAGATCAAAATCCACCAAATAAGAACTTTAAGCTTTAAATCAAAAAGATGAAGATGAACAAGATTAATGGAAGGATTAAATTGATAGATTAATGTAGAGTAAACAAAAGGAAAGATTAAACACTTACAAAATCAAAGATTCAACAAGAATGAAAAATCACCAACACCTTAATAGTGTTGGCTTCCTACGAAAGAAAAGAAAAAAACTGGGAAAATAAAAACTAGTTCAAAAAGTGTGAGGGTGATTTCTTTATATAGGCGAAGTGGTTGGTTGGTGAGTGGGCTTTCTTCTTTCTTTTCGTCTTCTCGTCTTTTCAGTAAAGTCGACGTTTTCGATTCTGATTCGGGATTTGTCGACGATTAAATTCAACTCGTCTTTTAATTTCTTCGTTTAATAGACTTGAGTTCCTTCGACATATGTAAACCTTCCATCTTTGGTCCTTTTCTTCGATAAATCTTCAAATAGGCCCATTGACTTCAAATCTTTTGCATCTCTTGGACAATAGACTTCGTCTTGAGTCTTTTTCTTCGATAAAACCCGTGCAATCCCATGTTTTCTCCAATATCCATCCGGTTGGCTCTGAAAACACAATAAACACAAAAACCACGCATAATTCCAAACAAATGATATTAAATACGCGTTTTGGTCTCGTTTTAGCCAGAAATAAGTGGTAAAAGGATGGGTGTTTACACACCTATCACAAATCTCGAATCATCTTAACATCGGTGACATATTGACTCCATTCTTGGGGTAACATGTTCAAGAACTTTGTGTTTAGTTGAAACTGGGCAATCCTTAGATTATACACGTTCATATCATTCATCAAAGTAGTGAAACGCTAGTAGTAATCGTGAAGATTTTCCCCTGGAATGTATGTAAACCTATCAAACAAGTCATACAATTGACACTATCGTTCTTGCTTAGTTAGAGAGGTCCCTTGTAACAAAACAGCTAATTGATCCCAAAGATCCTTTGCCACTGTGTGTTCACTTACCATTCTACAGATATCGGGTGGAAGGGCTTGAAGTATTGTCTGAACGGCCCTTTCATCTGCATCGGCAATGAGTTTGTTAGCATCCGGTAACTCATGATACAACCTTTGCCGCGTCACATTGTTGGCAGTAACTTCTCCCCAATCGAGTGGACCTTTTTCAATGGATTGAAGCATAAGTCGACCATTGGGTTTTCCCATGATGTAAGTTTTCATGCGACCTTGCCATGCTTCAAATAAGTCTTTGATGAGAAACGGTGGGCGAGTGTCGGTACCCGATATGATTGAAATATCGGTAAGCGATGTCATTGTTGGCATGAATGAATGAGGATTCATTTTTTGAACACTTGAATAAAGATTATCAAAAATGATCGAGCAATGAAATAAGATTATGTGTTTTAGTGTTGTTTAAATAAAGATGTTATAATCTTTTGGTTGTGTGTTTTTGTTAGTGTCTCCAAATAAATGCAAAGTTGAAAAAATCCTGTAAGTGTTGCAAATGATGGCTGATCGTACTCTCCTATCTTACTTTGCGATCGTACTCCTAGATCGGACTCCCAGATCGTACTCAGTTATCGTATCCTATTGATCGTAGTCTCCTATCGTACTCAACGATCGTATCCAACGATCGTACTCCCTATCGTATCCAACGATCGTACTCCCTAGCGTACTCAACGATCGTATCCAACGATCTTACTCCCTGATCGTATTGATGATCGTAGGTAGTGATCACAGTCTTGATCGTATTGATGATCGTAGTCACTTATCGCACTTGTGATCGTACCTGTGATTGTGGTTGTGATCGTAGTCACTGATCGTAACCTTGATCGTACTTGGGATCGCAGTTGTGATCGTAGTGATGATCGTAGAATGTGATCGTGACTATGGATCGCAAGTAGAAACCCCCAGGGTTTATGCAATCACAAAATCAGATCGTAACACAATAACTAATCCGAGACTTGGAAGCAACAAGAAAGAATGGATTTTTACCTAGGAATTCGTGATTCTAACCAAACGAATGTCTCTAAATCGTTACTAAAACTATTTAGAAGAGATATAAATCACTTGGAACCACAAAAACACGAATTTTTTTGAAACTTTGGTAAAATCAATCAAAAACACATGAACACACTTAGAAAAGTATGAACAACACAAAACCAATCTTTATTTCATCCCATAGCTCTTGATACCAATTGTAGATTCGTGATAATCTTTGTATTTCAAGAGGGTTGAGTTTTTCTAGAGAGAGAAACTATAGAGAGAAGTGAAAGAAAACTATGTGTATTACTAGAGAAAATAAAACAACCAACACCACTTTCCATGGTGGAAAGGGGTTTATATACCCAAGTCCTTAAATGGACTTGGGCCTCCGGCCCATGAACATGCTTATGGGTCGGGCTAAACATAAACATTACTTAAACTATACTACGAGCCTATAACTATATTGTTGGAGTGACCGAGACTTTCTTTATACGAAAAACATATTTCCAAAATAAGGTCTATTGCACTCTTATTATCACACATGATGGGAACATCATTGAGTGTAATCCCGTAATCAACAAGCACTTGCTTCATTTATAGAGCTTGTTGACAAGCTTTTCCGGCACTCACATACTCGGCTTCCATGGTGGATATAGCAAGAGCGGTTTGTTTCTTGGAGAACCAAGAAGTTAAACAACAACACATGAAGGTACAAAATCCACTAGTGCTTTTCCGGTCCACATAGTCTCCCGCATGATCCGAGTCCGCGTATACTATGGTTTATACACCGGTCCCTTTAAGATACTATAATCCTAAATGTATAGTGTCTTTAATGTAACGGAAGATACGCTTAACCGCTTCAAGATGAGAGGTTTTGGGAGCCTCTTGGAAACATGCACAAAGGCAAACATTAAACATGATATCCGATCGACTTGCCGTTAGGTACAACAAACTACCAATCATACTTCTATATTCGGTGCTGTCTACCGACTCACTATCATCATCTACGGTGAGTTTAGTATCCGAGGCCATGGGGGTCTTCATAGGCTTAGAGTCCTCTAATCTAAATTTCTTTAACATACTTAGATTGATTTAGGAAGATGCCATCGTCCATTTGTCTAATCTGTAGTCCTAAAAAGAAGTTAATTTCTCCCATCATGCTTATTTCAAACTCATCATGAATGATTTTGGCAAAATCATCACACAAACTTTGACAAGTTGAACCAAATATGATGTCACCAACATATATTTGTATGATTATGAGGTGAGAACCTTTCTTCTTTGTAAAGAGTGTATTATATACCATTCCCATGGTATACTCATGTTTTACAAGAAACGCTTTAAGTTATCATATCAGGCTTTGGGGTGCTTGTTTAAGAACATAAAGAGCTTTCTTAAGCTTGTAGACATGATCCGGTTTTCAAAATCAATGAAGCCGGGAGGTTGAGGCATATGCACCTCCTCATTTATCAAACCGTTAAGAAATTCGCTCTTTACATCCATTTTGTTAATGCAAGTAATGCCTAAAAACATTATTAGTGTTAACTAATCTTTCTTAGTTTTGATCACAACAAACCATACAACACATTTAGTGTAAAACACAAAATGAATTATTTAACTAACAATATCATCAAGGTAATAATGATATCACTAACCTTTCTTAATCATACTTAGTGATTATCAAAATGATTATCCTTAAAACTCACTTTTGTTAATATGACAAAAGACTTTTTAATAAACTTTCTTTTTTAGAAAATGTTTTATTAAAATGGAAAATGAAAATTTGAAAATAGCATATTCCAAATGCTGTTAGAATATCCTTTGAAGGTTTCAAATAACTCAGATATTCCCACCCTACTAAAAGACAAAAAACGGAGCGTAGTCTAGTGGCGGTACCTTAAGTACCTACGCGGTTCCTTAGCGATATGGAACCGTGGGGTGAGATAAGGTATCGCGCACAACTAGCCGTTATAGATCCATTATACTTTGTCTCCTTTAAATAGTGGGTCAAATCTCATTTTCCAGCAAGCCTCTTGGACGTTTTTCTCAGTCCCCTTTCTATTTTCTATAGCATAATCATTAGTAAATGATCACTTAAAATTTTAAGGATGTTTACATATGATTATCCTCTTGATCCCCTCCTTTACCTTGTCCAATGAGAAGATCACTCACTCACTAGTGTTGTGATAAAGATGAATCTATGAGTTAGTCATATTCATCATGATACCCTTTTTTGTTTTAGGTCAATCCAATGTATTTATGAATACTTGGACTAGTTGTGTTCATCCAAGTTATTTGTGGATACTTGGATTTGTTGTGTACATCCATTGCATATGTGTTTGCTTGGATTTGTGTTGTGTAAATCCAAGCTACATGTGTGTACTTGGATAAGTCTAGTTGAGTTGTAATAGATTTGATTAGGAGTTCTCACTAAACTATAAAGTGATGTGGTTGTGTCTTGTGAGTTCTCACTAAACTTAAAAGTGATTAGTAGTTCTGTTGTGTGAAGTTCTCACTTAACTTATTGTCTAGAGTTAGAATAGTTCCTCAACTAATTGTTTGTTGGAGCTGGTCCTCTGTAACCTCGTTTGTTCAATGTTTGAGTGAGGTAAGCAGACATTTGATCAAGTATATCAGTAGGATTATCCCCTTGTCTAAACTCAGGGACATGAATCTCACCATCACAATAGAATGCTGGTGCTGATTGAGCTACAAGCTGATTTGAAGGAACACTAACATGTTGTGAGAAATGGGGTTGAGGAGCCTCATGTTGTTGATAGATGATGGCAGGGTTTGTTGGAGGTTGATAAGGTGAATACTGTTGTGAAGCATAAGGTAACTGATGTGAGTCTCCTTGTGATGATGTTGCTAGTTGCTTGTATTGTTGGTGATAAGATGTAGGCGGTTGTGGCAAGATCGAATACTGTGGGAAGCTTGGTGTTTGATACAATGGTTGATAGGAAGATTGGTGTCCCAAAGCAAACGGAGAGTTGTGATATGACAATGTTGGATGATTTGCCATTAATGCCAATGGTTCTTGATAAGATCCCTGAGAGATGCGTTTATTGATCACGTGCTTCTCGTGTTGTTGCAAGAAAGCATAGAGTTGATCTAAATTTGACTTGTGCAAATTGATACACTGATTTGTTATGGGGTTCAGATAAATTCTCGGTATCTTCTCGAATTGATCACAACTCAAAGTGGAATAGTTGTTCTTGGTGACAAATAGGGGGTTTGGTTTTCTATTCTACTAAAAAGGTAAATGTATGAAGTAAATAAAGATTTAAACCAAAAACAGTTAATGAAATAAAACTTGAATTAAAATTAAACACTTAAACGATTAAACAGTAGAATAACCTCACTGAAAACGTGCTTGATTCGGAATGTATGCTTGATCCGGAATAAATCAGACAAAAATCCTTCATGCGGAATAAACTACTTATGCGGAATATCTTTGCTTACTCGGAATAAATGGGAAAAATCTTCATGCGGAATATATGCTCATGCGGAATAAAATGCTCATGCGGAATATAAGGCTCATGCGGAATATAAGCTTGATGCGGAATAAATGGTTCATGCGGAATAAATAGCTCATGCGGAATACTAGGTTCATGCGGAATAATAAGTTGATGCGGAATAATGAATTGATGCGGAATAATGAGTTGATCCGGAATAATAGGTTATTCCGGATGAAGGACACTGATCCGGAATATTGGATATTCCGGATGAAGGAGTTTGATGCGGAATATGAAGGTTGATCCGGAGTATTGGATATTCCGGATGAAGGAGCTTGATAAAGAATAAAAATGCTGATCCGGAATAATACTTTGATTCGGAATCTGGGGAAACGAAGAACAGTAACGAAACAGGGAATACGATTTTCACCAAATCAAACCAAAATAAACCAAAAGATTTAAACCAAACTAACAAATAATCATTTACTAACCATAAACATCAAATCCCAACAATAAAAACACAAAACCCAATAACTTTTGAAGATCAAAATCCACAAAATAAGAACTTTAAGCTTTAAATAAAAAAGATGAAGATGAACAAGATTAATGGAAGGATTAAATTGATAGATTAATGTAGAGTAAACAAAAGGAAAGATTAAACACTTACAAAATCAAAGATTCAACAAGAATGAAAAATCACCAACACCTTAATGGTGTTGGCTTCCTACGAAAGAAAAGAAAAAAACTGGGAAAATAAAAACTAGCTCAAAAAGTGTGAGGGTGATTTCTTTATATAGGCCAAGTGGTTGATTGGTGAGTGGGATTTCTTCTTTCTTTTCGTCTTCTCGTCTTTTCAGTAAAGTCGACGTTTTCGATTCTGATTCGGGATTTGTCGACGATTAAATTCAACTCGTCTTTTAATTTCTTCGTTTAATAGACTTGAGTTCCTTCGACATATGTAAATCTTCCATCTTTGGTCCTTTTCTTCGATAAATCTTCAAATAGGCCCATTGACTTCAAATCTTTTGCATCTCTTGGACAATAGACTTCGTCTTGAGTCTTTTTCTTTGATAAAACCCGTACAATCCCATGTTTTCTCCAATATCCACCCGGTTGGCTCTGAAAACACAATAAACACAAAAACCACGCATAGTTCCAAACAAATGATATTAAATACGAGTTTTGGTCTCGTTTTAGCCAGAAATAAGTGGTAAAAGGATGGGTGTTTACACACCTATCAAATCCCCTACACTTAACCATTGCCATGCCCTCATGCAATGCTTAGTGATAAAGCAAATTTACACTTTTCTCATAATCAATCAACCTTGGCTTTATTAAAATACTACTAAACAAAAATTAAAGTACTAAGAGAAATTAAAACTTTAAAATAAACAAAAGGATAGAAAACCATTTTCACTTGAAAATAGCTATATGGAAATAACTTGCAAAGAGATCTAAGACTTACATTAGGGCTTCGATGCTGCGAAGATTTATCACCCTCAAGTTTCACGTTCCCCAAACTAAGCTTAAAAACGAGATCATTGTTATTATAAGTTAGCAAATCAAACACTTACACACATGGCTTAATTATATGCTTAACTCCCTTATTCCTAGGTGTATCTCTTTTATTTTATTTTTGTCTTAGAATGATCATGAAGATGCATTTTTTGGACTTATTGCGATAGTTTATTTAGGCTGAAAGCAAAGTAGGACGATTTGATCAATAGTTAGCTAAAGGACAAAATCTCTTAAAACTGCTTCTCGGGATATCAAAAAGTTCATATATTGGCATAACTCGCTTCACGATTTGAGACCTTTCTCGGACCGATATTTGGCATGTACTTCATACTTCATATCTTGAGAGACGTTCTTGAGATAATGGTCTTCTCTTCGTTAATAGAGTTTATTCACTTGGAGACTTTTGAGGGGTACTCCAACTTTGTTGACCACGACTTCATCATTATTTCTTCAATCGTTATTTGGGATTTTGAGATACAACGATCCGCCTCCTTTTCGGACTTGGATCTATTTATCCTCATACCTTGTTAGGGTCTTTTCGGATAGACTTCTCCATGATCTTTATGGGAGTTGATTGCTTTTCGTCGTGAGTCTTGATCCTTCATATTGATTTTGGGAATAATGCTTTTCACATCACCTTGGATATTTAGCAATAAGATTGAATCCTCATGCCTTGTTAGGGCGTTTTCGGACTCGCCAATCTTCGCGCCCCGCTTCATAAGTTATGCCTTGGCTATGAACTCTTATCATTACCGAGCAATTTTTAAACGATCTTGGGCTAGAAGCTAAGTAACCTTTCAGATCGTACGACCTTACTTATTGCAGATAAATTATTAGCAAGTGATGGGAGAATAGGCAGAAAATCACACCAAGTGAGCTTGTGCAAGAATACCAACTTATAATTGACTCTATCATTTTTCGTTCTCCACAGTTTAAAATCTCAAGTAATGAGACTCGTGGATGCTTAGCCTAATAAACCAATTAAGGTCTACATGGTTAAGGATACTAGCTAGAATAAGCTTGGATAAGTCTATTCGGGTTGAGTCAAAATAATCACAACGGGCCTAATATGTCAAAGATTTCAAAACTAGCTACACCACTTTATTAATATTTTTTACTTTATTGCGGGATATATACATATGAAAGAAACGATAAAAATTTAAAAATTACTACTAAATGGCCAAAGTTAATAAAAAAAATTTGAAAAATGTTGAAAAAGATGATTTTCCGGTTAAATGAAGGCATTTTCATGGAAAAGTCCACTTAAAACTTCGATAGAAGTCCCCCCTACACTTAATATAAAAATTGTCCTCAATGTTTAAGCATATGGGAGTAAACTCCCCTACACTTATGACATTGTGCACGTTGGTTAAATCAAGCTAAGGAAGAGACGACTAAAGTGATCAATTTCAAATGTGAATATGAAGAAAATTGAATCACGATAGTTGAGAGATAGAACCGGATTGCGGATAACACGGGAGCACGGTTCTTCAAAGGTTCCAAAAGTGCATTTATCCTTGTAATCACATCACCACACAAACACAAACAACCTATAGAGGTCCCCCTACACTTAGGAGGTTAAAACGGAAAAGGATAGATACTTGGGTTGCCTCCCGAGGAGCGCTTGTTTTTGATAACCGAGTCACGAGCCTGACTCGACCCAAAATTAGTTCATGGGAAACGTGGTGAGGGATGGGATCATCTCATGAGAGATGTCCTCACCAAAGTACAACTTCACTCGTTGGCCATTCACCTTAAAATTAGGTCCATTAGGTTGAGCGAGCTCGAGAGTACCATATGGAAAAATTTGGGCAATGGTGAATGGGCCGGACCAACGAGATTTCAGCTTGCCCGAAAAGATTTTCAACCGAGAGTTAAAGAGTAAAACTTTGTCTCCAACTTGGAACTCTCGGTTTTTAATCTTGGAGTCATGAATGAGCTTAGTCCTTTCCTCATAGATCAAAGAATTTTCATAAGCCTCATTCCGGAGTTCATTCAGCTCATTGAGTTGGATCTTGCGTAGGTCACCGGCTTTATTGATATCGAAATTAGCCCACTTCAAGGCCCAGTAAGCCTTGTGCTCCAACTCAATGGGGAGGTGGCATGCTTTCCCGTACACGAGACGATATGGTGTACAACCAATCAGAGTCTCGTAAGCGGTACGAAAAGCCCACAGAGCATCATCAAGTTTATCGACCCATGAGGCACGATGCTCTCCCACGGTTCGTTCAAGAATTTGCTTAAACCCTCGGTTAGAGATTTCAGCCTGGCCATTAGTTTGTGGGTGGTAGGCGGTGGAAAGACGATGATTGACACCATACTTAGCCATGACTCTTGCGAATTGGTCATTGCAAAAATGAGTCCCGCGATCACTAATAATGGCACGAGGCACATCGAATCTAGCGAATAGCAATTTCAAAAAGTTAGAAACCACCCTTGTGTCATTAGTGGGTAAAGCTTTGGCTTCAACCCATTTAGAAACGTATTCAACGGCTACAAGGATGTATTTGTTTCCTTTAGATGAAGGGAATGGCCCCAAAAAGTCGATACCTCATACATCAAAGATTTCACATTCTTGTATGAAATTTTGAGGCATCTCATCTTTATGTGTGATCTTACCTTGTTTTTGGCAAGCATCACAATGTTTAACCATCTCGTGAGCATCACGATAAATGGTGGGCCAATAAAATCCCGAGTCAAACACTTTTTTGGCGGTGTAGTTGGGACCAAAGTGACCACCGGTGGGTCCTTTGTGGCACGCCTCGAGAATGTCTAAAGTTGCCGGTCCATCAACACATCGGCGAATAATCAAATCAGCACATTGTTTGAATATATACGGGTCATCCCAAAAGTAAGTCTTAATATCTTTGAAGAACTTTTTCTTTTGCTGGGATGTTAACCCGTCGATGAGAATTCCACCCGCCAAGTAGTTTGCAATGTCCGTAAACCACGGGGCTTCATCATTACTCGAGTTAATAGACATTAAGGTCTCCAGGGGAAAAGAGTCATTGATCTCTTTGTTCGGATGATCCCCTTGATAAGGATCCTCAAGTCTGCTGAGATGATCCGCGGCTAGGTTTTCAGCTCCCTTCTTATCATGAATTTCGATTTTAAATTCTTGAAGTAGCAAAACCCAGCGAAGAAGTCTTGGTTTGGAATCTTGTTTAGTTAACAAGTACTTCAATGCGGAATGATCGGTATAAAAGATTGTGGTGGAAAGGACAAGATAGGGGAGAAAGTTTTCAAAAGCATAGACAACAGCTAAAAGCTCTTTTTGGGTTGTCGTGTAATGCAATTGAGCCCCTGTCATTGTCTTGCTAGCATAATGGATTGGTTGGAAGTGTTTATTCACTCTTTGGCCCAAAACCGCGCCAATAGCATAGTTGCTAGCATCGCACATCAACTCAAAGGGAAGCTCCCAATTAGGGGTAACCAAGACCGGTGCCTTAGTTAGCTTATCCTTAAGAAGGTTGAAGGCTTTAATAAGTGTGTACACACTTATCCTTTTGCCACTAAAATCAAGTAAAATCAAGACCTAATCATGTGTTTAATGTCGTAAAAGTCAGAATTACGCGTTGTTTTGTGTTTTGTGTGTTAAATAGGTACTATTGATCAAAAGAAGAGAAAACACGGGATTTCACGGTCAAATGTCGAAGAAAAGTCAAGAAAGAGTCAAGACAAAGATCAAAAGACCAAAGTGTGCCGAAGATCACGGAAAACCGACAAAGTCAACTTAAAATTGAAGAAATGATCAAAAAAGTCAGAGTCGAGCTCAACTTTAGCAAATTTTATCATTTATCGAGAAAACGAGCCTTATGGGTCCCACTTGTGATTAATGGGCCCAATAACCCATTTGTATGGATAAATAATCATTTTTTGGAAAAAGTAGCCCATTATGGCCCAATCAAGTTTAATGTGGGACGGACTCAAGTGAGTATGGGCCAAAAGCCCATTTGGTTTAACATTTGAAGACGAATGAAATGCTTGGGCCACAAGCCCAAATACACTCAAATGAAACGAGTTTATTTGGTGATATGTTCGGTCAACTCTCATTCACCAGTCACCCAATTCTCACCCACACGTTTTTTAACCCCACGTGTACACCCTTTTTACTTTCACTTCTCCCCAAAACAAATAAATAAATCCTTTTATTTTCCCCACCCCATTTAACCCATTCGTTACAAACGAGACTCACTTACTGTGCATCTTCTCCCTCTCCCCCAAATAATCTCCATCTCCTTCCAAACCCTAATTCATTATTCAGTAAAAATTAAATAGTAAAAATTGGGGGTTTTACCCAATTCGTGTGATTCACACGGATTGGGATTAAATCCCCCCAATTTTCGCAGCATCCACTCAAGATGGTCCTCCATCCCATCTCACGTGGCCAAATCATTGATTTTGATTGGCTATGCCACATCCATATTCAAAACCCCCCAATAAAATCATGCCACCTCACCAATCAACAAAAACAAGAAGCACACATCTTGCCACGAGGGCAATCCGTGGCTACAAGGTTGAATCTTAGCCATTGATCAAGAATTTTCGAAGAAAGAGAAGATTTATCAAGAAATCAACGGTGGAAAATGGAAGCTTACAAAGGAAGCTAAGATTAGGGTTTTCATGGGGTTCCTCTATAAAAACCCCCTTTATCATGTATTTGTTCATGCTTTTTCTTTATTTTTAATTTTCAGAAAAATTAGTTATAGGTTTTGAAATCTTGTAATTTCTTTTCCAGTACTTGTAAGTTCTTATTTAATTAATGAAAAATTCTATTTAGTTTTAATTCTTGTCTCGGTTTTGATATTCAGTTACTGTTCTCTCTTTTTAATCTGTTAAAAAATTATAGCACTGTTCTCGTATTAATTATATAAAATAAAAAAAATAAAAATAATAATAATAAAAAAAATATAAAGAAAAGTAAATATTGATTTCCCCCACTGGGAAATCATTAAACGTGGTTACTGTTCGACAGAAAGTAGGTCTCATTTGGTTCGAAGGTTTGTATTGTATTTGGTTTGTGATGTTCGGTTCGAGAATATTTGGGTTATGGTGATGATGTTGACGACTTGAGGTGGTGTTTCGAATCGATCACAAGTACGCTCAGCGCGTTACTTCGACCCAACGGTTTCTCCAACAGGTTTGTGTTTCTTTCAGTTTTCAAGTTAATGTTATTTAATTAATCTGCTTGTCATTTTATCTGCATAGTTATTTGGGTACTGTTTTGAGTTTGAATTTACCTGCGTTTGGAACTGTTTAGATTACTTGCTTATTTAGTTTGGTTATTAGGATTTGTTTTATTTGGCTTATTTGATTTCAGCTTTTGTTAATTTAGTCTGCTTATGTTCATCGTTTTAATGCTATTGGTTTATTTTGAAAAGTTGTTTTGCTGAATTGAACATCTCTTTTATGGAATATTTGGTTCCTGCTAGTTTGCTTATTGGTCTTGGATTCATTTAGCTCTTGTTACTTAACTGCTTATTAGCTTATTTGAGATTCAGCTTAGTGCTTCTTGGTTCCTGCTTAACTTGATTTCAGCTTATAGGTTTTAAATATTTGACTGTTTGGTTTTAGTCTTCAGCTTATGTCAGCTTATTTGGTTTCTACTTGTTTTTTACTGCTTGTTGTTTTTTTACTGCTTAAACCTCAGACCCAATTGGTCTGAGGCTTTTTCTTGTCCAAATAAAAGTTCTGCATAAAGTATCAAAAATATTAGCAAAATTGGTCTGGGTGGGAACCGAACCCCAGACACCTCGCTCACTAGCCAACACGCATAACCATCTGTTCTTGTCTCTCTTTTGTGTATCCATACGCAAAGTCTAATTAATATAGGTTAATTAAATTCGGCCAGTTTTCTTATTTAAATTTAATACACGTTTTAATTTTATCTATTTTAAAGTTTTATTAATAGTTTTTCTTTTTATTCAGTTTTATAACAATAATAAAAAGACAAACAAATATTTTATTTATTTTCTTTAAATTTTAAATTAGTTTTAATTTACTTTTATTTAAAATAGATTTACTTTTATTTTTTTAAATTTAAATTAGTTTTAAAAATTTTTATTTCAAATTTACTTTATTGAGTTTTCATTTCATTTAAAAGTTTTTAAAGTTTTCATTTAACAATTTAAAATTTTAAGATTTCAAATAGTTTTAATTAAGTTCATATAGTTAAAATAGATTTCAATTAAAGTTTTTTTTTTAGATCAATTAGATTCAAATTTTAAATAGCTTTTATTTTGAATAGTTTTTAAACTAGTTTAAATATACCAAATAGATTTTACCAAAAACAAGTTAAGTCAAAATGTTAAACCGGAAATCAAATTCGAGTGAATCGAGGAAAAACGAACTTAATTAAAAGGAATAAAATCCCTAGTTTCAAATTGGCGCCGCTGCCGCTTCGCTCGTACGATTGACGATTTGTCGTGAAGACGTTTGGATTTTGGGATCCGTTCATTCTTTGAACGTTACGTTTCTTGCACAAAAAATCAAAAATTCAAAAAAAATAAAAAAACTTAAAAATACAAAAAAAATTAAAAAACCACAAAAGCAATTTCTTTCCTAAGAATTGCACAAAAAAAATTAAAAAATCCAAAAGTAATACTTTTTCCTAAAAGTATTACACAAAAAATATTACGTATTAGTGTTAATTTTTATTTCGATTTCTTTCGATTTTTCTTGTGAATATATATTTTTCTAAAAAATACAAAAAGATTTTTCATTTTATTATATTATATTACGTAGCACAATAAAATTACCTACTTTTCAAATAAGCCTTAGTTGGGATTTCATCACCTAACTATTGTAGTCGAATCCATAACGAGAAAAAAGGGCAAAATAGATAAATACTAGTAAGACGTTTGAACTCGACATATACAAACTATAAGGTGGGTATAAGGCGACGCGCTATAAAAGGCCGTCTAAGGAAAAAGGTTTTTAAGTGCTCTGTGCCACGTCGTTTCCCCGCTTGCTTGTGCGTATATTGAGAGGGACGACCGATTATTGGTTTGCCAACTCAAGTAGTATTTACGTATATATTTTTGTAGATTTTTCATATTGCTCCTCGAGAGGGAAAATCCCTTTCCTCTCAAAGTCGACCGAGGTCACCTACCTCACTCCAAAGTTTTAATTGTATGCGCACTCGCGCGCATACATACATACCGATTGGTGTACCAAATACTTCTAATTCTTCTAAAAAGAAGAAGAAGAAAAACAAAAAGACCGTCATTAAAGCCGATCCCGAGAATCGAGCTTTCAAAAATACGATGGCAACGGATAATCGACCAATGATTGAGATTCTACAATCTCGCGTTGAAGGAAACGATGACGCGATCGTGGCGCCAAATATTGGAGCTAATCATTTCGAACTTAAATCGGGTTTTATTCAAATGGTTTCCGCTACACCATTTTTAGGCCGTACTAATGATGACCCACACGCTCATATCAAACGTTTCATCCAATTAGCTAATACCGTCAAATACAATGGGGTGCCCCAAGAGGCCGTTCGCCTCCAACTTTTTCCTTTTTCCCTCAAGGGACAAGCCCGGATTTGGCTTGATAAGGAACCACCCCAAAGTATTACCACATGGATCGACTTAGAGACCAAGTTCATTAACTACTTTTTCCCACCATCACGGACCACTTCCTTAAGGAATGAAATAATCAACTTTGAGCAAAAATATGGGGAAACGTTTAGTGAGGCTTGGGATCGTTTTAAAGATCTTTTGAGAAAATGTCCACAACACGGTTTTACTAAAGTTCATCAAATCAACACGTTTTATAATGGTTTAACTCTAAACGACCAAGACTCACTTAATAGTGCCGCGGGGGGCAATATTCTTGTGAAAACAATGAACGAGGCTTGGGCCATTATTGAAAACAAGGCAAAAGTACAAACCAAAAGTGTTAGGGCTAATATGGCAAGTGCTAGTACGAGTAATAATGAGGTGAATGATCAAATTAAGGAGCTTACTTCAATTGTGAAAACCCTTGCTCTAAGAACCGACGCCCTCACTACACATGTGCATGCCGTAAAAGAAAAGAGTGAGACGTGTGAGACTTGTGGTGGACCACATTCATACTTTAATTGTGACAAGGTTTACAATGATCAACAAGAAGTTTATTCTTATAATAACAATGAAATTGATCGGGTTCAATTCAAACCAAATGTTGATGTTAACCATTTGTCTTACAAGTCTAATAACTATTTGGCTCCCCCGGGTTTTGTAGCACCACAAAGACCACCCCCACCCGCCCAAAATAGAAACCAAGTTCCTCAACGGGGTAATTTTCAAAGAAATACTAATCAACGGGGTTTTAATCAAAATCAAGGGAATTTTCAAGGGCAAAACCAAGGGTTGAATAATCAAGGATATAATAACCAATGTTTTCAAAATCAAGGATTTAATCAAGGTTCTAATCAATATCAAAACCAAGGTTTTCCTAATCAAGGTTATAATCAAATGAACATGCATAATCCTCAAATGGACTTGGTTTTACAAAAATTATCCGACCATGAACGAATGATGAGAGAGATGCAAGAATCGACCGATAAGAAGTTTTTGACTATGATTCAAACCTTTCGTCCCCAAGGTACCCTTCCCTCGAATACCGTGACCAATCCTAGGGCTAATGTTAATGCTATCACTACTAGGAGCGGTAAGACCACCGTAGAACCTTCCCCACCTAACCAAGGACCCGAGATTCCTTCTTCTTCGACACAACCTCCTTCTTCTTCCACTTGTGACATACCTCCCGTTATGCATTCGTCTACACCTTATGTTCCACCGATACCCAAATTTTATACCCCACCTTCGGTTCCAAAACCGGTTCCTTCACCTTCTATTTCTACTCCTCCTCCTCCTCCAAAGGATGTGAGTGAGCAATCCACTCCAAAGCCTTCATCTCAATCCAATATACCTTATCCCTCAAGGTTGCGGAAAGAGAAATTGAAGAATAAGGATGATATTCAAGTTTCGAACTTCCTAAAAATGTTCAAACAATTGAATTTTAATATCACCTTTGCCGAGGCGCTCGCTCACATGCCTAAGTACGCTAAGATGTTTAAGGATCTTTTAAGTGATAAGGAAAAGTTGCTTGATATCGCCAATACCCAATTGAATGAGAATTGTTCCGCGGTTCTTTTGAGAAAATTACCGGTTAAATTAGGAGATCTCGGTCGATTCCTTATTCCTTGTAATTTTCCGGGTGTTGAGAATTGTATGGCCTTGGCGGATCTCGGAGCGAGTATCAATCTTATGCCATTGTCCGTGTGGAAACAATTATCTTTACCCGAGCTAGTCCCCACTCGTATGACATTGGAATTGGCTAACCGTACGGTTGCTTATCCTGTGGGGATAGCCGAGGATGTTTTCGTAGGAGTCGACAAATTCACTTTTCCCGCCGATTTCGTCGTCGTCGACTATGAAATGGATCCCCGTGTTCCCTTAATTGTGGGACGACCTTTCTTGAGAACCGGGCGTACATTAATCGATGTAGCAGCGGGTGAACTTATCATGAGGGTCGGGGATGACAAAATCGTCTTTAACATGGGTAAACTTTCCAAACTTCTCGATGAGCCCGAATCCGTGAATTTCATCGATGTGCTCGACGAAGCATGCGAAGAACATTTTCACGAGGCTTGTAAGAGCGGGATTTCTCCTTTACCGCATGTTGAGACCATAGCTTCTATTGCTCCTTCATTGACTCCATTTGGAGAAAGTGACTTAGATGAGTTTGAAGCTAGCTTGGGTCCTCTCGAGATTATCTATGATAATTCTCCCACCAATTGGGATGAAGACATTCGTACTATTGAGAGACTTCTCAATGAGGACAATATTTCTCTACCCACTCCAAAAGAAGTTACAAACAATGATCCTACTTTGACTAAGCCTTCCATTGACAATCCGCCGAATTTAGAGCTTAAAGATTTGCCGTCTCATCTAGAGTACGTTTTCTTAGAGGAGGATAATAAGTTGCCCGTCATTATTGCTAAGGACTTAAAAGAAGATGAAAAATCCCGACTTATCGATGTGCTTAAGAATCATAAGAAAGCAATTGCTTGGAAAATCTCCGACATTCGCGGAATTGATCCTAATTTTTGTACTCATAAAATTCTCATGGAAGATGACTTTAAACCCGCGATCCAAAATCAAAGAAGTGTTAATCCAAAAATTCATGAAGTCATTAAGAAAGAAGTTATCAAACTTCTCGATGCCGGAATGATTTACCCTATCTCGGATTCGCCATGGGTTAGTCCCGTCCATTGTGTGCCTAAGAAAGGCGGAATCACCGTTGTTCCCAACAAAAACAACGAGTTGATTCCTACTCGACTTGTAACGGGTTGGCGAGTTTGCATCGACTATCGTAAACTCAATGATGCCACTCGTAAGGATCATTTCCCTCTTCCTTTCATGGATCAAATGCTCGAGCGTTTAGCGGGTAATGATTTCTATTGTTTCTTAGATGGCTTTTCCGGATATTTTCAAATCCCTATCGATCCAAAAGACCAAGAGAAAACCACATTCACTTGTCCCTATGGAACATTTGCTTACAAAAGAATGCCTTTCGGCTTATGCAGTGCTCCCGGGACTTTCCAAAGGTGTATGATGGCGATATTTCATGACATGGTTGAAGAAACTATGGAAGTCTTTATGGACGATTTCTCGGTCTATGGTGATTCTTTCTCTTCTTGCCTTGCTAATTTAGAACGTATGCTCCAACGATGTGAAGACACTCGTCTCGTTCTTAATTGGGAAAAATGCCATTTCATGGTAAAAGAAGGCATCGTCCTTGGTCATAAAATTTCCAAAGCCGGTATCGAAGTCAACCGTGCTAAAGTTGACGTCATTGCTAAGTTACCTCCGCCTACCACCGTCAAAGGAGTTAGAAGTTTTTTAGGCCATGCGGGATTTTATCGACGTTTCATCCAAGATTTCTCGAAAATAGCTCGTCCAATGACTCATCTCTTAGAAAAGGATGCTCCTTTCATCTTCTCTCAAGAATGTCTCGACTCTTTCGAACTTCTTAAAGGTAAATTAACTATGGCACCGGTCTTAGTCTCTCCAAATTGGGAGTTACCTTTCGAGCTCATGTGCGATGCTAGTGATTTCGCGGTAGGAGCGGTTTTAGGTCAACGAGTTAACAAACATTTCCAACCCATTCATTATGCTAGTAAGACAATGACCGGGGCTCAATTGCATTATACCACTACCGAAAAAGAGCTTTTAGCTGTAGTGTATGCTTTTGAGAAATTCCGCCCCTATCTTGTGCTTTCCACCACCATCGTTTACACCGATCATTCCGCCTTGAAATACTTGTTGACCAAGCAAGATGCTAAACCGAGACTCCTTCGTTGGGTTTTGCTCCTACAAGAATTTAAAATCGAAATTCGTGATAAAAAAGGAGCGTACAACCTAGCCGCGGATCACCTTAGTAGACTTGAGGATCCGTATCAAGGGGAATCTCCAAATCAAGAGATTAATGAATCCTTTCCCCTTGAGACCTTAATGTCTATTAATTCCAATCTTGATGATACCCCATGGTTTGCCGACATTGCAAACTATTTGGCGGGTGGTGTTCTTATCGAAGGGTTATCGTCCCAACAAAAGTAAAAATTCTTCAAGGACGTTAAAACGTACTATTGGGACGACCCTTATCTTTTCAAGCAATGTGCGGACTTAATCATTCGTCGATGTGTTGATGGGCCGGCGGCTTTACAAATCCTTGAAGCTTGCCATAAAGGACCCACCGGTGGTCACTTTGGTCCTAATTACACCGCTAAAAAAGTGTTCGACTCTGGATTCTATTGGCCCTCCATTTATCATGATGCACATGAAATGGTTAAACATTGTGATGCTTGTCAAAGGCAAGGAAAGATCACACATAAAGATGAGATGCCTCAAAATTTCATCCAAGAATGTGAAATCTTTGACGTATGGGGCATCGACTTTATGGGGCCGTTTCCATCATCGAAGGGAAACAAGTACATCCTCGTAGCCGTTGACTACGTCTCAAAATGGGTTGAAGCGAAGGCTTTACCTACTAACGATGCGAGGGTGGTTGTTAACTTCTTGAAACAATTGTTTGCTCGATTCGGTGTGCCTCGTGCTATTATTAGTGATCGCGGGACTCATTTTTGCAATGATCAATTCGCACGAGTCATGGCTAAGTATGGTGTCAATCACCGACTTTCCACCGCGTATCATCCTCAAACTAATGGACAAGCCGAGGTTTCTAACCGTGGTCTTAAGAGAATCTTAGATCGAACCGTGGGAGAGCATCGTGCTTCATGGGCCGATAAATTAGATGATGATTTGTGGGCTTTCCGTACCGCTTATAAGACACCTATAGGTTGTACCCCTTATCGCCTTGTGTACGGAAAGGCGTGCCACCTCCCCATTGAGTTGGAGCATAAGGCTTATTGGGCCTTGAAATGGGCTAATTTTGATCTTAACAAAGCCGGTGATCATAGGAAAATCCAACTCAATGAACTCAATGAACTTAGGAATGAGGCTTATGAAAATTTATTAATCTACAAGGAGAAAACTAAGCTCATTCATGATTCCAAGATTAAAAACCGAGAGTTCCATGTTGGTGATCAAGTTTTATTATTTAACTCTAGGTTGAAAATCTTTTCGGGTAAACTTAAGAGCCGTTGGTCCGGTCCATTCACCGTGGCCCAAGTCTTCCCTTATGGCACCATTGAGTTATCCCAACCAAATGGGCCCAACTTTAAGGTGAATGGCCAACGGGTTAAGTTGTACTATGGAGAGGACATCTCTCACGAGATGATTCCATCCCTCTCCACATTTCCCTTGAATTAATTTGGGAAATCGAGTCGAGCTAGAGACTCGTGATAAATAAATCAAGCATCGTATAACTAGGTTAGATTTTTTACCTTTACCATCCTTTCCACCCTTTTTCACCTTCATCCATTGTCCACCAATAAGTATAGGGGGGAGCCAAGTAGGTTGTTTGTGTGTGGTGATTGTGTGTAGGGACATGTGCTTTGATGATCCACTTTTGGTACTTTTGATGAGACCCGTGATCCCGTGTTCCCGTGTACCCGGTTCTATCAAAACTATTGTGATTCATACTTGTATATAAATAAAACGAATAAATGTAATCACTTTAGTTGTCCCTTCCTTAGCTCGATTTTAAACAACGTACTTAATGTCTTAAGTGTAGGGGAGTTCATTCTCCCACATGCTTAAACATTGAGGACAATGTTTATATTAAGTGTAGGGGGGACTTCTATCGAATTTTAGTGGCCTTTTCCATGAATTTGACCCCATTTTATCGGAAAATTTAAAAGTTTTCAACGTTTTTCAAATTTTTGATCTATTTTGGCCTAGTAATATTTATTTTCTTTCCTTTTATTATCGCATCATAATAATTTCCATTTCAAGAATAAAGTTAAAAAAAAATTAAATAAATTGGTTCTAACAAGTTTAGATGTCTTTGATATATTAGGCCCGTCGTGAATATTTTGACTCAACCCGAGTTTACTTATCTAAGTTTACTCTAGCTAGTATCCTTAACCATATGGACCTTAATTGGTTTATTAGGCTAAGCATCCACGAGTCTCATTACTTGAGATTTTAAATTGTGGAGAACGAGAAATGATAGAGTTAATTACAAGTTCGGTATTCTTTCATTAACTTATGTGAGTTAGTTATGAGCTTTTTCTCCCATCACTTGTTAATAAATATATTTGCAATAAATAAGGTTGTATGATTTAAAAGGTTACTTAGCTTCTAGCACAAGATCGTTTAAAAGTTGCTCGGTATTAATTAGAGTTCATAGCCAAGGCATAACTTATTGAAACGGGACGCGAAGATTGGCTTATCCAAAAAGGCCCTAACAAGGCATGAGGATACCCGAGTCCAAAAAGGCCCTAAAAAGGCATGAAGATTCACTTTTTGCTAAAGATCCTAAGATGATGTGAAGATCATTAATCCAAATCATTATGAAGGATCAAGACACACGACGAGAAGCAATTACTCCCCTAAAGATCATGGAGAAGTCTATCCAAAAAGACCCTAACAAGGTATGAGGATAAATAGATCCAAGTCCGAAAAGGAGGCGGATCGTTGTATATCAAAATCCTAAATAAAGAAGAGGATAAATGAAGAAGTCGTGGTCAACGTTTGAAGCATCTTTCACTCCTTATGAATATGTATACCAAAATGAAGAGAAGACCATAATTTCAAGATCGTCTCTCAAGATTTGAAGTTTGAAGTACAAGCCAAATATCGGTCGGAGAAAGGTCTCAAATCGTGAAACGAGTTATGCCAAGATATGAACTTTTTGAGGTTTCGAGAAGCAGTTTTAAAAGATTTTGTCCTTTAGCTAACTATTGATTAAATCGTCCCACTTTATTTTCGGCCTTAATAAATTATCGAAATAAGTCAAAAATGCATCCTCGTGATCATTCAAGACAACAATAAAATACAAGAGATACACCATAGGAATAAGGGGGTCTAAGTGATTAACTAAACCACATGAGTAAGTGTTAGAGGTGCTAACTTGTAGTAAACAATGATCTCGTTTTTAAGCTTGGTATGGGGAACCTGAAACTTGAGGGTGATTAATATTCATGACACCAAAGCCCTAATCTAAGTCTTAGATTTCTTTACGAGTTTCTTCCATCAAATAATTTCCTAGTAATAAATCATTTAATTTTTGTTTCCCTTAAAGTTTTTATCTTTTCGTCATAGTAGTAGTGGTAATAATCATAAAGGCCGAGATGGATTGATTATGAGAAAAATGTAACTTATGCTTTATAACTATGCATTGCATGGGGTCATTGCAATGGTCAAGTGTAGGGGATTTAATAAGTGTGTAAACACTTATCCTTTTGCCACTAAAATCAAGTAAAATCAAGACCTAATCATGTGTTTAATGTCGTAAAAGTCGGAATTACGCGTGGTTTTGTGTTTTGTGTGTTAAATAGGTACTATTGATCAAAAGAAGAGAAAACACGAGATTTCACGGTCAAATGTCGAAGAAAAGTCAAGAAAGTGTCAAGACAAAGATCAAAAGACCAAAGTGTACCGAAGATCACGGAAAACCGACAAAGTCAACTTAAAATTGAAGAAATGATCAAGAAAGTCAGAGTCGAGCTCAACTTTAGCAATTTCATCATTTATCGAGAAAACGAGCCTTATGGGTCCCACTTGTGATTAATGGGCCCAATAACCCATTTGTATGGATAAATAATCATTTTTGGAAAAAGTAGCCCATTATGGCCCAATCAAGTTTAATGTGGGACGGACTCAAGTGAGTATGGGCCAAAAGCCCATTTGGTTTAACATTTGAAGACGAATGAAATGCTTGGGCCACAAGCCCAAATACACTCAAATGAAACGAGTTTATTTGGTGATATGTTCGGTCAACTCTCATTCACCAGTCACCCAATTCTCACCCACACGTTTTTTAACCCCACGTGTAAACCCTTTTTACTTTCACTTCTCCCCAAAACAAATAAATAAATCCTTTTATTTTCCCCACCCCATTTAACCCATTCGTTACAAACGAGACTCACTTACTGTGCATCTTCTCCCTCTCCCCCAAATAATCTCCATCTCCTTCCAAACCCTAATTCATTATTCAGTAAAAATTAAATAGTAAAAATTGGGGGTTTTACCTAATTCGTGTGATTCACACGGACTGGGATTAAATCCCCCCAATTTTCGCAGCATCCACTCAAGATGGTCCTCCATCCTATCTCACGTGGCCAAATCATTGATTTTGATTGGCTATGCCACATCCATATTCAAAACCCCCCAATAAAATCATGCCACCTCACCAATCAACAAAAACAAGAAGCACACATCTTGCCACGAGGGCAATCCGTGGCTACAAGGTTGAATCTTAGCCATTGATCAAGAATTTTCGAAGAAAGAGAAGATTTATCAAGAAATCAACGGTGGAAAATGGAAGCTTACAAAGGAAGCTAAGATTAGGGTTTTCATGGGGTTCCTTTATAAAAACCCCCTTTATCATGTATTTGTTCATGCTTTTTCTATATTTTTAATTTTCAGAAAAATTAGTTATAGGTTTTTAAATCTTGTAATTTCTTTTCCAGTACTTGTAAGTTCTTATTTAATTAATGAAAAATTCTATTTAGTTTTAATTCTTGTCTCGGTTTTGATATTCAGTTAATGTTCTCTCTTTTTAATCTGTTAAAAAATTATAGCACTGTTCTCGTATTAATTATATAAAAAAATAAAAAAAATTAATAATAATAATAAAAAAAAATATAAAGAAAAGTAAATATTGATTTCCCCCACTGGGAAATCATTAAACGTGGTTACTGTTCGACAGAAAGTAGGTCTCATTTGGTTCGAAGGTTTGTATTGTATTTGGTTTGTGATGTTCGGTTCGAGAATATTTGGGTTATGATGATGATGTTGACGACTTGAGGTGGTGTTTCGAATCGATCACAAGTACGCTCAGCGCGTTACTTCGACCCAACGGTTTCTCCAACAGGTTTGTGTTTCTTTCAGTTTTCAAGTTAATGTTATTTAATTAATCTGCTTGTCATTTTATCTGCATAGTTATTTGGGTACTGTTTTGAGTTTGAATTTACCTGCGTTTGGAACTGTTTAGATTACTTGCTTATTTAGTTTGGTTATTAGGATTTGTTTTATTTGGCTTATTTGATTTCAGCTTTTGTTAATTTAGTCTGCTTATGTTCATCGTTTTAATGCTATTGGTTTATTTTGAAAAGTTGTTTTGCTGAATTGAACATCTCTTTTATGGAATATTTGGTTCCTGCTAGTTTGCTTATTGGTCTTGGATTCATTTAGCTCTTGTTACTTAACTGCTTATTAGCTTATTTGAGATTCAGCTTAGTGCTTCTTGGTTCCTGCTTAACTTGATTTCAGCTTATAGGTTTTAAATATTTGACTGTTTGGTTTTAGTCTTCAGCTTATGTCAGCTTATTTGGTTTCTACTTGTTTTTGACTGCTTGTTGTTTTTTTTTACTGCTTAAACCTCAGACCCAATTGGTCTGAGGCTTTTTGTTGTCCAAATAAAAGTTCTGCATAAAGTATCAAAAATATTAGCAAAATTGGTCTGGGTGGGAATCGAACCCCAGACCCCTCGCTCACTAGCCAACACGCATAACCATCTGTTCTTGTCTCTCTTTTGTGTATCCATACGCAAAGTCTAATTAATATAGGTTAATTAAATTCGGCCAGTTTTCTTATTTAAATTTAATACACGTTTTAATTTTATCTATTTTAAAGTTTTATTAATAGTTTTTCTTTTTATTCAGTTTTATAACAATAATAAAAAGACAAAAAAATATTTTATTTATTTTCTTTAAATTCTAAATTAGTTTTAATTTACTTTTATTTAAAATAGATTTACTTTTATTTTTTTTAAAATTTAAATTAGTTTTAAAAATTTTTATTTCAAATTTACTTTATTGAGTTTTCATTTCATTTAAAAGTTTTTAAAGTTTTCATTTAACAATTTAAAATTTTAAGATTTCAAATAGTTTTAATTAAGTTCATATAGTTAAAATAGATTTCAATTAAAGTTTTTTTTTAGATTAATTAGATTCAAATTTTAAATAGCTTTTATTTTGAATAGTTTTAAAACTAGTTTAAATATACCAAATAGATTTTACCAAAAACAAGTTAAGTCAAAACGTTAAACCAGAAATCAAATTCGAGTGAATCGAGGAAAAACGAACTTAATTAAAAGGAATAAAATTCCTAGTTTCAGGCTTCAATACACTCGTTGGAAAAGATAAAAGGAGTATCTTTTTCCAAGAGGTGGGTCATCGGGCGAGCGATTTTAGAAAAATCTTTGATGAAACGACGGTAGAAGCCCGCATGACCAAGGAAACTTCTCACGCCCTTCACGGTTGAAGGTGGAGGCAGTTTAGCAATAACATCGACTTTAGCACGGTCCACTTCAAGACCGGCTTTGGAGATTTTGTGTCCTAGCACGATGCCCTCTTTTACCATGAAATGGAATTTTTCCCAATTTAGAACAAGGCGAGTGTCTTCACACCGCTTAAGCATACGTTCTAAATTGGCAAGGCAAGCAGAGAAAGAATCGCCATAAACCGAGAAATCATCCATGAATACTTCCATAGTTTCTTCAACCATGTCATGGAAGATAGCCATCATACACCTTTGGAACGTCCCAGGAGCATTGCATAAACCGAAAGGCATGCGTTTGTAAGCAAATGTTCCATAGGGACAAGTGAATGTGGTCTTTTCTTGGTCTTTGGGATCGATGGGAATTTGAAAATACCCGGAGAAACCGTCTAAGAAGCAGTAGAAGTCATTACCCGCTAGACGCTCGAGCATTTGATCCATGAAAGGAAGAGGCAAATGATCTTTTCACGTGGCATCATTGAGTTTGCGATAGTCGATACAAACTCTCCACCCAGTAACGAGACGAGTGGGAATCAACTCGTTGTGTTCATTGGGAACAACGGTTATTTCTCCCTTCTTGGGCACACAATGGACGGGACTTACCCATGGCGAATCCGAAATAGGGTAAATGAAGCCGGCATCAAGAAGTTTGATAACCTCTTGTTTGATGACGTCATGAATGCGAGGATTAACCCTTCTTTGGCTCTGGATTGCGGGTTTAAAGTCATCTTCCATGAGAATCTTGTGAGTACAAAAGTTTGGATCAATTCCGCGGATATCGGAAATTTTCCAAGCAATTGCCTTCTTATGATCTTTAAGCACGGCGATGAGGCGAGATTTCTCTTCTTCTTTCAAGTCCTTCGCGATGATGACGGGCGACTTCTTCTCTTCTTCAAGGAACACATACTCGAGATGGGACGGCAACTCCTTAAGTTCTAAATCCGGAGGATTTTCGATGGTAGGCGTATTCAAAGTCGGTTCATCGATAGCAATAGCCTTGGGAGATGGTAGAGAAATATGGTCCTCTTTGTGAAGATTCTTAATGAGACGAATGTCTTCATCCCAATCGGTGGGAGAATCGTCATTTTCTAAGTTCACATCTCCCATGGTTGCTTCAAAATCTTTCCAAAGGAAATCACTTTCTCCAAATAGAGATAGTGATGAATCGATAGAGGAAACGGTCTCAACATTGGGAGGAGAGGTAGGAATACTTTTACAAGCATCTTTGAAGTGTTCTTCACAAGCCTCATCAAGAACGTCAATACAATTAACACTCTCGTATGAATAAGGCTGTTTAGAAAGCTTTCCCATGTTGAAGACGATTTTATCGTCACCAACTCTCATGATAAGCTCACCCGCTTCTACATCGATGAGAGTGCGACCGGTCCTCAAGAATGGACGTCCAACAATTAATGGCACACGAGGGTCCATATGGTAGTCGACGACGACGAAATCGGCAGGAAAAGTGAATTTGTCGACTCCTACAAAGACGTCTTCGGCTATCTCCACTAGATAAGCAACCGTACGGTTAGCTAATTCCAAAGTCATTTTGGTAGGGACTAGCTCAGGGAGAGATAATTGCTTCCAAACACTTAAAGGCATTAAGTTAATACTGGCACCTAGATCGGCTAGGGCCATGCAATTCTCTACTCCCGGGAAGTTGCAAGGGATTAAGAAGCGACCCGGATCACCAAGCTTGGTTGGCAATTTCCTTAAGAGAACCGCAGAGCAATTCTCATTAAGTTGGGTGTTAGCAATATCAAGAAGCTTCTCCTTGTCGCTAAGAAGATCTTTGAACATTTTCGCATATTTAGGCATGTGAGCGAGAGCCTCAACGAAGGAGATGTTGAAATTCAATTGTTTAAACATTTTGAGAAAGTTCGAAACTTGAATATCGTCCTTGCTTTTGAGCTTCTCTTTCCTCAACCTTGAGGGATAAGGTATATCGGAAGAAGAGGAAGGCTTTGGGATCGAAGGATCACTCACATCCTTGGGTGGAGGAGGGGTAGAAGTAAGAGGCGGAGGAATTGGGGAAGTAGAAGATTGAGGAATAGGAATAGGGGACTCGTTTTCCTTAGTCACAATCACCGGTGGAGGTATAGGAAGCTCGGATTCCTTGGTACCTTTGCCACTATGAGTGGTGATTGCTTTCATCTCCCCTCTTGGATTCGCAACGGTGTTACTCGGAAGAGTACCCGAAGAAGAGGATTGATTACCTTGGAAGAAATTAGCCATCATGTTCCTTAAGTCATTCGTTTGACTTGCCAAAGTGTTTCTCATATCAGCTCTAAGATCGTTTCCTTGTTTCACCATATCTGCTTTCAAGTTGAGCACTTCCCGCTGGAGATTTTCCACGATCACATAATTGGTCCTCATGTAGGTTTCAAAATCTTGGTGTAATGCGGTGGGTTAGTTGGGAGGAGGAGCATGGTAGGCGGGTGGTTGATAAGCAGGTTGTTGGTAAACTTGGTTGTTTCTTTGAGGTGGATATGGTTGTCTTTGAGGTGGTTGGTATGGTGCACGAGATTGTTGTTGGTTGGGTCGGTTAAGGTTTTGTTGTTGGTTTGGGTTGTTAGGAGGAAAACCGGGCGGGGAAAGAAAGTTGTTTGAGCGGTAGCTAAGCAAGTTGCGGTCTCCTTGAGGACGAGCTTGATAAGCGGCCGGAGGATAGGTACCGTATGCTGCATTAACATTCTCAGAAGGGTAGTCTTGGGTGGTGGTACAAGTAGTGTAAGAGTGAGGACCCCCGCATATTTCACATGGTTGGCTAACAGCATTGACTTGAGCGTTTTTAGCGTTGATGTTGTTGGTGTTGCTAGCAGTTTGGGTAGCAAGCGATTCAAGAAGCGACGTAATTTTGTCAAGTCTCTTGTCGTTGTCACTAGTACTAGCACTAGCGGCATTGGTCCACACACTCTTGGTTTGCACTCTAGACTTATTCTCGATAATATCCCAAGCGGCATTAGAAGTCTTAACCAAAATATTACCCCCCGAGGCACTGTTTAGTGAATCTTGGTCATTCATGCTTAAACCATTGTAAAAAGTATTAATTTGGTGCACTTTGGTAAAACCATGTTGTGGGCACTTTCTTAAAAGATCTTTAAAACGGTCCCAAGATTCACTAAAAGTCTCATCGTACTTTTGTTCAAAATTAATAATTTCATTCCGCAAAGCGGTAGTACGAGAGGGTGGGAAAAAGTAGTTTATGAACTTGGTCTCCAAATCCGTCCACGTCAGAATACTTTGTGGCGGTTCCTTTGCAAGCCAATGCCGGGCTTGTCCCTCTAAAGAAAAGGGAAAAAGTTGTAAACGGATTACCTCTTGTGGAACACCATTGAATTTGACCGTATTCGTGAGTTGCAGGAACCTTTTGATGTGGTCATGAGGATCATCAATGGTACGCCCCAAGAATGGTTGAGCAGAGACCATCTGAATAAAGCCGGATTTGAGCTCAAAGTTGTTGGCTGCAATCGCGGGTATGACAATTGGATCATTGTTGCCCTCTACATGTGCTTGCAAAAGTTCAATCATCGGGCGATTGTCCGATAGAGGTTCATTGTTGTTGTTATTGTTTTGAGGTGGGTTATTGTTGTTGTTGTGTACACCGGCCATGTCTAAGTCTTCGAGAGGCTCGGGCTCTTGATAAGACGTTGATCGTGTACGCATGCACCTGCAAAAGAACTAAAAAAGCAAACAAGAAATATTTTCGGTTTTTATGTTTTTTAATTTTTTTGTATTTTGAAAATTTTATATTTTTTTGGGGTTTTGAATTTTTTTATGAAAAAGTAACGTTCACGGGGAACGGATCCCAAAATCCAAGTTCTCACAAAAAACTGTTAATCTTTACGAGAAGAGCCGGCAACGGCGCCATTTGATACACAGGTTTTCATTGGGGTTCAGATAAATTCTCGGTATCTTCTCGAATTGATCACAGCTCAAAGTGGAATAGTTGTTCTTGGTGACAAATAGGGGGTTTGGTTTTCTATTCTACTAAAAAGGTAAATGTATGAAGTAAATAAAGATTTAAACCAAAAACAGTTAATGAAATAAAACTTGAATTAAAATTAAACACTTAAACGATTAAACAGTAGAATAACCTCACTGAAAACGTGCTTGATTCGGAATGTATGCTTGATCCGGAATAAATCAGACAAAAATCCTTCATGCGGAATAAACTACTCATGCGGAATATCTTTGCTTACTCGGAATAAATGGGAAAAAGCTTCATGCGGAATATATGCTCATGCGGAATAAAATGCTCATGCGGAATATAAGGCTCATGCGGAATATAAGCTTGATGCGGAATAAATGGTCATGCGGAATAAATAGCTCATGCGGAACACTAGGTTCATGCGGAATAATAAGTTGATGCGGAATAATGAATTGATGCGGAATAATGAGTTGATCCGGAATAATAGGTTATTCCGGATGAAGGACACTGATCCGGAATATTGGATATTCCGGATGAAGGAGTTTGATGCGGAATATGAAGGTTGATTCGGAATATTGGATATTCCGGATGAAGGAGCTTGATAAGGAATAAAAATGCTGATCCGGAATAATACTTTGATTCGGAATCTGGGGAAACGAAGAACAGTAACGAAACAGGGAATACGATTTTCACCAAATCAAACCAAAATAAACCAAAAGATTTAAACCAAACTAACAAATAATCATTTACTAACCATAAACATCAAATCCCAACAATAAAAACACAAAACCCAATAACGTTTGAAGATCAAAATCCACCAAATAAGAACTTTAAGCTTTAAATCAAAAAGATGAAGATGAACAAGATTAATGGAATGATTAAATTGATAGATTAATGTAGAGTAAACAAAAGGAAAGATTAAACACTTACAAAATCAAAGATTCAACAGGAATGAAAAATCACCAACACCTTAATGGTGTTGGCTTCCTACGAAAGAAAAGAAAAAAACTGGGAAAATAAAAACTAGCTCAAAAAGTGTGAGGGTGATTTCTTTATATAGGCCAAGTGGTTGGTTGGTGAGTGGGCTTTCTTCTTTCTTTTCGTCTTCTCGTCTTTTCAGTAAAGTCGACGTTTTCGATTCTGATTCGGGATTTGTCGACGATTAAATTCAACTCATCTTTTAATTTCTTCGTTTAATAGACTTGAGTTCCTTCGACATATGTAAATCTTCCATCTTTGGTCCTTTTCTTCGATAAATCTTCAAATAGGCCCATTGACTTCAAATCTTTTGCATCTCTTGGACAATAGACTTCGTCTTGAGTCTTTTTCTTCGATAAAACCCGTGCAATCCCATGTTTTCTCCAATATCCATCCGGTTGGCTCTGAAAACACAATAAACACAAAAACCACGCATAATTCCAAACAAATGATATTAAATACGCGTTTTGGCCTCGTTTTAGCCAGAAATAAGTGGTAAAAGGATGGGTGTTTACACACCTATCACAAATCTCGAATCATCTTAACATCGGTGACATATTGACTCCATTCTTGGGGTAACATGTTCAAGAACTTTGTGTTTAGTTGAAACTGAGCAATCCTTAGATTATACACGTTCATATCATTCATCAAAGTAGTGAAACGCCAGTAGTAATCGTGAAGATTTTCCCCTGTAATGTATGTAAACCTATCAAACAAGTCATACAATTGACACTCTCGTTCTTGCTTAGTTAGAGAGGTCCCTTGTAACAAAACAGCTAATCGATCCCAAAGATCCTTTGCCACTGTGTGTTCACTTACCATTCTATAGATATCGGGTGGAAGGGCTTGAAGTATTGTCTGAACGGCCCTTTCATCTGCATCGGCAATGAGTTTGTTAGCATCCGGTAACTCATGATACAACCTTTGCCGCGTCACATTGTTGGCAGTAACTTCTCCCCAATCGAGTGGACCTTTTTCAATGGATTGAAGCATAAGTCGACCATTGGGTTTTCCCATGATGTAAGTTTTCATGCGACCTTGCCATGCTTCAAATAAGTCTTTGATGAGCAACGGTGGGCGAGTGTCGGTACCCGATATGATTGAAATATCGGTAAGCGATGTCATTGTTGGCATGAATGAATGAGGATTCATTTTTTGAACACTTGAATAAAGATTATAAAAAATGATCGAGCAATGAAATAAGATTATTTGTTTTAGTGTTGTTTAAATAAAGATGTTATAATCTTTTGGTTGTGTGTTTTTGTTAGTGTCTCCAAATAAATGCAAAGTTGAAAAAATCCTGTAAGTGTTGCAAATGATGGCTGATCGTACTCTCCTATCTTACTTTGCGATCGTACTCCTAGATCGGACTCCCAGATCGTACTCGGTTATCGTATCCTATTGATCGTAGTCTCCTATCGTACTCAACGATCGTATCCAACGATCGTACTCCCTATCGTATCCAACGATCGTACTCCCTAGCGTACTCAACGATCGTATCCAACGATCGTACTCCCTGATCGTATTGATGATCGTAGGTAGTGATCACAGTCTTGATCGTATTGATGATCGTAGTCACTTATCGCACTTGTGATCGTACCTGTGATCGTGGTTGTGATCGTAGTCACTGATCGTAACCTTGATCGTACTTGGGATCGCAGTTATGATCGTAGTGATGATCGTAGAATGTGATCGTGACTATGGATCGCAAGTAGAAACCCCCAGGGTTTATGCAATCACAAAATCAGATCGTAACACAAAAACTAATCCGAGACTTGGAAGCAATAAGAAAGAATGGATTTTTACCTAGGAATTCGTGATTCTAACCAAACGAATGTCTCTAAATCGTTACTAAAACTATTTAGAAGAGATACAAATCACTTGGAACCACAAAAACACGATTTTTTTTTGAAACTTTGGTAAAATCAATCAAAAACACATGAACACACTTAGAAAAGTATGAACAACACAAAACCAATCTTTATTTCATCCCATAGCTCTTGATACCAATTGTACATTCGTGATAATCTTTGTATTTCAAGAGGGTTGAGTTTTTCTAGAGAGAGAAACTATAGAGAGAAGTGAAAGAAAACTATGTGTATTACTAGAGAAAATAAAACAACCAACACCACTTTCCATGGTGGAAAGGGGTTTATATACCCAAGTCCTAAAATGGACTTGGGCCTCCGGCCCATGAACATGCTCATGGGTCGGGCTAAACATAAACATTACTTAAACTATACTACGAGCCTATAACTATATTGTTGGAGTGACCGAGACTTTCTTTATACGAAAAACATATTTCCAACATAAGGTCTATTGCACTCTTATTATCACACATGATGGGAACATCATTGAGTGTAATCCCGTAATCAACAAGCACTTGCTTCATTTATAGAGCTTGTTGACAAGCTTTTCCGGCACTCACATACTCGGCTTCCATGGTGGATATAGCAAGAGCGGTTTGTTTCTTGGAGAACCAAGAAGTTAAACAACAACACATGAAGGTACAAAATCCACTAGTGCTTTTCCGGTCCACATAGTCTCCCGTATGATCCGAGTCCGCGTATACTATGGTTTATACACCGGTCCCTTTAAGATACTATAATCCTAAATGTATAGTGCCTTTAATGTAACGGAAGATACGCTTAACCGCTTTAAGATGAGAGGTTTTGGGAGCCTCTTGGAAACGTGCACAAAGGCAAACATTAACATGATATCCGATCGACTTGCCATTAGGTACAACAAACTACCAATCATACTTCTATATTTGGTGCTGTCTACCGACTCACTATCATCATCTACGGTGAGTTTAGTATCCGAGGCCATGGGGGTCTTCATAGGCTTAGAGTCCTCTAATCCAAATTTCTTTAACATACTTAGATTGATTTAGGAAGATGCCATCGTCCATTTGTCTAATTTGTAGTCCTAAAAAGAAGTTAATTTCTCCCATCATGCTTATTTCAAACTCATCATGAATGATTTTGGCAAAATCATCACACAAACTTTAACAAATTGAACCAAATATGATGTCACCAACATATATTTGTATGATTATGAGGTGAGAACCTTTCTTCTTTGTAAAGAGTGTATTATATACCATTCCCATGGTATACTCATGTTTTACAAGAAACGCTTTAAGTTATCATATCAAGCTTTGGGTGCTTGTTTAAGAACATAAAGAGCTTTCTTAAGCTTGTAGACATGATCCGGTTTTTCAAAATCAATGAAGCCGAGAGGTTGAGACATATGCACCTCCTCATTTATCAAACCGTTAAGAAATTCACTCTTTACATCCATTTTGTTAATGCAAGTAATGCCTAAAAACATTATTAGTGTTAACTAATCTTTCTTAGTTTTGATCACAACAAACCATACAACACATTTAGTCTAAAACACAAAATGAATTATTTAACTAACACTATCATCAAGGTAATAATCATATCACTAACCTTTCTTAATTATACTTAGTGATCATCAAAATGATTATCCTTAAAACTCACTTTTGTTAATATGACAAAAGACTTTTTAATAAACTTTCTTTTTTAGAAAATTTTTTACTAAAATGGAAAATGAAAATTTGAAAATAGCATATTCCAAATGCTGTTAGAATATCCTTTGAAGGTTTCAAATACCTCATATATTCCCACCCCACTAAAAGACAAAAAACGGAGCATAGTCTAGTGGCGGTACCTTAAGTACCTACGCGGTTCCTTAGCGATATGGAACCGCGGGGTGAGATAAGGTACCGCGCACAGCTAGCCGTTATAGATCCGTTATACTTTGTCTCCTTTAAATAGTGGGTCAAATCTCATTTTCCAGCAAGCCTCTTGGACGTTTTTCTCAGTCCCCTTTCTATTTTCTATAGCATAATCATTAGTAAATGATCACTTAAATTGTTAAGGATGTTTACATATGATTATCCTCTTGATCCCCTCCTTTACCTTGTCCAATGAGAAGATCACCCACTCACTAGTGTTGTGATAAAGATGAATTTATGAGTTAGTCATATTCATCATGATACCCTTTTTTGTTTTAGGTCAATCCAATGTATTTATGAATACTTGGACTAGTTGTGTTCATCCAAGTTATTTGTGGATACTTGGATTTGTTGTGTACATCCATTGCATATGTGTTTGCTTGGATTTGTGTTGTGTAAATCCAAGCTACATGTGTGTACTTGGATAAGTCTAGTTGAGTTGTAATAGATTTGATTAGGAGTTCTCACTAAACTATAAAGTGATGTGGTTGTGTCTTGTGAGTTCTCACTAAACTTAAAAGTGATTAGTAGTTGTGTTGTGTGAAGTTCTCACTTAGCTTCAAAGTGAAGAGTCGTGAAGATTGGTTCTAGCTTTCGATTAGAACTCGACATCTAGCCTTGTGTCGTAAAATGGTGAAGTAGGCAACGTCGTGAAGATTGGTTTTACCTTAAGATTAGACTCGACATCTAGCCTTGTGTCGTTAAATTATGAAGTAGGCAACGTTGTGTAGATTGGTCCTAGCTAAAGATTTGGTCTCGACATTTAGCTTAGTGTCGGAAAATAATGTAAGCAAAGATGTAAGGTTTTCTCCGCCGAGAAGGGAGCTTGTGGATATAGTGGAAATCTCGAGTAGGTGTACTCGAGGAGTGGAGTAGAAACGAGGATAGAGCCTCGTTGTCGAACCACTATAAATCTTGGTGTCTTCCCACTAGGTTGTCTCCTTCCTTACTCTTTACTTATTTCATTATCATTACACTTACCTATTATCTTTGCTAGTGCATTTGAATTGAACCTAATCATTATGCAACTTAGCCTCAAGTAAAAGATAGTTTTGATACAAACCAAATTGAAAGTAATTTTAATTTGGTCACCTATCGAAGAGAAATTATTCAACCCCCCTTCTAGTTTCTACACATTTGTTAAAGCTTAAAGTCTAATGCACAAGCATAAGATAAATGTATCCTAATGACTCTAACCTTGCTACCAGTGCGTATGTCTCATCATAATTAATCCCTTCTTGTTGATTATATCTTTGAGATACAAGTCTAGCCTTGTTACTAGACACACCACCGTTCTCATCTAACTTATTCCTATACACTCACTTGGTTCCTATGATGGTAGTACTTCTAGGTGGAGGAACAAGTTTCCAAACATCATTAGCAATGAATTGATTCAATTCTTCTTGTATAACGATGACCCAACTCTCATCCATCAAAGCTTCTTAACATTCTTTGGTTCAATTAATGAGACAAAACAAAAGAAGTTACTTTGATCTTGGACTTGAAATCTAAGGGTCCTTTGATTAAGGTCGCCTATGACGTGTTCGAGAGCATGATCCTTAGACTCCCTAATGTTTACTCCATTTTCAACATTAAGGTCTTCAACTCCTAATTTTCTAACCTCTTTGGCTTTAACTATGTCTATTTCATCTAAGTCATCATCTAACAAAAGTGATGTCTTAGATAAAGGTGGAGTTTCATCGAATGTCACGTTGAGTGATTCTTCAATTACACCTGAGGTTTTATTAAAGACTATATAGGCTTTACTGGTTTGGGAATAACCTAAAAAGATACCTTCGTACGCCTTTGGGTCAAACTTAGTAAGGTAATCTTTGGTGTTGAGAATGAAGCACTTGCTTCCAAACACCTTAAATTATTCTAATGAGTGTTTCTTACCTTTAAGAATCTCATATGGTGTCTTTTCTAGAAAAGGTCGAATAAGAATTCGGTTGAGAATATAGGTCGATGTGTCAACGGCTTTACACCAAAATTGTTGAGGCAAAAATTGTTCGTTTAGCATGGTCCTACTCATCTATTGAATAGTCATATTCTTTCTTTCAACTATCTCATTTGATTTTGAATTGTGGAGTGTGAGGAGCCGAAAAGTTATGGGTAATATCACGAGCTTCATAAAAGATACAAAATTACTGTTCATTATCAAATTCCCTACCATAATCCATCTTAATAGAGACGATTGGACATCTTAGTCGATTTTGGATCTTCCGATTAAAGATTTCGAAATGATAGAAAGCCTTATTCTTAATAGCCAAAAATCTAGTACAAGTAAATCTAGAATAGTTAAAGTATAAAGGTTACCACATAACTCCATAGCGGAAGATGCAAAGAGGTCCGTATGTAAAAGTTATAAACACCGAGAGGTCGATACCTAACCAAATTCTTGGTATGAATTCCGGAATTACAATTGGTAACATAAGAAAAAATGCCACTTCCTTCATTTGTTCAACATAAAACACAATATAAATAACACAAGTTACTCTCTATATTTCCGAGACTAAAGAGGGGGAGCAGGGTTAGATTCGTGTTTTAACTTTATGAAAGTTCTCCACAAAACTTTATGGAACGCGTAGTCGCAAAAATGAGATCGTAGTAATGCCTACGAAACGAGTCGTGTTCTTGCTAACAACGATCTACATGCATACAGAGAAAGCTTAACATTTACCAACGATAGCTAGTTGCATACCCCATAGTCGAACCAAGATTATATGAACAAGATGGAAGTGTGGATAGTTGGATCTAATACAAAAAAAACAGACGAATAGAAGATGTAACCCCACTGTATTATGCATAAGGATCATAACACAAACATAAACAGCCACGGAAACAAATAACTAAAACAAGTTCCCGGACGGAACATTAAGACACAAAGGTACATAGACCAAAACACAAAAGCTTGAAAACCTTAAAAACAACTATATATAACACACGACATTTAACGATAAGCTCCACCAGTACTATAGCCAGCAGCACCAGTAGCACCACCAACATTCGGGTTATGTCCAGCCAATGTACTGCCAGTCCCAGTATTCTTCCCAGTGTTCTTCCCAATAGGATGACTCTTCACAACACCTTCAACAACGTTTCCAGCTGGTTGTCCAGTCCCATGTCCTGGTAAAGCTGACATTTGCTGGGACCCCATTGGTTCACCTGTTGCTCCTGTGGTTGAGTAAGTGTGGGTGCCTGTGTTGGCTTCTGTTGCTTGGCGCTGTGTTGTGTTTTGGTCTTGTGCGATTTGTTTTTCGTATTCGGCTTGGTTGATCCGTTCTTCTTTCTTTGCTGTTGCCATTTCTTTTTGTGTTGGGTCGTGTGCTGTCATCCTTTCACCCTATTTACAAGGAACAAGTCCAAAGCCAAAAAAGTACTTTAGCAAAGCCAAAAATCATTACCAAAAAAGTTACTATATGACAAAAACGTCGAAGCAAATTATAAATTCATAGTGCATAACCACCAACTTATAAAAGCTATTATAGTAACGAACCTTTTCTTGGAGGGTGGCTTTGGTCTTTTCCATGCCGGACTTAGCCGAGGCACCTATGTTTGCCGCGGTCTCCTTGATGGAAGCTGCTGCATTTTTGGCTGTCTGCATTCTTATCGATCTGATAATTGTTATCTTTTCTCTTGTTATGAACTGGATCAAGATTGATGTTTGACTGGTTAGCAATGTCTTTATATAGATTTGCTTAGGGTGCTGTGGGTTGCTGCCGCGTAGCACAAGTGTGATACGTGGCGTGTATGTACATGTTTCTTTGCTTCATAGTTTGACACGTGATCTTGTCTTCTGGAGTTATCTAAAATTGGGTAATACGTAGTAATAGATAATAGTAATAATATCCAAATACACTTTCGATCTCTAGGTCAAAGTTGACATAAAACTATCTTCCCGAAAAATCCAACACGCAAACAATTACCAAGTGTTTTTTTTCCAAGTGTTTTTAACATAAAAGGCATTTTCGTATATTAAATACTCGATTTGATCTGATTGGTTAAACATAGATACAATCAGATGATTGGATCTCGAATTTAAGTAAAAAAGTTTGATTAAATTATTAACTAAATCGATTAAATTATGACGCAATAACTCGATTAAGATGATTAAAAAATCGGGTTTTAAAATATTGTTTTAGATAATATTTAAATATTTTTGTGATAATAATAATAATAAAAAATCTTACGTAAAATGTCTTTTACAAGCACAAAGACAAAAAACTTTTTTCTGTTAAATACGCGTCAACATTTTTCTTATCTCTAGTTTTTTTCTATATCTTTTCTATCTTTTTTTTGTGTGTCATTGATTTCGAGGTTGTCTAACAGGTTTAAACCCTTGGTGTTGGATTTTGAGGTTATCCATCGGGTTAGATCCACTAGCCTTGTCGTTGGGTTTCGAGGTCATCTAACGGGTTTAGATCCCTGCTGCTGGGTTATGAGGGTACTGTGAGACCCGCAGAATCTGACATGGAACAACTAGGCAACGAGGGGATCACACGTCCAGGTACAAGTAACAATGAGTTATAAATGGCATAAAATTGACGCAATAAAAGACTTATATTACATCATATTATATCAGAGTTTAAAAACATCGGTCCCACAAGTTTTAAAACATAATAAGGTACCATAACATCATAGTTTAAATATTTAAGATAACAAAAGATCAGCGGAAGACTTTAACAACGTCATTTATAACAAAAGCATAAACATACCACAACACATATCTTTCCAAGCTGCCAACATCCTGCGGTACCTCGTCCAAGCACATTAAGCATTATTACCGGAGATTAAAACATGTAAAACCCGTCAACATAAAGTTGAGTGATATTCATAGGTTTAGAAAACTATGTAATGGAACACAATATAATTTGTAAATCACGTAATAGGGGGGATAACTATGTACATTGTACATAGTCACCATGAATATTATTGCTATTTAGTCTGATGAACCGAAGCTTAACACAAAGTAAGTTCCTCTAGGGAGTATTCAGCCTAAATACTCAAGTATAAACAAATGTAAGTGCGTCAAGGTAATCGGGACGGGGATTGTCAATCCCGATGGATCCACCCACAACATTCACGCTTAGCGCAAAGCATACGGGACAATTAACGGTTGATGATCAGTAGAGAAACTCAAGGCTAACCTCTAAAAGCAATAATATCATTAAATTCATCTGGCAACATACAGTTCTGGATAGCATACAGTTTAAAAGATTGTGTTCTAACATGATAATCTCACCCCGTGTTTTGAAACAATGAACAAGTAGCTAGAGGGCTATGAACTCACCTTAGCTATAAGGTGGAATCAACACGAAACTGGAGGGCTCAGTAGTAACAACAGAAAGTTAAGCAACGTTAAGTCATCCGAGACCTACGATAACGGGACGCGAAAGTTTAGAAGACACGAAATACATGTTTATAAAAACACTTGAATTAAATGAGTACATAAACCAATTTATGACACATAAGAAAAATCATGCAAGGGGTACTTCTAGACTCCATCTAAAAGTATATTTTTACTAGACAATGCATTCGATAAAAAAAACTGCCGGCACATACCAAAGATACAGGCTGATTTACCTCGCTTAGACACGTCAAAAGTTTATAGTACTAACTGAGAAGCTCACTTAATATCTATAGAAATCCATATAGAAAGCTCGTCAAAAGTTTTTACTTTTAAGACTCACTGCCCGACACATCTTCGAGTTACAAAACCGGACATAATTACGTCTTTGACTCGTAAAACTATTTTGACCTTTATAAACAATACCATTCACAAAACCGACACTTGAGTTTGATAATAGACTCACAACCCTAAATTTATAGTCCAAAAACAGCCTTTGATTATTTTTTTTAAAACTCAACTTATAGTTCCCGAGTTTCGATCCAAATATCGACAACAATTTTAGATTGTGCCGATACTCGTCTCCCGGTACATGAATAATCATACTATCGCTATTTCCATCTCGTTTGGAGTTAGAAGCTCTAATTTATATCAAACCGAAGCAAACAAAAATATCTACAGCCCTATCTTATTAGTTTGATAATAACCCAAGTTTATGATACCCAAAACTAACTTATACTTTCTGCCTAAATTTAGTACTTTGTAAATCATATCAAAAGACTTTTCAACATGATCTAATCATTTTTCTATTCGTAAAACCATGCTATAATCATCCTATAACATCCTAAACCCTTGCATGCAACAAAATCAAAAGATAAAAATCAAGAACTAAGACTTTTGAACATCAAAACCACAAAATTTATCCATGATCATTCTAAAAACAATGATCAAACACCTTTTCAACCATAAAATCATCAAAACTTCAAAAGTTGATGCATGTGTACAAATTTTGTACCAAAAGATGCAACTTAAAATTCTAGGAAGTGGTCTTGAATTTGTTTTAGCCAATTTTGGATGGATGATGATGAAATTGAGGTGTTTTTGGGGTGGGTTCTGATACAAGGCTTTTGGCCCGTATAAAAATTATCGTTCTAAGTATGTCTCTTCGAATTGATCTAGGTTCTATGTGTGACTCAGTCGTTCTTTGGTGAAACAAAAGTTGTGTCGTTGTAGTAAGTAAAATTACAAAACTTAAAAGTAAATGACTTAAAAATAAATCTAAGTCTAACTTAAAGTAAAGGGCGAGTATTAAAAAGCTTGACGAGAATTAAAAGGGACTAAACGTAAATAACGCAAACTTAAAACTAACTAAGACAAACTTAAAACGCAACTAAAACTAAATCTTAAACTAAGGCAAGACTAAAATAAATCTAAGGCAAATAAACTTAAAGTGCGAATAAGGAAAAATGCGGGAAAAGCGAAGTTCGAAATTAAAAGGCAGAAAATTAAAAACTAAAAATAAAGAAACTGAAAATTCCCTATTCGGAATAAATACCCTATTCGGAATATTAGGCTTACTCGGAATATGTCACCTATCCGGAATATCACCCTATTCGGAATAAGAAATCTATGCGGAATATCCAGGCCTACTCGGAATAGTCAGCCTATGCGGAATAAGCTTTCTATGCGGAATGTTTATTCGGAATAAACCTCTTATGCGGAATATCAAACCTATTCTGAATAATCACCCCTATGCGGAATCTTGGCCTATGCGGAATAATCAGGCTTATGCGGAATAGTCCACCATGCGGAATAACCCCACTCGGAATAATACCTATGCGGAATATCTCCCTATGCTGAATAAATCCACTATGCTGAATATTGAGCCTATGCGGAATACAACCCCTATTCGGAATATTGAATATTCCGTATAAAGCACAATAGTCCAGACCTTGATTCGGAATATGCTGGGCTTGAATACGTGGGAAAGATCAGAAACAAGAAAACCAAAGAACAAGGAACAAAAATATGCACGAATCTAAACAAAACAAAGCTAAATCAACCACAAGATAAAATCAAACTAAACAATAAGCATCTATTAATCATCAACAATCAATCCAAAACAATCAAACTCATAAAACTAAACAAAATAATCAAAACCCACTTTGATCAAAATAAAAACATGAACATGAACATAAACAATAAAAATCAAAGATTAAAGAAAGGTAGAATGAGATTAACAAGATAAAGATAAAGATTAACAAGAATTAAAAAGAAAAACTTACTTGAAATTAAATGGTAATTAAGGTGCAAGACAAGAATTTAAATTTGACAAGTATTTAAATGACAAGGTAATTAAAAAGGGAAGAACTAATTGTCACTATTAGCCAACAAAGAAAAATGATTAACATCTAATGACTATTTATAGGGGAGGATTAAGGGTGCTTAGAAAGCTTCCTCCCCTCCTTCATTTTCTCTTAATTACAAGATTAAGTCCTTCCTTCTTTAATCTTCTTTTAATTGCACCATTAGTCCTTAAGCCTTTATTCTTCATTAATCTTGGACTTTAAATGGTTTTGTCTCGGGATTTATTTGAACTCGTCTTGTACTTTTTCAATAAATTAGACTTGAGTTTTTCGGCTTTAAGTAAACTTCCGTCTTTTGACTTTTTCTTCGATAAATCTTCAGAATTGGTCTTGGACTTCCGTTCTTTTTGCACTCTTGACTTCTCGACTTCATCTTTCGTCATTTTTCTTCGATAAAAGCCCGTGAATGTCGTGTTTTCCCCACTTTTCACAATTTCGTCCTAAATCACAACAAAAACACAAACCACGCATAATTCTGACATAAAAGACATAAAATACATGTTTTGGCTCGGCTATTATTGTAATTAAATGGTAAAAAGGATGGGTGTTTACACACCTATCAAATCCCCTACACTTGACCATTGCAATGTCCTCATGCAATGCATTAGTTACAAAGCACGTTTACACTTTTTCATCATAATCAATCCATAGTGGCCTTTATTAAAGAGATAGAAAACTATAAACATTCAAAGTAAAGAAATCAAAAACATACCTTGGGTTTTGGAAGTGTCATGAATAATCATCATCCTCAAGTTTTCACTTTCTCCAAACCAAGCTTAAAAACGAGATCATTGTTATTATAAGTTAGCAAACTAACACGAACTCATGTGGGCCAATTATTCACTTAGACTCCCTTATTCCTAGGTGTATCTCTTATATTTTATTGTTGTCTTGAATGATCACGAAGATGCATTGTTGACTTATTTCGATAGTTATTTAGTCCGAAAATAAAGTGAACGATTTAATCAATAGTTAGCTAAAGGACAAAATCTTTTAAAACTGCTTCTCGGGACCTCACAAAGTTCATATCTTGGCATAACTCGCTTCGCGATTTGAGACCTTTCCCGGACCGATATTTGGCAGCGACTTCATACTTCAAACCTTGAGAGACGTTCATGAAATTATGTTCTTCTCTTCATAATGGAATTTCTTCACTTGAAGTTTTGAGAGATTCATACTTGGACCACGACTTCTTCATTTTTCTCCAATCTTTATTTTGGACTTTGATATACAACGATCCGCCTCCTTTTATGACTTGGATCTATTTATCCTCATACCTTGCTAGGGTATTTTCGGATACACTTCTCCATGACTTTTGGGGAGTTTTTTGCTTTTCGTCGTGTGTCTCGATCCTTCATATTGATTTTCGATAAATGATTCTTCACATCACTTTTGGATCTTTAGCAACAAAATGTAGCCCTCATGCCTTGTTAGGGCCTTTTCAGACTCGCCAATCTTCGCATCCCGCTTCAATATGTTATGCCTTGGCTATGAACTCTAATCCATACCGAGCAACTTTTAAACGATCTTGGGCTAGAAGCTAAGTAACTTTTCAAATCGTACAACCTTATTTATTGCAGATAAATTTATTAGCAAGCGATGGGAGAATAGGCTTATAATTAACTCACATAAATACACGAAAGAATACCAAACTTATAATTGACTCTATTATTTCTCGTTCTCCACAGTTTAAAATCTCAAGGAATGAGACTCGTGGATGCTTAGCCTATTAAATCAAAGTTTTGGGTTTTCGAGTCGCCTATAGGATCTTGCAAATTCTTAGACTTTTTCAAGTTTAGAAATCGCATTTTAAAGTTCCCTTGAAAAAGAACTCTCTAGGATCAATTATAGGAACTTGCGAAAAGTTCTTGTTCTTAACCCGTGAGAGTTAAGACTTTCGCGTTTTATAGCTCCCTATATAAAAGCCTAGCAAAACTTGATTTAAACACGTTCAGGGTACTAGCTAGAGTAAACTTAGATAAGTAAACTCGGGTTGAGTCAAAAGATTCACAACGTTTGAAAATTAAAACCACTTTATTAAACATTTATTCTAGCAAAGAAAGAAAATAACTATACAAAGGGCAAAACTAATAGGCCAAAATAGATAAAAAATTTTGAAAAATGTCGAAAAATTGATTTTCCGGTTAAAATGAGGACAAATACAAGGAAAAGACCACTTAACTTCGATAGAAGTCCCCCCTACACTTAACATAAACATTGTCCTCAATGTTTAAGCATGTGGGAGTAAACTCCCCTACACTTAGGACATTGTGTATGTTGTTTAAATCTTGCTAAGGAAAGGACAACTAAAGAGATTCCTATTTTAATATTGGAAAATATAAAATAGTGAATCGAAACGAGTTTAGGATAGAACCGGGAAGAAGTGAACACGGAATCACGGGTCGTCAAGAATCATCAAGAGTGGATCATTGAAGCTCGAATCCCTGATTAAGAAGAGATGAAAGGAAAGCAAACCAACGGGTCTCCCCTACACTTATGATAAAGAAAGCGAAAAGATTGATGCATGGGTTGCCTCCCAAGAAGCGCTTGATTTTTGTTAACCGAGTCGTGAGCCTGACTCGACCTTGATCATCATAGGAAGAAGCATGAAACATATCCACCAGGATCAAAGACATAGTTTTCGTCCATCAAATAGCAGAGGCTTAAGGCAAACAAGGCAAGCCAAAGAAGAGTAGGCAAGGTTCCCTTAAGCAAAGATGGAGCACGGTGGAAGCAAGGGTGAAGTGGTGCAAGCAGATTTCCATAAGTTCCAAAGATATTTCCTTTTATTTCATCAGGTGGATACTGAGATGGCTTAAAGATTTCAATACCGGGGTCGAACACCTTTTCCTTTAGGGGAAAATAGCACTCAGGCTCAGCAGAGTGTGAAGAGGATCCGCGAAGAAGCACAACCTCGTCCTCAGAAGGGGGACAAAGAGGTGTTAACTCATACGTGCGGCGGATATTGGTGTCGACCGGCTTCTTCTCCTTTGAAAGAATTGTCTTCAAATCCGAAGTAGGATCAAGACGATAATCTTCAAAGTCCAAAGGAGGAGCATCACTCTCATGAGGGAAGTAAGTGTTGAGAAACGTAGAGAAGTCTTCCTCAAATGAGTAATCATCCAAAGTAGGATCGAGTGATGGCGGAGGATCTTCATCATGTGAAGAATCGCTCGAAAGAGTATCAGCCTCATCAAAATCATCATATGTGGGCAGCTCAGGATACTCAGAAGTAAGGTCATCATAATCATCCAAATCTGAGCTAGACTCATCATCATAAGCATCAAAGACCGGTGGAGAATCATAAATGGGAGAAGCGTCTAAATTGGGGCGAGAATCATCCACATCATCATGAAAGAGTGGATTATCATTGCAAGACTCGAATAGAGGATTGTTGTAAACAACGAAGTCATCATGCACATTAATCATATTCACTGATTCGCGGCCTCCAAAGGTTGTACTTGTAAGCTTCCCCATTTTGAAAACTTGTGCATCATCCCCGACTCTTAAGATTAACTCACCTTCGGCAACATCAACTAAAGCTCGTCCGGTTCTCAAGAATGGCCGACCAAGTATTAAAGGAATACAAGGGTCCATTTCATAATCAACAACGACAAAATCGACCGGGAAAGTAAATGTGCCAACTTTGATGAATACATCTTCGGCTATACCAACGGGGTAAGCGACAGTGCGATTTGCAAGTTCAAGAGTCATCTTTGTTGGAGTGAGGTCGGGTAATGATAGTGTTTTCCAAACACTCAAAGGCATAAGATTAATACTGGCCCCGAGATCAGCAAGGACAGTAAATTCTTCAGTTTTGTTGAAAACGCAAGGCAACACAAAACGACCGGGATCTCCAAGCTTTTCTGGAAGTTCTTTAAGAATAACTGCAGAGCAGTTTTCATTTAAGCGTGTGTTAGCGAGCTCAATCAACTTTTCCTTCTTGTTAAGCAATTCCTTAAATGCTTTAACAAATTTGGGCATGTGGACAAGTGCTTCAAGAAAGCTAATGTTGAAGTTCATCTGAGAGATCATCTTCACATAGCGTGTCACTTCAGAGTCATCCTTGGTTAGCATTTTGGTCTTGCCTAAACGAGAGGGATATGGGATATTGGTTTGGGTGGTGAAGGTGCAGGTATAGAAGGTAAATGTTGAGATGTTGAAGGGTCCTTCCTAGGTACATCGTCATGGCGAGGCGGAGACGGTAATGGTGCACTAATACTAGGTATAGGAGGAGGAGGGATAAATGGTGGTGGAGGAGGTGTAGATGATGGGGCGGGGATCGGTGGATTGACAATGGTAATTCCACTACGAGTAGTAATATCACTCACATTTGCTCGCGGATTGGTGACGGTGTTTGAAGGTAGAGAACTCGAAGAAGAAGGTTGAGCTGCGGGCAAGAAACTAGCAAGCATATTCTTCAAATCAGCCGTTTGATTGCTGAAGGATGATTGAATGTTATCTCGAAGCTCGGATCCAATCTCATTTCCTTGCTTTGTGATATCTCCTTTCAAATTTATAATTTTGCTCTGCAGATTCTTGATTTGCTCACCTTGGGTTCTCATTATGGCTTCAACATCCGGGTTAATGGGTGGGGTGGGTGATAAGGATTAGAAGCTCTTGGTGCGATTTGGTTGCTTCTATTGTAGTTGTTGGCGGGGTTTTGGTTTTGAGGAGAAAAACCGGGTGAAAGGTAGTTGTTGGACCGGTAACTCAGCAAATTTCTATCCCCTTGAGGTCGAGCTTGGTAATTTTCCGGTGAATAATTACCATAAGCTGCATACACATTTTCCGGATTTCCTTGTGTAGAAGGACAATCGGTGTATGAGTGAGGACCGCCGCATGTTTCACAAGGATTGGCAACCGCTTTAACTTGTTGTTGTTGTTGGTTTGAAGCGAGAAGCGTGATACTTTTGCTCATTTCAGTCATCATGCGGGTGAGTTCAGTCATCTCAGGGTTTGCTGAAGTAGAAGAAACATTGACTCTTGGGTTGTTCCTTGAAGAAGCGGAGGAATCCCAGTTTTTGTGGTGAGTAGTCATGTTCTCAATAAGCTCTCTACACTCCTCGGGTCTCCTTTTCATGAATGTGCCACCGGCGGCTGCATTAATTGTATCACGATCTCGAAAAGTCAAACCGTTGTAGAAAGTATCTATTAAGGTCACAGGGAGCATTTTGTGGTTTGGACAACGATCAATCAAGACATTATATCTTTCCCAAGCATCAAAAAGAGATTCATCGGGATCTTGCATGAAACCGCTGATTTGATTGCGAAGGCTCGTGACCATGGATGGTGGAAAGTAGCGCGACAAAAAGCGTTGAGTCATGTCATCCCAAGTGTGAATTGAATTCTTCGGGAGACGATCAAACCATTTCTCGGCATGATGTGATAAAGTATGTGGAAAGAGTTGTAGGCGAAGAACATCCATTGTGGCACCAGGCAACTTCATGCTTTGGGTGATTGTAATGAACTTGTCGAGGTGTTTGTTGGCATCATCATCAGGCAATCCACGGAATGGGTTAGTTTGCACTTGCTGAATCATGTGGTTCTTCAACGAAAACTCAGGAGCGTTGATTTGCATTGGCGCAATCGGTCCTCCTCGTCCAAACATGGTAGGTTGACAAAGTTCCTCCATTGTCCGAAGATCGGGCTGTGGAAGAACATTGTTGTTATTGTTGAGGTGCGGTGGATTATTGTTGTTGTTAACACCTGACATACTTAAATCTTCTTGAGTCTCGGGCTCTTGATAATTAGAAGATCTAGTACGCATACACCTACAAAGGCAAAAGAAAAAGAAACCAAACACAAAGACAATATATATACACAATAAAGATAAAATATTTTTGGATTTTTGAAAATTTTAATTTTTATGGTTTTTGAATTTTTTTTAAGCAAGAAAATAACGCTCACAAGTGAACGGATCCCAAAAAGCAACGCGTCTCTCACAGAAAACCGTTAATCTTTACGAAAAGAGCCGGCAGAGACGCCATTTGATACAAGGCTTTTGGCCCGTATAAAAATTATCGTTCTAAGTATGTCTCTTCGAATTGATCTAGGTTCTATGTGTGACTCAGTCGTTCTTTGGTGAAACAAAAGTTGTGTCGTTGTAGTAAGTAAAATTACAAAACTTAAAAGTAAATGACTTAAAAATAAATCTAAGTCTAACTTAAAGTAAAGGGCGAGTATTAAAAAGTTTGACGAGAATTAAAAGGGACTAAACGTAAATAACGCAAACTTAAAACTAACTAAGGCAAACTTAAAACGCAACTAAAACTAAATCTTAAACTAAGGCAAGACTAAAATAAATCTAAGGCAAATAAACTTAAAGTGCGAATAAGGAAAAATGCGGGAAAAGCGAAGTTCGAAATTAAAAGGCAGAAAATTAAAAACTAAAAATAAAGAAACTGAAAATTCCCTATTCGGAATAAATACCCTATTCGGAATATTAGGCTTACTCGGAATATGTCACCTATCCGGAATATCACCCTATTCGGAATAAGAAATCTATGCGGAATATCCAGGCCTACTCGGAATAGTCAGCCTATGCGGAATAAGCTTTCTATGCGGAATGTTTATTCGGAATAAACCTCTTATGCGGAATATCAAACCTATTCTGATTAATCACCCCTATGCGGATCTTGGCCTATGCGGAATAATCAGGCTTATGCGGAATAGTCCACCATGCGGAATAACCCTACTCGGAATAATACCTATGCGGAATATCTCCCTATGCTGAATAAATCCACTATGCTGAATATTGAGCCTATGCGGAATACAACCCCTATTCGGAATATTGAATATTCCGTATAAAGCACAATAGTCCAGACCTTGATTCGGAATATGCTGGGCTTGAATACCTGGGAAAGATCAGAAACAAGAAAACCGAAGAACAAGGAACAAAAATATGCACGAATCTAAACAATACAAAGCTAAATCAACCACAAGATAAAATCAAACTAAACAATAAGCATCTATTAATCATCAACAATCAATCCAAAACAATCAAACTCACAAAACTAAACAAAATAATCAAAACCCACTTTGATCAAAATAAAAACATGAACATGAACATAAACAATAAAAATCAAAGATTAAAGAAAGGTAGAATGAGATTAACAAGATAAAGATAAAGATTAACAAGAATTAAAAAGAAAAACTTACTTGAAATTAAATGGTAATTAAGGTGCAAGACAAGAATTTAAATTTGACAAGTATTTAAATGACAATGTAATTAAAAATGGAAGAACTAATTGTCACTATTAGCCAACAAAGAAAAATGATTAACATCTAATGACTATTTATAGGGGAGGATTAAGGGTGCTTAGGAAGCTTCCTCCCCTCCTTCATTTTCTCTTAATTACAAGATTAAGTCCTTCCTTCTTGAATCTTCTTTTAGTTGCACCATTAGTCCTTAAGCCTTTATTCTTCACTAATCTTGGACTTTAAATGGTTTTGTCTCGGGATTTATTTGAACTCGTCTTGTACTTTTTCAATAAATTAGACTTGAGTTTTTCGGCTTTAAGTAAACTTCCGTCTTTTGACTTTTTCTTCGATAAATCTTCAGAATTGGTCTTGGACTTCCGTTCTTTTTGCACTCTTGACTTCTCGACTTCATCTTTCATCTTTTTCTTCGATAAAAGCCCGTGAATGCCGTGTTTTCCCCACTTTTCACAATTTCGTCCTAAATCACAACAAAAACACAAACCACGCATAATTCTGACATAAAAGACATAAAATACACGTTTTGGCTCGGCTATTATTGTAATTAAATGGTAAAAAGGATGGGTGTTTACACACCTATCAGGTTCTCACGGCAAAAGGAAATGAAGGAGGTGTTTGTTGTTTTTTTTATTAAATGGAAGTATATGTTTAGTTAGTGGAGAGAAAAGAGTATTTATATGGCAAGTTAAGTGAGGGATTAAAGTTGTAAAGTTTAAAACTTTAGGACCACAAAATAAATACTTTGTTAAAAAGTGGGAAATGACTATTAGTCTAATTTACAAATATTTACGGGGCTCGGGTTTCGTAAAAATACTTCTCAAAAGTTAAAACGCACTCGAAATAAGATAATATGGACTCCCGACTCGACTTAACACGTCATTAAAAGAAAACATCGAAAACATCGAACACTGAAACAATTGACAATAAAAATATGAAATACAAGAATTTATTACTGTGCCCGTTATCGTTCTAGACTTAATACACTGTAAAGATTAATATCTTTAAGTCGAAATATTTAGCCCTCGGTTCTCGTTCTGTTGATTCAAGTAAACGTTTGTAAAAATGCACACGGGTGATTTTAAATCAAAATATTTGATTTAAATAAATATGGAATTATAAAATAAAAATAATTTTAAAATTTCTAATGAGTATTAACAATGATTAAAATAATGAATAAGAGTAAAATAATTACCAGGAAAATACGAGATCTCACAGGTACACCGTCGGCTTTAGATCTACTATAAGGTGTGTTTTCTTTCTTGGCTTTCCTATTCATGTTATTTTCCTTCGGATCAATTAAGATGTATTTAATTTTACCCTTTAAACCAACGGGTGAGAATCAATCCCACGAGAGTTAGGCAATGATAACCTAGTAAACATAGGCTCATTAGAGAGTCCTTCATATACTAATGCCTTTTGCAAATGTAAGATGGATTTAGATACTTCTTCCTTAAAGAAATAATATGTTAAGGGACAATCTTTTTTTTTTCTGGATTAGCCCGAATACTTCGGAGGTCACCATCTAGGATACACAAAAACGCCTCCAGGATGCCGTGTCGCGTACCAAAAACGTCTCAAAAACAGAAAACGCCAAGAAACACGGGGAAACTCCTAGAAAACGTCCCTGGAAAACGTTTCTTCAGTTAAGGTACACCATCCCAATATAAGAAAACGTTTGGAGAAACACTTCTAACTTAAAAAGTCATGTTTCCCCCTCTAAAATGTTTGACTTTCATGAAAAGACGGTTCAAATTAGTTTTAAAAAATATTGAATCGAACATGTTTTAACTATTAGAGAACTTTAAAAAAAGATGAAGTGAAATGAATAAAAAAGAGAAAAAGATAGTAACATAGTATAATTAAATATGTCTTGCAAGTTGTAATCTTGTTTTTAAAGGTATTGTGGTACTATGAAAAATGATAGTTTAATTGTTTCTTGGAAATCGTAGTTTTCTTTTCATTTTTTTCATCTAAGAGCACATGTATCATGGATAAGAAAGTGCTTTTCATTTGGGCTTCACGTGGCGTCACGTCACCTAACACTTTCACTTTCAAAAAAATCATTTTATCATAACAACTCCCTTAATCATGTTTTTTCACTTTTAATCAAAAGCGGCAAACAATGACCGCAACCCCTAATTTCATCAAAAAGGGAAAACATCTCTTATAATCTTCTTGTTGATCATTAACCTACTACCCTTTTTGCTATCCATACGTGTTACACCCTATAGTCTTGTGATGTTGTCTGTGTGATTGATGTCCAAGAACGAGCTTGTTTACACATTACGAATCCAATTAGCTATAAGGGTTGTGATTCTTTTTTAGGTAGATTTTTTTTTCGTTTGGTTGTTTTAAACCCTAATTGGAATTCGATCGGATCCCGTTTAACCCCATTCGTCGATTAACACTAGAATATATGATTCATTTTTTATGTTAGTTGTTGATCTTGTCGCTCTCAATTATGAGTGTTCTAGGCCTCGATCTGATCGTCCCTAGCATCACTGTGATTAATTGTTATCCCATAGATCATGATTAACTTTCTTAAATCTCTTGTATTCTTTTTTTAACTGATTCGACGGGCTTTAGGGTACTGATTTGATCTTAATTTTTAGAGTTTTATTTTTTAAGGTTTCGATCTGTTTTTTTTTTCTATATTCCTCGATTCGTGCAATCTTGTTCCTTCATTATAGGTGGTCAACATAGGAGTTTTAATTCTAACGAGGATCACACGCAGAATACCTCTCATTCCATTTTTGTTACCAATTTCCCAAATTCGCTTAATTCTCGTGATTTATGGAAGGCGTGTAATACGTACGACATTGTGGTAGATGTTTTTATTCCTTTCAAGAAATCAAAAGCAGGTAAACAATTTGCTTTCGCTCGATTTATTAAGGTTTTTTGTCTAGATCGCCTGGGCTAAAACCATTGTATGCTTTGGATTGGACATCATCATTTATATGCATACCAGGTTCGCTTTAAAAGTCCTCAAAAAGATTGTTTTCCGCCTCTGCATGGTACCTATAGGGCTGCTGAAATTATTAAGAAATACACTGGTAAAGATCAGAGTAATGGCTTAACTGGTTCTTATGCGAATGTTGTGCATGCTTCCACTCCTATTGCTCGTTCTGGTTCGTTGTTGTCTTCTTCACCAGCATTAGTTATTGATGATAAATACGTGTATTATTGAGCATGATTATTTGAAACATGCTACGGGGAGGGTCTAGGATTTTAATTCTATCCCTAATCTTTTGACTATGCTCGCTGACGAAGGTTTTACCGCTGTTAAGCTGGCTTATATTGGGGGATTGTGGGTAATGTTTGAATTTGACAAGAAGGAGGCTAAGGAGAGTTTGATGTCGCATACTGGTGTTAACTCTTGGTTTCATATCATTCAGGATGTTATTCAAGACTTTGTTAGCGACGAGCGCATTGTATGGGTTGATATTGAGGGGGTTCCGCTTAATGCGTGGTCGCGTGTTTGTTAAAATCAATAAGAAATGGGGGCAGGCGTTAAACATTGAAGACACCATGGATACATCTTTTGGTTGTAAGCGGTTTTGTATTATTACTAAGCATCTTGTTTCCATCCTTGAAACTATTAAGATTATTGTCAAAGGAAAGGTGTTCATGGTTCGTGCGAATGAACTATTCACATGGTATCCTACTTTCGTATCACCTAAGGAGATGATGTATGCTTTAGATGATGAATCTGGTCATGTTGAAACGAATAAAATAGTGGAGGGGGTATTCTAGTGAGGATGAGTGTGTAGATGAGAATGCTAGTGACTTTGGAGGAGTGGCTGAAACGAGGTTTGATGATAACTCTGCCTCGCCTAAGGTCGGTAGTGGAGGAAAGGTTGATTAACATTCTGCAGATCCTTTCGAGATTAATGATTTATTACAGAATAAGAGGAATGAAGATGTGGTACAATTACCGAGCCCTTCCATACCTCATCCAACTGGGTATACCCCGATAGGTTCTATGACAGACAACGATAAAGGTCAAGATGCATGAGAGAAGTGTTGAGAACTTGGATAATGTATCTTCACCAAAGATTAATGCTAACGTTATGGATTCTTCACAAGCCATTCATGATGAGTCCATTAATGAGTCTGTGGGACAAAGTGGTACTAATAAAGGTGGATCTGTTTTGGGCGTTTTGGAAGATGTGATACGTGTAGGTCAGGCAATGGGGTATACACTGGAGGGTTGTGCAAAGGATATTGAACACATTGTCGAGAATCAAGGAGATAAGGGTTTTTTGATGAATATTATATCTATAAACATTCAAGGTCTTGGTAACAAGACGAAAAAGGATTGGATAAAGGAGTTAAACACGAAGAATAAAGTTATGTTTATAGCGATTCAAGAAACTAAAATGACCGGTATCTCGTAAATGGATGTCAAATATATGTGGGGTAATTATAACTATTATTTTCTTTGTAGTGATTCGTTAGGGTTCTCGGGAGGTATATTGTGTATTTGGGAAGCAACGGTTTTCAAGAACGATTATGCTACAATCTTGGACAATTTTATCGCTATATATGGGACATGATTGCCGAATAATACTAAAATTATTCTGATGGATGTCTATGCTCCTCAAGGGGATAATCATAAACGTGTTTTATGGGATTATTTGTCGATCTTGTTAGGGCGATGGAATCGAGAGGCGGTTATCATGGGGGATTTTAATGAGGTACGCTCCCAAGACGAAAGACGCGGGTCATATTTTCAATTCATTGAGTGCCAGGAATTTTAATCAATTTATCCTATCCTCGGGTTTGATTGATGTGAAGATGGAGGGGTACACTTTTACGTGGTCTCATCCTTCGGCGACTAAGATAAGTAAGTTAGATAGATTTCTAGTAACTAATGGGATAATTTCGCTATTTCCTTCCATTACTACGATATTTCTTGATCGACACTTATCATATCATCGCTTGATTCTCCTCCGTGATGTGCAATCATATTTTGTTCTGACTCCTTTTAAGTTTCTTGTGGATTGGCTTGGTCGGGTTTGATCAAATGGTGGAACATTCTTGGTGATCCTTCTCGCATTCAGATAACAACAAAATGATTTGGTTCAAAAAGAAGTTACATGATCTTAAGTCTATCATTAGGCTTTGGATTAAAGAGCAACGTTCACATCTGTTAAGTTCTAAGGTAGCTATCACACCAACGAGCTAAGGGATACTGACATTAATTTAGATAAAGGAGTGGTCTCGGATACGCTTCTTATTAGGCAGTTGGAATTGAAACGCCAACTGATATTCAAGCATCGGAAGCTAAGGATTTTTTGCAAAAATCTAAAGTTAGAGGGGCGATCGAGGGAGACGAGAACTCAAATTTTTTCCATGATTATAAACAGGAAGCGGTCCCAACTTGATATTTGAGGTGTGTTTGTTGATGGTTCTTGGTGCACTGATCCATGCTTAGTCAAAGAGACGTTCGTTCGTCACTCTGAGACTCGTTTCAAGAATCCGTCTACGTCCAGGATGAAAATTAAATTTTCTTTTAATAAGAATATGGCGCATAAGCTACGCATCTGGAAAGATGTGTGTCTCGCGAAGAGGTTGGTAAGGTTGTGTGGGGTGTGGAGAAAATAAGTCGCCAGGTCTGGATGCGTTCACTTTTGAGTTTTTTAGGAAGTATTGGGATTTGGTCGGGCCTGATTTTTATGAGGCGGTTGAGAAATTTTTCATAACTGGATCCTTCTCCAAGGGTGTAATTCTTCATTCATTACTTTGATTCCGAAGGTCAATGATGCTAAACTTGTTTGTGATTTTCAGCCTATTAGTTTAATTGGGAGTGTATACAAAGTTGTAATGAAAATCCTTGCTAATCGTTTGGCCTTGGTTATTGTGGATTTGATTTCCGATACTCAATCCGCGTTCGTTGCTACTAGGCAGATTTTGGATGGGCCTTTCATTTTTAATGAAGTGATACATTGGTGCAAAAGGAAGAATAAGAAAGCTATCTTCTTTAAAGTGGACTTCGTTAAGGCTTATGACTCGATTCTTTGGGATTTCTTGATAGATGTCCTTAAAGGGTTCGGGTTTGGATCGAAATGGTGTTAGTGGATTCACGGTACTTTTAATTTTGCTAAGGTCTCGGTTATGGTTAATGGGAGTCTATCAAAGGAGTTTTGATTTCATTACGGGCTTAAACAGGGGGATCCTTTGTCTCTTTATTTATTTATTCTTGTCATGGAATCGTTACATCTATCGTTTAGCTGAGCGATAGATGAAGGGTCGTTCAAAGGGATTCAACTTCAAGGGTCGACTCATCTCTCCCATCTTTTTTATGCGGATGGCGTTTTATTTATAGAGGAGTGGTCCGATACCAATTTGAAGGCAATTATAAGTATTATCAATTGCTTCTATCTTGTGTTGGGCCTGCACATTAATATTGATAAAAGCCAAGCCTTGAGGGTCGGTGTTCCTCGGGTTATTGCTGAGAGGTGGCGTCGGTGATCGGGTGTTCTATTATGCCAAGTAAGTTTCACTACCTGGGTGTGATGGTGGGAGTTTGTATGTCTCGACAGAAAGCATTGGATGATATTTTCCTAAAGTTAAAATCCTGTCTTTCGAGGTGGAAGGTCAAAACATTATCAATTAGTGGTAGACTTACGTTATTGAAATCGGTCCTTAGTGCATCGCCTTTATACTCTATGTCCATTTTTAAGGCTCCTAGATGAGTTCTAAAAGTGATGAAAGGTATTCGTAAGAAGTTTTTTTAATGGGGCTGATCCGACAGAAAAGAATATTACTTGGGCGGCTTGGGACAAGGTTCTAGCTTTGAAGGATAATGGGGGGTTAGGCATCTCGAGTTTCCATGCTCTTAATCGGGCTCTCCTTTTGAAATAGGTATGGAGGTTTGTTTCTAAAGACGGTTCATTGTGGTCTCGCGTTATCCAAGTACTATACGACCCCTCGATTGATTTGCATTCGCTCCGTATGTCTTCTACGTGGGGTTCTATTATGAAGGAAGTTCACTAGCTAAAGGAAAATGGTTTTGACTTTCTTTCGCATTGTTCTATTTGTATAGGTGACGGCTTAAGTACTCGGTTCTGGTTTGATGTTTGGAAGGGTGAAACTTCTCTTAAAGATATCTCCTCGTTTGTTTGCGCTTGAGTTGGAAAAAAATATTAAGGTGGCTGATAAACTGGTGGTTCCAACCGAGTCCTCTTTCCGAAGACCTGCTAGGGGCATCGAACAATAGCAGCTCGCAGATCTTCGATCGGAAATGAATGTAGTGGTCTTGTCTTCATCTCAAAATCGTTGGGTGTTTGGTTTATCTGGTGATGGCGAGTTTAGTGTCAAAGTGGCTCATAATCATATTGACGATTTATATCTCCCTTCACACCCGGAGCGTACTAGATGGGTAAAGTCTATTCCTATTAAAATAAATATTTTTACTTGACGGGCTCGTCGTAATTTTTTGCCAAGTAGAGACAATCTTAGTCGTAGAGCAGTGGTTTTGGAGTCTTCTAAATGCCCGTTGTGTCAAGCGTGCGAAGAGGATGTTCATCATATTTTGTTTCAATGTTATTTGGCTAGAGCTTCTATGCGTCGTGTTTGTCGGTGGTGGGACTTAGATTGACAACCCTGGAACTCGTTTTCGGATTCGAACCTGTGGTTCTTGTCCATCTGTCTATCTTCAAAGTCTAAGAACTTATTGGAAGGCGTTTTCGTGGGTCATTTGGAGGTTAAGGAACCGTACAGTCCTCCTACGAGTTCGACGATTTTCGATGACATTGTTTCTTTTTCTTTTAATTGGTCTCATAGTAGATGTAATAGTTCTTTTTCATGGGTGATTAGCTTAAAAACCCCTAGTTAATTTCATTGTAATTTTTTCTAACTCCTTTCTAGTTAATAAAATTTGTCATTCAAAATAATCATAAGCACTCCCTTTTTCATTTGACCTCGCCATTATCTATTATATTTTCTTTTTCATCATTTTCATACAAAAAAAATTATTTTCATAATAATTAAAATTACAAAATACAATATGATTATAACAATAAAAACCTACGAAATTAAAAAAAAACCATTAAACATAAAAAAAATACTAAAATTACATTAAAAATACTACTGTTGTCCAACATGTAGTAGATGTTGTTCCTACGTATGCTCAATGATATTTCATTGAAGTTTTGAGTGCGTTCGCTTATCACAAACTTCTTTTTTAGTCTCCGATACGTTTCACATTCCTCTTCTCAAGTCCAAAGAAAATTATTACGTGGATAAATAAAAATTTTACCCTCTTCCGACATTGCAATTTTTTTATCTTTCAATATCATGTTATGCAGTATAATGCATGTGTACATGATAGGTCGTAACTGGTTCAAAGTATAAGCACGAGTCAGTTGAGCTATAATATGCCAATGGCCTTGGAGCACGCCAAATGCTCTTTCGATGTTTTTAGCACTTTCTTGCCTACGTTTAAATACGGTATTTATTTTCTAAATTTGCAATTGAAAAAGATTTTACAAAAGATGGCAATTGTGGTTAAATCCCGTTAGCTTGGTAATAACCTTGTTGGAATGTAACCTCGTTTACTTGAAACGAAACCATTGGGTCGTTACCTTCAAGTAATTCGTCGAACAAGAGAGAATTATTCAAAATCGTTAGATCACGATTAGCACCTGCTACCCTAAAAAATGCATGTCATATCCATCATCGTGTGATACAACAACTTCAAGCATTATAGTTCGGTATTTTTTATCACCTCTAGAAAATTGTTTGTGCCATTCTTTCGGACAATTCCAAATATACCCGGGATCCCATGAATCCTATGTTTGGTGTATAACTTTTGAATGTCAATAAGGGTTGAACTTCTTAAATATTTGGGCATAAACAATTCAAAAACACACATTGTAAAAAGAATCTAGACAATCGTGGGCACAATGCTCCCCCATTTGTAAATACTCATCTAATGCATCAAGTGATGTGCCATATGCCAATTGGCGTATGGCGGATGTGCATTTCATAAGAACACTAAAACTAAGCCGACCCGTAGCATCACGTCGAACTTTAAAGAAATCAAAACGTGTAGGAAGAGGATTAGTAGTTTCAATTTTTGTTTCAATACCTTTGACTATTTTGAGAATTAGTTTTCGACTTATGCGATAACAATGTCTAAAATTGTATTCCGGGTATCTTGGATTATCATCAAAATAATCGGCACGTAAACGTTCTCCAGCCCCATCACGATCGCGATCCAGATCAATGTAATTACGTGTGTGTGAACTTTCGGCTTCTTGTTTAGAATTGAGCACGCGCATAAACATATCTGTTAATGCAAACGATGCCCAAAAACATTATTTATGATAACTAATCTTTCTTAGTTTTGATCACGACAAAGTGTAAAAACATTTATCGTTAAAGATAATTACAAGATGAAACGAACACTATCATTTAGGTTATAATCATTTAAGTCTTGCACAAACATATCTCTAACATGTTTAGTGATCATTAAAAATGATTTACCTTAAAACTCACTTTTGATTAAATGTGACAAAACATTTTCAAATATACTTTCTTTTTAAGAAAATGTTAAATGGAAAATAAAAAATGGAAAGTTTGAATATAGGATATTCTAAGGGGTTGTTTGGTTCATTGTCTTTGAGTGGTTTTTAGTGGGTTTGATATTTAAATACAATTAGGGCTCGTTTGGTTTGGGTTGTGGAACGATAGAATGGAATCTTTTTTTAAATACAATTGTTTGGTTCACTTATGGTATGAGATTGGAATAAAAAAAATGTCAGAACACCCATAAAAACCATACCACCGTGGATAGGTAGGTATCTTTCTTTGGTATCTATCTTTTTATCTCTCTCCTCTCTAAAACATCTACAACTACTTTTTTTTTTCTCATACTTTTTTTTAATCTTAAGTGTACATTACCATCTTCTTGCCATCATAGATAAGTCATAGCTTTTGAGGCTACTGTATAATTGTTGTCGAAGATCATTAAACGGCCACCGAAGACTGCGTCGCTGTTATCTTTGGAGTTGGTTCAACAAGCTGATAGGTACCCCATCTGTTTTCAGGCAATGAAAGATGAGTTATATTTTGAGTTGATTTGATGTTTCACAAAGATTAGCAAGTTTTGTTTCAAGATATAAAGCAGTTTTATAAATTCATTTACATCAAAATATTTTTCTCACAATCTTGATGATTTGATGCAGTTTCTATGGCTAAAAAGGCTTTGATATTTGTTACTGGGTTTTTATCTTGAATGGTCATATGAAGAATTTTTATAAATGGAAATAATAAAATAGGAGTGGGTGTGTTGCTGTATGATTCAAACATTACACCAAACATGATTGCAAATAATGATATCCAATTTCATACCGATTGTGATTGTACCTCATATCCAAACTCATAGTCATAGTGATTCTGGCGTGCAAACCAAACACGCCCTTACACTTCGTGTTTGGTTGGTGTAAATATAAAAGAGACTGCATTAATAATACTGAGAAAGGGCAAGATATAAAACTATTACACATGAGATGGATTATGAAATGTGTATAATGCAAGTTCGTTTTCTCAGCTCTTAACTAATAGAAAGTCCAATCAATATCAAATTTATAATTGTTTTTGGTTGTTCAAGCTTGCTTGGTAATCTATTGCTAATTCAAACAAAGCTATCTAAAAATGAAAAATATAGACCTACTTATACGTAAAACAAGTTGCAAATTCCAAATTTTTATTCAAGTAAAATATTAAAATGCAAAATATAAAAGTATAAGGACTAAAAATGTAATTTCTATGAAATGTAAATGCTTGAAATGTAAATTCTAAAAGTTACAAGGACTAAAAATGTAAATCAGTTAACTATAAGGACTAGACTTGTAAAAACTTTAACAAACTAACCAAATGTTAACAAACTAACAAACTTATAAACTGAAATTTAACAAACTAACAAATCCAGGGACCAAGTTTTGCAATTACCACAAAATTAGGACAATTAGCTAGGTTTAGAAACAGATTAGAAATATAGGGACTAAAGTGCAAATAAACCAAAATTATAACCAAAAACGGGCACAAAGAATGAATAAGCTCGTTTGAGCTTATTTCTCAACCAATTAAGCTGAAACAACTTGCAAACAACTTCAAATCCAAATCAAGAAACGTGTGTTCAAGGATTTTGGCTAAAAGTCCAAAATAAGCAAAAGAGTGCTTATTAATAAGCTCAAAATAAGCTATAGCATAATCCAAACATCCACAACTTGATTTTTTTATCAAAACTGATTAAGCTCTTGATTTAAGGAAGGGGAAATCAAATTAGAACAATTTTCATCCAGAAATAAGCCAGATATCTGAAAATAAGCTCAAATGAGCTTATGTTGACCAAACGTTGACCAAATTTATGAAAAAGCTCAAAATCTCAAAACTTGATATTCAACCCTTTCTAAACTGATTTGTGAAAGAAAATAAGGTCTTTTATGAAGTGGATTATTAGAACTAGTAAAACAGTAAGCAATTCATATCAGAGAATGCAAAATGCTCAGACCTTAACTAATAAGCTGTTTTCTAGCTTATTTCTTGAAACTGTAGAATTTCCTCTTAAAGGCTGAAAGATTATGTTATAAGCTATAACTAGAAACTGGTTTGAGCAAATTTGATCAAGTAATAAAGGAGAAATGATCAAGTGAATTTGGCAAGTTTTGTAATGAAAACTGAATTCAAGTATGACCCAAACTTTTTATCAACCAATTGCCTTTTTGACTAATATTATGACTTACAAATGACTCAGGACTACTTGTTAACTTCTAATGAGTAGAAATGAACACTTAAACACCAATTAACAACCCTTGAAAACTGATGAACAACTAGTCCCAAACACACCTTTATCTGATTATGATTAAACTTTTACAAAGGATTTTTGAGTAATGATTAAGACTGAGTAAAGAACTATAGCAAACTAGTTTATGTGATCAAAATGAAAGCTAATGAAACTAAATTCAAGCAAGTTTACCAACTAGAACTCAATTAAGGTGATTAGCTACAAAGTTACTGAAATTAAGCCAAAAACTTCAAAACTACACTCAAGTGAACAAGATCAAGCTACAAATCACTAGAATCACACAATCAACAACTACTTATCAATTAAAACAGGCAGCCATCAACTTTACACTAGAGAATGAAGCATGCAAAGACTGTTTAGAGGAACAAAAATCAGAAACTTAGAAACCTATTGTAGTAATCCTTTGGGTAGAAGAGGAGCGCTGAGCTCTCTTGCCCTAGTGATACCTCCACCTATCACTAGCTATCAACTCGTATCAACAATCAATTCAGCTTCAAACCATCATTCTGCCATGAAACCTTCAAGAACTAGGAATGAACTGGAATTCTGATCCAACAGCAACAATTCTTCAACAAAGTCAGTTATGATCAATGTATGATCATAACAAACTTCTATCAGCAACAATGGAATCACACAATAGCAGTAGAATAGCAGGAATTGAAGAACAAGATTTGGCGGGAAAAATTGAATTTGAAATTTTATTGATGAAATCAGTTACAAAAGGTAGTTACAAGGTTCTAACTAACTAACTAACTCAAGAGTTTGTCAGACTCTTGAGTAGTTAGGTGAAAAGGAGGGAAAAAGAGAAAAGTGAAATTGAGAGAACTAGGTGTTTACAAAATTAAGCTACTCCTACAAATGAAGTACAAGTTGTGTATTTATAGGCAAGATAAGAAGATTCTGTTGGAGTTGTGACGTGTTCAGGCCAATCACATCTTGACACGTGGAAGAATTCTGCAAATCTTCTTTAAAGGTGATGAACACATTTTGGGGGTTTTTGATTCAATGGATTATATGTTAATTGGTTAACACCATTGGATTCGTCTCTTCAAAACGAGCAACTTTGATGTTTTGATCTTCACTTGAAATGCCCTCTATCTCAAACCCGTTCCTGGAAAATATTTTGGTGAAAGAGAAAGACACGTGGCAGCTTTTGATTGGTAGAGAGAGAGAGTTGTGGATCACACTGTTGTGATTTGGCATTAAATGTGACGGCTGTGAGTGGAAAGTTATTACTTGATCCGTGTGATGTCTTTCCTTGTTTCTGATTGGTCCTTAGCCTTTCACTTGGATTAAACATTACAAAACTTTCCAAAGTTGGCAGATTAGGTCCCTTGACTTGGCAGATTGCTAGTTAAGGCTAATATCTTTATTCCTTTGACATTTTTGACCCTTCAACTTTGATTCTTCAACAAAATGGCCCTTTGACTTGAGTTGACTTTGTAGTTGACCAAATTTGACTTTAATCTTGACTTTCCATAATTTGCACTTTAAGTCCCTCAACTTTCACAAATTGTCAAGATAGGTCCTTTGACTTCAAAGTCTTGTCACTTTTGATCTTCTTTTGTCTTTTTCATCCATTTGAGCTTGGTTTTTCCTTGTTTGCTTGAAATTGTATCCTTTTACCTACATAAGATCACACAAACACAAACATACCACATAACACTGCTTTTTACAATATAAAAGGGTATTTTGCTTCGTGTTTTAGGGTTATTTGTTGATAAAAGGATATGAGTTTAAGCTCATATCAAATTCCCCTACACTTGAGCATTGCCATGTCCTCATGCAATATTATCTTTCAAGGCTTAAAAATTTACATTTCCCTCATAATTAATCCACCTTGGCCATATGAGATGCATCTACACTACTCTAAACTAGATGATGCATGATTTTGACTTTTAACAATGCAATGGATTAAAATACAATTCTATCTATATCTTTTTGATTTTTCTTGAAATGGTTTTGATGGAAATAACTCATAAAGAACTCAATGACTTGGATTAGGGCTTGGGTACCATGGACACTTATCACCCTCAAGTTTCACTTTCCCCATACCAAGCTAGTAAATGGAATCATTGCATTCACAAGTAAAAAGTGCATCAACTTATTCATGACAATTAAATGTGGAACCGGTTATTATTTGAGCAAATTGCTTGTGGGCAAATTTGTCATTATTCAAGCGTGAAATATAAGAAGTGTAAAATCCAAAAAATAAGGAAGGACGGTTTTAATCCTAAGTAATCTTCTCATCCATTACTTGAAAAACCGCTCACAATTAATATAAGTCCGTATTAAGAGTAATAAGTCATTCGCCTTATGTGTAAAATCCTCATGTCATGCTTTCATAAGTAACTACACACTCGCTAAGGAAAGAAAAATAAAACTCACGCAATAATTTACATCCGCATCTTTTTGAGATTTTGGATCTTCAACCCCGCAACCCGTCAAGGTAATATTGGATTGGAGCAATCTATTGAATCCCCGCAACCCGTCAAGGTAATATTGGAACTCAATAATCACTATAATTAACACCACACTGCCCCTCTTGGGAGTCTTGTATTATTTTTTTTTCTTCTTCTTTTTTTTTTCTAGCCACTCATTTTTTTATAAGCCGCTCTTATTTTTCTTTATTCCTCACCAAGAAATTTGCAAAGAAGAAAAGGAAAAACACCCGCTAAATATGGAGCATGACATAAGTCTAGTACACATAAAACGTGCTAACTTAGAATCTTAAGACGTACTCATATCAACCATAAATGATTAGCCAAAAATGCATAAGAGATTACAAACCAATTAAAACCGTACTTGATTATTTATTAACAATTATATACAAGCGAAGAAAATAGAGGTCAAGAAGAGAAGGGTTTAGCTACAAGTAATTGCCATGAAGTCTATCTAGCCCTTTTACACTTGCTTCAACTCTATCATTTCCCATTCTCCACAAATTTAAAATTTCAAAGAATGAAATTGGTGGAAGCTTAGCCTAATAGACCTATGAAGGACTACATGGTTAAGGATACTAGCTAGAGAGTGCTAAAATAAGCAAACTCGGGTTGAGTCAAAATATCCATGGCGGGCCTAATATGTCAAAGAAGTCTAAATTTGTTAAAACCATGTTTTATTATATTTTTCTTTTTTATATATTTGATGAAAAATAAAAGAATATATACAATGCAAATGTGTTATGCAAATGAAAATGATTGATGCAAAAATTATGAATGCATATTTTTGTTGGCCAAAGTAGATCAAAAATTTGAAAAATGTTGAAAATCCAATTTTTCATGTTATCATGCAAGACAACGACAAGTTCTAGGTAAGGTCACTTCGATAGAAGACCCCCCTACACTTAAGCTAAACATTGTCCTCAATGTTTAAGAGCATGGAAGTGAACTCCCCTACACTTATGACAATGAATAGACTTTGCTTAACCCAAGTTAAGGAAAGGACTACTATTAGTGAAATCAAGTTTAAGCACAAGGTGTCAATGAAAAATCACTAAAGTAACGAAGTGAACCGGATACAAGGGCCTCCTCCATAAGCTCCAAAGCATGAAATGAGTGAGCAACCCTACAAACAAGCATGAAGACAAAAGAAGGTCTCCCCTACACTTATCTCCAAATCTATGCCCTTATTTCTAACCTACAACACTCTAACCTAGTTATACGATGCTTGAGTTAATGAGTCTCTAGCTCGACTCGTCCCTTAATGAATTAATTCATGGGGAAAATGGGGACCTCTTGGACCATTTCAACGGAAATGTCCTCCCCAAAGTAGTGCTTAACACGGTGACCATTCACTTTAAAATTTGGACCATCAGGTTGAGACAACTCAAGAGTTCCATATGGAAACACTTGAGCAATAGTGAATGGACCGGACCATCTCGACTTAAGCTTGCCCGCAAAAAGCTTCAATCTTGAGTTAAAGAGGAGAACCGGCTCTCCAACTTTGAACTCACGATTCTTGATCTTGGCATCATGCAATTTCTTAGTCTTTTCCTTGTATAGCAAAGAATTCTCATAGGCATTGGCTCTCAACTCATCCATCTCATTGAGTTGATCTTTCCTATGTGAACCGGCTTGGTTTAAATCAAAGTTAGCCCACTTGAGAGCCCAAGATGCCTTATGTTCTAACTCAAATGGGAGGTGGCACGCTTTTCCATAGACAAGCCTATAAGGAGTACAACCAATTGGTGTCTTAAAAGCCGTCCTAAACGCCCACAAAGCATCATCAAGCTTATCCGACCAAGAAGCTCTATGCTCTCCCACCGTTCTCTCTAAAATTCTCTTTAAACCACGATTTGTGACCTCGGTTTGACCATTTGTTTGAGGGTGATACGCGGTAGAAAGTCTATGATTCACTCCATATTTCTTCATAACTCTCGTGAATTGATCATTACAAAAGTGCGTACCACGATCACTAATGATGGCCCGAGGTACACCAAATCTAGCAAACAATTGTTTCAAGAACTTTACAACCACTCTAGCATCATTAGTAGGTAAGGCTTTAGCCTCCACCCACTTGGACACATAATCCACCGCCACAAGTATATACTTGTTTCCCTTAGAGGATGGAAAAGGTCCCATGAAATCTATTCCCCATACATCAAATATCTCACACTCTTGGATAAAATTTTGTGGCATCTCATCACGTTGTGTAATTTTTCCTTGTCTTTGACAAACATCACAAAATTTCACCATCTCTTGAGCATCCTTGTAAATGGAAGGCCAATAGTAACCCGAATCAAAGACTTTCTTGGCGGTGTAGTTAGGCCCAAAATGTCCACCCGTAGGTCCTTTATGACATGCCTCTAAGATTTTAAATGCTTCGGGCCCATCTACACACCGTCTAATGATTTGGTCCGCACATTGCCTAAAAAGATATGGATCATCCCAAAAGTAATACTTAACTTCCTTAAGAAACTTTTTCTTTTGTTGATAAGTAAGACCCTCAATAAGCACATTGCCCACAAGATAGTTTGCAATATCCGCAAACCAAGGTGTGGCATCCTCTTGGGAAGAGATAGACATGAGCTCCTCTAATGGAAAGGATTCATTGATTTCTTGATGTGGGAAATCTCCTTGAAAAGGATGCTCAAGTCTACTCAAATGATCCGCCGCTAAATTCTCGGCCCCTTTTTTATCACGAATCTCTATCTTAAACTCTTGAAGCAACAAAACCCATCTCAAAAGCCTAGGCTTAGCATCTTGTTTTGTCATAAGATACTTGAGAGCGGAATGATCCGTATACACTATGGTCTTAGAAAGCACAAGGTATGGTCTAAACTTCTCAAAAGCATATACTATAGCAAGCAACTCTTTTTCCGTGGTAGTGTAATGAAGTTGTGCACCGGTCATGGTTTTACTCGCATAGTGTATAGGTTGAAAATGCTTATTAACTCTTTGTCCTAAGACGGCCCCCACCGCATAATCACTAGCGTCACACATAAGCTCAAAAGGTAATTCCCAATTTGGAGAAACCAAAACGGGAGCCTTTGTCAATTTTTCCTTAAGTGTCTCAAAAGATTCTAAACAAGCTTGGTCAAAAATGAAAGGAGCCTCTTTCTCCAAGAGATGAGTCATCGGTCTAGCTATCTTAGAGAAATCTTGTATAAAGCGCCTATAAAAACCCGCATGACCTAAGAAACTCCTCACACCTTTAACCGAGGTGGGTGGGGGAAGCTTAGCAATCACATCAATTTTGGCACGATCAACTTCTAATCCCTTATTGGATATCTTGTGTCCTAAAACAATCCCCTCTTTCACCATAAAGTGACATTTCTCCCAATTAAGCACCAAACGTGTTTCCTCACAACGCTTAAGCATTCTCTCAAGATTGGTGAGACAAGAGCTAAAGGAGTTCCCAAATACGGAAAAGTCATCCATAAAAACCTCCATGGTTTGCTCTATCATATCATGGAAAATTGCCATCATGCACCTTTGAAACGTCCCCGGTGCATTACATAGGCCAAAAGGCATCCTCTTGTAAGCAAATGTACCGTATGGACAAGTGAATGTGGTCTTTTCTTGATCCTTAGGGTCAATTGGGATTTGGAAATAACCCGAAAAGCCATCAAGAAAACAATAGTACTCATTTCCCGCTAAGCGTTCAAGCATTTGATCCATAAAGGGAAGCGGAAAATGGTCTTTCCTAGTTGCCTCATTGAGTTTTCTATAATCAATGCAAACTCTCCAACCGGTTACAAGTCTCGTGGGAATAAGCTCATTGTTCTCATTAGGCACCACGGTGATTCCACCCTTCTTTGGAACACAATGAACCGGGCTAACCCATGGAGAGTCGGAAATGGGGTAAATCATACCCGCATCTAAGAGTTTAATCACTTCCTTCTTAATAACCTCATGAATTTTTGGGTTAACTCTCCTTTGGTTTTGAATGGCGGGTTTATAATCATCCTCCATAAGGATTTTGTGAGTACAAAAATGTGGATCAATTCCCCTTATGTCGGATATTTTCCATGCTAAAGCTTTCTTATGTTTCTTAAGGACTCCAATAAGTTGCTCCTTCTCATCCTCTTTCAATTCCTTAGCAATAATCACCGGTAATTGGTCTTTTCCTTCTAAGAAAGCATATTCTAAGTGGGATGGAAGTTCCTTAAGTTCAATGGGAGGTGGACTCTCTATGGAAGGTTTCACTATGGAAGGTTCCTCAATGGTAATCTCTTGTGGAATAGGGGAAGGAATAGGGTCCTCATTGAGCAACTTTTGGATTGTAAGAATATCTTCTTCCCAATTAATGGGAGAATCATCATCACCAAGAAAGTTGGACTCAAATTCCTCCAAGAGGAAATCACTCTCTCCAAAAGGTGTTAAAGAGGGAGCAATTGAGGCCACGGTTTCAACATGTGGAATCTCATCACTAGCATTCTTACAAGCATCATGAAAGTGTTCATTACACACTTCATCTAGCACATCCACAATGTTAATCGTCTCACAAGGTCTAGACTCCTTAACCTCTTTTCTATCACAAACTTTCCCTAACTTAAACACCACTTTCTCATCCTCTACTCTCATAATTAATTCTCCTTCCGCCACATCTATCAAGGTACGACCCGTTCTCAAAAACGGTCTACCAACAATCAAAGGCACTCTAGGATCCATGTCATAATCGACCACTACAAAGTCGGCCGGAAAGGTAAACTTATCCACACCTACAAACACATCTTCCGCTATACCTACGGGGTGAGCTATGGTTCGGTTGGCTAGTTCAAGAGTCATCCTAGTGGGGGTGAGCTCGGGAAGAGAAAGTTGTTTCCAAACCGATAAAGGCATGAGATTTATGCTTGCCCCTAAATCCGCCAAAGCCATGCAATTTTCAACACCGGGAAAATTACAAGGTATCAAGAAGCGCCCCGGATCTCCAAGTTTTGTTGGTAAGGTTTTAAGTAACACCGCGGAACAATTTTCATTAAGTGATGTGTTGGGCAAGTCAACCAATTTTTCTTTGTTTGAGAGCAAATCCTTGAACATCTTAGCAAACTTTGGCATATAAGCAAGAGCTTCCGCAAAGGATATGTTGATATTGAGTTGCTTGAACATCCTTAAGAAATTGGAGACTTGTATGTCATCTTTGTTCTTTAACTTATCCTTTTTCAACCTTGAAGGGTATGGAAGAGTAGGTTTGGGTGTATGTGGAGTAGGTGTTGTAGTGGAAGATTTGTCTTTGTTAGCCTCTTCATTGGGAATTGTGGAAGGTGAAGGAGAAATATGAGGTGGTTGAGAAGGTGTGTTTGAGTGAATAGGAGCACTTTGAGGAGGTGGAGTAGAAGTAGAAGGCTTATCACAAGTAGGAGCACAAGTGGGTTGAACAATAGTAGGTTTAGGAGGTGAAGGATCCTTTGTTGTTGTACCACTTCTTGTTGTAATGGCATTGACATTGGCCCTAGGATTTGTTTGTGTGTTTGAAGGTAAAGCTCCTTGTGGTCTTTGATTTAATGCCATGAAAAGCTTATTGAATTGGTCATTCATTTTCTTGTCCATAGCTTGGAATTTCTTTTCATTCTCTTGATTCATCTTTTGCAAAAGATCCATTGTGTTTAACTCTTGTGGCACATAACCTTGAAAACCTTGAGGTTGGAAAGGTAAAGGTTGGGAGTTAAATCCTTGATTTGGTGGATAAAAGGTACTTGCTTGAGGTTGAAAGTGATTTGGTGCCTTGTAGTTATTTCCTTGGTATGGTTGTCTTTGCCCTTGATTCCTTGCTAAAATTTGAGGAGGATTTTGTTGAATTTGGGTGGGTGGTTGGGGTGGAAAGCCGGGTGGAGTAAGGTAATTTTGGGATTTGTAAGAAAGGTTATTTGGATTGATGTTAGGCTTGAAGTGTTCACGGTGTTCCTCTTGATAAGCATAGCATTCCCCTTGATACCCTTGCACCTTGTCACATTGTTCATAAGAGTGAGGGCCTCCACAAGTAACACAAGAAATGGTGATGGCATTCACATTGTTTGAGGACTTGTTCAATGTCATGCTCTTAAAATCTTGAATCATGCCTTGAGTCATTTCTTGTCCTTGTTTGACTTGTTGAAGAATCTCTTGAAGAATTTGGAGTTCACAAGGGGTTTTAGAAGTATTCTGGATCACATGAACTCTTTCTTCAAATGGATCGTTTGTTTGAACCATTGCCTTAGTCTCAATAATGGTTAAAGCCTCTTGGTATGTCTTGAAATGAATACTCCCTCCCGCGGAAGCATTTAGTGAATCTTGGTGATGAGGTTTAAGGCCATTGTAGAAGGTATTGATTTGGGTTAGATCATCCATTCCATGATTAGGACATCGCCTCAACAACTCACTATACTCTTCCCAAGCATCACCAAAGGATTGACTAGGTTTTTGTGTAAAGCCCATAATCATATTTCTCAAAGCCATAGTCTTTTGTGGAGGAAAGAATTTGTTCAAAAACTTAGTGGTAAAACCATCCCATGTAGTGATACTATCGGGTGGTTGGGTGTCTAACCAATGCTTAGCACTCCCATCTAGTGAAAATGACACTAACAACAATCTAATGACATCCGGTGGAACCCCATTATGCTTAATGGTATTGCAAAGTGAAAGGAATCTCTTAAGATGAGCATGGGGATCCTCATTTTGTTTTCCATAGAAAGGTGATGCAGCAACCATATTGATCATAGATGTATGTAGCTCAAATGTGTTAGCGGGATAGTCGGGAATCTTAATGGCACTAACAAATCCATGAATGTTGGTTTGCATACGTTCAAACAAAGTACGGTTATCAACAGCCATGGCTCCTCGTGGTGGTGACAAAGCACGATTCTCGTGATCGGCTTGGTGGACGATGGTGGTCTTACTCTTTCGCTTTTTCTTCCTTTTCGGAGGAAGAGGTTGTACACCAATCGGTATTTGTGCACGCCCGCGAGTGAGCATGCAACTCAATACGAGGAATGAGAGAGAAGCTCTCGTGTGACTTTGAAAAGAATAAGATTATCCTCTTCGAGTTTCGATATTAAATATCCACAAGAAAGTAACAATATATGTAATACTACTTTGGGTGCAAGACCCTCAATGAAGCTTTCCTTCTTAGAATACTCCCAAGTGAACGGGGGGTTAGGTGGCGCGAAGCACTTAAGTACCTATTGACCCTTAGATGGCATTTTATAGCACATCTCCTTTCTATTCACTTAAATGTTCGTATTCTTCGAATTATTGCTTATTGAGAGTATTTATCTATTCTTGCTTTATTTTGTTTGATCGATACGCGTGTCAAGGACCGGAGCGCCCCTCAACACGGTGTATTGCCTCGGCAATACTTATGGAAGATATGTAGATTGATTGTTCTTATACGTATACGTATGTACTTATAATAATATATGGAAAGTATTTTTGTATTTATGAGTTTTTTTTTAAAGGAAAATACTATATGTACATAAAAACCGAGAGAATCCAATAATATATATTTTTGGGTGCAATCTCTTAGGAAAAAGATTGCTTTTTGGATTTTTTAATTTTTTTGGTCAATTCTTTAGGAAAAGAATTGTTTTGTTAATTTTTAGTTTTTATATATTTTTATATTTTTTATTTTTTTATTTGTTTTTGATTTATGATACGTAAAAATAACGTTCACAAAGTGAACGGATCCCAAAAGCCAATGAAAACCGTCAATCGATAGTCTCTCGTGTAGTCAAAGAACCGGCAGCGGCGCCATTTGAAATGTGTATAATGCAAGTTCGTTTTCTCAGCTCTTAACTAATAGAAAGTCCAATCAATATCAAATTTATAATTGTTTTTGGTTGTTCAAGCTTGCTTGGTAATCTATTGCTAATTCAAACAAAGCTATCTAAAAATGAAAAATATAGACCTACTTATACGTAAAACAAGTTGCAAATTCCAAATTTTTATTCAAGTAAAATATTAAAATGCAAAATATAAAAGTATAAGGACTAAAAATGTAATTTCTATGAAATGTAAATGCTTGAAATGTAAATTCTAAAAGTTACAAGGACTAAAAATGTAAATCAGTTAACTATAAGGACTAGACTTGTAAAAACTTTAACAAACTAACCAAATGTTAACAAACTAACAAACTTATAAACTGAAATTTAACAAACTAACAAATCCAGGGACCAAGTTTTGCAATTACCACAAAATTAGGACAATTAGCTAGGTTTAGAAACAGATTAGAAATATAGGGACTAAAGTGCAAATAAACCAAAATTATAACCAAAAACGGGCACAAAGAATGAATAAGCTCGTTTGAGCTTATTTCTCAACCAATTAAGCTGAAACAACTTGCAAACAACTTCAAATCCAAATCAAGAAACGTGTGTTCAAGGATTTTGGCTAAAAGTCCAAAATAAGCAAAAGAGTGCTTATTAATAAGCTCAAAATAAGCTATAGCATAATCCAAACATCCACAACTTGATTTTTTTATCAAAACTGATTAAGCTCTTGATTTAAGGAAGGGGAAATCAAATTAGAACAATTTTCATCCAGAAATAAGCCAGATATCTGAAAATAAGCTCAAATGAGCTTATGTTGACCAAACGTTGACCAAATTTATGAAAAAGCTCAAAATCTCAAAACTTGATATTCAACCCTTTCTAAACTGATTTGTGAAAGAAAATAAGGTCTTTTATGAAGTGGATTATTAGAACTAGTAAAACAGTAAGCAATTCATATCAGAGAATGCAAAATGCTCAGACCTTAACTAATAAGCTGTTTTCTAGCTTATTTCTTGAAACTGTAGAATTTCCTCTTAAAGGCTGAAAGATTATGTTATAAGCTATAACTAGAAACTGGTTTGAGCAAATTTGATCAAGTAATAAAGGAGAAATGATCAAGTGAATTTGGCAAGTTTTGTAATGAAAACTGAATTCAAGTATGACCCAAACTTTTTATCAACCAATTGCCTTTTTGACTAATATTATGACTTACAAATGACTCAGGACTACTTGTTAACTTCTAATGAGTAGAAATGAACACTTAAACACCAATTAACAACCCTTGAAAACTGATGAACAACTAGTCCCAAACACACCTTTATCTGATTATGATCAAACTTTTACAAAGGATTTTTGAGTAATGATTAAGACTGAGTAAAGAACTATAGCAAACTAGTTTATGTGATCAAAATGAAAGCTAATGAAACTAAATTCAAGCAAGTTTACCAACTAGAACTCAATTAAGGTGATTAGCTACAAAGTTACTGAAATTAAGCCAAAAACTTCAAAACTACACTCAAGTGAACAAGATCAAGCTACAAATCACTAGAATCACACAATCAACAACTACTTATCAATTAAAACAGGCAGCCATCAACTTTACACTAGAGAATGAAGCATGCAAAGACTGTTTAGAGGAACAAAAATCAGAAACTTAGAAACCTATTGTAGTAATCCTTTGGGTAGAAGAGGAGCGCTGAGCTCTCTTGCCCTAGTGATACCTCCACCTATCACTAGCTATCAACTCGTATCAACAATCAATTCAGCTTCAAACCATCATTCTGCCATGAAACCTTCAAGAACTAGGAATGAACTGGAATTCTGATCCAACAGCAACAATTCTTCAACAAAGTCAGTTATGATCAATGTATGATCATAACAAACTTCTATCAGCAACAATGGAATCACACAATAGCAGTAGAATAGCAGGAATTGAAGAACAAGATTTGGCGGGAAAAATTGAATTTGAAATTTTATTGATGAAATCAGTTACAAAAGGTAGTTACAAGGTTCTAACTAACTAACTAACTCAAGAGTTTGTCAGACTCTTGAGTAGTTAGGTGAAAAGGAGGGAAAAAGAGAAAAGTGAAATTGAGAGAACTAGGTGTTTACAAAATTAAGCTACTCCTACAAATGAAGTACAAGTTGTGTATTTATAGGCAAGATAAGAAGATTCTGTTGGAGTTGTGACGTGTTCAGGCCAATCACATCTTGACACGTGGAAGAATTCTGCAAATCTTCTTTAAAGGTGATGAACACATTTTGGGGGTTTTTGATTCAATGGATTATATGTTAATTGGTTAACACCATTGGATTCGTCTCTTCAAAACGAGCAACTTTGATGTTTTGATCTTCACTTGAAATGCCCTCTATCTCAAACCCGTTCCTGGAAAATATTTTGGTGAAAGAGAAAGACACGTGGCAGCTTTTGATTGGTAGAGAGAGAGAGTTGTGGATCACACTGTTGTGATTTGGCATTAAATGTGACGGCTGTGAGTGGAAAGTTATTACTTGATCCGTGTGATGTCTTTCCTTGTTTCTGATTGGTCCTTAGCCTTTCACTTGGATTAAACATTACAAAACTTTCCAAAGTTGGCAGATTAGGTCCCTTGACTTGGCAGATTGCTAGTTAAGGCTAATATCTTTATTCCTTTGACATTTTTGACCCTTCAACTTTGATTCTTCAACAAAATGGCCCTTTGACTTGAGTTGACTTTGTAGTTGACCAAATTTGACTTTAATCTTGACTTTCCATAATTTGCACTTTAAGTCCCTCAACTTTCACAAATTGTCAAGATAGGTCCTTTGACTTCAAAGTCTTGTCACTTTTGATCTTCTTTTGTCTTTTTCATCCATTTGAGCTTGGTTTTTCCTTGTTTGCTTGAAATTGTATCCTTTTACCTACATAAGATCACACAAACACAAACATACCACATAACACTGCTTTTTACAATATAAAAGGGTATTTTGCTTCGTGTTTTAGGGTTATTTGTTGATAAAAGGATATGAGTTTAAGCTCATATCAGATTAGAAAACCGGTGGGGACATAAGATATAAATTATTAAATTAGACAAATATACCCATCTTCTCTCTCACACTATCACACATTTAACCATTTCTTCTCATACACTACTTTAATTTTTTTTCTGGATCTAATAACCATTGCTATCAAATCTATTATCAACATACTTATTTTCAAGCTCACCCAAATTGTATCTATATACGGGTCCTATTTTTTTAAATAGTAATAATTTCATTTTCTTTACCAAATCATGTGTTTCATATGATTTATAACATTGAGTTTCAAATCTCATTTGTTCTATTACTAATAAAGTTCCCATTCATTTTATTAAAATCATTGTCACTAGTACTCATTTTATAATGGAGAGTAGTTATTTTTATGGTGTTTCTCATGTTGATTTTATGCTTATTATTGTTGTTTTAACTCTCGATCGTTATCTGGTTTCATAAATTGGGTTATACTCCTACCAACATATGTTAATGGATCCGTCGGAATATATAATTTTGATGATGTAATTTTTTGGTACTACAATTGTTGATAGAAAGATCTTTGGATAATATAGTCATTTACCACTTTTACAATACAACCTCTTTTATACTCCGTTTAGTCTTCCAAATATACACAAGGTTTGAAAATACAAGCTTTTAAAGTCTTATGACAATTAAATCTATCCCATATTGAAATACTAGGATTACAAAAGGGTTAAGTCCATATATTAGCAACGTACTCTTTATCATTTTCACATCTAGGTAATCAACTCAATATATTACTTATATGACCATCAAAACCGGCTAATGTTTTAAAATATAGGTAAGATGACCTGCTAATTATCCCAACAAAATAAATAATTATTTTTTTATTCCATGTGGATATTTTTTTGTTTCCATCTTTTTTTTCACTATATGTAAGTGGGTCGGTTTTTCCACTGTGTGTCTACTAAATTAAGCTTGACGGAGCCTTACATTAATAAACTTCAAATATAACTAATCTACACAGCAAGATCTTAGAACAATCATAAAAAATAATTCGTCCTTTCTTTCCTATCTTCTCAAAACTATCATAAACACGATTCTTCATCAACTCCTTCTTATGATAATGGAGCACCAAAAATTAAGTAATGCCTTTAAACAATTATTCATTGATCCGTCCATGTATGTACCCTAAAAAGTCATCTAGAAAAAGATCTGACATTCAACAACTATCATCTTGGTCATCTTCATGACCACTTTCTGATCCTGATCTCCATCATCATCGTCCTCATCAATATTAAGGATTTTACCATCATTATAGTTGATAGATTTGTAAAAGATACAACGAACATCACAAATTTCGACTACTCTTCTTGCCACACTACACAACGATTCTTGATTTCCAAAACAAATACATACTCATATACTAATTATTCTTGATCTAAGAAATAAGTGTGTTTTGAATATAATGGGATTTATGTTTATGAGTTTCGGATTTGTTTTTATGAGTTTAGGATTTGTGTTAAATGGAATATATTGGTGAAGAAGATGAGATCTGGGTTTTAAGTGAATATTGTGGAAATGATTTAGAATGGGTTTGTGTTTTTTCTGATCTGTGTGTTTTAGAAGTGGTATATAAGGAAAAAAAATTGTGTCTGTGTACATGTCATCACTATTATTAGTCATAAGCTGAGTTGTAATTTCCATGTCACTAAGAAATAAAAAAGAATGACGTGTCAGTCACATTTTGGTTATAACCGGGAATGAACCGGTAATGTTATAAACTTTGAATCACCATAATAGTAATATATTGACATTATTACCTAGATGTGTAAAAGAGAGAGAGTATATTGCTAATATATGGACTTAACCCATTACAAAATTGTGAACCAAACATCCCCTAAGTGATATTGGATTTTCCTTTTAGGTCTAAACTGGCCAGATAAGTTTTTCCCACTAAAGGACAAAAAGAGGAGGTAGTCTACGCCTACGACTTCTAATACGGTTCAACGGTTCGATATATATCGAACCGTAGGAACAATAAAGAATCGTGACCATACTAGCCGTTAGCCTCTTGTCTCTATAAATAGTGGATTATTTTCTATTCCCATTGACCTTTTTGGAATTCTCTTTTAGCTTAGTGTCAAAAATTGGTGTAAGCAATGATGTAAGATTTTCTCCGCCAAGAAGGGAGCTTGTGGATATGGTGAAAATATCGAGTATGTGTACTCGAGGAATGGAGTAGGAACAAAGAGAGAGCTTTGTTGCCGAACCACTATAAATACTTGGTTTCTTTCTTTAGGTTATCTTTTTCCTTACTCTTTACTAATAATTTTTGTTATCTTAAGTCAATCATGATCAAGATCACTTGATGTAGCAAATATTTTTGAAACATTATAAATTTGCTTAACTATTATGAGACAATTTTTTAATTAATAGATTTTAAAATTTAGAACTATTCATCCCTCCCCCTCTAGTTTCTACAGTTGGTATCAGAGCCAGGTTACTCAAGATCTTTGAATTATATTATACTTTAAACGTGTGATCGATGGATGGTCTCTAACTATATATAAGGGTTTTTTTTAAATAAATCTTTTGCTCAAAACCCCTTTTTCAAATGTTGATCTTAAAATGATGTTATATCAATTTATCTTGATTGTGATCTCTTTACTAGTATTAGTGCATTCTAGATTTTCTTTTGAAATATATCTACTAGTTTGCATCTTATTTTGGTGTAGGTACTCATGAAGATTAATCATTGACTTGATTATGAATTGGTGATCATGGTTTATTTACACTTGTCAAAGACTCATCTCCCTCGATCATCATTATCATGGGTTGGTGATCATAAGTTTGAATGATGGGTTATTGGTTCGTAGAAGACTATGGATGCACTTTGCGGCCAAGGTACACTTCCTTTCGTCCATATTCCCTATGATAATTCTTTTGATCTTTGCATGACTGTATGCTTGTTTTGTTTTAGCATCCTTTCCTAGATTCTTGTTTTGTCTTGCGTGCTTCTCTTCTCTCACCCTCTCAAACTTTATGGTCTCGGATACTTGACTCACATGGGTGATGTAGTGTGAGTTAGTTGAAGTATAAAGTATAGAGCCATGATTTTGATAGTTTGTAATCATTCACGGCAAGTAGGCCCTATATCGTTTTAGTTTGTTCAATTGAGCTCCTATATAAGATGATTATTAAATACTTGGAAACAATTAAATACATCATACGATGTAGTTAAGACACTACACATTTAGAAATAAAATATTCAAAGGATATTGTCATTGTAACCTATAACAATGCTCTAAATCCGATCAAAAGGGAGAGAAGGTGTATTTATATCTTTACTCATCTTTTGTATGAGTTTATTATATTTTTTTAATGGTCTTACTCTAAGAAACAAAAAGAGCTTGGTATTCCACATTCTTTTTTCATTCGCCAGAAAGGCACGTCACTAATTACTATATATGACACAAGCTCGACATCTCGACATCAGCGTGTTGTCACTCATATCTTAATAATTTACTTTTGACATGAGCTAATCCTCTTTGATCCTCTTACCTTCTTCCAGTCACGAGTGTTCTTTCTTCTTTTCTCGGTCTCGGTCTCGACTCTAGTCGTGATCTTTCATTAAGGCATTATAATCTTGTTCTCGAATGGTCAAATGAATTTCAAAACTTGTAAAACTTATTTTAAGTATTTTTGAAAAAATCCATTTGAAAAAATTCTTTCATTTTTGTGGTTAAATTATGGACACTGTCCATGGTTCTTTATTTGTCACGATGCTAAACCACGGTTTGTGTAACACCCTATTTTAGTAAATGGAATATCACAGGTAATTATGGTGTGTCATCAAAGCATGCAAGGTAAATGTTCAAAAACATTAAATGACCATGAATGGAAATACCGGAAACAAACATCGGTAATCCAAGTATAATCTCACACACATGAATATAAGTACTGAAATAGAAAAGGACTAAACAATGTCCAAAGAAATAAAGTAGCATAATGTATGTAAATACATAAAGTAATTAAGTCTAGATAGCTTCCATCCGTATGCACATACTCTTAAAGTCTACGAGCGTCCTTGAGTACCTGCCGTTTGGGAACATGAAAGGAAAACAGCTGAGCATAACGCCCAGTGAACGGATATACAAATATAGCATGAAATGACATAAGCATAAAAGACTAATAGCAGCGGAAATGTATAAATCCTAGATAACCTGGAACATGTTCATAAAACTGGTTTTATAGTTTGAAAAGACTTATGATTTTATATGTAAAGCTGTATTAATTTTCCAATAGCCCATATAGGGAGGTTCCACCGTGCATGAATACTTGGAGGGGAGACCTCATCATGCAATTAGAGGGGTTGCCTCTAATTAATTAGTCTAAGTAGGAGGGATCCACTCCTTTTGAAGGATGCAATGCACACATAGCATTCACCATAAAAATCCTGTAAAACATGTAACTAGGATGCACCCATACACCCCACATGATAATATAATATAAGGCCAAAACTGTAAAGGGACGCCACGAGCAATCACTCCGCCGTGGGGAAGTCATAAAACTTGTGCCTCCAGTGTTATGGTTATGGTACCTCCATAACCAGGTGACACTGGTCATGCATGTATATGGCTTAGGCATTTAAAACTAAACATAAGAAATCAAAACATATACTTGGGAAAACAGTTGGCTGCAAACGAGGAATCCTAACAAGGAAAGAATGTCCATACTGAAGGACGGAAAATCCGTACCTTGTGTCCAGTGAAAGAGGAATGATGAAAGGATGAACAGTCCGACTCCGACCTCACTAATGCTACATAAATAAAGGACATGTATAATGTAGCACCCCCAATTTCACAAGGCAGCGGAATATCAACATTGGGCGTTACTTCATAGCACATCACACACAGTCATAGAAAACGACCTCAAAAGAGACGTTTTATAAAATAAACCATTCGATAATTTTATTAAATCAAATTTAACTAAAAAAGAGGTCCCACCAATTTATACAAACCTTAAGAAAAAAAATTAAAGATTTGTCAAATGTATCGAATGGAAGTTGTTTGTTTTGCCTTTACTTTATCCTGCGCGGCTCCATGCTCCAGCTGCTCTTAAATCTACACACCTGAGAATACATGCTAACATGTCAACACAATGGTTGAGTGAATTCATAGGTTTTTAATAAACAATAATGGGTTTTTAAATAAACCATTAAGCTTTTGAACACAAGAATCTCATCCACTGGCGATATTGTAACACATACAATATCAATACTCCATACTATTACGCTAAGCTCATGACACCGATCCCTTAATCAATAAATTTGCCCTAGTCAGGTATCTTGCCAAATACCCCATACCTCACGTACAACACACCCAGCTGAGCCTCCAACTCACAGGTGCGACCTGCCTGGGTGGGGGTCATCATTCCCAATGGATCCATTCGTCTGTACGAGCGCCTACCCATCATAGGTAGTTAACAGTTCACGATTTATAGGGACTTTTCACTGGCAATAAGCAACTTAGCCTTACTAATAGTGGCTCATTACCTATACAATCAACGCTTGTGTTCATTTTCCAAAAGCATTCAATCAAACGTCTTTACGTTTATTAACAGCAGCTTGTATTCGTTCAAAGCATATATTCCAACAACGAATGTTTATTCACAATCATGTATCCTTTCAAAAGGATACAACACGTATGCTTATTCACCAAGAGCATGTATTCCCCCTCGCGGGTTTATAAACACATATAAAGCAGTAAAAGCGAGGCTATGAACTCACCTAATATAGCTATCACACGTAGATCAAGGAACAAATGTCCAATAGTCGATACACGACTTCACGAGATACCAATCGCTCGTTGAACACGAAAAATAAACGAACGATGCTTAATGGTTTAGTGTAAATTACAAAGAATACTCATAAAATGAAAAATTAAAATGACGACAATAGAAAATATTTCTATGTCATAACGAGGATATTTACGATCGATTAGTGACATAAACTTGCCAATAAATAATAATTGGCACGTATTCGATATGTTAAAGCCCTACCCTCGCTGGTTTGCCGAGAAATCAATATTATTCGTCAAACGAACATGACAAATAAAATTCGATTTAATAAATATTGGTCTAAATACTAGAAATAAGATTAGATCTCGGTCTAAATGTTGATTTTAAAGTTCGGGTTATTATAGTAGCTACCCCTTTAGGAAGCGACGTCCCGGCGCTTAATTTGTCTTAATTGCCTTCGGTTAAATGATTAAGATATGAGGAATAGACGAGTCATCGTTGGGGTTTCCAACGAAGGTTGAATGAACAGAACTCAAAGCAACGAGTATACATAACACGTAAAAATGTACGGTTTGAATGATTCTCCAATCCTTATAAAGAGAGATGAATACATAACTCGAAGGAGAAGTCTTGGAAGCTTAAAAATTAACATATTGTAAATATTTGGAAGTGCTTCAAGGTGCATTACTACTAGCTTATTAAACTTGCGGCAGTTGATATGAGTTCGAAAAAGTACATACAACAAGTGTTATGAGTTTGAAAAATCTCCAATGCGACAATCAATTCAAAACTATCGGTGATCACATCGATCAGTTTGAAACATATAGTCCAAGAGTCTAAATAGAAGAGATCACGTTATAACATGAAATTCACATTGATAGTACATAACTCCATCGAAAACTTTACAAAATATTCAAAACGAGATAATTATTGCTAGTCGTACAAAATCACCCAATTGCATGGTCTCAAACATGCAAACCTATTTCGTCAAAAGCAAATTCATCGATACGGAAATCGTTCGGAGTATACATTATTCTATCAAAAGAACTACGATCCAAATCGAACACAAAAGCCATCACCAAGCCCATATAATCAGATTACGACATGCTTGCGAAATAGCCAAGCCATGCCAAATCAATAAGTTCAATCAAGTTAACTCATGCTTGCTAAATAGCCAAGCCATGATAAATAAGAATACTTGACAAGATTTTCGGATAATCGAGTCAAATTTTTTTTTGCAAGTTAATGGATATTCACGGGCCTAATAGCCATGGATGCATATCCCGAAATATTATTATTAATTTTTTTTATCAAAGGGTTCTCACACACGGATTCATACCGAAATGATATTACATGGTGCTCATAAATGGATCCATACCCAAAATATAATACAGGGTGCTCACACACAGATCCATACCCAAAATATATTATGAGGTACACGTTACCCAAGATTATACGTCATTTCAGAATGTCGCCTCAATCTCACACAATGTATGGCCAATTGACTAAATCAGATATCATATAAATACATTACAAGAAAAGGCTTTGCACATAAATCTCAAATATGGCTAGCCACCGTTGATCACCAAGAAAGCCTTTAGTGAACACTTGTTAATAAAAAAAATTCAAAATATTTACATCCAAGCTAAGTAGTCGTTGATGACTTAATCATCGGTCAAACCACAAATACACATTTAAATCCTGGTGTCGATTAGACAAGTCGCCTATTTTTGGAACAAGTAATGGTCCTTAACGGTTATCTTAGTAAGCTCGCGATAGTAGGGACTTATTAGAAATAGTCCATATAAATAAATCATAACTCGAAAGAATTCTAACATATTACTCGTACATAGACGATAATCAGTAATAACCATAATGGCGACGGTAATGAACGATTCATACCAACGAAACACGAGTCGAAGAAATACACCCGTATACAAAATAAACATAAACCAAGTCTGGCAGACTTGAGCCCACTCATTTATAATTTGTTATTTACATCCAAAGGCGTCCGAATCCATGTAACCAAGGATTATAAATTTATGGTTCGGGAACTTATAACTTTCTTGTTCAAATAAAAAGGCGTCCCAATTTATTTCAACAAGACGATTATAAATCATCCTACTCAGGTGATACTGTCACAAAACACGATGTTATAACCAAATCAAATGCCAAGAAAAGTACAGGGTGTCAAACTTACTCCATGATTTGTGTATTTAAATGTCCCATACCATTTGAATAAATAAACCATCGACAATCTAAGGTCCAGTGGTTTAAAACTTTCTTATTCAAATGTCCCAATCCATTTCAATAAGAGAACTTTAAACGACACATAGCTGGGCAATTTTAAAATCTCTATATTTAATGTCCCATTCTATTTAAATACAAAGTTTTAAGTTGCTCAACTAATGACTACTATGAGCATATCTTTATTGTACCCAAATTATATATAGTTGATTTGGGTATATATATATGTTTTAGGTCCAACATTGGCATCCTTCTTTTCGTCAATAAAACGTAATCATACAAACAAATTAAACATTAAATTACGTAGAAGATGTCTCCTTGAAGAAACGATTCTTCAAATCATAAGGAGTAACGGAAATACAGATAACACAATAATCAATTAAGTTTGAAGGAGATGTCTTAAAATGGCACATCACGATGCGATGACAATAATCAAGCTCAAATTAGTCGATATGCAATATATGAAGAAACAATATATACGTACCTAAAGTATCAAACGAGTTTCATACTCGTATTCGGATAATAAATTAATTATCGAGATCGGTGATTGGCGGTGACGCCAAACTCTGTACAAAACCGTATTATAATATGTACTATAATCAGGAAAGGACCGTTGCTTCACACGCAATGCCTATAAACACCATAGTATGTACATACATATACATACAATCATTCCTACATACACATAGGATCACATTATCACAACCAAGCATTGGTTTCTAGGAGCCATGAGCGCGCGGATACTTTGTAAGGCAACAAAACAATTTTACAAAAGAGCTGCTATAATCTAGGTGTTCAAAACGACCCAGTTCTCTATAACAAGTGCTCTGATACCAATCTGTAACACCCCTAATTTCACAAGGCAGCGAAATATCAACATTGGGCGTTACTTCATAGCACATCACACACAGTCATAGAAAACGACCTCAAAAGAGACGTTTTATAAAATAAACCATTCGATAATTTTATTAAATCAGAGTTAACTAAAAAAGAGGTCCCACCAATTTATACAAACCTTAAGAAAAAAAATTAAAGATTTGTCAAATGTATCGAATGGAAATTGTTTGTTTTGCCTTTACTTTATCCTGCGCGGCTCCATGCTCCAGCTGCTCTTAAATCTACAAACCTGAGAATACATGCTAACATGTCAACACAATGGTTGAGTGAATTCATAGGTTTTTAATAAATAATAATGGGTTTTTAAATAAACAATAAAGCTTTTGAACACAAAAATCTCATCCACTGGCGATATTGTAACACATATAATATCAATACTCCACACTATTACGCTAAGCTCATGACACCGATGCCTTAATCAATAAATTTGTCCTAGTCAGGTATCTTGCCAAATACCCCATACCTCACGTACAACACACCCAGCTGAGCCTCCAACTCACAGGTGCGACCTGCCTGGGTGGGGGTCATCATTCCCAATGGATCCATTCGTCTGTACGAGCGCCTACCCATCATAGGTAGTTAACGGTTCACGATTTATAGGGACTTTTCATTGGCAATAAGCAACTTAGCCTTACTAATAGTGGCTCATTACCTATACAATCAACGCTTGTGTTCATCTTCCAAAAGCATTCAATCAAACGTCTTTACGTTTATTAACAGCAGCTTGTATTCTATCAAAGCATATATTCCAACAACGAATGTTTATTCACAATGATGTATCCTTTCAAAAGGATACAACACGTATGCTTATTTACCAAGAGCATGTATTCCCCCTCGCGGGTTTATAAACACATATAAAGCAGTAAAAGCGAGGCTATGAACTCACCTGATATATCTATCACACGTAGATCAAGGAACAAATGTCCAATAGTTGATACACGACTTCACGATATACCAATCGCTCGTTGATCGAGAGAAAGATGCCCAACGGTCAACATATGACCGAATGAGACCTAAAATGACGAGACGCGTCTTAGGCTCGAGACGAGAAATAAATCATACATATATGTAAATAGTTCATTTTAGTAGGTTTGGACATTGCATAAGTTTTGTAAAACTTTTCATAAGACTTTTGGTGACAATCTACCATGTATTATCCTACTATGACCTTTAAGCCCATTAAGGCCCATTAGTGGCCCATAACAAGTTCATGTTACTAAAGTTCATTTCAAACTCACTATTGATCTCTAAATATATAGTTTATCTCACATTCAATAGTGGCCCAATAGCCATTATAAGTGTAAGTTGGGCTTTTGTGGCTCAAATCCACTTTATAAGCTTTTCGGGTTCTAAAACGCCTCCAAACAATATCCACTTAATAGCTCACGTTGGTCGGGTCTCGAGTTCTCAAACCATCAGTATATAAATGGATCTATAACTTCCAATGAGTGGGTCTTACCACGTCGGATTTTATAAAAATGATTAAGTTATGTGTTTTATCTCTACGGTTCAACTTAACACATTTTACGACATGTCTTGATATTTAAGCCGTTATTCCTATACCTTAAATCGTCTAAACAATTCATTTATATCGATGTGATCATGAACTCTTGTATTATATAGATCCTAAGCTTATAGGAGCTTAAATTATGTTTAACATAGCTAAGATGCTCGTTTTATCAATAGAAGTATGGGCTGTGATTCGCAGCCGACTTCAGTTCACCGTTTTGCCAGTCATTTCCAAACCGTTTATCCGTAGAAAACCATCCGATTTGTATGTGTTCTATATATATTTATCTAGAACTTTTAGTTTTACATATTTATAGGTTAGTATATGAAATTTATGAGAAAACAGCCCGTATTTGCAGCAGGTCAGATTCTGACCTAGTTTAGTAATTTGACAATAACTTGCTCTTCGGAAATCGTCACGGGATGGGCCACCCGGCCAAATCACCACAAAATACAGGCCTATCATCATGTACTATTATACAAGGTTAAAACCTACTAAGTTTTCCATACTATCTAGTTTTTACCACGAAATAAATCTAAAAATTACATCAATTATGATGGGCTTGTTTTGGCTACCCTTTTTATGTCATAAATCATGTACAATGTCCAAGACCCCAAAATAAACTATTATGTACACAATAATAGTAAATAATAATATTTATAGAAGTAAAATGATAATTACATATTTACAAACATCTTTCACAACAAGAAAATCAAAGAAATCCTTACAAGGATGATGATCAATGACCACTAATTTTCTCAATTTAACCATAAGAATCAACCCACCAAATGCTTGCTTCCAAAACTACAACTTAACCATCAATATATAATTTCACCCAAGCTTAAGATCACATGAAAATACCCTTTAACTTCAGCCTCCATAAAACCAAAAGTCTTTGCTAAACTTCTTTTCAAAAGAACCAACATCAAGATTAAGTATTAGTATTACTCCTTGACTAGTTTAATCATTAACTTTAGCATTAAAATGTATGGATTAAAGTTGGAAGGGTGTTTGTATTCGGAGATAGAGAGAAGGAGTAAGACGGTTATTAAATTTTGATGACCAGGTGATTGAAATGTAAAACAAATGGTATATATACGGTTTAGGAAAATGTTACAAGTGTAGCATGTAAAAGCAACACTTAATCACACGAGGACAACACTATCTTTGTATTCCCCACCGCTATATAGAGTTAAAAGGGGTGAGTTTTATATTAAACTTGTCCCACTATTTGATAAAGCGGGTATTATCGAAGTCTGATATTTTTAAAGTTACGCGAATTAAAAAATATACGTTAAACACGAAAAATAAACGCTCAATATGAAACAAAAACATTGACATTCGGAGAACGTTGATATTTTGATAAATAAATGAGGAATAAGATTTAATAAATATTAACGCGTTATATAAACGAACGATGCTTAATGGTTTAGTGTAAATTACAAAGAATACTCATAAAACGAAAAATTAAAATGACGACAATAGAAAATATTTCTATGTCATAACGAGGATATTTACGATCGATTAGTGACATAAACTTGCCAATAAATAATAATTGACACGTATTCAATATGTTAAAGCCCTACCCTCACTGGTTAGCTGAGAAATCAATATTATTCGTCAAACGAACATGACAAATAAAATTGGAGTAATAAATATTGGTCTAAATACTAGAAATAAGATTAGATCTCGGTCTAAATGTTGATTTTAAAGTTCGGGTTATTATATATAAGTCGTTTGATTACTGAGTACGTTACTGGTTATAGCATGTTCTTGCTTGTTTTATAAGTTCTTGTCTTATTTTACTGTTTTAAATGATATATTGTATTAATCATGTATTTCATGTATTCTGATTATGTATTATCTTGTATTCTTGTATTATTATACTTCTTGTGTAATAAAAAGTAACTTTCTAAAAATAGCAGGTTTCCTAAAATAGAAAGTTTCCAAAAATAGATCAGTTTCTAAAAATAGAAAGTTTCTAAAAATACATCAGTTTTTAAAAATAGAGAGATTCTAAAAATAGTAAGTTTCCTGAAATATAAAGTTTCTATATTTAGAAATAAGCTGGATTAATAAGCTAATAGTATAAGCTAATGTTTACTGGTTAAAAGTCATAAGTCATGTAATTAATAATATAGTTTATTAATTAAATGTCATGGTAATTTAATAAACTATAGGTTATATGATTTAATTAAATAAAAACATGATTTAATTAAATTAGTCTAAATAAAATACTTAGGTTAATCATAAATTATTGTATTTAATAATTATAACCTAAGTCATATTTTATTAATTAGTTATATGTCCATGTTTAATAATTAATTAATAACAATAGACTAATTTAAATGATAAAATACTTAGGTTAAAACATGTATTAAAAATAATATAACCTAAGTCCATGTTTAAATTAAATTAATTATTAATCATGTTTAATTAATTTAATCATTCTTGAAAAAAATATAACTTGTAAAAATAATCTCGTGCCCGTTTTCATGTTTTAGTATAAGACGAACCATGAACTGAACCAAACACCCCCGACAGTGGCTACCCGGCCTAGTCGGTTGCCACTGTTCGAATGAATTTCCCACCGGCTGTTAGCCGGTGGTTCCCCCTGCTCGAACCAAACCAGCCACCGGCTTAAGCCGGTGGTGCTTGCTGTTGCGCCGAGACCCACACCGAGACCTTGTAGGGTCTCAGTTGGCACTAAACCAAAACCAAAAATCACCCCGACTCACATCGGGTTCCTAGTCCTTGCGGCCGATCGTACAAACCCGTACCAGTAGTGCCTCCATATCTTCATTGCAAACACGACTGCTGCAAGTTCCAAGTCATGTGTAGGGTAGTTCTCCTCATTAGGCTTAAGCTGCCGTGATGCGTAAGCAATCACTTTCCCATGTTGCATGAGAATACAGCCAAGTCCCTTCCCTGAAGCATCACTATAGATTTGAAATCCCCCTGTACCAGATGGGAGAGTAAGAATCGGTGCAGATACCAGCCTCTGCTTTAGGTCTTCAAAGTTATTCTCTCTTTCTTCAGTCCAGACGAATTTCTCCCCTTTCCGCATCAGTTTGGTCAATAGCAGTGCTAATCGGGAAAAGTTCTCTACGAACCTACAGTAGTAACCAGCTAAGCCTAGAAAGCTGCGAACTTCGGTTGCAAATGTCGATCTTAGCCACTTGGTAATAGCCTCAACCTTCGCAGGATCCATGGTTATTCCTTCTACGGATACTATGTGGCCTAGAAACGCCACTTTACTCAACCAGAATTCGCATTTGGAGAACTTGGCATACAGCTGCTTCTGGCGAAGTATCTTAATACTGTACGAAGATGGTCTTCGTGTTCCTCCTTTGACTTAGAGAAAATCAGGATATCGTCAATGAAAACAATGACGAACTTGTCAAGAAACTCATGGAAGATATGGTTCATCAAGTCCATGAAAACTGCTGGAGCATTAGTTAGGCCAAATGGCATGACTACAAATTTGTAGTGTCCATAACGTGTACATAAAGTAGTTGATGTCCTGCTCTTTCACCGTTAATTGATGATAGCCTGACCTCGGATCGATCTTGGAGAAATGTTTGGCCCTTTAGAGTTGGTCAAACAGATCATCAATGTGTGGCAAAGGATATCGATTCCTGATAGTGATCTTATTAAGCTCACGATAATCAATGAAGAGACGCATAATGTCGTCCTTCTTCTTTACGAATAAAACCGGTGCACCCCATACACTAGGGCGGATGAAACCTCATTCCAAAAGTTCCAGTAGTTGTTCCTTTAACTCCTTAATCTCTATTGGAGCCATGCGGTAAGGAGCCTTGGAAATTGGCTCAGCTCTTGGGATGAGCTCAATATTAATCTCGACCTCACGAGCAGGTGGTATGCCTGGAAGTTCTTCAGGAAACACGTCTGGAAATTCTGACACGATTGGCTGATTCTGGATGGATGGAAATTCAGCCTCCATATCATGAACAGTATCTAAGTAGCCCTCACAACCATGTGACAGTAATGCACGTGCTTGTAAGGTTGTAATTATTTGTACAGACCTTCCGGGTATAAAACCGTTGTGGATGTACTCTGGTACATTTACATCACCAAAAATGACCCGATATAGATGGCAGTTAATGGTGGCGTGGTGTTTGGATAACAAGTCCATGCCTAATATCATGTCGAAATCGCACATGTCCAATGGAAGTGCATCAACTGAACGAATCTTGTCGTCAAACTTAAGGGGAAGATCTATATACCCATGTGTGATGCGTACAGAGTCTCTTAAGGGCGTGGAAATGTTTAAGACATTTTCTAGTGGCATAGGGGATATCCTAACACTCTTGGCATAAACTGTAGATATGATCGAATGAGTAGCACACGTGTCAAATAATACGCATGCAGCTTGACCATACATATACAAGATTCCAGTAATGGTACATGTTGACTTGTTGGCCTGATCACGCGAGGTCGTGTACACCCGTCCAATAGTAGGATGTGGCTTGGAGTCGGCATGTTCAGAAGTGCCCTCGATCACACCCTTACGACAGTCCTTCATGCGATGGTCTGGCTGGCCACAGTTGAAGCAAGCATCGCTATCACGGCGACACGGCCCTGGGTGCCTGCGGTTGCACGTAGTGCATAGTGTAACACCTGGTAATTTTCCTACTTTGTAAAATGACTATTTTACCCTTTGACTTTTTATTTAGTCAACTATGTGATTTAACTGTGTTGGAACCAGGAAGTTATCCCGCGTTTTCTGAAAAATTGTTTGATGACGAGTTATGACTTGACACTATGCTCAGTCATTATTCTGAACATTTTCTGTGAACCTGATCAAAGTGCTGAGACGGTCAATGAATTGACGATAATCCGTGAGATTATTCGTTATCTGTGAATTATGTGCTTAACTGTTTAGTTTTTAACAGCGTGATCGTATTTTCATGAGCAGCGTATTTAAATATTTATGTATATGTTTATATGCCTGTATTTTAGTATTTTTTCTATTTATAGTAATAAATAGTATTTTCTGTGAATATTTAATTAACGTATCGCGTTTTCGTATTTTACGTCGTTTTTACGTTTAACCGTCGTTAGCATGCATAAAATACTTTATAAATTATAAAATATCAGTTTTCGTCGAAAAATCATAAATTTAATATATTTCGTCAAATTTTTAAGTTTTACGTAATTTTAAACTTAACTATATACTTTTTGACATTTACCTAAAACTAGCTAACCTTTTTACCTTAAACCTTCTAACTAGTTACCATAGTAAAAATTTGAATTATTTACCCTAAGTGGGACCCCCATAACCGGCCAAACTTCAAACACACGCTAGCTAAACCAAATTTCTTCCAATTACCATTTTGAGCTTAACTTACATATCCTTACACCTTTTAACTTATTAACCATTTAACCTTAACATCACTTCACATTATTTACACTTACACTTCACTAAAAAAAACACACACAACTCTCCTATCTCTCTCTAAAACACACGACACACACACAAACTCCATTTCCACCATTGTTGATTTTCTTGAAGCTTCATTTTAAGAAGATTTGACACAAAATAAAAACATCCTAGGGTTTGTACAAGTATAAAGAAGAATGAGTTTTCTTGGTTTGTAGATTTGAGAAGTTTTGGTGGTAGTTTATAGAAGTTGAGTTCTTGTTGATTATTAGTGGGTTAGAGCGTAGATCGGGTTGTCGTGGTTACGTAGAGTCGTTACTCAAGGTTACTTCTTAAACCTTTTTCATCTTTTTTCATTTTTCATGCATAATCTATGTAGATCTATGCATGCATGTTACTCATCAACTATTTTCTTGAAATAAAATGATAAAAACTATTTTTGGTCATGAAATATTTTAGATCTATGAAAATTATGTGTGGATCTATTAAATCCATGCATGAAAATGATTTAACTGAAAGACTTGTAAAATATAAAAATGTATATTTTTAGATTTGTGGACTTGAAGATAAATCTTTGATTTTGAGTGTGTTTATGAATAATTGGAGGGAACTAGTAGTTTTACTACTAGTGGTAACGCTTGAAAATGGTCGAAAATGAGTTTTTATGAAAAGTATACAATCTGTCCGATTTTTATAAGAGGCATAGAGGGTCGTAAAAATTGTTTTGACACTAGTTTACTACGATATTATGAAAATATAAGTCATTACCTTCGTTTCGATATATTATGGGCTAAAAACGGAGCTAAAATGAGTAAGATATGGTCGTTTAAATTTCGTTGTCGGAAAACTTAATTTTTGTGAAAAACACTATAATGTGCTTGCTGTCTACATTTTTAAAGTGGCCAAAACGACATTTTCGAGTTAAACGGAGATGTTTTAAGTGTCGAAATGGTTGCTAAAAGTTGTATATGAATGTTGGGATCGTTTTGTAAAAGGGTATTAGCGCGAAATGTGGATACTTGGTGTATCGTTAAAAGTTTGAGCGTTGAAAGTGGAAATTGATACTATTGCGGGAAAATAACTTGTTGAAACATTGGCGATTGAGAAAGTTGTAAGATATGTAAATCTAGCTTATGTTTTAGAGAGAGAAAGAGATAGAAACTTGGTAGAATCAAACACACTTCTAGAGAGAGAAATGAAAGAACTATGTGTAAAATTATGATGAATCCACACCCTCTCCAACTAAGGAGAGGGTTTATATACCCAAGCCTTGTAATAGGCTTGGGCTTACATGTTCGGGCCGGCCATACAATCATGGACCGGGCCTTTCCTTGTTTGATATATTAAAAGGTATCTAGACTACGAGCTACTACTTAATATATTGTCGGAGTGACCGAATCTTCCTAAATACGTAAAAACGTATTTCCAACAATCTCCCCCTAAGGGAGGTCACTCCAAACAAGGGCGTTACCCAAGTTACAATAATAAAATAAACCTAGCATACTATGCTTGTCTTGAGCTCGTAGTCTTCGTCTTTTTTTTCTTTTTCTTTTCTAGTGAACATGCTGATGTGATCTTTGATATCAATCTTTAGCATTAATCTCTTGCCTTGATCTTGTGCATCCATCACTTGTGATCTTCGCCTCTTCGTGACTTCAAGTCCCACATACTTATACCTTCATAATTCTTGAAAGCTTCAGAGTTCGATACAGCGGAAGACTTAACATTTAGGCTTTCTTGAATTAGATGAGGTATTAAGTGCATAAAGTATAAGTATGCGGGGATGACTTCTTCTCGGATTCCGCAACGCCACCGTCCTCAAATGCCGCAACATAAGTAGACACGAACGAAATGGCTTTGAACATTTCATTCTAATTCGGTAGCATTTTACCTCCGGTTGGTGAAGACCGTTGGACGATATAAAATATCGTACTTGTGGCAGGTAGATTTAATTAAAAATCTCCTTGACAAGATTTCGCGGGTAAACCCGTTCTCTTTACTCGACCGTCCAAAGCTGACTGCGAACGTAAAGAGTGAATCATTTGGATAAAATTATCCGCATGATTGAAGCCGTCAATTCTGATTCCTGGAACAAGTTTGATTCATTAAAGAATCGCACCATCGTTGCTTTCCAGTTGTCACGAGCTTGATTCATATTGAATCTTGCAAGTTACCTACCAAGTGCTGTTTGAGGTTAACACTAGAAGGATTTCCACTCATCACTGTGAACACTAAGGTATCACTCTGAGTGTTCTAGCAAGATCACTTAGATATTGCGTAGAGGCCTGGAACGTGTTTAAGTTCAGCTAAGAATTAAACCACTGTTGCTTTCTAGTTATCACAAGTTTGATTCAAAAAGAATCGCACAAGTCACCTACCATGAGCTTTTTGACATTCGCTCAAGAAGGATTTCCGTCTTCATTGTAAATACTTTCGTATTACTCGAATGTTCAGGCAAGATCATGAAGATTTTGCGTAGGACTCTTAATATCTTTCTTACTTTTCATAGTAAGTGAAGAAGCAAGGAATTATGGAAGTGTGTCCTAATGAGATATTTGATGATCTCAAGTGGCTCTAGACTCGATCGTGCACTTTGGATTTTAGTAATCGGAGGCTGGAGAGGAGTGCCACCATTTCAATACATATTTATTCGGAGTGAATAAATCGATAGATAATGCGTTGTCTCCGTGTGAATAAAACAAATACCTTTTTAGAGATATCTGAGTTAGCCGGGATGGGTTGTGCATTGCATCACTGGGTCCATGATGTCTATCTTCAATATTGAGCATCATTAAAATGATCTCAATAGCATATGTGTTGACCCGGTTTCTGCCTAATGTTGTAAGGAGGGCTTCTTTCTTTACACCCTTTATCTTTACAATTCTTTTTCATTCTTCAACCCTTTCAATGCTTACCAATACGTCATAACAGCACCTTGTTGTGATTGTTCCAGTGCTAACTTAAGTACTTGGTCGGCATTCAGCTACGTTCACAATCTTTCTCCATCTTTCTTAAGGACTACTATTTCTAGCTATGGAATGTCCTTGGGAAGATTCCTCCGGTTTTGGAAGAACCATAGGACTTAACCTATCCTACCATCTTTATGTCACCACAATCTTCATCGTCGTGAAATAAATGGGTTTTGGATAAGTATATGTCACCATGAAAATAGATTTTGATATAGCAAATCCACTTTGCTCCCCCTTAACATATGCCACGATATTCGAAAATATTTCGCATATGTCGGGATGAGCCAACACATTAAGTCAAACCATTTGTGATAATTTCCCATATTAAATCACATTTTTCCCTCATATTAAAAATATTAACCCAATCGATGTTTTTAATATCAATTGATTTAATGAAGTTTTAACAAAAGTTTTGGGAAGAAAAATGCAAGTCCATTTATCTTCATGATACCAAATGTATGAGATATGATACCGATTTGTAACATGATCACATATTCACCATATTAGAAAAAATTGACAAGGTTGGACCTGATTGATGAGAACATCATATGATAAGATCAAATGGTTCTTGTCAGCATATGTTGGTCGCCTCGTCACTTCTGAAGTCATCTCTTGTCACCACGTGTACGATTGGTATTGTTGTCTTGACACCAATTAGTGAACTTGGCACTTTCAACATCGAAGATTCTGAATGCTTGACAATTGCTCTCCCTCAATTGTTGACCCGTGTTCTATTGAAAGAGCTGTAGTCTTCGGTTGAGTAGTCGCATCGTCGAGTATGTAGATACCAATTGTAGATTTCTATGGTTGTAGAGATGATAGCTTCATAAAAACAAGATTTCTCTTGTTGTAACAAATAAATGCACTAATGCGTACATATATTTGTGTTAGACCAAATTATAAAGTAAACTTGATCCCTTACAAGGTTTTAAAGTAAACCTTGCCCGAGAAAATTAATTCCCGTTGTGAGCCAAAGCTTTCATAAGAAATACTTGACTTTAATATGAAAAGTGGGTTGCAGTCAGAAATAACTACAAGCCATACAGGCATGTTTTATGAAATATTTACAACTTTCGTACGAACTCTATTTATGGCGATGTGTCAATATTAATCAACATTTCTAAGGCCGTAAATATTATCGTACCAAAAGACATGCCTTTGAAAAATAATAAAAATATTTTTGGATTTTTCTAGATTTTTCAATTTTTATGGTTTTATATTTTTGTATTTTTCTTTTGTGGATAAAAATATAAACAATATATATAGATGATCACCAAGGATACGGAGAATAGCTTACCACCACTATTCTTTCGCTTCATCTGCCAGTTCCTTTAGAGTCTTAGGCGAGAAAGTTTTCATTCCTAGCTTGTCGGCCAAAAATTCCATTCGAGCGCGATCTAAAGCCTTCGTGAAAATATCCGCCAATTGATACTCAGATCGGACAAAGTAAAGCTCGATTACTCCATTTTCCACTTGCTCCTTGATGAAGTGGTAGCGAATGTCAATGTGCTTCGACCGGGAGAATTGAACGTTGTTGCAGCATAGGGTAATTGCACTCTTGTTGTCACAGTACATCGGAATTTTGTTGAAACCTAGACCATAGTCGGTTAATTGCGATCTCATCCAAAGAATTTGAGCACAGCAACCGGACATAGCTATGTATTCTGCTTACATACTTGAAATTGCAGCGCTTTTCTGCCTTTTCGATGCCCAACTGATTAGTCGATCTCCTAGTAGTTGCAAAGTTCCACTTGTGCTACGCCTTGTATCTTGACAACCCGCGTGATCCGCATCTGCATATGCCATAAGTGCAATCGAAGAGTCCTTCGAATACCAAAGTCCTCGATTAATGGTTCTTTTAAGATATCGAAAGATCCGTTTCACAGTGGCCAAGTGTAACTCAGTAGGTCGAGTTTGATACCGAGCACACATACATATAGCAAACTGAAGATCAGGTCGAGTTTGGTTGAGGTTCACTCAAATGTGTAGGATTGGGTACCACATCATTTGAGTTACTAGTTCTCGAATGCTGTTCGAGGTTGTCATTTTCATGCCCAACTTGATGTGGGTTATCATCATTACCAAGATTGGTTGTGGTGGGTACCTCACTAACGACATCAGAACCGTAGTGAGAGAGATTAGCAACGAGAGCAGCTTGGGCAGAGTGAATGTCATCACAATCCGAATCATATGCGTCAAGATCATCTGCTTGATAAGCTGCATTAGAAGTAGAAACGACTGCAATGCCTTCAGTATCTGCTTCCCCTGGTTCTGCAAGAAATGCTAACTCCTCTGAATCTAAAATCTTTCCCTTAGACTGAGCATCGACCAAATACATTTTCTCACGAAACCACGCTTCATCCCTTCTCCTTTTCGGCTGAGGGAATTGCCTAGTCATATGACCTTTTCCTCGGCAATTGTAGCAAGTCACAAACTTTTGAGGACCAATGGGGCTTCCATTTCCATTAGCTTGAGAATTCACAGCTTGAGCATTCACAGTCCTTGTAGGAGGTCCATATGATTTTTGCCTTCCCTGAATAGGTTGCACTGTTACTTGACCATCTTGAACAGTAGCTTGTTGTCGAGGATTTGAAGAGGTGCGGAGCTGATTGTTTGTTGGTGGAAATCCTCTAGTTGCAACAAGTTTTGACAAGTAGGCAGTGAGATGGTTTAGAACATCAGCTGGCGTATCATTTGGAGTAAAGACCGGTGCTTGGATTGGTGGAAGTTCATTAGAGTAGAAAGCTTGTGTTGGTTGTGCTTCTATTCGAAAATATCCTTGCTGAGGAGTATAGCCCATTGGAGAAGCGTTGGCTTGTGATGGTGATGTCTGATATGGTGGTTGCTGTGGAAAAGATTGTTGATGAACACTTTGTTGAAATGCTTGATGTGACATCATTGGTGGTTGATAAGATGGTTGTTGTGGTTGCTGATAGGTGTGTGGTGATGGCTGCTACAAGTATGATGGTTGTTGATAAGTATAAGCCATGTTTTGTTGAGAAGCATACATGGCAAGTGGATCATGAACTTGAGGTTTAGACACCCGAGCCTCGATCACATGGCATTCGTGTTATTGAAGAAAAGCTTGAAGTTGATCCACATTGGTGTTATGCAAGTCCTTAGCCAATTTAACATCCGTCACGTACTTTTTCCATTCTGAAGGAAGAGTGTTCAAATACTTGGTGTTTAATTGAAACGTAGGAATTGCCATGCCATAGATATTGAGCTCATTCAACAATAGGGTAAATCTCAGATATTAGTCATTGAGAGTCTCCCCTGGCACATAGGCAAACTTATCAAAAGTATCATAAAGCTTACACTCTCGTTCTTGTTTAGTTAACGAGGTGCCTTGCATTAGAACACGAATTCTATCCCATAACTCTTTGGCAACTTTATGTTTGCTACGAGTTTGTAGACATCTGGAAGAAGGGCTTGGAGAATGATGTTTGTAGCATACTTATCACATTTGTCTTGAATCTTCATATCTCCAGTCAATTCACCCGTTGTGCGAGGGCGAGTAGATGTACCTTCCGTCACTGTACCATAATCTAATGGTCCATTGAGAACCGATGCCCAAATGAGATGTCTATTCTCTTTTTTCAACATGTAAAGTTCCATTCGGGAAGTCCAATCCTCGTACATAGATTTTTTTTCAACATTGGTGGACGATTATCCGTACCCGAGAGGATGGACTTATCCGTAAGAGATGTGTACTCCATTTCGATAAGTTAAGATTTACAAATTTAATCGGTCAATGAAAGAAAGTAAATGTATTTGTTGTTGTGTGTTAAATCTGAGAAATAATGTTGAAATCCCCTAAATTATGTTCTCGAGAAACCAAAAAATCCAAGTCAAAATTACACACGAAATTTTTTCAAAAATACGTTTTTGAAAAAATGTTGGATCGCAACACGTGATCGCAGTGGGGATCGTACTCAGATCGCACTCGTGGATCGTACTCTATGATCGTATTCAGATCGCACTCCTTGACCGTACTGGATCGAACTCAGATCGTACTAGTGATCGTACCCAATGATCATACTCAGATCGTACTGGTGATCGCACTCACTATGATCGCACTTAGATCGTACTAGTGATCGTGCTAGTTGATCGTACCCAACGATCGTACTCTGATCGCACTCGTTTGATCGTACCCAATGATCGTACTCAGATCGCAACCAGTGATCGTACTCGTGATCGCAACGAGTGATCTTACTCGTGATCACAACGAGTGATCGTACTCGTGATCGCAACGAGTGATCGTACTCGTGATCGCAACGAGTGATCGTATTATGTGATCGTGCTATTGGATCGCAAGTAGAAACCCCAGGTTTATGCGATCACAATACACAGATCGTACTATGAATCCCACTTTTCTCGGACAGTACAATAACACAACAAATTCGAGATTCTAAGCCTAAAAATGAATCAAACACCCAAAAATTTTGTGTTTTTAACCAAAATACCAATACCAAATCACTATAACAAGTAACTAGATGAAGTATATCAAGATTAAATCATAAAAACACACAAAAAAAATTTGGTTCGTGTGATTTTGGATCAAAATGGGCGAGAGAATCAAGAACACAAATACAAAAACCAAACAATCATCCCATGGCTCTTGATACCATTTGTAAGATATGTAAATCTAGCTTATGTTTTAGAGAGAGAAAGAGATAGAAACTTGGTAGAATCAAACACACTTCTAGAGAGAGAAATGAAAGAACTATGTGTAAAATTATGATGAATCCACACCCTCTCCAACTAAGGAGAGGGTTTATATACCCAAGCCTTGTAATGGGCTTGGTCTTACATGTTTGGGCCGGTCATACAATCATGGACCGGGCCTTTCCTTGTTTGATATATTAAAAGGTATCTAGACTACGAGCTACTACTTAATATATTGTCAGAGTGACCGAATCTTCCTAAATACGTAAAAACGTATTTCCAACAAAAGTGTTGAAATTAGGGGTTTTAGGACGAGATGTGAGTACTTACTAAAAATGGAAAATTTTTATGTGACGCCGAAAGGCTGCCGAATTTTCGTTAGAAATCGTGTTGGAAAATTTATTAAGATAAATTTGGGTGAATTAAAATTTACGCCGAAAGGCTGTCGAAATTTCGTCGAGTCAAAAATAAATATTTTTGCCTAGGTATATATATACTATAATGTTTATAACGATATGATATTTACAAGTCATGATTTTAACAACAAAATATATATATGATTGATGAGTAACGTACGTGACGAACTATTGTGACTTATTTGCTAGCGCCTAAACTATAGTATTATATTTAGGTTGTTGCTAGAGTTGCTCGCTACTATTTGATCATACTTGTGCGGTTTGAATCGTTGCTTGAGGTGAGTTTATAGATCCCTGTGAGACCCCTAAAATCTGACATGGAACAACTAGGCAACGAGGGGGTAACACGTCATAGTACATGAAACAATGAATTACAGTTGACACAAAGCTGGCGTAATAAAAGCATATATATCACATCAAAAATGATCAGAGTTTTAAACATAGGTCCTATAGTTTTATATGCGGAAAGATATATTATTTCATCATGATTTATAACATAAAGTTGCCCAAAAGATATAATAAATTTCTGACAGTTTATACTAAAACCAATCTTTAAAAAGTATCACAGAAATCTCCAAGCTGCGATAATATCCTGCGGGCTCCCATCCAAGCAAAGCTAAGTAATAATACCTGAGATTAAACATGTAAAATCGTCAACACAAAGTTGAGTGAAATTCATAGGTTTAGCAATAAAGGTGTGGAACACAAGCATTCATTTGTAAAACAAGTAAATAGAGAAAATGGTTATGATCATTAACCATAGTCTGAAACCAATATTATTGCTGTTTAGTTCATGAACCGAAGCTTAACTCAAAGTAAGTTCCTCTAGGGAGTATTCAGCCTAAATACTCAAGTATAAACAAATGTAAGTGCGTCAAGGTAATCGGGACGGGGATTGTCAATCCCGATGGATCCACCCACAACATTCGCGCTTAGCGCAAAGCATACGGGACAATTAACGGTTCATGATCAAGAGAGGAAACTTAAGGCTATTAACTATAAGCAATAATATCAATGAAAACTGTTGGAAAGCATACAAGTCTGAATAGCATACAAGTTCTGGATAGTATACAGTTTTAAATGGATGTGTTCCACCATGTAAAATCTCACCCCGCATTTAGAAACCTTGTTCAAGTAAAAAGGGGCTATGAACTCACCTTTAGTAAGTAATCACAAGGTAAAAGGGGCTGAGCAAAAAGAAGTCTTCACGGACCTATGCAATGGTGACGCGTAATAAGAATGCGTTCAATGAAGCAGTAATGTTTTAGAAGTGGTGGGACATAGTATGACTAGGTAACTTGCGTGCGATGGCGAGACCTAAGCTTAAGTTAAAATTTTGACCCAACACCTTGAACCTACTGTAATAACCTAATATCAACCTTGTATGATGGTCCAAGCATTTATGTGTGAGTTCCGAACACGTTTAAGACTCGGTTTGAAAAACCAAAACAAGGGACTGCATTCAGTTTTCTGAAAAAGGCTGTGAAGATTTGGTCATATCTAAAAATCTATAATAGTACAGGAGGTGAAATTTCTTGACATGTATAGGTATTTCTCTTACCTTTAAAAGTTGGGAAAGAACAGCCCTAGAACTATTTTCAATCAATAGGAAATGCACTTTTAGTGACAGACTATCAAAACAGAAAGTTGTAAATGTCTTTCGTACCTTACGGTAGATTAAGCATAAATCCCAATCGGTAAAAGATTTTGACACGAAACCAAAAAGAGAAGTTTTATTATATTTGTAGCTACTGTAAGAAGTCATAAAATCATAAATTAATCCTTTTTACCCAAGTCAATTTACCCATGTTTTAAGCATAACATTCAGATTTGACCTAGTTTAGTAAAACGACCGTTTCGGGCTCATCCGGACACTTCCCATTTCCATCCAACTCAACACATACTAATCACATCAGTGGGTATCCATTTTTCATATAAAAACAAGGTCATATGTTTAAGAAAATTTTGCCATGACCTGTTTGTTTCTGTGGTGATTTCCATACTACAAAAACGACTCCATTTAGCTACCTAACCTCAATCAAGCAACACTTATGCTATACCAAATCGCCACGCAAGTGTCCTAAGTCCTAATATGCCCTAAGTATCTATAATCTCAGTGGGTTTCACCCAAGGAATTCAAAATTCATGAATAAAAAGAATCAAAGTACTAGTAACATCAAAACTAAAATGCTAGGAGTGACTATACCTTCATAACAAGTAGGAATTAATCCAAACACGCAAATTAAAAAATTCCTCCTCCTTGATCCTTAGAAATTTCGTGGCCCTTAGCCACGTGTTAAGTCAATCACGGTACTCAGCAATTGAGTAGAAATAATGTAGTGAGATGATCACCGACGATATGGATGCCCGAGGAAAACACGAAAACCGCAACCTATCACAATAAGGCGCGTGTTAAGACTCGAACTCAATATCGATATATATACCAAATATAACATGACTCAAATGTTTTCAAAGTATACACGTTTCAAACCCATTGACACGAATCAAAAGAATCCATTTATCCAACGTTACTCGTTATAACACTTGAACACTTGAAAATGACTCGTCATACGACGCCAAGTCAACGCAAGTCAAACTATCCTTTACCCTTATTTGGACCAGTAGCTAAGTCATTTATATAATGACTAAGAAATTGAGTAAGTCACCATGTCCGATGGTGAACACTCAAACTCACGCAACACAAGCATTTGAACTACGTGTCCAAAATAAAAATCAGCAAGTACACCCGAATGTACACACCGATCTACCCTATCTAGACATGTCCGTTTTACATGAAAATTGGTTTCAAGGTCACTTATAACCTGTATAAGACCTCACCAAAATTTGAGCTAAAGTTCACACTTTAAAATCCATCAGCTCGACGCTTTACTCGACTCCAAATTTTAGGACAGATTTGTACACTTGTTTTGTAAAACCGTTTGGACCACTTTAAAAGTACTAACCCGACAATCCGTCTTTTGAAACCACTACTAGACTCATCAAACTCAGTTTGTAAACTTTGAAAATCAGTAGTATCAACTATCTAACCAAGCCTAAAGTCCCCGAGAGTCGACCCAAAATCAGCCACAATTTCGGATTGTGCCGACTTGCGTCTCCCGGTACACGAAAACTAAAACTAGCATAACTTTTGACTCGTAATGAGTTATAAGCTCTATCTTATACCAAAACGACCGTCTCGGAAAACTCTACAACAATTTCAAATAATCTCAGTCTTTCACAGACCTTAAACCCACGAAACATACTGTTTAAGGCTGCTGTCCCAAATTAGCTTTTTAGAAAACATGACAAATCTATTTTTCACTCAAAACCAATCATTCCCATACCCCTAGGATCACTATACTATCATACCCATCAATCAAACACTCCTAAAAACACTTGTATGAAAAATCTAACAAAAATCAAAGAGTAAAAACAAGACTTTTAAGGATCAAAACATGATAATCTTACCAAATATAACATATGCAAGATGATTAAATCATCATACAATCATGAAATCAAAAGTTCTTGAAAACCTTGATGCATGTACAAGATTTTGGTATCAATGGAATCACAAGAAGATTTTAGGGTGTGGTCTTTGATTAGTTTTTGTTAAAACAAGATGGATGGTGGTGGTTTATGGTGGTGAAGTGGCGGCAACAATGGAGGGTGGGGAGGAGATTGTGTTTTTTTTAGCTAGTGTATGTGTTAAAAGTGGAAGTGAAATGGCTTTTATATGGTGTTTTAAGTGGAGGGCTAGTTTTGCCAATTTGAAAACTTGTGGACTTAAAAACAATTAATAGTTTTAAAGGATAGAAAATGGTTATTGGTAAATATTAAAAATATTTACGGGGCTCGGGTTTCGTAAAAATACTTTTCAAAAGTTACAATGCATCGTAAAAATGATTATACGATTTCTCGACACGACTTAATACGTAATTAAAACGACATCATCGAAAATATTAATTATCGAAACAATCGATAAGTAAACGTAAAATTTTGGGCATCCGTCGGTGTCGCGATCACTAGGAATTCTCGTTGTACATTGATTTGAATAAACTCGTTGTAAAACGCACACGGGTGATTTTAAATCAAAAAATTGATTTAAAATAAATATGGAAAAATAAAATGAAAAATTATAATTCCATACAAAGTATTTATCGATGATCAGAAAAATACTTAAAAAAAAGTATAATTTAAAAATCTCAGGATTTACATATAGCAATACAAGAAAACGTAATACGTTGGAAAAATTCAAGAAGCACGAATAAAAAGAATAAAATAATGTTGGGAAAGTACGGGTTCTCACAGTCTTCCTCCCTAAAGGAACTCTGGTCCCCAGAGTTCTCCTGAAAACAATAGAAGATGCAAACAAGAGGAGGTACAAAATGTAAAACAAATTCATTGCTTCCCGGGTAAACTTCCGTACCATGACGAATCTTAACGGTTAGAATTCACTACGCTTCAGTTTCTTAACTCCTTTTCGTATAACTTTTCAGTCTTGGATTAGGATAAGGATCTTTCAATACGGAGATACATTGAGAGATAGAGTTGTTAGAAATACGTGCGATAAACTAACAAGAATGAACACAAGAATCGCTTAAACAGGCAAAGTGCGATAAAATGAACCAAGATTGTAAATCAACAAGGGGTCGCAAATCGTGCAACTGTAAAACGTGAAAATCTTAAAACGTAAGAATCTATTTACAAGAGAAATAGAAGGGAAAAATGAATAACATATGATCGTTTAAAATACAAGTTGTCACAATCAGTTGTCTAGGATTTTGGTATTACTTTAAAACTCAGTTTATGTATTTCCTTGATTAAAAGAAAATTTCACAAGGTGTAGTGATTTAAAATCAAACTATCTATATTTAGGGAGTAAGTTGTTGCTATATCTTTTTCTTTATCAGGATTTTCAAAGCAAAAGTAGAACAGTTCAAGATAGTTATCCTTATCGGCTTAAGAACTTTTGGATGACTGTATTAAATTATCGTTAAAACTCGGGTTTATCGTCACCATTAGAGAAAATTCAGATTTTTTTTCCAAGTTATTTTGAATCATTGTTAGAAATTATAAATTAATTTAAATAATTTCATTAGGTTGACAATAAAGTATGATATAATCAAATACTTTAAAAGATACAGCTTGATATCTTTTGAAACATTAGGTAAATTTACCAAAGAGGATATATAGATCCGATACATAACTTTAAACAGTTATTTTGGTAATTTAAACATTTGATAAAATGTATAAAATGTTCTTAAAAATTAATAATAATTTTTTTTTAATTTAAGAAAGTGTTTAAGATATCAAACGATAAACACGTAACAGTTTCTGGTTTTCAAAAGGTGACAAGACAGCAACGAATGTGAATCATATAAAGGTCAACAATCTGTATGCGAGCAATATACAAAGGAATAAGACGGAAGTCGTATCAATTCTTAACAAACGTGGTAGAATAGTCACGTCAATAATAAAAATAATAAGAAACAAGGATTATAGCAAGATTAATTCACGAGTGCGGTTGGCGTCACCAATAACGGCTTATTAAGTTCTCGGTGGTCGAAATACGATCGAAAGGGAAAAGCCACACAACGAATTTTCGAATCAAAGAAAATTCTTAAGAAGTCAATTGAGAGAAGTTCCAGTAAGATGAACAACATTAGCAATGAAAGGCGAAATCAACACATGATTCACACGAATGAAATTTCAAGACGATAGTATCTTAACACATATCATGGCAATTACACGTAATCATCGTTCACGTCCAGTCATAAATCACTAATCGCGTCCAGAGACGTTTCGAAGGTCTACCAAAATAGATAGAGATGGTCAATCGATGTAGGAGCATAGCAACGTTGAAACTTTCAAGTCGGGTATCAATGGTAAGAATTTAGGCAAATGGTAACGAAAATTGTATCATGAGGATGATCAGGTAACAAGTAAAGCAAGGATCATTGAGTAAAGAAATCTGTGCTTGAGGCATGTATTTTGTTCAAGAAAGGATAAGGGTTCATAGGTGTATGTCGCGAACTGTTGTTACTCGCACAAGAAGTAAAAGTTTACAAAACTTATATTTATCTAACTTTTTAAGAAGCATAATTAAAAAGTTGATTCTTGGTTAAATATTTAAGGTGACTACTATTTGGCCTTGCATGGCTCCTTCTAAATTAGGCATAGGTGATCAGGCCATGCATAATTTAGGACTAGCAATGCGATGCTCAGCTTCGTCAACCAATATTACATATCATATAATTTAAAATATGCATATAATGCCATTTGTAAAAACAGAAATCAAAATAGTTTATGAAACTATTTGCTAATAAGTTACTGGCTAACTGTTTTAAATCGACAATTCGTATAGTTACAAGGGTTCTTTATAAGACCGTATTAGAACAATTTGTGAAAATACATTGTAAAATTAATATAAGTTAATTTTATAAGATAGCATTCAATTATTTAAGAAAGCCCAAATGAAACCTTTTTTAAAATGATTCGTAAACCAGACCAGTTTGAGTTGTATGGTAACATGACAATAGTTTATAAAGTAGCGAGTGGGTTACAAGAGGGAAGTAAGGAGTAGTTCAAGACAACCAATAAAATGGTTACAAGGTGATTAGGTTTCAAGAGGTTTAGCCGAGATCGTCAGGAGACACGTGTCAAGATGATAACAAACGATATGAAAGCAAGATCTTCAAATCTCGATCCAATTCAGTGGTACGATCGAAGCAACGAAAGAAAATAGAATGACAAATAAGTCATAAATAAAAGAAGGAATAAGGAATCCGTATGCGCACATCGTAATTTATTTGACAAAAATATATTTTTAAGAAAGTAGGGTATCAGTTAACAAATAGTACAATCACTTCGAAAAGCTTCTATATTAGGAAGTTACCGAATTTCAAAAGTTCAAGATCTAGGTACAGGTATGACCGAACTCAAAGTTACTATTCTATTCTTTTCAAACGCAATCATTGTTTTTAGTTTGCAAAATATCATTAGTTAAAGTTTTACGAGCTCAAACGAACTCAAAACGCTTCAATCCATGTTTTTAACTTCTATTAGTTTTGACCTTTGGGTTTGACTAGACCAATTAACTTACTAAACGATATTCTAAGACTCAAAGCCTAATGCATTTCGATGTATAACAATGTTTTGAACAACTTTCTAGTTTTACCCGAGACTTGAAATGGAATAAAAATGGACGAAAATGCCCTTGCATTAAATCTGTTAACAAAATGATATTTTAGCATTATTCAGAAAATAACTTCTTAGATTTTAAAATCTCAAATGAGCGTAACTTGCTCGATTTTAAAGTTTACTGGTCAAATTTTATGTCCTAAACGGACGTCTCAACATGTAGAAATATATATATTTTTATGTCTAAAGTTATAAAAATATTTTCTCGACACTGTTAAACTTCCTGTAAAGTTTCTGTACAAAGTATATTTTTCGACACAGCTTGAAATTAAATCCAAATTTCATGATAACTCAAAATTAATGTACACATAGGACTTGTGGATTCCGTAAAGACGAAAGAAGGTAAACTGTATAATTAGTCATGTAAAGAAAACACAGTATAGAAATGGTTCAAGAATGCCAACGATAATCGGAGACATAAAAAAAATGACGCATATCATCTGTGTCTTCGGCTGCAAGATGCAATGCAGAAAGGTCTCTTGGTGGCATGATTTCCAAAATCACAAGATATATCGAGAAAGAAACGGGACAATAACAAGTGGCATTCCTGGAGCGAGGAGGTTCAATGAAAAGGGAGGATACAAGTAGGATCGTATTCCAAACAATCATCACATAAAAATGACGATTATGTGTTCAAGGTACAACGGAGGTTCTAAGTTGAAATCGAAACGTATAATGGTCAATGAAGTAAGATGTAATCCATGTACAAGTGTCGCGTAAAACGGTGGCGTAAAGGTAAATCAAGATTATGAAAAACCAACAATATTATTCAGCACTGATTCAACGAATTCTTCGAGATGTGAGACTCACACAATGTCCTTTAGTCTTTCTGGGAGACACATTGAGCTACACAATGGTCTATAGACTGGACATTCAATTATGAATGGTCAGAAAGAAAATCTGCGTATCTATGTAGATATTTTAAGGGAAATAAACAATGAAAGCAACACACACGGTAGTAGAATGAAAATCAGAAGTTCATCGAAAACAACACTTATTCAATCCCGAACAATGTTATCGCGAGAGTATGCACAACACGTATCAGCGAGTCAAGAAAAACAGACGGTTCAAACCGAACGAGCATATAAAGTCAGTTGTATCACGCATAAATGAAATAGCAATAGTACTCAGAAAAATGAGTATGAAAAGTTGGTAGCATACGCGCTCTGAATACAAGTATGTAACGTCATAACGATATAATATCATTGCAACAAGATCAATTCACAAGAACAAGATTTCAAGAAATACAGTATAGGCAGGTGTAATCACAGTAACATTCAATGATAATTCATGAAGCACATAGGCTTTGAAAAGACATAGTAATTATCGTCATTAGCGTAAAGTAATATTTCAAAATGAAATCAAGAGATGAAATACTACAACGATAATTAAAAGTAAATAATAAGGATTAGAGAGTTACCCGCGAAGATATCGAGCAGCAATGGCAAATTCTGTGTTTGACACTTAGAAACAATAAAATATTTGAACTTTCGGTTATAGACTAAGTTTTGAAAAACGACTCAGTTCCCTATAACCATCGCTCTGATACCAATCTGTGAGACCCCTAAAATCTGACATGGAACAACTAGGCAACGAGGGGGTAACACGTCATAGTACATGAAACAATGAATTACAGTTGACACAAAGCTGACGTAATAAAAGCATATATATCACATCAAAAATGATCAGAGTTTTAAACATAGGTCCCATAGTTTTATATGCGGAAAGATATATTATTTCATCATGATTTATAACATAAAGTTGCCCAAAAGATATAATAAATTTCTGACAGTTTATACTAAAACCAGTCTTTAAAAAGTATCACAGAAATCTCCAAGCTGCGATAATATCCTGCGGGCTTCCATCCAAGCAAAGCTAAGTAATAATACCTGAGATTAAACATGTAAAATCGTCAACACAAAGTTGAGTGAAATTCATAGGTTTAGCAATAAAGGTGTGGAACACAAGCATTCATTTGTAAAACAAGTAAATAGAGAAAATGGTTATGATCATTAACCATAGTCTGAAACCAATATTATTGCTGTTTAGTTCATGAACCGAAGCTTAACTCAAAGTAAGTTCCTCTAGGGAGTATTCAGCATAAATACTCAAGTATAAACAAATGTAAGTGCGTCAAGGTAATCGGGACGGGGATTGTCAATCCCGATGGATCCACCCACAACATTCGCGCTTAGCGCAAAGCATACGGGACAATTAACGGTTCATGATCAAGAGAGGAAACTTAAGGCTATTAACTATAAGCAATAATATCAATGAAAACTGTTGGAAAGCATACAAGTCTGAATAGCATACAAGTTCTGGATAGTATACAGTTTTAAATGGATGTGTTCCACCATGTAAAATCTCACCCCGCATTTAGAAACCTTGTTCAAGTAAAAAGGGGCTATGAACTCACCTTTAGTAAGTAATCACAAGGTAAAAGGGGCTGAGCAAAAAGAAGTCTTCACGGACCTATGCAATGGTGACGCGTAATAAGAATGCATTCAATGAAGCAGTAATGTTTTAGAAGTGGTGGGACATAGTATGACTAGGTAACTTGCGTGCGATGGCGAGACCTAAGCTTAAGTTAAAATTTTGACCCAACACCTTGAACCTACTGTAATAACCTAATATCAACCTTGTATGATGGTCCAAGCATTTATGTGTGAGTTCCGAACACGTTTAAAACTCGGTTTGAAAAACCAAAACAAGGGACTGCATTCAGTTTTCTGAAAAAGGCTGTGAAGATTTGGTCATATCTAAAAATCTATAATAGTACAGGAGGTGAAATTTCTTGACATGTATAGGTATTTCTCTTACCTTTAAAAGTTGGGAAAGAACAGCACTAGAACTATTTTCAATCAATGGGAAATGCACTTTTAGTGACAGACTATCAAAACAGAAAGTTGTAAATGTCTTTCGTACCTTACGGTAGATTAAGCATAAATCCCAATCGGTAAAAGATTTTGACACGAAACCAAAAAGAGAAGTTTTATTATATTTGTAGCTACTGTAAGAAGTCATAAAATCATAAATTAATCCTTTTTACCCAAGTCAATTTACCCATGTTTTAAGCATAACATTCAGATTTGACCTAGTTTAGTAAAACGACCGTTTCGGGCTCATCCGGACACTTCCCATTTCCATCCAACTCAACACATACTAATCACATCAGTGGGTATCCATTTTTCATATAAAAACAAGGTCATATGTTTAAGAAAATTTTGCCATGACCTGTTTGTTTCTGTGGTGATTTCCATACTACAAAAACGACTCCATTTAGCTACCTAACCTCAATCAAGCAACACTTAGGCTATACCAAATCGCCACGCAAGTGTCCTAAGTCCTAATATGCCCTAAGTATCTATAATCTCAGTGGGTTTCACCCAAGGAATTCAAAATTCATGAATAAAAAGAATCAAAGTACTAGTAACATCAAAACTAAAATGCTAGGAGTGACTATACCTTCATAACAAGTAGGAATTAATCCAAACACGCAAATTAAAAAATTCCTCCTCCTTGATCCTTAGAAATTTCGTGGCCCTTAGCCACGTGTTAAGTCAATCACGGTACTCAGCAATTGAGTAGAAATAATGTAGTGAGATGATCACCGACGATATGGATGCCCGAGGAAAACACGAAAACCGCAACCTATCACAATAAGGCACGTGTTAAGACTCGAACTCAATATCGATATATATACCAAATATAACATGACTCAAATGTTTTCAAAGTATACACGTTTCAAACCCATTGACACGAATCAAAAGAATCCATTTATCCAACGTTACTCGTTATAACACTTGAACACTTGAAAATGACTCGTCATACGACGCCAAGTCAACGCAAGTCAAACTATCCTTTACCCTTATTTGGACCAGTAGCTAAGTCATTTATATAATGACTAAGCAATTGAGTAAGTCACCATGTCTGATGGTGAACACTCAAACTCACGCAACACAAGCATTTGAACTACGTGTCCAAAATAAAAATCAGCAAGTACACCCGAATGTACACACCGATCTACCCTATCTAGACATGTCCGTTTTACATGAAAATTGGTTTCAAGGTCACTTATAACCTGTATAAGACCTCACCAAAATTTGAGCTAAAGTTCACACTTTAAAATCCATCAGCTCGACGCTTTACTCGACTCCAAATTTTAGGACAGATTTGTACACTTGTTTTATAAAACCGTTTGGACCACTTTAAAAGTACTAACCCGACAATCCGTCTTTTGAAACCACTACTAGACTCATCAAACTCAGTTTGTAAACTTTGAAAATCAGTAGTATCAACTATCTAACCAAGCCTAAAGTCCCCGAGAGTCGACCCAAAATCAGCCACAATTTCGGATTGTGCCGACTTGCGTCTCCCGGTACACGAAAACTAAAACTAGCATAACTTTTGACTCGTAATGAGTTATAAGCTCTATCTTATACCAAAACGACCGTCTCGGAAAACTCTACAACAATTTCAAATAATCTCAGTCTTTCACAGACCTTAAACCCACGAAACATACTGTTTAAGGCTGCTGTCCCAAATTAGCTTTTTAGAAAACATGACAAATCTATTTTTCACTCAAAACCAATCATTCCCATACCCCTAGGATCACTATACTATCATACCCATCAATCAAACACTCCTAAAAACACTTGTATGAAAAATCTAACAAAAATCAAAGAGTAAAAACAAGACTTTTAAGGATCAAAACATGATAATCTTACCAAATATAACATATGCAAGATGATTAAATCATCATACAATCATGAAATCAAAAGTTCTTGAAAACCTTGATGCATGTACAAGATTTTGGTATCAATGGAATCACAAGAAGATTTTAGGGTGTGGTCTTTGATTAGTTTTTGTTAAAACAAGATGGATGGTGGTGGTTTATGGTGGTGAAGTGGCGGCAACAATGGAGGGTGGGGAGGAGATTGTGTTTTTTTTTAGCTAGTGTATGTGTTAAAAGTGGAAGTGAAATGGCTTTTATATGGTGTTTTAAGTGGAGGGCTAGTTTTGCCAATTTGAAAACTTGTGGACTTAAAAACAAGTAATAGTTTTAAAGGATAGAAAATGGTTATTGGTAAATATTAAAAATATTTACGGGGCTCGGGTTTCGTAAAAATACTTTTCAAAAGTTACAATGCATCGTAAAAATGATTATACGATTTCTCGACACGACTTAATACGTAATTAAAACGACATCATCGAAAATATTAATTATCGAAACAATCGATAAGTAACGTAAAATTTTGGGCATCCGTCGGTGTCGCGATCACTAGGAATTCTCGTTGTACATTGATTTGAATAAACTCGTTGTAAAACGCACACGGGTGATTTTAAATCAAAAACATTGATTTAAAATAAATATGGAAAAATAAAATGAAAAATTATAATTCCATACAAAGTATTTATCGATGATCAGAAAAATACTTAAAAAAAAGTATAATTTAAAAATCTCAGGATTTACATATAGCAATACAAGAAAACGTAATACGTTGGAAAAATTCAAGAAGCACGAATAAAAAGAATAAAATAATGTTGGGAAAGTACGGGTTCTCACAATCCCTATTAAACTTCTTTCTATGTTTAATGTTTTGGGATGTGATAAATGCTTTGATGCTTGCTTCTGGACGCAAGTAAAACTTGATTTCTGTGAACGCTTTGTGAACACTGTTTATGAGATAGCTTAAGTTGCTTTAGCCATAGTCCCCACTATCGTGAATCGTTAGTTACTCTCCTTGAGTAAGCTCTTATGTTACGGATAGATCTATTGAGGGTTGACAACCTCCACTCGGGCATTCTGACGTCGGACGAGTGTGTACCATTTGTATGAACTGAGTTATCTTGGCTAGGTACTCTATTGGGGTAATTTATATGTGCAATCTATTGCATGTACTGGTCACTAGTTTCGATGTTACGAGCTTAGCTATCATAAATATTGTGAACACCCAATTTATCCTACACTTGGCACTATACCTCCTATAGTTGCATGTGTACATGAAATGAAATCTGAAATCGAATTACTATGAATTTTTACTTGAAACCTATATTCTCACCAACTTTATGTTGACCCAATTTAGCATTTATCTTAGGTAATTGATGATGATTTGTATCTGTTGTGTGAAGTACTTAGAGTTCGCATGCATTTCTTGGCTATATTTGGACATTTATCTACTTATGCTTTTGAACTGTTATCTCGTTGATGTTTAAAACTTTTACATTCCGCTAAGCTATCTTTTGAAACTGAGACCTTTTGTACTTTGATGATTTTATTTAAATTCAATGAGGTATTTTTATAAAACGTCTCATTTAGAGTCGTTCTCTTGTACCTTGAACTATGATACAATGACGTAACAGCCCCCGAGCTTCACCGCTTCCGCATATCAGATTTTGGGGTGTTACACATAGAGGGCGAGTATACCCTCCAATAGGTGCCCTAGCTGGCTGGGAGCCTGTTCAGAAAAGTATACGTGAGACATGATTAATGGGTACACACAGGACAATGCAGAAAATCGTAAGTTGTAATACCATATGTAGCTGCACAGTTGGGCTATGAACCTCTGTGGTCCTGCTCCCGTCCGTTGCCATTATTCCTGGTAGAAGATGCTGAAGTGTTAGTATTATGAATCATAAAACATATAACATAAGAATTAAGTAAGTTTAGGGACCTGTTGTTGTTGAAGTTATTGGTGTTGTAACAATAATTGTCATTACCGCCACGCCTATCCGAAGCAAAACGTTCTTGGGTCTGACCGTTACCCTTGTGCTGACTCTGCTGCTGAGTAGCCGGTTGGGACCGGTCCCCAGTCTTCTGCCTGAAAGATGCAATTGTATAGAGAAAGATATATATTTGGATAGTACTGAATGAAATGAAATGATCAGCGCTGATGACGAAATCTACCTCTTGTCAGTTCTTTCTGCCTCTCCAAACTCATCCCTCTCTTGTAGCATTTCCAACTTGCTGGCTGCATCTGCTACTTGTGGCACAGAATTGAATGTAGCACACTCCAAGTTATTGGCGACAGATGTGCGAAGAGCCCAGCGAAAGTGATACGCCTGCTCCTCTGTAGTCCCGGCTGCTGCGCCAATGAATCCAACCAGTCGAAGAAACCTTTGCATGAACTCATTGCTGTTTTCCCCAGCTCTCTGCCTAGTCCCATGATACTCCCTCTTGAGCTTAGCCTGTTCAGCTTTCGGGAAGAACTGCCCCATAACCAACTCTTTAAACTCTACCCAAGTCAATCAAGTCACCCCGTCGTCGCCTCCATTCGACAGCTTCAGTTCCTTCCACCATGCAAGCACGTTCCCTTCAAACTTGTAACAAGCTAACCTTGCCTTAAAGACAGGGTTGCATCCCATTGCGTCAAAGATCTTCTCAATATGAGCTATCCAGCTCTCAACCTCAGCGGGGCTATCAGTCTGCACGAAAGATTTTGGACGATGCTTATTGAATCGCTCCAGCCATGTGATCAGGGTAGCTGGAGGTGGAGGAGGAGGATTCTGATGCTGGTGCTGGTGCTGATTGTTGGCAGCTTGCACCTCAGCCCGAATTTCATTCCTCAGTTGAGGAAGCATGGCTTGCATAGCAGCTTGAACTGTTGCATTCAGTTTTTCTTGTTCACGTGTGAGAACCATCTGACACTATAAAACAAAATGCAATGATTAATCTGATTAACATAATATAAACATGAAAAAAAGATTATGCATATAAACATGAAAACAAATTATGCATGAAAACAGTGTATGAATGCATGATAATGAAAATGACATGGGTTTGGGTGAACGCCTATGGGTCGGTTCACCTAAACTAAATGACATGACGAAGATGAACGCCTATGGATCGGTTCATCAAAACAAAATGATTCGACTAAAAGCCCTTGCGACTAAATATGGCCAGTCATGTACCAACCATTACTTAGTCAAAATTCCTACAACAATGATACATGAAGAAATGCATGAAAACAACTGTCAGTTCTAGAAAGACCATGGTGATTACCCACTAATCACATGTCATGTATTAAGAGCCTACAGGTCGAAGTCTTGGCTCGGATACCATAATTGTAACATCCTATTTTGGTAAATAAAATATCATAGGTAATTATGGCGTGTCATTAAAGCATGCAAGGTAAATGTTCAAAAACATTAAATGACCATGAATGGAAATACCGGAAACAAACATCGGTAATCCAAGTATAAGCTCACACACATGAATATAAGTACTGAAATGGAAAAGGACTAAACAATGTCCAAAGAAATAAAGTAGCGTAATGTATGGAAATGCATAAAGTAATGAAGGCTAGATAGCTTCCATCCTTATGCACATACTCTCAAAGTCTACGAGCGTCCTTGAGTACCTTTCGTTTGGGAACATAAAAGGAAAACGACTGAGCATAACGCCTAGTGAACGGATATACATGTATAGAATGAAATTACATAAGCAAAAAAGACTAATAGCAACGGAAATATATAAGTCCTAGATAACCTGGAACATGTTCAAATAACTGGTTTTATAGTTTGAAAAGACTTATGTTTTTATATGAAAAGCTGCATTAATTAGCCAATAGCCCATATAGGTCATGAGGTTCCACCGTGCATGAATACTTAGAGGGGAGACCTCATCATGCAATTAGAAGGGTTGCCTCTAATTAATTAGTCTAGGTAGACGGGATCAACTCCTTGTGAAGGATGCAAGGCACACATCGCATTCACCATGAAAATCCTGTAAAACATGTAACTAGGATGCACCCATACGCCCCACATGATAATATAAATATAAGGCCAAAACTGTAAAGGGACGCCATGAGCAATCACTTCGCCGTGGGGAAGCTATAACATTGGTGCCTCCAGTGTTATGGTTATGGTACCGCCATAATTAGGTGACACTGGTCATGCATGTATATGGCTTAGGCATTTAAAACTAAACATAAGCAATCAAAACATATAAAACATATACTTGGGAAAACAGTTGGCTGCAAACGGGGAATCCTAATAAGGAAAGAATGTCCATACTGAAGGACAGAAAATCCGTACCTTGTGTCCAGTGAACGAGGAAAGATGAAAGGATGAACAATCCTACTCCGACCTTACTAATGCTACATAAATAAGGGACATGTATAAGTCGTCTAATTACTGACTACGTTACTGGTTATAGTATGTTCTTGCTTGTTTTATAAGTTCTTGTCTTATTTTACTGTTTTAAATGATACACTGTATTAATCATGTATTTCATGTATTGTGATTATGTATTATCTTGTATTCTTGTATTATTATACTTGTTGTGTAATAATAAGTAACTTTCTAAAAATAGCGGGTTTCCTAAAATAGAAAGTTTCCAAAAATAGATCAATTTCTAAAAATAGAAAGTTTCTAAAAATAGATCAGTTTCTAAAAATAGAAAGTTTCTAGAAATAGTAAGTCTCCTGAAATATAAAGTTTCTATATTTAGAAATAAACTGGATTAATAAGCTAATATAAACTAATTTTTATTGGTTAAAAGTCATAAGTCATGTAATTAATAGTATATAGTTTATTAATTAAATGTCATGGTAATTTAATAAACTATAGGTTATAAGATTTAATTAAATAAAGACATGATTTACTTAAATTAGTCTATACTTAGGTTAATCATGAATTATTATGTTTAATAATTGTAACCTAAATCATGTTTTATTAATTAATTATATGTCCATGTTTTAATAATTAATTACTAACTATAGTCTAATTTAAATGATAAAATACTTAGGTTAAAACATGTATTAAAAATATTATAACCTAAGTCCATGTTTAAATTAAATTAATTATTAATCATGTTTAATTAATTTAATCATTCTTGAAAAAAAAATATAACTTGTAAATATAATCTTGTGCCCGTTTCCTGGTTTTAATATAAGTCGAACTATGAACCGAAACAAACACCCCTGACAGTGGCTACCCGGCCTAGCCGGTTGCCGCTGTCCGAATGAATTTCCCACCGGCTGTTAGCCGGTGGTTCCCCTGCTTGGCTGTGTTTCCCCCTGCTTGGTTGTGTTTCCCCCTACTCGAACCAAAACAGCCACCGGCTTAAGCCGGTGGTGTTTGCTACTGCGCCGAGACCCACACCGAGACCTTGTAGGGTCTCGGTTGGCACTAAACCAAAACCAAACATCACCCCGAATCACGTCGGGGTTCCTTGTCCTTGCGGCCGATCGAACAAAACCACACCGAGACCTCATGGTCTCGGTTGGTGGTGCGAAACAATCCCACCGAGAGCCTAGGGCTCTCGGTTTGACCCTCGGCCGAACCAAAACACAACCCAAACCAATCTTTTTCATGTTTCTTGAATCAATTTATCATGTTTTTAGTTATGTTTTTATATTCTAAACACATGAACATAATTAAAAGAAAATAAAAACAAAAAGATGAAGGTTATGGTGATACCGAATGCGTGATTGGAAAAGAACTAAGAACACGAACACGATTAACCCAAAATCAAATATCAATATGAACCAAACACCCGTTGGTGTTCTTGTGTAGCCGACAGCAAGAGGGAGAGAAAGAGCTAGGGTTTTTAGTTTTTTTGTTAAAACTCTGTGAATGATTTTCCTGTGTTTAGTTTTTCCTTAGTTAAACCAAAATGGGCTTGGGCCCCCTCCTGTCTCCCTTGTCCGCGGCAACCATAAGGCCCAAAGGGCAAACCGGGTTTTTTCATGTTTAATTAATTTACGTGTTCGTTCGTGTTTATTATTCATTCTAGTTCGTGTTTAATGTTCGTGTTACATATACTACGTACATATATAGTGTTATAATTATTATACGTAATAGTTATCATGTTCATAAATTTTCGTGATCATATACTCGTGATTATAATTATTATACTTAATAATTATCGTGTATTATAACGTACTTAATAATTATCGTGCACTAACACGTACGTAGTTTCTGAATTAAATGTTCGTGACACGTGTACATGACATAAATAGAAAGTTTTAATTGGTTCATATGTTTACGTAGTGTACTGTTCATGTCATTTATATGCGGGTTTTACAGTTCGACATATATATATCGAACCATGGGTCCACAGACATAAAGAATTTTTGGTTTTTATTATTTATTCATTTTTATCAAACCCCTCCTTTCTTCCTCGCCATTGTGCGACGAACACCACTAAAACCTCCATTAAAATTTCTCAAAACTCATCAAATCACTCAAACAAATTGATTTCAATTCAAGGGTTTCATCCAATCTTCATCTAATTGTAAGTATTTCCATTCAATTTTACCTAATTCATTTTAAGGTTCTTAATTTTATAATTAAAGATTTTTAAAATTAAACTAAATTAGAAGCAATTAGGAATGTGGGTATCCATAGTTTAATTAGTATAACTCCCGTAGGTTTGGATTCCATGAACTCCATAAACCTTGATTTTTAAAAGATACGAAATTGACCAAATTGTTTGGTTTAATTTTGTAAATGACATGAACCCTTGAATGGATTATTAATTGCATTGTTAATGCTTACCTAAAAAAGAATATTAAAAAAATAATGTTCAACTTCAATATCGACTTGTATTGTTCATATGTATTTGTCGATAGTGAAATTGTTATATTATGAACATAAGAATGATAAGTATTTATCCTTTGATTAGTCTCTTTGATGATTAACCACATTCCTATGATTTGAAAAATATTAACACTAATTTTACAAAGAGTTATTTGTGAATTTTGTTTATTATAGGTACTAAAAATGCCTTTGAGAATTCAAACCGACCACAAGATATCTAAAGATTATATGCCTATTCTTTCCGATTCTTGTCCTTCCTGGACTGTGTGTCTCTTTTTCGAAAAGAATCTTTCTTCTTCACTGTTCTTTCTAAGTTTCTGTAAATATGGTCAAAACTTTTTCTAAAACACTAATTTTTTTACAAAAAGCATGACATGCTTTATGATTTTCCAAAATCATTTTAATCTCATTACCATTTTGGTATATTCCTCCTCTTTTTAAACAACCTTCTTCTTCCAACTTCTTCATCCTTCATTTCTATAAACCTTAAACCTTCTTTAACATGGTGTTCATAAGATCATCTTCTTCCATCAAAAACTCCTCTACCAAAAAAAGCCTCAAATCAAGATTCAGATCCCTAAAATGGGTTCTTGCTCTTATGCTCCTAAACGTATAGATGAAATGACTCCTTCACCCATTCTCATTTCCTCTTCACCTTCTCCACCAAATGCACCTTGCAAAAGCTCCTAAACCTATGGAACTAACTACTCCAATGGTTCTACCTCCTCTTCATACCAATATAGGGTGAATGAGGCTTCCTCTCCTTTATCTACAATTCATTTTCTAGAAGAGATTCCCAACCTCTCCTAAACATCTCTTTTGAGGATGACTTTGATATGGCTTCTCCAACCTCTCCTTTGGACACCATGCCACCACCTCCTCCTCTTCCGAACACCCCTCTCTTGGGTGTTCCGGTTTACCATCCCTTGGGTGACCCCTACCATTTCACCTTCCTAGAGGCACTTGGAACTAATTGTCCATGTTGTCTTCATAACAACTATCTCATCAACTCCCTTAGAGTGGAAATGCATGCTTTGCATGCTAGGATGGAGCACAGAAGCACAGTTTTTTTTGTCATTTTTTGCTCCTCCTCTTCCACCTATGGGATAAGATGATGAGCTTTTTAAAAAGTCTTTTAAAGATGTTGAGCCTTAGAGATCCTCCACCTAAAGATTGATTAGATAGCTTATGTAGTTAGTTTTTTTTTATCTTTTTATTGTATCTTTATCTTTCCAATATATGTTGTTGCGTGTATTGTTTGTTTGATGGGTTTGAATCTTTTTCTATGTTTTGTTTTTCTTTACACGTCTTGATTAACTTCAATTATACCTTAAAATTGCACCTAATCTATTATCACCTATAAAGTTGACAAAATCGGATCAAAATATTATATTAATATTTTGTCACCCTTTTGTCAATATTCTCTCTTGGTGAGTATGTTTCTTTTATGTAACCCTAGCATATCATATTGCTAATAGAGGTAGAAATCTAAGATTTGCTCATATTTGAAAATATCTTATCTTTTTCAAATTTAGAAAAATAGTATTTGGACATCTATTGTCCACGGTTCAATAAATGAACCCGTGATTCCTGATTGATAATGAACCGTGAAGGTATTTATCAAACCGCGGCCAGTGTGTCCTAATTTTTGCCTCTCTCTCTTTTTGACCAATCTTCTTGAAGATTCCTTCATTTCTTTTTTAACCCCAAAATATCTTGAAACCCTAATTTCACCTTCGTCTTTTTGCCTTCTTTATTGCTTTATAAACCCCTCTCTTGGGTGATTTTTTCTCATCCCATCATGTCTTCTTCTTCTACTTAAAACCTAGACAATCCTTTGTCTCAAACCTCTAAACCCCAAGCTTCCTCTTCTAAGCTTACCAAAAGCTCAAGATATCGGTCAAAATGATATGGGTTAAAAAGAACAATGATCTTATTGAGCCTTCTTCTCCCAAACTCTTCAAGACTATTGGTTTCTCCCTGTCAAGTATTAGAATGAGTCTTACTCTATCAATCCAATAACCAGAGAAAATGAAGCTCCTCTACCACCTTCTAAACCCTTTGACACTCCCCAATTCAAGGACCTCTCTTCTTACCCTAACCTCACAAAATTTTGTGATAGTACCCTTTTCCCCTTTTCTACAAATTCTGCTTCTTTACCAACTTCTTCCCTTTCTAATGATGCACCTCCTCCTTCTTATGACCTTGTTATGCATCATGGAACCTATTGCGCTTGTTGTAGGTTTCAACACATTGAACTTGTTCATATTTTTCACAAGTTGAATTTTCTTGAGTTTCTTCTTACTTGACCCCTCTTCGAGTATTTGTTCCCGTGAGCACATATCCGAAAGAAATTCCCTCTTATACTTCTACTGATTAAAACATATTGTGTGTTCTAATCCTTTGGGTCAAAATTCTTTAAGCAAATCCAATCACATTTGAATTTATGTTTTCAAACACTGGCTTTGGACATACTTAGCCATTATTTTCTCTTTAATTTGAGATTTATTTTCTTTCTCCCTCTTATATTATCTAGTAAATACTTGTGACTATTGTTTTACTTGGGTATTTCTTTCTCTCTACTAACCTTTGTATCTAGCTCATCACCATAGCTCGATCACTTGGTGCCCCAATTTAGGGGAGTAAGCACCAAGGGGGAGCTTTTAGCAAAGTCGGTTCTTTTCTTTCTCAAGACTTTTGCTACTTTTTTATTCGACAAAAAGGGGAGAAATGATAGTGGATAAACTCGTTAATAATTCGAAAACCTTTGTTTTTTACATGAATGAGTTTATAGTTTGTCGTAAAAAAAGGATGAGATTGTTAATCCAAATGAGGCCTAAAAACATTATATGTGATAACAAATCTTTCTTATTTTTATCACGACAAAGTGTAAAAACATTTATCGTTAAAGATAATTGCAAGACGAATTATTTAACGAACACTATCATTTAGGTTTTAATCATTTAAGTCTTGCACAAGCATATTCTAACATGTTTAGTGATCATTAAAAGTGATATACCTTAAAACTCACATTTAAATAAATGTGATAAAACATTTTCAAATATACTTTCTTTTTAAGAAATGTAATGGAAAATGAAAAATAGAAAGTTTGAATATAGGATATTCTAAGTGATATTGGATAATCCTTTCAGGTTTAAACTGATTAGATAAGCTTTCCTCACTAAAGGACAAAAAGAGGAGTGTAGTCTATGCCCACTGTTCTTTATAGGGTTCAACGGTTTGATATATATATTGAACTGTGGGAAAAATAAAGAACCGTGACCATACTAGCCGTTGGACTCTTGTCTCTATAAATAGTGGATCATTTTCCATTCCCCTTAACCATTTTGGACTTCTCTTTTCTGCTTCTAACTCTATTTTTGAATCATTAGTAAATGATCACTTACTGTGTTAAGTACGTTTACTTAGGATTAAGTCCTTACTCCCCTTCTTTATATGTCTAAAGAGAAGATCACTCACACACTTGTGATGTGTTAAAGGATGAAGCTTTGATGAATATCTCTCTTCTATAGATCTAGTCATGTTCATCATATTTATTCTTTTTAGTCTTATGTAGATCTAAGTTATATTTGTATACTTGGAAGTGTCTTTTGTATAAGTTCTCACTTGGCTTTAAAGTGATGTGAGTATGAGTGTTGTGTGTCTAAGTTCTCACTTGGCTCTAAAGTGATGTAAGTATGAGTGTGTGTGTGTGTGTGTGTGTGTCTAAGTTCTCACTTGGCATTAAAGTGATGTGAGTGTGTGCGATGTGTGTAGATTGGTTCTATCTAAGATTAGAACTCGACATCTAGCCTTGTGTCGGAAAATGGAAATAGGTGTTCTATGTAGATTGTAGCTATCTAAGATTAGAACTCGAAATTTAGCTTAGTATCAGAAATTGGTGTAAGCAACGATGTAAGGTTTTCTCCGCCAAGAAGGGAGCTTGTGGATATAGTGAAAATCTCGAGTATGTGTACACGAGGTGTGGAGTAGAAAAGAAGATAGAGCTTCTAAACCACTATAAATCCTTGGTGTCTTCCTTTGGGTTGTCTATTTCCTTACTCTTTACTTAAGTCAATCATGATCAAGATCACTTGATGTAGCAAATATTTTTGAAACATTATAAATTGGCTTAACTATCATGAAACAAGTTTTCAATTGATAGATTTTAAAATGGTGAACCTAATCAACCCCCCTCCTTTCTAGTTTTAACAGTATCTATATCATCCATGTCATCAAGATCGGATATGACACCGAAGCAAGATGAATCACTCATGTTTCTTTAAAATTTGTTGGAAAGTATATATTGTTTTTAATGTGTGAGATTTTAATAAAAATGTTAGTGGTGTTTATAAAGATAAATGTAAAAAAAGTAATAAATTATTTTAAACATTTCCCAATGGTTATGTGAAGGTAGTGGGGTCCAAAATTTTTGTTTTATTCATGTCTTGTGGTGGCGAAATTCTGTTTGGTGAGGTTTTGGCGACTTGGGGCAATGTAGTGGCGAGCTGCCACATAGTATGGCGAGCCCAGTTCGTCAGCGTACCTTGTGCTCAAAGCTTACAAAATTGATATAAACGTTTAATTATGTTTTTGGAAGTCATAATATTTTCTTGCAAGTCAATGGTAATTAGAGAAAATAGTATTTCTTTGTAGTTTTATAATGTTGTGCAATAATTTTTTTGAAAGACAATTTGTCATATACTAATATAATAGGCGTTTTCTTGTTGTACTCGTTTATTATATTTTAGATGTTGTCGTTTCTCGGTACCGATAGTCGTTCTCGTCCCCGTTTCCATCTGCGTGCAACTTTGGTCACCATGTAACCTAAGAACTTTCCTTCCTCTACCCCAAATGAGAATTTTTTAGGATTCCACTTCATATTGATTTGCCTTAGCTTGTCAAATGTCTCAACTATGTCTGTTATCATCTCCTTTTCCGTCTTACTCTTAATTATCATGTCATCCACATAAGCTTATATGTTTCGACTAATTTGAGACTGGAAGGCTGAGTCTACAAGCTTATGATAAGTTGCTCTAGTATTCTTCAAACTAAATGGCATTTTGGTATAACAATACGTACCATGGTCTGTATATAAGGCCGTTTTCTCTTCATCCTTTCTTGCCATTTTACTTGATGATATACCTTATACGCATCTAAGAAGCATTTGTACTTGAAACCCATAACTGGCTCTATTTTCAAATCGACTTACGACAAGGGATAATAATCCTTTGGGCATGTGAATTTATGGTTCTTAAAGTCAATACACATCCTCCATGTGCCATCTACTTTCTTTACAAAGATATGATTAGAAATCCACGTGAGATACCGTATGGGTCTAACTATACCTACCTTAAGCCATTCATCTACTTCTTTGGCAACCACCTAGCTTTTTCGGCCACAGGTACATTCCTTTTCAGACTAACCGGGGTGAGAGAGGGGTTAACATTCAGAGCATGTTGGATAGTTCGTGTGGGTACCCTTGTCATGTCCAATGGTTACCATGCAAAGACATAAAGACTATTCTTAAGGAGGTCCTTAAGTTGTATTGTACCTTCTGCAAAAAGGCTTCCAATAATTGTTACCAGTTGATCAGGATACACTGGGTTAACCGCCACTTCCTCCGTTAGATTCACAACCTATTTCTTCCTTTCGGGTACCATCTCCTTGGCCTCACATTCTTTTTCTTTCTCTCAACATTCGTTTATGATTGAGGCAGAGGTGACTAGTGTGCCTATTACCTAAGACTTGGAAACTTCACAAAGCTTGGTTGAGAGTATGGCCCGAAGCTTCCTTATCCCTGCCTCCCTAGTATGATGTTATAAGGGGAGAGATTAGGTATATTTGTGAACTTCATAATGGTTTAACGGAATAAACCCCCATTTCCAAAGCACACCTCTAACTCAATCTTGCCCAATGGCTTTACACTTTCTCAAGAACATCCACACATCGTGGTATAACTTTCGGTCATCTTTTCTCGTATGTTATGGTCAGACTTCTGAAATAGTGCTCATAGATGATCTTGATGGATGCTGTGGAAACCTTGGTTTCCGGATCTTTTAAGCAACTAGGAATGCACCATGTTCATATGATTAGATAATCAAAGCGGAATTAGAACACGACACATTAACAAGGTGTTTAGACACAATAACATGAAATAAAACAAATAGGGTTGCTAATTATATTGATAATCAACAACCACTAGACGTGTATACATTTAATCCCACGTCTAGTGCACACACGCTTTAGGTTTACATTGTGAATGAAAGTATGAATAAAACCTAAGATCCTTGGTTCCTTTTATAGTGTAAGGATTAGGGTTTTACAAGAGATAAGAATGAATAAACATGTGAATCTTCTATTTAAATAACTATATACAGAATATATCCTGCATATATATTCAAATAGAATCTTCTAAAAGCTTCTTTGTCTACGTTTTGTCAATGCTTGAATTGCATGTGACAATGCTTGAATTGCACATGACAATGCTTGAGCCATCAACGCTGGATTTGTTCTTGTCAACGCCTAAATTGCTCTTGACAACACTTAGACAATATCTTCATGTTTTCTTCGTTTTTTAGTTTCTGCCACATCAACTTTTTGACCCAACAATCTTCCCCTAGTTGATGTCGGCAAAACTCTATGTGTATCTCTTGTAAGTTGTACATGATCTTCAAATTGCTTCCCCTCAAGTGTAGCATGTATTTCTTCCCCTTTTTGTCACATCAACAGGGAAGTAAACAATGTATGCAATCTTTGAAGATTCTCTAAATGTAGCTCTAAGTAAAGATCTTGAAGAACAATTAATATAATATTTTTGATGTAGAAGTAGAATAACCCAAACCTATGTTCCATATCTTGTACGATGATGTGATGAAGTACGTAGCTGATACAAAAATCCTCATCCTTTGTGAGACACTGAGCACGATAATGTAACTCCTTCAAGTGATAGCAAATATGTGCATAGAGAACCATAAGAAAAATCACATATTCCTAGACCTTGTATCACTTCATCAGTAACCATGTAAGCATAAACAAGTTACCTTAAAAGTCAGTGACTGGGAGTGCACGACTTTAAGATATGATAGAACACAAACTCGCGAAAATCTTCTTCAATCATCAAACTTACCATAAGAATTCTTCCCCTTAAGCCAACACCTCTTCATAAAGACTTTTCATTACCTCATGAATTGTTGCTAACTCGCTTTAAGATCATTAATCCCTTTTAAAAAGATCCGAGCCATTAATATCAACTTGATATTCTAAAATAAAACGGAGATTCCATGTACCTTCGTGTGTATAATCCTCCTTTTTGTGTGCTTAAAACGTACCAATTTTCTCAAACAGCAGCCATTCTTTCATTGTCTAATATCCTCTTTTATCCAAGATCAATATCAGATGTATTGTCCGATATCAGACAATACCTATCAGCGTTTGAATAATCATATATCGGACAACACTGTCAACCTATCAGCGCTGACTTATTTCTTGTCAGCGTCAATTTTAAGTCTGTCAGCATTTACTTCATCCATAACAACGCCTTTTTAAACACTGACAACTTCTAGGGCTATAATCTCTAACAGCAGGGGTCAAATATCAAGTTTTAACAACCATGGGTCCCACATAAGAATAGATAAACAATATTCGTATTACTTATGTCAATGATACATAAAATAACACGTCCTTCCTTGATCAGAATACCTTTTCTTTTGCATGAAGTCACTTCACGTTGACCTTTTTGCTAATATACGGAATACCATGATCACGTCCATATCTTCAAAAGAAACATTTGAACCCATAATAATAGGAATATATCTCGTCCAAGTCTGTTTCTTTTACCAAATATCACGCGTCTTTGAAGCATTCCCATAAAATCAGCAGCCAAAAGCAATTCCTACAAAGTAGGATCCTCAACCAGCACACGTTTTGTATTTGCATGATTAACACCATATTCCAATAAATCAAACAGTGATAAACATGCATTTGATCCAAAAAAATCAGGAAAAAATATACGTGTGCCATACCACTTGAATAAATCTGATCTAAGGTTCCTACAATTTAGCAAGAGTATGCGTGTGCCATACCATATCAGAATTAAAATCCTCCCATAATTCATGCGAATAATCAGCAACACATATTCTCATAAATCATCCCTTCCATATCTTACGGAGTAGCATAAATTACGTCCAAAAATAGGGAGAAACGACTTTTTCTCCATAAATCACGTAGGAAAAATAATCTTTTACCTTAATTCAGCAAACATCTCTTGTCCCATAATATCAGATCTGGGACCACGTTATGCCATCCCTTACGTACGTTGATATATCATCTTGTTGTGCATGGATAGACAACAGTAGCTATAAATGAAACCCTACATGATATGTCCTTGTTTGTCGTGAATAGCAACAACACACACCCAAAACTCTCGTTGCTTTCTTTCAATCATCTAAAAAACAAGAACTGAATAAATTATAGCTTTGGAGGCAGTAGCATTATTTTGTCATCTTGTACCAGACACAATGAGAATAATGGCTACATCTCATATCATTGACGTCAAAAATGATCATCCCATGCAAATCTTCTCTTGTACAGTATCACGAAAACTACACAAATCACCTTTTGACAGCCCTTTTCCTTCCATGAACAATCACTCATATGTTGCTATAACAAACCCTAAATTCTGATGAACTTGAACCGAAACCCTAATTAGGGTTTTGAGAACAAACAGATTCGAATTATATTCCAGAATACATTATAACAGCCTCCAAATCTCAAATGTTTCAGCCTTGAGTCGATCTAGGGTTCATAGAAACCTTAATCATGATTTTATGTAAAAGCTGAAAATCTGAAAATCACCTCATCATCCAACTTTGACGCTTAATAACTTTTGATTGGGGATAAAACAGAACAATCCCTCCCGTGGATGTTTAGATATGTGTATGAAGAACACACATATAAAATTTCGTGACGATCCAACGGTTCAACCGAAAGTTATGACCTTCTGAATACTGCTGCGCACACAAAAACGTCCAGAAAAACCCTAGATGGATTTTTCTTCTTTTCACCATACACGAACACCTTGTTGGTCCTAGCATCACGAGCCACGAGGCTCTGATACCAATTGTGGAAACCTTGGTTTCCGGATCTTTTAAGCAACTAGGAATGCACCATGTTCATATGATTAGATAATCAAAGCGGAATTAGAACACGACACATTAACAAGGTGTTTAGACACAATAACATGAATTAAAACAAATAGGGTTGCTAATTATATTGATAATCAACAACCACTAGACGTGTATACATTTAATCCCACGTCTAGTGCACACACGCTTTAGGTTTACATTGTGAATATGAATGATGAATAAAACCTAAGACCCTTGGTTCCTTTTATAGTGTAAGGATTAGGGTTTTACAAGAGATAAGAATGAATAAACATGTGAATCTTCTATTTAAATAACTATATACAGAATATATCCTGCATATATATTCAAATAGAATCTTCTAAAAGCTTCTTTGTCTACGTTTTGTCAATGCTTGAGTTGCATGTGACAATGCTTGAATTGCACATGACAATGCTTGAGCCATCAACGCTGGATTTGTTCTTGTCAACGCCTAAATTTCTCTTGACAACGCTTAGACAATATCTTCATGTTTTCTTCGTTTTTGAGTTTCTGCCACATCAACTTTTTGACCCAACAGATGCCCCTCCATCCACATGTACTCGGCGGATCAGATATCTTTCCACTTCATTTTCTATCACTATTGCTTCATGTGAGAGGTCTATATCAGCATACGAGGGAAAGGTAATATGAACATTCATACAATTCTCATTAATCAACCTAAAATTCCTCTTCCGGTTGTCACTATAAGTTGACACCATATTTATGACCTTGGCCATTTGTTGGTTTCCCTTTGGACCTCCCTTTCCCCTTTGCCTAACATCCTTGACTACATGGTTCAGCTTTCCTGACTCTAAAGCTATCTCTAACTGCTTTCTCAGATGAAAGCAATGATGGTGTAATGGCCTTTCTCATTGTGATAGTCACAATATCTATCCAAGTTTTCTTTTCTTGGGGCTCCTATAGTCGCCGAGGGAGAGGGTAAATGTGATTGATGTTCAGTGGCCAAGATTGCTTTAGGAGTGCTTACCAGTGATTCCAAAGTGAGGACCACGCGGTTTTCTTTGGGCAAGTAGTTAAATCGGCGGTTGTTCGGTGGGACACAATACGGGCTACGTACGATGCATGTCCTCGCTGTTGCCGGTAGGACATCTTTCCATCCATCCTTCTTCGATAATTCCCAAAGGTGTTCCTTGAAGGCTTATCACCTAGCTGATTTCCCTGGTGAAATGAATCCCTCCTAGGGAATTCTCCCTTGGGCAACTCACTATTGTAGAATACTTCCTCTGCTAGAACAAAATCGTCTACCAGTTTAAGCATCTCATATATCGTCTTAGGTATGATGTCTGCAAAGCGCTTGGCCAGTTCTGGACAATTATGCGAGATCATGAAAGAAGAGATTCGCATAAGGTCGAGCACATTGGGAATAGAGTTAGATTCACTTACCTATCTTTCCTTGAAGGACGAGAGGCTTTCATTCGCCCTGCGAATGATTGTTGTATCTCCTTGGCGCATGCTTTTAGCATTCCAAATTGGTTCAAGAACTTATGCTCTAGGTCATCCCAATTGTCAATGCTTCTGGACAGGAGCTCGTCGAACAATAACCTAGCTTGTTGGAACATGCGACACCAAACTGGCATGGGCCATTCTTAGTCGACATATATTGTTTGTGATAAGGATCGAGTCTTCACAAGTGCGTTTTGGAAAGTGTTGTTCCAACTAAATGGAATTGGATTTAACTTTAGTTCAGCATACCATTGTCAAATGGATAGCCGAACATGTATATAAGACAATGGAAATGTACCTTGGTTGCTTTTCTAGTACTCATGCTCGTGGTTAGTTGAAGTGGCTATCCTGGGCAAAATATTTTTATAATACAAGCCTTCATTTGACCAGTAGAAAACCCTGTACGAGCTGATTTATGGGCGAGTACCACCTTTAATTTCATATGTTCCAGGTACATAATCATTCAAGGGTGTCATAGTGGTAAAAGGGTTAGTGACTATCACTCCAAAGAATGTGAGGTCTCAAGTTCAATTTCTGCTAGGTGCAAACAACTTTGAAATGGCCACGCCAACCTCCTCAAAAGGATGGGCTTTACATGGTTTGAGTTTGTGTAACGGTGGATTAGTCGGACAATGTATCAGATATCATGATTACCGATTAAAAAGAATGTTCCAGGCACATCAATGACCCAATCGAGAAGGAAGTGTGAAACCACGATAACATTATTAAATATGCCCTAAGAGAATATTGGTGTTGCTCGTAATCGAATAAAGAAAGCTTATGACTCGAAACATAGCAGTTGGTAACCTCGTTCGTCTCAAGCTGCAACACTATCACCAAACATCAGTAGCCAAGAGAAAGAGACGTAAAATGTCAGCAACGTATTACGGGCAAAACAAAGTTCCGAAAAAGATTGGGGTGGTGGCGTAAAAGTTGGAACTTCCTGTAAGTAGTAAAATCCATCCGGTTATAAATGTAGTGGCGATCAAGTGCCTGTGCAGACACTGTAATTCTAGAAGACTAGCTCTGCTCTTTAGGACAAGAGAACGTTTTTTAGTGGGAGTAATGATACGTGCCATAAGTCATGAAGACCAAGTCTCTAGAAGTGGTCAAAACCACATTGCATGAGTATCCATTCACGTCCTTTTTGTTTAGAATGCATGGGAATGTTGTTCCTATTTCTTAGGCTAGTGGCAGTAGTTATTTCTATTTTCATTATAAATATTGTATTGTAATTCTCTTGATGAAACAGAGAAGAAAATGTGTTAAAATTAGTCTTTTAGTCCTTTGGAGAGTTGCTAACTCAAATAGCTACCTATCATCTAATCCATAATCTATTTCTTGGAGATTGACTGCCTCAAGTAGTCTCTATCGTATCAATTTGGTAATTTCATTCATCTTACTCATGCCTCAAATCGGAACCGCCTTGGCCACGTTGGTTGAATCCTTGGCCAAGTATTATCCCGACCTTGTATACAAGTATTATCCCAACTATGACTTCACTTGTATACTCCACCCCACCTAGAGGAATCTATGGATACCTTGAGCGATTCCATGGCGAAGCTTGAAATCGCTTCAAAGCATCTCACCGCCTCGACCGCCAACCTTGTTTCCACGGGAACCAAGAACACTCACCAAACGACCGCCCACGACGGCACCATGGCTCTGGTTTTCACGACCTCAAACACCTATTACCAAGATAAACAACGTGGAAACCCAACACACCAACAACACCGATGTTGTCAACGAAACAGCCTCTTGTTTTACTGACATCAAATCGCCACTGAAAAGTTCAACCGTGATACCGTCTCTCACCCCGGTTTCCATTCCACATAATTCAAGTCTTTAAACCACATGGAGATGAAACAAAGATGCATTGAATATATTTGTTTCAAGAATATGTTGAGTTATTTCGCGAGACAACGGTGCAAACCACTTGCACTTGTTTTTCTCCGAGCTGAACCAAAACCTCCTTGGACACAACATGAAACGAGGTACAAAGCGAAGAGTCTTGAGGATAAGACTCGTTTTGAGGCGCGGAGTATTGATACGTGCCATAAGTCATGAAGACCAAGTCTCAAGAAGTGGTCAAAACCACATTGCATGAGTATTCATTCACGTCCTTTTTGTTTAGAATGCATGGGAATGTTGTTCTTATTTCTTAGGCTAGTGGCAGTAGTTATTTCTATTTTCATTATAAATATTGTATTGTAATTCCCTTGATGAAACAGAGAAGAAAATGTGTTAAAAGTAATCTTTTAGTTATTTTGGAGAGTTCCTAACTCAAATAGCTACCTATCATCTAATCCTTAATCTATTTCTTGGAGATTGACTGCCTCAAGTAGTCTTTATCGTATCAAGTAACGTGCACCAAGTTAGACTGAGTCAAACGTGACTGTTGAGTTCTATTTCTCTTACTAAGTAGTATGCAGTAATATTTTCTCTAGGATTAAGGGGGCGTTACAAACGGTTCCTTGGACTACAATGTTGCTATGTTCCGGCCATAAGACTTGTACGTGGCTTTCAATTATTGTTTAAATAACAAGTTCAGAATGAAATAAGATACGACTTAACTAGAAGTAAAAGCAAGTGTTGGTAGAGGTGAGGGTCGTCTCCTCCATTAGACATATTAGTTCTTTGCATACCTTTTCCCACTTCTTGTTGTTCATTTCTTCTTCATCATAGGACCAAAGAAGCAGTACATACCGGTTGTCAAAGTGATGTTATATGATTGATCTAAACAAACAAGTCAATAACACTAATACATAATCTCACCTAAGCAATGCATTATGTAGACACTCGAGTACTTCTGATAGTTTCTTTTGATATACACGAACCTATTGTTTAAGCCAACAGAATGTGCCTTTAGATATTAACATATCAAATTATCAACTATGTCTCCGTATTTCAACTTTGTACCGATTCATCGATCCTTCAACAACTTTCATTCCAGAAAATATAAATATGAAACCATGTTCATATAACAATTAACAATGCAACTCAAGAGATAAATAAAATGGTCACTCAAAGAAGTTGGTATATCTGTACGAAATCCAAACACAGAAACCGGCTCTTCATGAGGTACCGGATGACCCACTTACTTGATCAGCCCTGGTTAAAATTTTAATCTTCACAGCATCGACACATCTGATCTAATTGGTATATCCGTATACAAACTTCGAATTCGTATAACTTATTTTGTGACATGTTGTTTCTTATTTAAAGATGCATATTATAAATTCGACAAGAATATCTATACGCAAATAGCAACTAATCTTAATGTCATTCTTGATCAGAAAAATGACAGTTTTATATAGTCCACAATAGCTTCAGGCCTTGAAGATGCATCAACTTTTATTATCCCTTCAGAATCATCAACCATAAGCAAATCTATCTGAGATTGCAGCAGTTCAGCTGGCATGAAATGCTTCCCTTCAGCTGCCCGTTTCTGTACTCGCTCCATAAGCACATTAACCCCAACATTCAGCAAAACAAACTTCACAGAACACCTATCATGTACAGCGTCTTGAAAATTTGGATCAGCAGACCTAAGAATGTCTCTGTAGTGCTTTTGGAGTGCAGAACACCCAAGAATGACAGTCTTGCCACTGACTAAGTAATCTTTTACGATATCCCGAAGTGTTTCAAGCCATGGGGTTCGGTCTTGGTCTGATAAAGGGATTCCGTTCTTCATCTTCTCTGTTTTATTAAATATATTGCTAGTTTCACAAATGACCATGATCATTACGAAAACAATAAAGATGCAGGAAAATGAATATTTGAGTTATTGTAAATAGTTTCTGACCTATATCTTTTCATTGAAATAATATTGGAATGTAATACTAAAAGAAATTGCATTATAGATTGCTGTTTTTGTACCTTTGTTTGATTGCGGATGGAAATCATCAGCATCGATAAAGCTACAATTTAGTCTTTTCCCAAGCATTTCTCCTATAGTTCTACATAAAAAGCAAGAATTAAGAGCTTATACGAAGCACTTTGAGCAAAGGATATGGAGAAATAAACTAAACTATACAGAAAGATGGTAAAGCACTACTAAAGCTTATGACTTCCCATTAATCCCAATTCCACAGGTTTTATCAAGTTGCTAAAAGACAATACCGTTTTCATTTTAATTTTTTTAATGTACTGGACATGATATAAACTCTACTTTTTGTCTTACCATCTAATGTTTTCCCTTTAAGTGTAAAAACACATAGAAGCTACACATACCAGCATTGAAGATAACTTATAAAATTGACATCGCGAAGTACATCAGCAAGATACAATAATATGATCATAGCGAAAGGGTAAGGGGGCATTGACTAAAATAAGGTGCATAAGCAAGAAATGGTGATTAAGTTCAACTGTTTAAGACACAAAGGATGAAACTCACGATTTTCCGGCACCACTCACACCCATTAGTACAACGGCAATCCCTGCAAGGTAAATAAGATTATTATCAGAAAGAGTATAATTCAAACCATAGTTAACAGATAAACAAAACACGATTCTGAACCTTTTCGATCTGAAGCCATAACAACCAATTATTAACAGAATGACAATGAATCCAAGCGATTTGACGATCCGCGTCGCAGACCAATTAACGTTCCTGATCACACAAAAACAATTAGTAAAAGCCATTGAAACAAGTCAAACAACAGGCATGTCTTATGTGTACACACAAGTCACTAAAAAAAAGGATATCAACCATTCGTTCTACAAAAGAATCTAATTCTGTACAAAAAATCCTAAATTTGACAATCTGTTATGCGTCGTTTTTTCGTGTGTCAAAAAGACCAGAGCTGAATTTTGACAAATTCAAGGATCTAACTTTTTTCTAAAGAAAATTATGCAACTTGGCTAAAATCTCAAACTTGACCATGTTGTTTGGCAATATAGTTTATGAAACATTACAAAATGGGGTAGCAGTGAGTCATCTAACCTCCTCGCAAGAGATTTAAAATTCAAATCTCACTAGGTACACATTTGGGGATCGAAAACCTCGTGCATTTACGAGCTTATAAAAGATTAAGTGCTTCTGGTCATATTTTAATAACAATCATTTGCCAACAAGTACTATATACATTAAGAACACTAAATACATATGAGTTAATTAAGAGATAAAATTAAAAGAAAGTGATACCCGGATGATCTAAGAAATACTGCTGACTGGCAAAGTCAAAACTAAAACTCCCCTAGTCTTTGAAAGATTGTTTTATGGGCGGCTGTTTGTTAACTTGTTTAACTAATACTACAAGTTGGCGGGCTAGGCAGACAAGGTTACGAGGCTACTAAACGGGTGTATTCACACGTCGTAGCTGCGACTATTAAACTAAATTTTACAAACGCAATCTTTATTAATAATAACGATAACTTGAGTTATTGGAATAATTTTGAGCAATAATAAATTATTTTATATAAAAATAGTATTACGAGATTGTAATGATTGATAGTGAAACGTATTTATAAATCTGTGTTACATTCGTCGTAATATTATATAATATATAAATATATAAAGTCTTTTTAATGTATATGTTTACACGTTTTTATAAATTATAATGGCATTAAAATCTTTCTACTTTGATATGTACGATTTAATCAAATTAATTAACAAAATAATCAGTATTTTACTAAATTTGTACTAAAATGCATGCATAGACGGTATATGTATTCAAAAATGTAAATTTATAAAAAAAATTGAATGGTTCAAAATCAAAAATACAAATTTGATATTAAACTTACATTAGTGAACAATATAAATAATTGTATTAAAAAGTTATAAATCAAAATTATAATTTATAACAATAATCATTTGTACATGTTGTTTATCAAATTGTATTAATTTTTTCATTTATTGTTTATTGCCTATAAATTAATATAGAAATAAATTTATAAAAATTTTATGTTGTAAAGTTTGTACCAAAACCTTGTAACGTTGTACTACTTAAAATTTTGGAGAGAAAGAGTAAAATATCTTTTATAAGTAGTTCAGATTTATGTGTTGTTAAAAAAAATAGTACAAATTAATTTAACGGTACCGTTTTTATCAATTTCGGTGGGTCCTCTCCGAGTCTCCGGTTTATCGTCTGACGGGTTTTTTTTTGTTAGTTAAACCGACTGTGAATCCGGTTCCCAGTTGAAACTCATCATTTTAGGTATATATGATTTTGATTGTTGTATAATGTGAATATATAATACTATTTTTAAGTAATGGGATGTATTAATTATTTTTTAAAGTGTGTATTAATTATTATATATTAAATAGTTTTAATATGAGTATTTTATTATGTATTAATTAGTTTAAATATTATGTATTGATTAGTTTTAATAAAGAGTAATAAATTATGTAAACAAAAAGTTGGTGAGGATGGTTGTACAATATGGTGTATTTGTTGTAAAAGAAGAGAAAATGTGTTTTTAATATATAATTAATTGTACATTATGCATTATTATATAGTATTAATTGTGTATTCAGATATTTACTATTTCTATTTTCAATTTTGAAGCTATATTGATTTGTACATAAAGCTTTACAAAGAGTAGGTTGATTTATAACATTTTTATAAATAGAATGAGTTTCCTTTTAATATATAGTAGAGATTATGTATAAACTAGCATGGTACCCGCGTGTTGCGGCTGTGGGTACCCTTTAACATAAGTTTCGGTCAATAATATTTTAATTTTATGTTCCTTACAACGACATCTCGAAAAACGACAATTGAATGTTTAAGTAACTCTATTTAACTGTCTAGCTTAACCGATGGTGACCTCGGTTGAACTTGGACTGTTGGTCTGATTATGTATTCAAAACTATATACATTATTATTTTACATCAACAACATATGCATATATGTTTTTGTTGATATATGCTTTAAATTGTTGTATATTATGAATATAAAATTGTATATTTAAGTATTATGGTGTATTAATCTAACTCCCTATAAAACATTTTGAGAGGTTATTAAAGGAATACTTAAAATTTTAAGTTACATCTACTAATGCATTGTGTACGACCAACACAAGCTTAGAAAACTAAAATAGCAAAATTTAACACATCATTAATACTAACTTAATACTCACATTAAAACTAATTAATTAATACATAATAATTAATAAAGAATTGAAAATAAAAACAATTAATACTACAGTACTTATTTAATATATAATTAAAACACCACATTACATTAAAATATAAGTATATATACACATTGTACAACAACTAAAAGCATATATATGTAAAAATATACATATGTTGTCTACCTAAAATAATAGTATATATAGTTTTAAAAATCGAACCATGCAAATAGATTCAACCGAAAACCATAGTCACCATGGGTTCGGCTAACCAGTTACATAAGATTACCCAAAACTCGAATTATCGTTTTTTGAGATGTCATTGTAAGAAAAACGTAAAATTCAAATTAAGTTCTCCGAAAATTATGTTACAGGGCACCGGCCGCAGGAACGCGCGGGTACCCTGCTAGTTGTTTCTTAATTGGTGTTGATTAATTTTTAAAAAATTGGATGAAATGACATTTGTACAGTGTTTTTTTATTTGTAAATTATAATAATGGGATGCTGTAATTGTAATATTAATAATTTTTAATTATAGTATTAAATGTAATGTGTTGTATTAAATGAAATTAATTGTGTAATGCAATGTTATTATTTCTATTTTTTTTATTTTAAAGTTATGTTGATTTATACATGAATCATTACAAAGAGTAAGTTGATTTTGTAATATTTCTATAAATAGAAAAAGTTTTCTTTTAATATATAGAATTTACAAATAAATTAAATCAAATTTAATATTTCAAATTAATATATAGATATATAAAAATTTTCGTGCTTAATATTTTTACCTGTGATATTATTAAGTTACAAAATGTAAGGGTATTTGTTAGTTTTTTAAAGTTACTGAAAAATTATAATTATTACTTTAGATCAACTAATTTATTTAAAATTTAACCATTAAAGTTTTACTTATCACCTTATCCTTTTTAAAAAAAATTATACAAATTTAACACATATAATTGTATATCTTATTTTTTCTCCATCAAATTTTCATCAATTTTTGTAAAACTTTTATCAAATAATAAAAAATTTAGATTTTTTTAAAAAAGAAGTAAAAATAAAAAACATTAAATTAAAAGATTATGTCTTATTAAAGAAATATTTTTTTTAAACAGAAAAATCCATACTAACCGTTTTGTTTTACTAAGTAAAAGATATAAAGAAATGAATCTTTACCTTTTATTTATTTTGATTTAACAGTAAAGATTAATTTTAAATTTAAAAAAAACATGCAAGGATTAAATATTGTTTATTAGTAGTGATAAAAAGAAATGGAATATCACTAGTGATATTTTTATCACTGCTGATATTTTTATCACTGTTGATAACTAATATTTCGTCATATTTACAACTTTAGTTACTCCGTTTTTTATTAACAACTTTTGTACATTTTAGAAATTTTAATCTTTTCATGTTTTTTTCATATGATAGGGTCTTAAATGATTAATGATCAAGATTGGTACCTTATAATGTAACTAAACGATGCGTTTAAGCCCGTGCGTTGCACCGCGGTTGAATGTTGGGGCAAGTAATAAAAGTGTTTATAACAGAATGGATGTGCTGGTCTCAACGGGATGTTGTACGTTTGTAAGTTGTGCAATTTGCTTATGCACGGTGTTTAAATTTAGCTAAAAGTGTAGTAACAGGTTTTTGCATTGTATAGCCGTTTGTTTTGAAATATTAGTTAATTTTTTTAAGTATTATATAAGGGGTTTTTATAATAATTGAACAGATTTAGGGGTTTACTTGTAAAATTTTGTATTCTATTTCTTTTAAGTCGGATTTAAAAGTTTCTTAGTGAAATGACCTTCAATTGCTGCTGATTTTAATTTCTACCATGATGGTTTACGATTGTCCAGTTGCCCTAACGATTTATTTAGGCAATTATGGGTGCTCAAATAGTCCTCTAACTACCTCCAATAATTAACTAATCTCTAATCTACCTAATCTAAACTCATAAACTGCCTAATTATCTATGACGTCTACTTCTTCTAACCCACCCACTCTTGTGTTGAATGAAATCATTGCAATGAGTGGTCATATTGAGATTCCAAAGGTCATGAAAGCTTTTTTTGATCAAAAAATCTCAAAAGATAAGGCATTCGTAAACACCATCCGGACATGATTGTTGAGGTTCGTGTTTGCCTTAATAGGATGGTGCGCTCATGCTGTGAAATGGAAAGCAAAAAGGATGATGCCACTTTCAATGAGTCGGTTACATGTCTACAGGAAACAAAGGAAAGGCTGGAGATAAGGATATGTGGATTGACACATATTGTTGATGATAACAATTATAGTTTGAAGGAGAAAGAAGTCCATGTTGTTCTTATGGACTTGTGTGAAAGTGAAATTGATGCGGAAGCATCAAAGGAAGACTCTGAAGAAGATTAGGTTTTTTTATGGGTTAGCTGTCTTTTGATTTGTGATGAATGTTATGTCACTACATTCAGTTTTATTATCTTTTGGTATGGTAATGTTTATGAATATTAGATGCGGATGGGTTAAGAAATTGAAACAATGGTGTACTTTTTACATCTTTAATTGGAACGGAATGAAGTAGTTAGTATTATCATACTGTGTCGTGTTATTTTTATATGTTTGTTATATATATTAATTTGAGACAATCGCAAAAATCGTCCTTGTGGTTTATTTAAATTGCACGTTTGATCCATCAAGTTTTGAAATTGCAAAAATCATCTGTGTAACAAACTTTGAGTTGCAATTTTGGTTCTTTTACGACCTGAAATTACTAAAATACCCTCGCCCTTATAAAAATTTAAATTTTGAAGAAGAGGGTATTTTAGTCATTTCAAATCTTAAAAGGACCAAACGTGCAATTTGGACGAACTACGCAGGTGATTTTTGCAATTTTAAAATTTGACGGACCAAAAGTGAAATTTAGCCAAACCATAGGGATGATTTTTTCAATTCTCTCTATTAATTTGTATGATGGTGATTTACACTAAGTTGATTTTTTGTTAGTATTGTAGCATAAATGGTTTGGCGATAGCTGTTTAATTGTGCGAATAATGTAATTAGTTGTTGTAAGAAACTGCAACAACTCAGTTGTCCAAATATTGTAATTTTAGTTTGGAATCAGAATCAATTGAGTTTGTGTGTTTAGGTTTACTTGCTTGTAGCATTTGCGAAAAAGTTTACTTGCCGTTGCAAGGCTGAATAGGCGATATTTCACAGTTCATGTGAATGCAATGATAAGTGATCGAAGTCTCTCATTCACAGAATGTATGGTTGGTATTATGAGTTCTGCCATCGGTTTATCCACATGATGTTGGTAACATAGATATGTAGGTTTTATTTTTCCAACCTATTGTTTAATAGCCTGCTTAATATACTTTACACCAGTGTATATCATTAGGTAAGGCGTTCCTATTAGGATGATATGCGAGTGGGGATTCTAAAGTATTGGCATTGGTGTGGCACACAAATTTCAGGTTGTTGCATCGGTGAGGCGTAATATTTGCTCGTGAACAAAAGGATGTGGATAAGTGTCCAAGTAAGTAAGAACGACGTTAATTCATGAAACACGTTTTAAGTTCTTTTCCTTGTTTTTCTACCGAACTTTATTTGGGTCTGTTTTAGAAGTCGTCAACCCAAAAAGAAGTTGTTCTTAGGTTAACTGATTTGGTGGTTGGGATATACCATTTGTTTGGCATAAAGTAAAATAGTTCATAATCGGTAGTTATAGCAGCATGTGTTTAGAAAATTAAGATCATTTATTGAACTTGCAACGTTAGTACAAAGCATTAGGCATTGCTAGATGTATGTACTTTATTGGAACAGAGGGACGTAACCTTATATGGAGCTTGTAGGTTTTATGTTATTAACCATGTTTATACAGTTATTGTGTTTCCAGTAGTTCCTTTCTCGTCTGTGATTGTACTTCAACAATGGTGGCATGCATTTTCTGAAACAATTGTTGTCGATGTCTACGGATTAATATGTCTTCAGTATCTGTCTCAACCGTTCTTCTTGCTGTGAAACTTGCTGGCAGCAACACTCTTTGCCCAATAACATGTGCTTTAGGTTGACTTGACATAGTTTGGCTTTGAGTGAGTGTTAGTATAATGTGGTATATATAGGAATTTAAGCATACATTGTGGGCTATGTAGAGTTATTGTAGTTGTACCGGTTTTTCAAAGAAGACGAGATGATGGATAGTTATAAACATCTTTAGTTCCTTATAGAAACACTAACTAAATCTATATGATCAAATGGTCCATTCATTAGCTTGAAATTAGTATTTGGAAACATAACCGTTATTTTATTTGTGTATTTATACAGGGTTGGCCTTACATATGTATTAAGGTTTCATCAATAACTAAATTTTAGTAATTCATTTCTTTATAGATAAGGGTAAGGGTTTAACATAAGGAACTAAAGAAATTTCATGGCGGGACTTCTAAGGGTCCTATTGATGACTTTGTTGCCTTTTTAATAAGGAAACAATAGCAGATGCGAAGATGGCAAATGCATTTGAAATGTTGAGTAAGGAGCTTAAAGATGTTGTAGTTAAGCGTGCGGCTTATTTAGATGAATTTAAGAAGATGAGGTCTGATAATCATATTCATAAGGGGGTTTTATTGTTGGAACGTATACAATCGGATGATGTGGATAATGTGGCTAAATGGTTTATAATGAGGGATACTCAGAGGAAGTTGGGTGATAAGTCTAAGTTTGTTTTGAAGCTGAAGGATTTTATAGTCTAGACTGTGTATGAAGACCATGAGTCTAAGTAGCATTGATGGTTTATGTGCTTGTTTCGTATGATGAGTCAAATAATGGTAGGAAGTTGTATGCACGCTTGCTTTCGAGCAATACTTTATTCTTATCTAAAATGAACATGTATTAGATGTTTTCTGAGTTGAGTTATGTAATGTTGGGTTTTGTCAAGAATAATTCACTGGTAATAAAAAGCAACACCACTTGTTTCTATTATATCATGTCGTAGTATTTGCTTTTTTGTCGTTCTTGTTTATAGGAATATAAATAATAATGTGCATTCTGATGTTGCATAAGACACTACCAAGTTATGATAACTTTATTTGTTCATAACTTTTGAACTTGTTTTTATAAGGTGGCATATTTAAAAACCATAACCTTATGAAACTATTGTGCCTTTTTTGTAAATAATTGTTTATGGAGGGTGACCTAAAATTAGATTGAAAGAAACGTCTGCCTTACATCAAACTCATACATCTCAGAAATGAGGGTTACCTTGTTTATATCCAACTTATAAGACAGATGCTGGGTATTTTAAGAAAAAGTATTAATAAAGTGGAAAATCTAAGGATACATCCGCTGGCACCAATACACAGGCTTGTATTCTAATTAGATCGGAATATATGGTTATTTGATTGTTTTATAATCAATATGATTCATAGTGTTTAAGCTTTCATTCTAATTGAATACCAAGGATGACATCTATATTCTGTTTTTTACATTTCTAGTGTTTTATGCGAACAATAAAGTTCATCCTTTCCCTAATTATATGATTTAATTGGGATACCATAAAAAATGAGGAAAAAGTGGTCTAACTGAATTTTTAATAATACGTAATTAGGTTCATACTAACTTTGAAGTGAAAGCGGTTATTGATTGTTACATGACGCATTAAGCTTAAGAATGGGATTGCAAGAGGAATAATTGAATATGTGTTAGTTCTTGTTATGATAGGTTGTTGAAGACCTCCCTCTATACAATGTTTCAGGTATAATGTTTAAGTTCTTTGTCTTCATCTTCATAATAAGGATTTTCAACCCATCGATACTTGTGACCCTAGATAGTGTACGGTAGAGTTGGCCATGACTAAATACGGAGCTTGGCAAATACAGACCCACATAACTCAGAGATTAACCCTGACGTTTGTTAATTATCATTGCATAACACGGTTGAACGGGAAATTGCCTGCGTTTTAAAACAAATGGCCATTTGCATTGTGTAGATGTGAGTATGATTCGATGCAAAACAATCTCATTCCCTGTGTGTGAGCTTGTTAGAATTTTGTCATTAAAAATAAACTCGCCAAGGTCAGTTATGATTAGGTGAGTTCTATTACATAAACCCTTGGATGGATTAACATTCTTGAGAAGCATTATTGGTAATTCTTTTTTTAAGCATAGTTCATGAGCGCATTCCTGGGAAGTTCAAGGAATTCAAAAACTTAAACTGGATATAGATTGTGTTGTTTGAGAGATTTAGTAGACGCTTTACATATCTCATCGGCAATGCGGTAGGTTATAGATTCACCTTGCAACCTATTAAACATGAAGGCATTAACTTCGGCTGCATCGTCATTTCTAGGTGTGAGGATCGCCCTCTCTGTTAGATATTGACTGTTTGATTGCCATGTCGTAAACTTTGGATTTTTTCTGCCATAATTTGTTCAATTGGAGAAGTCCACATTTTAATAATGAACTTTTCAGGAATCTCAATCCAAGTTAGCTCATCCTCCTCTGCTTTCATTTTCGTGGGGACTCTACCGTCACCTACAACTAAAACCCATTTATTAAAATCTTGTTTCCATGTATCAATCTCCCCATTGGGATAATATTAGTTAACTCTCATGCTACGTGTAAGGGTAAACACTTTGCATCGTTTCCATAATGTTTACCGGTTTATGCAAGCCTACACGACCTCTGGTCTTTTTGCTTTTGGTATGACTGGAAGGATTTGCCAAAAATCACCTCCAAGAAGAACTGTCACCCTCCAAAATTTTTATCTCCTTTCATTGGTGATTTAAATCCTAATATATCCCTTAGCATTTTGTCTAACGCCTCAAAAGCGTACCTTTGTGTGATTGGGGCTTCGTCCCAAATGATCATCTCAACTTCTTGCATAAGTTCTTCCAAATAGGTGTTTTGCTTTATTCCACATGTATTGTTTTTCAATAATTCGAGGGGTATAACGAACTTGTTGTGAGCAGTCCTAACCACTGGTAGAAGCAACGATGCAATTCCTGTTGAGAAAATACCAATAAACAGTTATTACTTACTTAGTATTAATTAATGGGTATGTAGGTAAGTACGTATGAAATCGCTAACCTAAAGATGCTATTCAAAGCATGATTTTCCTAATAATCGAGAATATGTATGTTTTGCTAGTCTCAACCGGGCCATAAATGTGACAACCCAAACCCGTGGTCATTATTCGATTATATTTTTACGTATATTTTTTAAATTTTTGACGAGATTGATTGTTATGATGATCGGTGATTTGATTGGGATGAATGTTGGAAGTTATATTTTTATGTTTTGACGATTTGCGAGGATTATTAGTAATGACGATATTAACGGATGCCCGAACTTTTACGTTTTGTTTTAGACATGTCGATGTTTAATATTTTGACGTTTTTATTTTTAGTTTCGTATTAAGTCGTGCGGGGACTATATAATATCATATTTTGTGTGCGTTTTAAGTTTTGAGAAGTATTTTTATGGAACCAGAGACCCGTAATTATTTTTGAAATTGACTAATAGTCATTTCCCGCTTTTTAACCAAGTAATTGCATTTTGGTCCACAAGAATCATAATTGGCAAAAACTACCCTAAACTTTTCCCATATAAAAGGAAAACTTAAAACACAAACACTTCCACCATCAAAAAATTCTCTCTCCCTCTCTCCCATCTTTCTTGTCCGTCACCCCCAAGCCACAAACACCCCTTGATTTTTCAAAATCAAGCTTGAATCCATTAAAACTCAAAGACCCATCTTAATCTTTTGATTCTCTACATTTTTGTATGAAAATCTCTTACATGCATGAACATTTTATAAAAACCCATTTTTGATGAAAACTATGTATGTTTGATGTTAAATATGTGTTGTATGTAGGTGTTTATGGTGTTATACATTATTTTTTATTGTTACATGTTGAAATTTTTAGTTGGGTTTTATTTGATTTGATTGTTAGCCTTAAAATGTGTGCGACTAACGGAATTACATTAGTTTCATAGCGGGACTTGCAGGGACTATTATTGTCATATGTAACAGTCCAAGTCTCGTGCTATATATACCCCTCCATACTTCCATGGAGGGGTGAGGTTGTTCATTTTGTAGTTTTACTTTCTCTCTCTAATAAAACAAATTTATTAGAGCCTCCCTCTATCTCTTTCTCTCACTAACCATGGCTAAACACCTCTATCACCCTCCCCGACCTCCGGATCTTGAACCCGTGTTCTTAGTGAATCCAAGTTAACAATTAGTATCAGAGCTAACCGGGGGTGTTTCGTGTTTTTGTCTCGATGTTTTGTGTTCGTGTTTGTGTGTCGGATCTTATTTGATGTGGTACGTTTTTTTTCCTTTTCTTTGAATAACTGTTACACGGTCTAAATCATCATCCACATCAGTCCTTTTATTATCATTTTTAATCAGCTGTTCTTGGTTTTCATCAAATTTTTTGTCCTTTTTTCTACACGTTTTTTGTCTCATCATATATAATATGATCTATTTTTTCATGGCAAAAGGATAGAAAAACAAAAGATAACAGATCCATTTTTTCGGTTTTAAAACCCTTTTCCGACAGCTTATTCCGATGGGTTTTTCCGATGTTTAAACATTCCGACTGACATCCATCATAAAAGGGTTTATACTTTCTGATGGAGATTCCGATGGCTTTTTAGATGGATTTGCGGATGCTGATTTTGATGGGTTTTCAAATGGACTTATTCCGATGGATTATACGGATGGTTATTCCGATGGATTTTCCGATGCTTATTCCGATGTAATTTTCCAATGTTTATTCCGATGGATTCTGTTTTAACATTCCGATGGACTTTTAAGTCGTATTCCGATGGTTCTGAAAAATCAGTTGACTCAAATGCATATCTTCATATCTTCACACCGTGTCAACTCGGTAATTACCGAGTTGACCGGGTTAACTCGACTGAGTAAATGATTATAACTCCATTAAAACAACTCATCCCAACAACAAAATCAAATAATATTGCAAAGACTCATCTTACATCAAAACCCACCCTCTAAACACTCATACACCATCCTTTTATCTCCACAACACCAATCAACATCTATATCCTAACCCAACGTCTCCTAAAACCCATCCCATCTAGACTCAAATGCAAACCAACCTATATCTTGATCTCAAATTATCTTTCATGATTAATCGAGATCTTTCAAGATCCCTTCACGAATAAACCATCATCACTGATTGATATAGATGCAATCCATCTTTACTGTTTTTCGAATTTGAAGGATAGATCATAAAAACTTTATTATATCTATCTATTCGATTCGATTCTAACCACTTTACACTAATACCTACCCGAGACCACCAAGTGGGAGGCCTTGCAGCACCTTCTTCTTCGCGGTATTTATTCAGTATATATCTGGTAAGGGTAGGTTTATGTAATTCGGATGATTAATGAGACAGGTTCAATTTGTGAGTTATGGATGAGATTATAGGATTGAGATTGTTTAGTTTGTGATCTTTGAGATGGATATGGGATCTTGGCAGCTAAGATGGGACGGAGGTTTCAAAATTGATGGCTTTGAGGAGTTGGATAGGGAGATAATGTGTCTGCTGATGAGTTGTGAGTTATATGAGATTTGATGATGATTGATGGAGAGAAAAGTGGGACGGAGATAATGTGGATGAGATGGGAGGCGATGTAAACTATGAGATCAATTAGGGTAAATGGAGTATTATATACTTCTAAATTGGGGTAGCGTAGTTATTGGGCTTCACAAATTCCATAACCAACATTGGAAGAATTTCCATAACCAAATTGGTTTGGGCTGAATTTTGTTAACCGACTATCCATTCCTATTATTGGACCGGCTGCCATAATTTGGATATGGGCTGGTTATTCAAACCGGACTATGGGCTGGTTAATGGTTGGTAGTGAATGGTAATGGATTTTGGGCTTCAAAAATCAAGTTTGCTAGACGACGTTGACGACCGTTGTTTCTCTAGTCATCGTTGGTTCTCTAGTTAACGACACTCCTCAAACACATCTAAACACGACAAACACGACAAAAACAAACAAACACCAAAACGATCCTTTAAGATTCACTAAAATTGTCAAAACGGCTAGTATTCGTGCAAAGTAATGTCAAGTGATTACGAAGTGGATTTGGTAATATCACGAAGGCGTCTACTCAATTGATCATCGAGCCTCTTTCACCCCCTCTATCGATTGATGATTCGCTTGAGCATTCATGATTGAGACTTGATTTATCTAGTTTCCACTGTCAAGGGGTGGATGGTCGACGACATGGACAACTATCACTTAAGGAGTTACGTTGTAGTGCTTAGTGTCACACTCACCTGTAGTTGTGGGTATTTCAAGAGGTGTTTTACATCTTATACTTCTCTCTTCTTCTATGTATAAGGTACTAAGAGACGTTTCTCTGCACCGTTCATCAATCAACAAAAGTGCTAAGCGTAAGTAACAAATTTAGGGGATTGTACTTCAGTTTCAAGTTTGAAATATCAGGTTTACTTCACCAGTGGTCACTACAAATAGCCGAAAGAATACGAGGTTGGTAAGTTTAGCCAGAGAGTACAAGAGTAGAGCGATCAGCAAACAATTGTCACGAGTAACTTGAGCTACAAAATGTCAACAAAGATTTCTGCTTCAGACACGAAGATCTCGCGATTCTGATTGTACTTGTCAGATGATGCTCCCGAGTGTTCTTAACCACCATACTCTTGACAAGAACATCTCGCGATTCTGAGTGTACACGTCAGATGATGCTTCTGAGTGTTCTTAACCATCTTATTTCTAATAAGAACATCTCGCGATTCTGAGCGTACACGTCAGATGATGCTTCTGAGTGTTCGTAACCACCATACTTTCGACAAGAACATCTTGCGATTTTGACCGTACACGTCAGATGATGCTTCTGAGAGTTCGTCACCATCATGGGGGAAGAACGTGTGCTTTGGAGTACTTAGTTCAACCTCCAGGGGGAAGCATTCTACAAGCGTGAGAAGATTTGTTGCTGATTTCTTACATGTTTGCCCAAACACATAATCATGAAGACCAAAAATGTCAAGTTAGCAGGTACTTGGTGTTGGTTGCTTCTTCTTCTACAAAATTCCGTTGTGCACTTTAAATGTCAAAGATAGAAGATTGCTCAAGCTACAGATTCTGCTCAAGACAAGGATATTGGTTTGGGGGGAAGCTGATTCAGAAGCTTCGTAAAAAAGAAGTCTATGAAGAAAGCTTTTCAAGACATGTGGTATGAATTGGGGGGAAGTTAATCCAGTTCATACATGATACAATGGTTCCTCAACAAGCAAAGACAAAGAGGATTCAAACTGGGGTATAAGTTTTTCTAGAAGACTTGAAGACAACGACGTCTTTCTCAGCATTGGAAGCAAACTTAATACTGTCATTTTTGCTGCATTTGCATTTGTTAGGAACATTGTAAGTAATTTCGTATGTCACCACATTGGGGGAAGATTGCTAGCCTTAAAATGTATGCGACTAACGGAATTACATTAGTTTCATAGCCGGGACTTGCAGGGACTAATATTGTCATATGTAATAGTCCAAGTCCCATGCTATATATACCCCTCCATACTTCCATGGAGGGGTGAGGTTGTTCATTTTGTAGTTTTACTTTCTTTCTCAAATAAAACACATTTATTAGAGCCTCCCTCTATCTTTTTCTCTCACTAACCATGGCTAAACACCTCTATCACCCTCCCCGACCTCCGGATCTTGAACCCGTGTTCTTAGTGAACCCAAGTTAACATTGATCATCTAGGGTGATATAGTATGTTAGGATTGAAAGTAGTAATATTTAGATGACTATAGTGGTAAAAATGATGTTAAAATGGGGTAAAAATATAGTTTTGAGTGATTTTTAAAGATGTATTTTTGACCAGCAGCTAAAAGATGAATCAGGCAGGGAACTTTAAAAGTAAAATCTTTTAACCAACTTTTAGGAGGTCTTTCTATATATAGTAAGTGAAGTTTCTGATTAGTATCGTAAGCTATTCACGTGTTTAAGTAAGGAAAACAGTTTGGACGATTAATGGATATATATCGACAGTTTTTGAAAGAATAAAAATGTAAAAGTGTATGTAAGAAGGAATTATTAAATTGAGTATGGTGTGAGTTTGATTCTGACTTTGAGATATTTATTTCATTTTATTAAGTATGGAATATTAGTTGGATGTATTATTAAAGGCACGCGTTTTATTTTGATAGATTGTGAATTTCGTGTTCGTCGGGCATCATCTATCGTTGAAAGTCGTCATACTACTGTTAATACTTTAGGTGAGTCTATAGCCTCGCTTTTTGCTTTTTTTTAATGATTTTAAAACCCGCGAGGGGGATACATGCTATTTGAAGTAAAATGAACACATGTCATGAGTAATTGTTGTAACAATCGTGAATTTTAAATTGTTTAATTTATGATTAAACGCGACGTTTTCGGGTTAGACATGTACGTCTATTGAAATCCCCGATTGTTTCCGCGTAAAACGTGTATGAAACTGAAGTTGATATTTAGTGATCACCGTTTTTCATGGAACCAGTTCCTTGGAAAAATTCTATTATTTATACATATATGTTAAATTGAGATTTGTGACTTAAAATGCGCCTCTTGACAATTGGGAAAATTCACGCCGATAAAATAAATTTAATTTACATGGAATGTTTACTTTAACATGAACTATTTTATTCTTATCTTAAATGTGAATATAATTTAATTGAGATCAAAAACTTATACCACGTACTTTGGATGTCATTCCCGTCAACAAACCGACGCTAGACAATTAATGCCAATTTTATTTTAGTAACGACTCAACAATAGTTGATTTTTGGTATTTTATAATTTATATAGTGTCATATAAATTATTTCACGGAGCCGTTGAATAATACGTACCACTATATAAAAAGTATATGTAATATATCCGGTACCCCGAATAAATAAACTAGCAAAGATCGACCCTCCTTTGAATCTCTGGCTCCAACCCGTCACTTCTTTCTTCTTATGTTCCCCACTCACCTATAAGTCAAACATTGAAAACATGCATTTTAACATTGGAAATGTGCATTTCCCTGGCCGCCCACGTGATCCCTTGTACACTCTTTTTTTCTTCCATCGAAAAACAGCATGATAAGACCACACAATACCCTCTTTATTTTACATCACTTACGCCACGCCAACTTGATGCCCTCTTTTGTTTTGATATTACTAAAACAAGGACAGAACCTCTCTTGCTTTCCTGTCACTTTGCATCGAACACAAGAACCCACGCAAAGTCCCATCCTCCATTAATATTAACAAACGACGTACTATTGGCTAGTCCAACACACCACTATTATGGATTACAAAAGCACACGTGATTCTTCATTGGAAAACACATCGGACACAAACTCATACACACACTATCTTCTTAAAACACCAACGACAAACATCATCTTCACCAGGACTCCTTATATATTGCATAACCTTAAACCAATGTTCACCAAACACTAAATCTGGAAAGACCATAGTCGGCTACTTGATTCTTTGTTTCCTTGGCTTCAACATATCAGGAAGCCTAACAACCTTCCATCCCGTTTCCTCTTGTAGTCGCATCACACAAACCGCACTTGGACGCACCTTCATTCCATAATTAGTATAAAGGTGTTGAAACCTTCAAACCCTAGAAAGATGGAAACATTACTAAATCTCTCGCTTTCTTGTCCTACCTCGGCTAACGAGTTGCAGCATGAAGTCGACCTCATGGATTAGTATGGTTCGTTAACACCACGGGGAAATAGCGAGGGATGTTTTGGTATAAAGAGAGACTCGGTTAGTATGGTAATTGGAAATATAGTTTGGTTGCTGGTTTGATATGATCACACTCCACCTCTTAAATTGTGAGTATCGCACAACCTTCTCTTTCCGTTATAATCCGCATATACATCCTCTAGTTGATTGTGCTTGAGAGAAAAATACACTTTTGGTAACAAAACATGAAAATACAAATAACCGTTAGTTTAATAGAAGTATGACATACTAGTCCTGGAGTTAAATAAGAAACAATAAGTTTTCTTAGCCAATGTATGTTACTGTGATTCAAAGAAACAATACAACATGTTATAGTTTATCGCAATCCGCATCACCATATTTCACCAGAAAATTATAAGACGTGTGAACCTCTAATCAATATAAACAGTGGGGGTATAAGACTTAAAAACACAGATTTGGAAGTTAAAAACAGGTTGCAACGCGATCTTTTACGACCCACTTTTGACCCTCAAAACGAGCTTGCCCCGAGAGGGTTAAACAATGAAAGTTGTAGACGGCCATGCCGTCTACACGGACATACTTTTGGTTCAACCCAAAAGTCATTATTGATAACCGTAGCTGAGTTCGAAACTGGCCTATTAAACTCGTAACTTTTAAAAGTAGTTGCACGACCCTTGCTTTGTACATGAATTTAATCCATCAAACGACCTCGATTTATTAAACTTAAAACACGGGCCTATAGACGACCTGGCCGGCTATCTAACGGTACTTGTGGCTCATTCTGTGAGCTACTAACGAGTCCGATATTCACGCCGAAAAACTGACGAGAACAACCCTTCTTTCCCGGAGTCTAAAAAGGAAGAAACGCAATGCAAATTGTTGAATTCAGAGTTTTTAATTCCTATTGGTTGTTCCCGTACCCCCAACATCCGACATAAAAGTATTTGTTTTATAAACTCTACTTATTTTCATTAAATAAGATATTGGTTAATTTAATTTAAATTATTTAAGATATTTTTATAAAATGTATTTAGGGTATTTGGCTCATTAAACAATTTAGGTAAATGAACCGTCCCGACAATGAAATGTTCAATATTGTTAAATTCTCTCGATTAAATGATCAGACTTTTATTAAAACGTTAAACTTTCGCAAGTGTTAAAAAAACTATCGATTTATTTAAAAACTCAAGCACATACTAGGGGATTAAATGCTACATTTATTGTCAATTTGCATGTATAGTAATACATACTTTATTTAATTTAGACTGCGGATTGTTTCGAGCTATAATCTCTCCATGACTACGTTGTACTATTTTAACCGTTGCTATTACTTCGAGGTGAGTTTCATAGCCCCACTATTTACTTGTTTTTAAATGCTTTTGGGGTGAGAACATTGCTTATTTTTACGGATGAACATAAGTGCTAAAACTTGATACGTTTGCCTACGTGATGTCTAAGTCCCCGATATCCTAAGTTGCTTTTAGCCCACTATCATGAACCGTTAATTACTTGTGTGTAAGCGCAAATGTTATGGATAGATCTATTGGGACTGACCTCCCTATCTAATTGTGGCTGTGTGGTCAAATTAGATACACTTACATTTGAATCCTCACAGATGCTCCAGGATAGGTATCTGCTTTGGGCTCTTATTGTATTGTTGGTTAACGCTTCGGTGTCATGAGCTTAGACGTAGGAATACAAACGTATACTATTTTGATTATAGCCTTGTTTGGTTATATGCCGGTTGCCTGATTAAATCTTATGGTTCATCACACTTATTTTGTAACTAAACCTATGAACTCACCAACCTTTGTGTTGACACTTTAGCAATGTTTTTCTCAGGTATCAAGACGGAGGAGTGCCGTGGTTGGGCTATGGAGATAAATAATTTATCGTGACTATCTTTTGAGAATTTGAACACCTATGTTATCTCTTCAAAAATTGGTTTATTTTGTAATACTGTATCAAATGCTTCCGTACACTTTTACTTATATATAATGTATTAAAATGACTTTTTAACGTCGTTCTTTATATCTATGTCTCGTGATAGTCATGAAAGTCGCACCCCATTGTGTTCCCTTACTCTGATAAATTGGGGGTGTGACAGATTGGTATCAGAGCCTGGTTATAGAGAATTAGGTTACTTTTATAAAAATCATTTTTACAAATGTTTTTGGTCAAAAATGAAATTTTAGGAAAAGAGTAATGCTAGACTATAACCGTTTCTGTATCTCCATGGGCCACTTCACTCCACGTCTTCGATACAAGTAAGTTGTGACTTGAAATAGTTTGTGATTTTTGCCATGCTAAGTTTTGAACTAGATTTCTAAGTGTTATTAGCATTAAGTATTCCCTTTCCTTGTTTGAATGATCCCTAGGTACGATGTACTTATAGAAATGTGTACTAAAACGACTTTTATGCTCAAATAAAATACCCCACATCCTTGTTTGGATTATTATACTACTCAAATGGTTTGTGTCATTTTCATTTGGTTTGTGCCATATTTATTTGGTTTGTGCCATACTCAAATGGTTTGTGCCATTTTTATTTGGTTTGTGCCATATTTATTTGGTTTGTGCCATATTCAAATGGTTTGTGCCATATTTATTTGGTTTGTGCCATAAATATATGGTTTGTGCCATATGTATATTTTGGGATTAAACGTACGCATATTTATGCCTCGCATATTTTTAATAGTCCGCGGGACTATTATCGACTATCGAAACGTTTTCGTGTTTCATATCACTATACGTCGAATTAAACATATCATCACGATTCCTAGAACGAAAAACAATATGAATGTATTTATTTACCATGGGTTTGGTAGTATGTTAATTTGTAGTAATACTTGAATCAAGCGGTGCTATTATAAAAGTCGAGTGGAGCACCTATTTATTGGGTCCGATAAATTGTTACTCCACTAAACATTTATAATAGACTCGATTGAGGAAGAGTGACCTACATTAATTAACGGTCTAGAAAGTAAGATTGAATACATAAATTATCGTAGCGAATTATTGTTTCGCTCTTTTTGAGCACGAACAAGGAACGACGACGCCGTCACTATTTATAAGAAAACGTATGACGATACAACACTTTATACAAGTATTACACTTGTCATACTCCAAAAAGTACTATAATTCAAAGAATGAATAATATTTCGCAATACATGAACTATCCATAAATACACCGACACGTGAGTCGAACGATTACCGAAGAAAAGATTTTAATTGAAATAAATTATGCAAAGACGATTCAAAATTCTTTTAGTCTATTGATTGCGACTAAGTTATCAAGAAACTACTATAAATTATAAAGTTATGATGTACTCCTAGTTAAAAGGATTGTGCCAATTCCTACATCAAAGGGATTATCGCATGTCGCGAAGTTGAGAACCCTATATTTGAAATGTGGCCATCTCTTGGAGATTTTAACTTTGGAGTTGTTGATGATAAGTCGTAAGTAAACCCAGAACCAGGACAAATCATCAAGAATGCTAAGAGGTAGAACGACGCTTAGCAAGGTCTCAAGGCTGTTCTTGTTTGATCCGGTTGCGAGACTAAGTTAAGTGCCAGTCGTTACACAACTTAGGGTTTTTGATGAGTTATCTTGAAGATGGGTAAGACTCATGAATTTAGATGTTGCGCGATAAGTTTGACCATTAAGTTATAACATAATTGATGATTTATGTGTGGTTTAAATCAAGGTTAAACTATTTGAGTAATACCTAAATACGAGTAAAACGCTAGACAAAAACAAAATAATCAAAACATTTGAGACGTAATTAAAACTCAGAGAAATTCTTGTGATAGAATTGAGCGATTGAATTGTTTAAATCGATTTAACAATTTTTCAATGGGTAAAATTTGTTGAAAGTATACGAACTGGAAACACTAAGTTAAGGAAAGACTAAAGAATGAGCACAAAGAACTAGTAACGGCTATGGTATGGCCATCATTTGACTAAAATTCAAAGATATACTTACTCATATGAGTTAAAAGTAGTAGAAAATTAGCAACAAAAGTTACCACGAATAAATATTTGAGAACATCTAATTCGATGAAAGGTTGTATATCGATTAAGGATAATTGTATTTATCTGACCGTGATTTATTACCACTAAGTGAAAGTACAAGAATGAGTATGTGGAAGAGCATGTTAGAAGACTCTAACATTCCACGATCGCTTACGATTTTCCAGTTAAGGGCTACTTGGACCTTTAAGTAGGCCTATGGAACGATTGTACAAGAACTTATGCTGAATAATAGAATACTTGCAAGACATCATACTGCTATTGCTCGTTAAAGAACCTATGAAACAACATACCTTATCTCTTCCTACCTAACAACCGTTATCCTCCATCGGCGACGGGTGAATTTTAAAATTCCCTCTCATCTCGTTTGTCATTTTACCATCCGGATATGACAAGGGATTACCTTCATCCGGGGAGTATTCATGACCGTTCGGATGCCGAGCAAGAATTCACCAGTTATGACACTAAATGTCACAACGGAAAAACCTTAATAATTAGGAATATCCCCTCTATTTCCATGCCATTTATCTTACTCCTATACTGCTACAATTACCCAAAACGTCCAGAAAAAAGAAATCGAATATTTTTACCGCCACAAAATCCTAACACTACTACTCATTCAGATAACGGGACTACTCAGAAAAAAAAAAAATTTGAGCATGATGCAAACATTGTGATAGCCCAGCTAGAGGATGTATGACATGAAATGGTTTCCCTTTGGCGCAAATGATGAGGATAAGGTTCTATTAATATCAGAATCGCGAAAGCCTCTTGAAGTTTCGTTGGTCGCGATTACAATGAGAGCGGATAATGTTGGAGCCAGGGAGGCTGCATATCGAGCTCAGATTAAGGAAATCCTACGCAATCTAGGCCTCTTGGATGTAGCACCCTTCTAATAAAAAAATGTGATGTTTTGTAATAAAATCTTGACGTTTTCTCGAGACTAAAAGAAGTCATTCATTTGTTTGAATGAGAAATTTGTACTCTAAGCTTTGAGACTATGAATGGAACCTAATTCAAGGATTAAATGAACGAACTTTTATAATATGTTACCTCGATAATTGTATTACAATAACTGTGAGGAAAACTCAGTCGATTTGGAATAATCGTTGATTTGATAACCATGAAGGAACTAACTAAGGATTTGTATATCCAAAGAATTTAAAATGTCACATGTAAAGCAAATATAAAACCGCGAGAACCATAGGGAATAATTCACCATCAATATTAGAACGCCATTAAGACAGTCAAATCATTCGATGTTAGTTTTCGTACTAACATTCAAACTTTGAGCATGTGCTCAAGAACTAAAGAAACAAGAGTTAATCCAGTTAACCCTCTTGACTTCGAAAGATCTTTTCAAAAGAAAAACCAAACGGACTTGCGTTAGTTGTGAAAGAAAAGGACGCTACAAAAAGAAGTAATCCCTTGTCGAGAAGCAATCCAATGTTAGAATTAGTAAAGCTGGACTATCCCTCACCATCCGACTAGACAAAAGAACCTACCCTGGCTAGCAGCGTGTGCTAAGCAAGGAAAGAATTTCCAACCACCTACTCACCATACTAAAACTATCCCCTCAAATAATGTGCCAAAACCAAATCCTAATTTGAACGAAGAAAATTTTGGTAAACTACCATATTGACATGAGTGTGAGTACCGTCACAAAGGTACTTGCTAGAACCACTTCATGCTCTTTGATGAGTTTGGATATTGGGGCAAAGACGGTCGCATCGTAAGACACATGAGAAGTACGTGAAAAAGTGTTACCTAGAAAAAAGCCGAATAAAGCAAGATCGAATCCTAACGGAAAAGAAATTTCTAAAAAAGGAAGCTCATATTTGAAGAGCATGAAATACCCCGCAAACGTCATGTACCGTGTATCACTTGGGGACAGCGCCCCAAAAACTTATAAGTATCAAACGAAGGTCTTTTACCCCGTCATATGTAAAATTTAGAAAATTACGGGGAATATCAAATAATTTATTTATATGCAAATTAAGTAACTTGACATCCTTCGATGTTACCACCAACAAAATCTAATTATGTAATCATACTAAGACTTTTATTTAATTGTTTCTAGTTGACTTTAAAAGTTATCTTTTATATCTTGCAAATCTTTTACTTAAGAAAGAGTTTTACCCTATAAAATTTTCTTCCAACGGGAATGACAAAATTTCTATCTTAAAATGTCTTCTTTTTATAGGCCAAAAAAAAAAACAAAATAATAATAATAAAATGAACCAAATAATTTTTTTTACTTAAGGAAAGATTTTTATAAAATATGTTTGGAAAACATTACGATCTTTTTTTAATTTTTTTTTTTTACTATAAAGGAACCATCGCCTAAGCTTTATTAGTGGGAATAAGAAAAAGTGCGATAAAGCATTTTGGAAAATTGGAAAAAAAAATATTATTGATAAAACGCCATGTTTAATGAAGTAATATTTTGGTAAAGAAATACTATGTAAAGTTTTGAAATTTGGTTGACAACCAACTCGATGTGAAAAATACAAACTATTGATGGACTTGATGAGAACTACTATGAATGATTGTATGAATTATATTGTTTATCGGGGAAGTGAACAATGGCAAAGAATGAAATGAACTATAGACTTATTTGTTGATTATGGAGATGAACGATAGGAACGAATGAAATAAACGATGATATTTTGTTGATTGTGAAAGTTAACAATTATAACATATGAATAAATTATGAACTACCAATATATAAATTACAATCTCGAAAAGATAACTGATGATGAAAAGGAGGATGCAACCGTTAGACCCGAGACGTACGTAGCCTGATCAACTACGAATGATCGTGGTCGAACGCGAGTATGCTCGTAGTAGTCATCGTAGAAATGAGATAGAAAAATTCTAAATTAGTCTTACTTGTCAAAGAAAATTCATTCTGTACTATGAACGAAAAATATTCATATGCCATTGTTTAAGTAAGAGCGTCGAGTACGCAATACAAGTAAACTTATTACGATTATTTTCTTCACAACTATTACGTTCGACACCATGTAAGACGCAAGAAACATTTAGTACGCAAATTCCTAAGACAAGTAAAAAGACTTGAGTTGGAAGAAACCTAAGACAATGACAAGTAAAAAGACTTGAGTCGGAAGAAACCTAATGATGCGAAGAACGAGACGCCGTTTGAGTAAGACTCAAATTTAACGGATATCGCAACACTATTATATAATAATTTAAGATCAATAAAACAATTTGGTTGTAAAAGCGATGAGACGCACAAATGAGAAAAACTCAAATTTAACGAGTATCGAGACCCCAATGTGATTTGACCGATGTCAAGGAACAAATTTTATCGAGATAAGTATTGTCTCTTGTATAAGAAATCGGATACCGAGACCACCCGGACGAAAATATATTTGCTTAAGTTTTAGCAAAGCGCCGTGCTCTTAAAACTAAGAAAGATTTAAACAATTGTGTCTACGAAATATTGACCCTCACGGATCACAATTTGATTTAACTTTGCACTATTCACGCGTTTTCACCTCCATGAAAAGGAGATAAACGAGGAGGAACGCGAACTAAATTAATTGATTTACGAAATCATCTAAAAAGGAAATGTCGCCTAGAAGGAAGAAATGTCTTAACCATCATGTGTTATGTTAGGACGACCATTTATTCTAGATTCTTGGGAAACTGATTCAAGAAACCTTGACGCATACACTACTTATCACTACCAAGTAGACGGTCAAGGTGAACGGAATTAACCAAACAATGTGGAACGAATTTTAAATGTGCGATGTTATCCTTAGGATTAGTTGGGTTAAATACTCGAGATTAACACTAGCCCAACTATAGGCTCTATGCGAAAGATGACAACACGCGACCTTTTAAGGTGGAAAATAATAATACACGGCTATTAAAACTGGTAATAATACGCGAGACGGAGAGAAAATATTTGATGAGAAAGTTCCCTTAACAAAACCAATATTGTCGAGAGGATTTGACATACAAGAAAAAAAAAATTAATACTAAAAGCGTTGCGGAACATTGTATGATCATGTACGATCGGTATAGATTTCTATTCATTCTAGTTCTAATAAGATTATTGTAATTTTAATCTTAGAAAGAAACTAAGGAGAAACGAAGACGTTGAATGCCAAGAAAAGTAGATAAAACTCAAATTCATCTCTTATTTTGTTAACGACATCGAAGTACGAGTTTTGGGGTCAAAACTCAATTTAAACGGATATCGAATGTAACAATCGTGAATTTTAAATTGTTTAATTTATGATTAAACGCGACGTTTTCGGGTTAGACATGTACGTCTATTGAAATCCCCGATTGTTTCCGCGTAAAACGTGTATGAAACTGAAGTTGATATTTAGTGATCACCGTTTTTCATGGAACCAGTTCCTTGGAAAAATTCTATTATTTATACATATATGTTAAATTGAGATTTGTGACTTAAAATGCGCCTCTTGACAATTGGGAAAATTCACGCCGATAAAATAAATTTAATTTACATGGAATGTTTACTTTAACATAAACTATTTTATTCTTATCTTAAATGTGAATATAATTTAATTGAGATCAAAAACTTATACCACGTACTTTGGATGTCATTCCCGTTCAACAAACCGACGCTAGACAATTAATGCCAATTTATTTTAATAACGACTCAACAATTGTTGATTTTTGGTATTTTATAATTTATATAGTGTCATATAAATTATTTCACGGAGCCCGTTGAATAATACGTACCACTATATAAAAGTATATGTAATATATCCGGTACCTCCGAATAAATAAACTAGCAAAGATCGACCCTCCTTTGAATCTCTGGCTCCAACCCGTCACTTCTTTCTTCTTATGTTCCCCACTCACCTATAAGTCAAACATTGAAAACATGCATTTTAACATTGGAAATGTGCATTTCTCTGGCCGCCCACGTGATCCCTTGTACACTCTTTTTTTCTTCCATCGAAAAACAGCATGATAAGACCACACAATACCCTCTTTATTTTACATCACCCACGCCACGCCAACTTGATGCCCTCTTTTGTTTTGATATTACTAAAACAAGGACAGAACCTCTCTTGCTTTCCTGTCACTTTGCATCGAACACAAGAACCCACGCAAAGTCCCATCCTCCATTAATATTAACAAACGACGTACTATTGGCTAGTCCAACACACCACTATTATGGATTACAAAAGCACACGTGATTCTTCATTGGAAAACACATCGGACACAAACTCATACACACACTATCTTCTTAAAACACCAACGACAAACATCATCTTCACCAGGACTCCTTATATATTGCATAACCTTAAACCAATGTTCACCAAACACTAAATCTGGAAAGACCATAGTCGGCTACTTGATTCTTTGTTTCCTTGGCTTCAACATATCAGGAAGCCTAACAACCATCCATCCCGTTTCCTCTTGTAGTCGCATCACACAAACCGCACTTGGACGCACCTTCATTCCATAATTAGTATAAAGGTGTTGAAACCTTCAAACCCTAGAAAGATGGAAACATTACTAAATCTCTCGCTTTCTTGTCCTACCTCGGCTAACGAGTTGCAGCATGAAGTCGACCTCATGGATTAGTATGGTTCGTTAACACCACGGGGAAATAGCGAGGGATGTTTTGGTATAAAGAGAGACTCGGTTAGGTATGGTAATTGGAAATATAGTTTGGTTGCTGGTTTGATATGATCACACTCCACCTCTTAAATTGTGAGTATCGCACAACCTTCTCTTTCCGTTATAATCCGCATATACATCCTCTAGTTGATTGTGCTTGAGAGAAAAATACACTTTTGGTAACAAAACATGAAAATACAAATAACCGTTAGTTTAATAGAAGTATGACATACTAGTCCTGGAGTTAAAGAAGAAACAATAAGTTTTCTTAGCCAATGTATGTTACTGTGATTCAAAGAAACAATACAACATGTTATAGTTTATCGCAATCTGCATCACCATATTTCACTAGAAAATTATAAGACGTGTGAACCTCTAACCAATATAAACAGTGGGGGTATAAGACTTAAAAACACAGATTTGGAAGTTAAAAACAGGTTGCAACGCGATCTTTTACGACCCACTTTTGACCCTCAAAACGAGCTTGCCCCGAGAGGGTTAAACAATGAAAGTTGTAGACGGCCATGCCGTCTACACGGACATACTTTTGGTTCAACCCAAAAGTCATTATTGATAACCGTAGCTGAGTTCGAAACTGGCCTATTAAACTCGTAACTTTTAAAAGTAGTTGCACGACCCTTGCTTTGTACATGAATTTAATCCATCAAACGACCTCGATTTATTAAACTTAAAACACGGGCCTATAGACGACCTGGCCGGCTATCTAACGGTACTTGTGGCTCATTCCGTGAGCTACTAACGAGTCCGATATTCACGCCGAAAAACTGACGAGAACAACCCTTCTTTCCCGGAGTCTAAAAAGGAAGAAACGCAATGCAAATTGTTGAATTCAGAGTTTTTAATTCCTATTGGTTGTTCCCGTACCCCCAACATCCGACATAAAAGTATTTGTTTTATAAACTCTACTTATTTTCATTAAATAAGATATTGGTTAATTTAATTTAAATTATTTAAGATATTTTTATAAAATGTATTTAGGGTACTTTGGCTCATTAAACAATTTAGCTAAATGAACCGTCCCGACAATGAAATGTTCAATATTGTTAAATTCTCTCGATTAAATGATCAGACTTTTATTAAAACGTTAAACTTTCGCAAGTGTTAAAAAAACTATCGATTTATTTAAAAACTCAAGCACATACTAGGGGATTAAATGCTACATTTATTGTCAATTTGCATGTATAGTAATACATACTTTATTTAATTTAGACTGCGGATTGTTTCGAGCTATAATCTCTCCATGACTACGTTGTGCTATTTTAACCGTTGCTATTACTTCGAGGTGAGTTTCATAGCCCCACTATTTACTTGTTTTTAAATGCTTTTGGGGTGAGAACTATTGCTTATTTTTACGGATGAACATAAGTGCTAAAACTTGATACGTTTGCCTACGTGATGTCTAAGTCCCCGATATCCTAAGTTGCTTTTAGCTTACTATCATGAACCGTTAATTACTTGTGTGTAAGCGCAAATGTTATGGATAGATCTATTGGGACTGACCTCCCTATCTAATTGTGGCTGTGTGGTCAAATTAGATACACTTACATTTGAATCCTCACAGATACTCCAGGATAGGTATCTGCTTTGGGCTCTTATTGTATTGTTGGTTAACGCTTCGGTGTCATGAGCTTAGACGTAGGAATACAAACGTATACTATTTTGGATTATATGCCTTGTTTGGTTATATGCCGGTTGCCTGATTAAATCTTATGGTTCATCACACTTATTTTGTAACTAAACCTATGAACTCACCAACCTTTTGTGTTGACACTTTAGCAATGTTTTTCTCAGGTATCAAGACGGAGAGAGTGCCGTGGTTGGGCTATGGAGATAAATAATTTGTCGTGACTATCTTTTGAGAATTTGAAACACCTATGTTATCTCTTTCAAAAAATTGGTTTATTTTGTAATACTGTATCAAATGCTTCCGTACACTTTTAACTTATATATAATGTATTAAATGACTTTTTAACGTCGTTCTTTATATCTATGTCTCGTGATAGTCATGAAAGTCGCACCCCATTGTGTTCCCTTACTCTGATAAATTGGGGGTGTGACAATTGTTGGACCTCGAATGTTGCCTTGTGTTGATTTGAATTGTATAAGTACCTAAATTGAAAAAGTCCCTAAATTCATGAGCCGTTAACTATCTTCTGACTTGATGTTGTGAGTTGGGAATAGCCGCTTATTCTGATGATAGCACTATTGGGCTGACGGACCCTATCTGAGACCAGGGGCTTTACGCTGAGTAACCTCTGGGAAGGATAATTTTACGAGAATGAGAATGTGGTATACTTGCAATTGATACCCTAGTAGGGGCAACTGGAATTCTTATAGTCATGCTGGCATTTGGCGTGGGTGACTAAGTTAAGGGGTCGGTGTCATGAGCTTAATACAATTCATTAGCTATTGCTATAAGATGGAATGCCTGATTAATAGATTTGTATGGCCACAATGCTATTAAACAATTGTGAATGATTTTTACGATGTGTTCAAATAGTTATGTTAAACCTATAGACTTGCTCAACCTTTGTGTTGATGATTTTAAGCATGTATTTCAGGTACTTGAAGTTGTTGAGTTGCGGAGGCATTTTGAGAAGGATTGCGGGATTGCTTTTGTAGTAATTTGGTCTAAAACAGATTTCTTTCCCGTTTGTCATAAATTTATAAGTATATGGTCCAGTATTTTGGTAAAAGGTTTGTCGATTTGTTAAGATCATTGGGGAACCTGAACGCTACTCTAATATTTTTTAAACTGATTTTTACTTGGGATTGAAGGTATTAGACATTGATTTAAATTATTTCCTTATTATATTTCTAAATATACTGTATAAGGTCATATAAAGAGTATTGAAAAATGAAGTTTGAGAATAGCACCCAATTGTATATTTCCGCTGCGCAATATAATTTGGGGTGTGATAGATTGGTAACCAGAGCTTTTTAGTTATAGCGAATTAGGTCGATTTTTGAAAAATGTCCTAAACTATAACTTTGGTGTTAAAAGTATTTTATAAAAGCAACGCAACTTCTCTGCGAAGGCTCCGGTAAGATTATTTATTTTTGCTATGCTTTGTTATTATAGATGCATCCCTCAAAACTGTTCTGAATTCCTGAGTATTTATTAAGTAAATACTACGATAAGGTATTGGTATAAATGAAAGGACGTGGAGTGCTTTCATCATAATTTCATTTTTATGAGTATTGTATAATTATCATTTGCATTGCAATGCATTGCATCGCATATATATAATATATATATATATATATATATATATATATATATATATATATATATATATATATTATATATATATATATATATATATATATATATATATATATATATAGATATATATATATACATATATATAGTATATATATATATATATATATATATATATATTATATATATATATATATATATATATATATATATATATATATATATATATGTATATATATATATATATATATATATATATATATATATTATATATATAATATATATATATATATATATATATTTATATATATATA